>OX104069.1:33039460-33086345 GCA_944474145.2 Dicrocoelium dendriticum
GCTGCAGCGCGACACTGTCGCTGCCATGAATCTCGTTCTATGTAGACGGTATTTAGGCGCGTGATGAGCGCGACGTCGAAGGCGGCCTGAGCCCGAGCCGTGGAGTCCCCGAGAAGATCACGGACCTACAGAGAGTCGCTATGATCCGCAGACACACTGCTCCAGACACTTAGCGCACCCGCGTTAGAGTCCTAAGATCTCGCACTACTCTCATCTGATCCCTGAGCATGCTCACGAGCACTCCACCTTATAGCCAGTGCGAGGAGGATACCCAACTAACACTCAGCAGACAAGATCAACCAAGACTTGCGACGTATCCTACGCGCTAGAACTCCTAAGTGAGCAGAGTTACTCTATATTATATTTCGAGTCATAGCACTCTTGTATGTATACGGTGCGCCATCACAATGGGTCAACATTCTCCTCCTTCTATTACCTCAGTGATGTATAGTCTCTTATTATGGCATTTAGTCATTAGAGTCTGTACTAAAAACTTTCTGTAATAGAGCACGAGTGAGGTAATATAATACTACTGGGTGTGTTCAGACATTATCCTGGTAAAATGAGAGTGATGAGATGAGATGCGGAGTGCGAGGTGTTAACACACAATAAACAGGTGAATCTTGTCTAGGAATGTACATGCACTGTCACAGGACAAGAAGAGTAAGTAATATTATGTTTATTATCGGAGCACATCTAGCTGAGCACAAGTGCTGAAGCTTGACACGGTTGGAGCGTGGACAATCCTGGTGTCATGTGTCAGGTCATATTGATGGAGTTAGTACACATACAAAGCTTGTCTACATAAAAAACAGAGCAAAAGGAGTAGATAAAAGTCTAGTGATAGGAGTGCGGTGGGCGCTATGTTATCGATCGGGCCGGGTTAGACGTGGTGTAAAGTTTGCGTTTTAGGACGGATGGGGGTAGAATTCACGCTTGTTCTGGCGAGTGTTAGGATTACGGCTGGCTAAACAAGGCTGCAGATATCAAGCGGAGTGTCGGCATTCTAGTGGCAGATGGAATGGTTGGATAGCACTAGAGCATTCAGTCAACATGATGGAATGCATCCGAAAATATGATTGAGGCGCGCCAGGATTTCGGTGAAAATCCTGCTGAAATTGCATTAACAGATGCAACAATGGTGTGCGCTAAATAATACTACAAAGGTCGGTGCAGGGATAGCGTTTGTAAATCCGACTTGGATTAGTGTAAGCACAGTAATATGCTTCAAGAATTATGAGCTGTAGATCCAAAAGCAGAGGAGCGTCGTTTCAGTACGATCACACGTTAGAACTGGTTATCTTGCTGTCACTGAGTACTCTACACAACGGCCTGGAATCGCCGTATAGTTTGTCATCGGACCTACAAAAGCGGCACACAGCCGACGGCACTAGGTTCGGCATGAACCCTCACCGGAAACCAGCATTCACAAAAACGCTTCTAATATCTTATGCACTCAGCTGCTTGTATACCAATGCAGGTCTTCTCAGAAGGCTAACCTAACTTCGCATTCGTCAGGCTTCGGCGCCTAAGAATGCAGCTGTGGGCACCGAAACATGGCAGAACATAGAGAACAATGAAGCTGACATTGCTCTACTCCAAGTGGTCACCATACGATACGAGAGATCTAGCAGAGAAGGCAGAGCTCCTGTATTACCGAGCTGAACAGCATGTTCATATCATCGATGCCCCAGAAATGCAAGTTATCCATTCTTTTTAATGTCTATGCTCCTGAGGCGCGATGATGTGCGTTCACTAGCAATAGTTTATCGCCCTCCAACTCCGAAATGGATCACTGCCCACCTTCTGTGATGAAGTGAGTCCTGACACGACCACACATAACCAGCACACAATCGAAGGCACAACAGCACTCAACGGACAGTACAAGGCTGACTTGCAAGAGGTAGTCGCCCATGTAACTCTGTACAACCCTGTCAGCTCTCACGCGATTTGGAACAGGTGACGCACCTTGTGCTAACCAACGAGGGGTTAATGGTCGGTACCGTAACCATCGAAGCACCACTTGGTCGCAGCGATCAGGTGATTTCGTTTTTTGTTATATATCCTACGCAGAGTACCTCCGTAGGAACAACGACGAAATCCACCTCGTCACCCATTACGATATCCTCTACGACATCGTTCAAGAAACAGACTGATCCTTCCTAGCCGGTAGGCCGCCCGATGTCCCCTGGATGGTATTTGTCACTCAATTCACCGGGTTAGTGGCAAATGCGTCAGAAAGCCAGACTTTATGCCAGAGGCGAATAACGTTTTCCTAAGAAGCTGTACAAGGCGTGTCAGAGTAATAATACCTAGTATGCCTACACAACTGAACGTAACCACTGCATCACGTTGATCCGCAAAGACAAACTACGGCGCCAACATAACTTTGAGACGAAATTGAGTACTAATTCTATGCTGTCTTACAGACATGCCAGCAAGCTCCGCAAGGTGCGGCGCGGGACCTTAGTTTCACGATCAACAAATGGTCTGGCGCAAACTGCACAAGAGGTGACTAACGCGCTTCGCCAACTATTCATTCGTACTTCCTAGGGTTATTCAGCATCTTAGCCGTTTCAAACACATCGCACAGCCGCCAGGGTAGACCGCCTATCGTCCAATGCAGCCGATGTGATGAAAAGGCTATTGCCATGTCGCGTACACATCTCTCTTGCGGTGGATGACATCCGACCGAAGACCTTGAAGACAGCTGCAATGAATAGTGCCGTACCATTAGTTCGAGTCCTTCAAGGTTATCTCAATGAATCGCAGGTTCCTACAATGGGGAAACATTAAATAGTTACTCCTACTTACAAGTGGGAATCTTGCGGTGCACTCGAACTACCGTATAACCAATCACCCCCAGTAGTATCCAAACTAATGAAAAGTATTATCGCAGCGGAATTCATGGGATATCTTAAGAGTAATAACTTCATAATGTCACAACAGCACGGATTCCGCCGAAATTGGTCTTGCACTGCAAACTTCTAGCTCGAGCAAGCTAGACAGATTCAGTCGTTGCCGGAATAGGTATCGACGTCGTCTACCTGGAGTCCTCCAAAGCGTTTGATTGTTTGGACCACATTCTTCTCCTTCACGAGTTCCGAAGCTATTGAATTGCTGACACTGTGCTGGGATGGATTACCAGCTTCTTGGTTCAACGTTAGCTAGAGGTGAGAATCTGCAACACCGTTTCCAACCTAACTGAACTCTATTGTGGTGTACCACAAGGATTGGTACTGGACCCACATTTATTGTAAGTATTTATTAACGATCTTTTGTATACTGCAGTCAAACTTCATACTCTTTGCGAGGAATGTCAAAATTTGGCATGACATCTAACAGTTAGACGATCACACAGCACTGCAGAGTGATCACGGCAGGACTATAGGTTGGAATCCGAAAACGCACTCCAACTCATTGTGACGAAAGAGAGTTGTGAGCATACACCATCATCTTACTTATGAATCTCGACGTAGTGATCAGCAGTAACAGCGCGCTTCCCAAAAGAGCGAACTAGGGCAGATCTTGCAGAACGACCTTTACTGCTTTAGACAGTCTGCAAATAAATTGAAAAGAGCCCGTCAACATCCTAGACTCTTACAGGTCACCAACCCTTCCGCAAATGCTGAAGGCCTACATGAAGCTCCAGCTGGTATACGCGCTCCAGGCCTGAGTTCCTTTGCGTAAGCGCGAAGCCGATACACTTTAATCTCCTTAACGCAGAGCGACCAAACTCGTAAGAGGATTGTTTCATCCCTCTTCCCAGCGCAAGCTGCAGACGCTGGGGAAGTACAATGGTGAAAATCGACGTCCGCCAGAAGGAAACATGAATTGTTTAATACTGACAAAGCCAATACACCCTTGTCGCAATCTGTTGAAGCCAAAGCAAAATATCACACTGAGAGAACACTAGCTAAAAATGGTCACACATTCCAGTCGACGTGATTGCCGACGAAAGATTTTCTTCCTCCGGGGGTTGCGAATCTAGTAAGCTCTTTCATCTTACATCATTCTTGATGTTAAATAAACGCTTACAAAGATGCCATGGTGAAACACTCCTATTTGCAGTAGCTGATGTAGTCCGTTTCACTCAGATGAAATAACGCGAGCCAAACTCGTGTAACAATGGATACAAACGGTTTCTACGGGTTAAAAAAAGCATCGTCTTAACAATCCCTGGGATGGAAATTATTGCGAAAAGTCAATTGCATAATAAAGTGAAAAGCGTTGTGGTGGACTCACCATAGACTTATGTGGAATAGCGGAGATGTTCGCGTATTAAACGTATAAATCCATCAATCCATTGGTTAGGCGTTTGGCAAGACACCGTTTGATTGCGTTTTGTAGCCCCTGGCTAACAAGTCATAAAATGAAATGTAAGTGAGACAATGCATCGTCAACACGTTTTTTAAATATCGCCAGATTGGGAGCAGAGACGACATAATTAGGGAGAGCGTTCCAAGGCTGGCACACGCGGAGAGAAAAGAAATTTCTACGGCATTCAAGCCGGCTATAATGAATTGTCAGTTTCAGAGGGTGACCTCTTAGTTTAGTGTTGTGGTTCAATTCCAGCAGCGGACGGCAAATGTGGTTTGGGTTCTTCAGAATCTGGTAAACCATTATGAGATCCCCCCGCAAAAGCCGATATCGACTGCTGTACATTCTTAGAGATTTCAGTCTAAGCTGATAGGGCAGATGAAAGAGGCCCCTGACGTTCTTGGTTGCCCGATCGTTGAGGAGTCTCGAGAGCAACGAGATCCTGTTTCTGCCACGGCTGCTACACCTGAATAGCATATTCCACGTGAGGTCGCACGTAGGCGTTAAGCATTTGGGGAAAGATTGAGGGTTTAAACCGACCGAAGGCTCTGCGAAGAAGGCCGAAGTGTTGATTTCCCGGTTTCTCGTCGCCTTCTCTGCTTGTTTTGAACACCCGAGATCTTCCTGTACCAATACACCCAGGTCACGCTCCTGAGAAACCTTCGCCAAGGTGTGGTCTCCAATCTTGTAGCGCTCACCGGCTGGTGACGCAGATGCATCACTTTGCACTTAGCCATGTTCAATTGAAGCTTGTTCCTCTTTGACCATTCGTAAATGCAATCTAGGTCATGTTGGAGCAGATCCTGATCTGCCTTGTTACTAATCGCCCGCCATATCTTGACGTCATCGGCGAAAAGCAGGACATGTGAGGAGATGACTCTTGCTAGGTCGTTGATAAACACCAGGAATTAGGGCGGTCCCAGCACTGAGCCTTGTGGGACACCACATTCCACCTCAATTGGGTTAGAAAGTGATCCCTAACACGCACTTGAAGCTTTCGTTGGTAAAGGAAGTTGCCAATCCAACCAAGTACAGGATCTCCGATTCCGTAACTTTTTAGTCTTTAAAGTAGGATGCGGTGATCAAGGCGGTCGAAAGCTTTGGAGAAGTCCAGATAGATGACGTCGACTCCCAACCCATCATCGGCCACTTCTGTCCAACTACATCGTACAATAAGTAGGTTGGTGGTGCATGACCGGTGTTGACGGAAGCCATGCTGTTCCGGTACAAAAATGTTGCATTTTTCCAGGTAGTCCATTAAAGCCTCAGCGACGACTGTTTCCATCACCTTCGCGAGCAAAGGGAGGAGAGTCACTGGGCGATAGTTTGCAGGATCGGAACGGCTACCGCCTTTAAAAATAGGGGTTATAATGCCACACTTCCACATAGTGCTACTTGTTGTTCATCAAAGCCCCTTTGAAAGAACTGTGACAGTGGTTCAGCTAGCTTGGTGGCCGGAGCCTTCAGTGCCTTCGGGCGGATGTTGTCTGCTCCTGGAGAACTATGCTCACGCAGTAAGAGTAACTTCCTTAGCACGATTGATGGGTTGAAAATAACATTTGTAAACAAAGGTGTCGGTAATGAGCTTGATAGTATGGGACAGGTAGATGTTGCGAGTTCAAAAATTGGGGCGTATTTCAGCCGCAGGGCATTAGCTGCTTCTTCGGCGCTTTGTACTCTACTACCTGTCGTGAAAAGTGGAAAGATTCCATGCTTCACTTTACGAAGCTTATTGACATGCTTATATAGCAGTTTGTTGTTTGCCAGAAATGTTTGGCTAGGCACTGTTGATAAGTTACTTTGCCCTCACGGACAATTGCAGTACAAAGGTTGCGATGGGTCAGGCAATTTCCCTAAGTCTCTGAGTCGGGGTTAATCTTGTAGGCACGCCATGCTGCATCCCTTATCGCCAGGCATTTTCGAGTCCTACTCCTTATAATTGAAGGCATTTTCGCGGACGAAGGGGTTTGGTCTCTGATGCTTTGTTGACGATGTCGCTGAGTCTATTAACGAACTCTGCCCAAACGTTGTCAAGGGGACTTTTGTTTGAGAATTCCCAAGCAGCTGCGTCGCGAGTTCTTTCAATACGTGGTAGCGTGTGATTGTATGAGTTAGTTCCGAGTGTTGCAGATGGATACTCTGCATAACACACATAGTCAAAAGTTATTACTACATGGTCACTGAGACCTAATGGACTATTCATCAATAACTTGTCAATCAAGAGCTCTTCATTTGTGAGCACAAGGTCCAATATGGACGGTTTGTTTGCTGTCCTGAATCTAGTGAGCGTGGTGACATGATTGTACAAAGGAATATTATCGATCAGTTCATGCAAGTCTGCTTTGAACTGCTCACTGGGCGATGCAGAAACCTCCAGATTGTGTAGATTGAAGTCCCCGGAGATGAGAATGTGGCTGTACCTAGTGGATGTTACTCTGTTTAGGCCACGGATCAAGCAGGAATCCATTTCCAGAGTGGACGTTGGGGGCGGTAAACGATAGCTATGAGACATGTGTCGTTGTGTCTCAGTCGGAGACGGCAACAGAGTGAGTCGGTAACGTGTGTTTCCAGGTCATCAACTATTGTACATTGTAGATCGCTGCGGTAGTAGAGTAGGACCCCACCTCCTCTGCTGGGGCGGTCGTTCCGGATGAGTGACATTCCGGCTATCTCAAACTCAGCATCAGTCACCTCTTGATGTAACCAAGTTTCGGTAATAGAAATTAGGTCCCAAGCATTCGCAACCTGACGTAGTCGAAGTTCGTTAATTTTACTGAGGAGCCCTTGGGCGTTAGTGTACATACATGAAAGTTTCTCAGCTTAATCAATGTTTCAGAAGTTGTACAAATCATACGTGAAGTTTCTCCGACCAGTGAGTGGCCGGCGACTGGATGGATGGACGAAGCAAATGTGTTTACGCCGACCATTAAAGGGTCGGCGACTAATCGTTTATTGGATGGGTTGCATACTCTCCAGAAGTATTTCATATATAAGCCGCTATCAGATGCTCCGAATCCCGGTGTTTGCTAGTGCTCTGCTGTGCCCCTCCGGATAGTATGGCTACTCTTGAAACCTTCCCCGAGTCGGGTCCTGCAGCTGGCGTTTTCACTAAGAGTTGTGCCTCTACTGAATTGTCATTAAAAGGTGTTGGTTTTCTTGCTGCTTTCAGACGAAATTCTGTTGGCAATCTGCAGGGGAATTTAATCCAGTTCGCCAGCAGGGTTGTGTCATTAGTTTTGACTGTAACACAAGTTTTAAGAGCCTGGGACCCATTCTTTATTGTTTGGTGATATGTGGATCCTTGTCAACGAGGTGACAACCACATTTTCGAGAGAAAGAACCTCCGGATGTAGTGCCATTGCTCGCGGTCGTGCATCTAGGCATCGTCGGAAGGGGAGTCATTAAGTTCAGGAACACTGTGAGCAATCACTGTTTTCTTATCTTGACTTATTCTGTACCTAGCATTGTTAGCGGGAATCCCTGAACGTTCTTTCCACGGGATTTCGGATAGTATGCGCACTCCACTTAAGTCGTTGTGGAGATGATTCGCAGACAGCAGAACGGCCTCAGTCTCGTCCACCGAGTTTAGTGTTACCCGAAATAACCGAGGTTCGCCGTAGTGCAACGCGTTTGATTGACTCGAGATTTTTCTTAATTTCGTGGGGTTGGCATGGACACCGGTCGACGTACAGATGGAACCCCACTGATTTCCGTCGTCCGTCAACGTACCCTTAATTGTGTTAGATTTGGATACGGGGATATTTGTGCATACAATGGTTAAGGGCAACATGGTTACGTCTGGTGGCTACTGGTTTTGCATTTGGAGGATAAGTATCTGGTGTTTTTGGTGAATTTGTGAACGGCACTGATGGGTGGCATCCGTGCTGCGGCAGTTTTGTTTTCTCTAGTCCGGACACAAACGTTACCGGTGCTCTTTCCGGTGTTTGCTTGGTGGCAACCGATGCGTACGTTGCCAGGTTATTCACTATTGCTGGTTGACTGTAGCTTACGGTCTGGCGTGTAGCCAACAGACTACTAGGTACAGCACACAGTACAGAAGTTAAGGCAGGCGCGCTGCAGGCAATGTTTTTACTTATAGGAGGGTGAGAGAATGGGGTTGATACTGCTGGAGGCTGAGTCGTTGTGGTTAGGTTAGGACGCCTGTCTCGCTTCTTCGGCCTGACTAGGGAATTCGGGGTGTTATTTTCACTCAGAAGTGCAGGTCCGTTTCCTTCCACAGTGTAACTCTGGCGCTTACCATTTGCTCGACCGTTTCGGTTAGTCTTTCATACCTCTTCAGTAGCACAAATAGACAGCTTACAAATAGAATAGACTTGCATACTTGGCAGAACCAAAACGCCTCTGCGGTGTTTGCTTTCGTCTACCCCTTCCCAAGGTAGGTAGCGTGATAGGATTTCAAGCACATGGTACACGCCGGACCACTTTTTAGCACTTTGGCACATGATTCGCATTTGCTCTTAATACGAGACGTGTTCACAGTAGGGGTGCTGTTTTAAGGAGTAGCAAGAAGACAGAGATACTGGCGCACCTTTGCTTGGCTATCGGCGCTGGTTTGAGGTCAGCAGGTCCAGGCGTGTCGAGGCCAGATGAGTCACGCGTTCTTCAGGGTAGATAGGCGATGTGTGTGCGATAGATCCAGACGTAGAGGGTATGCAGCTATGCGAGGCAAAGCGACTGAGGCAAAGCAAGGTGGCTTGGAAAATACTGTCTAATGACGACAGTGGCAGTTCCAAGGGCGGATAAAATTGATGACTATCGCTTTGTACAGCGACTTGAAGGAATGGTAGTAAGCTGATCTTGTGACTATCAAAAAGATCTTTAAAATAAGACCACAAGTGTTCTTGTGCGACGAGAGGAAAAATAAATCTCCCGATAAGCTTCAGATAGGGTTGACTTCGAAGTTGCAAGAGCACGGTTTGCTGGTGATCCGTGAATGATAGATCCAATAGATGAACAGTGGTAGGAGGAGCTCGCGGAACCAAATCGAAAGATAGCACGTAGGTCTCTGTGAGAATGAATGTGAAGATTTGGAGGCGAATAACGCAGGACAGTTTTTTGCGACCGCACGTTGGTTCGGTGCCAAAAGTGAGCTTTTGAGTCCTCTCCGCAAAGTGGTTGTTTGTAAATCTATATCAGTGTGCATGTGCATAGCTTGGATGAGAATTAACTAGAGCAACTTATCGCGTTGGTCAAATGAAGCGACACACGACTGAGCGCTATCTTCTCCTTTTGTTATTGCTTAGGGAGTAGGAGAACTATCACTGCTGTTCATACTACTCTGTGTTAGAAAACGCCTTTGCGAAGTGAACTCTTTTCGGTAAATCGCATCAGGCAAATACTTCTACAAAGTTGGTGTAGAAAATTACGGGCTAATGAAAGGCGAATGGAAAAGACAGGTAGTCAAATAGATCAGCTCAGGTGAATGCAGGTCATCTACGTGTTTCAAGTGAAAATAAACTGAATTAACTTGCCCCGGAACACAATCTTTATTCGGAGCCAGATAAAAAGATCTCTTGGGACAGGGAAAGAAGTTGGATAAATGGTAAACGGAATCACAAGCAGGAGCCAGAGGGCAGTATGAAGGCAGCAGAATATAGGTCATTGGGGAATCTTGTTGGGCGGAGTCTGGGATACTAGTCGGTAAGCAATGTCACGTAAGACATATCAAATACGACAGTATAGAAGTCGGAGGAGACTGAACCTAACGCATATTGTGCAGGCTACAAAACTAGGAGGCGAATCAGCCAGAGCGAGAATCGTGCAGCGAGGTACTCACCAAAACGGTTTGTGTCCACGGATGTGCAGTCAGTAAAACAAATGGACGTTTCGAAGGTTAAAACAACCGTAAAATCCAACGTTGCAAAATAGTGAAAAAGCGTGTTTTCCGATACACTACAAAAGCCTCCCCCTAGAAGACTGAAGGATGAAAGCCTTCGATGGAGCTTTCAGTGGGAGGAAAAGGAAGATGATGATGGGTGTGAATAGTTGCATGGGCTTGGGTAAGGGTTTCCGAAGTGGGGTGTGTAGCAGAGTTCGCTGGTCCAGGCTTTCTTTAGTTATTATTTATGATGATTGTATGGACCAGAGTACATCATCGGTAGGTCGTCGGGGCGGGCTGGTCGGACTAAAAAATAACTGGCTAGTCCATAAAAAAGCCGACAGAACCTTCCCTTTGCTGCAGACCCGACAGTGGGCTTGGGAGGTGTCACGCCCTCCACGACACTTTAGTCCACAGTCCTCCTCCCACGGAGAAATCCTGGCGTCCTCTTCGGTAACGCCTGGCCGGCGTTTGGGGACCGATCCGTTCGAGGCTGTCTGCCGCTGAGGGCGACTGTCTGTTCCTTGGGTGTGGAATGGGGCCTTGGGTCGGCTGGCGAACCACTCGTGGGTTGCGTTGAGCCGGTTAGCGAGTCACTCAAAGGGTGGCCTTGGCAGCTCCAGCGATTGAATTTCTGAAAGGTACAACTCAGAGGGGGTGAGCAAGGGTCGCGGGAAGTGGCTTGACGCCGGAGAGGGTACATGATCTGCATGAGAAAAGTAAATACGCATTTTAGGTTTTCAAAATGTTTTGGATTTTTTGTCGATTTTGCCAAACGTTTGCGAACAAGACGAACGATAACCACTAAAGACGAAAATGGCGTGTTAATGGAAGTAGCCAACGTTTACAAAATCTGAAGAACGGACCGGACGTTTGACATGTCTACCGCGTCGGTCGGTTGCCTGGGGTTGAGGCGGGGTAAGTTGAGGGTCAAGGAGAACGGGGGGGTTTCGGACTAGCTAGTGCTTGGGAAGCCGCCGCAGGTGCGGGTGCTTGTGCGAAAGCATCAGGATGGGTTGCAAGTGGCTCGTCAAAGAAAACCACTTTGAGGCGGTCGATGGACACCGTTGCTCGGTGATGATTCTGGTCTACAGTAAAATGTTTCGGAGTCCGTTGCACAAATCTGAAAGGGTCAGTGTAAAGAGACTGGAGAGGGCGCCGCACTGCGTCAGTGCGGAGGAGGACGTGAGTGCAAGTAGAGAGTCCGCTGTGCAGTTGCACATCACTAGTCTGTTCACAGGGCAGAGTCGGGCGTAGTGAACGCATGCATTGAGCTAGGGAGGGTGTAAAGTTAAGCGGAGGCATACCCGACGATACGGGAGGTGAAACGAATTCTTCTGGTAACTTGAAGGTTGTGCCGTAAACCAGCTCTGCTGATGCACATTGCAAGTCAGCTTTGGTTCTGCTGCGAATGCCTAAGAGAACGAGCGAAATGTTTTGGCTCCAGCTAGGGTCGGAGGAGGCGCAGAGCGAGGCTTTAAGCTGTCTATGGAAGCGTTCAACTAACCCGTTGGATGTTGTGTGGTACGCTGTGGTATGAATGCGGCGACAGCCTAAAAGCTTCAGAACGTATCGAATTGTGAAGACTCGAAAGGCATTCCTCGGTCAGTTGTAATGGTGGATGGGCATCCGTAGTATATATATATATATATATATATATATATATATATATATATGTATGTATATATATATATATTTTGCAACAGCCTATGAATAGTCACTAAGCAATCAGAAACCATGGAACTCAACACAAGGTACAGAAATAGTAACAGAAAACACAACACAACAATGTCCATGGTTTCATCAGAGGGCGAGATAATACCCGGTTGCCCAAGCCGAAGTAGGGTATTGACTTAGGGGACACCACCCCGAACCTTTGGCTGAATAGCCTGTCCGCAAGGCAGCGGAGCGAATTCAGGGAATCGCGCCCATTGGGAGCCGGTGACTGATTGCTCAGTTCATACGCCTTTCGTTTGTTCCTTTGTCAAACAGGGGCCCAATGCTCCCCAAAAGTACAGCATAAACTTCTGGAACACGATGTTTCGCCAATATGAAGCAAGAGGCAGTGACTATATTTAGTAGCCAGTTACGTCCGTCACGTCACAGTGTTGTTAAACGGATATATGTGGCTTTTTATAGGGAGAAGGCTTGCCAGGCGAAAACCCACCACGTCCTGGAACACTGCCGCCGAACCAATCGCTGGAACGGGGAAATCCCGAACCACCCAGCTGGCACCACGAGGAGATTGTTCGGCAAGCCAGCATCCGTATCGCGAGACCGACCGGTCCAAGAAGGCACGGATAACAGTCTCAGCTGTGAGTCTGTTACCGGAATGGCTTCTGAGTATCTGGTGAAGCGGTCGACACATGTAAGAATGTATACGAAGCCGCGTGAAGGAGGCAATGGACCCACAAGGTCTAAGTGTACATGCGAGAATCGACAGTCCGGGGCAGGAAATGAACCAAGAGGACTGCGGGTGTGACGATGTACTTTGAAGCGCTGGCATTGAAGGCAGGCGCGAGCCCAGGTACGAACATCTTTGTTTATGCGTGGCCAAACGAAACGTTCAGTGACCAGTTTCAAAGATGCACGGATACCGGGATATGCTAGTGAGAGCAGTGCGTCAAAGACGGTGCGTCTGAAGAAGACAGACACGAGGACTCTAGGACAACAAGTGGAAATGTCACAGAGAATGGTTTCTTCCGTGGTTTGGAGAGGAACTGGTAGCACATGCAGCGAAGTGGACTGCAGAGTGCGTTGTACGTCTTCGTTTTGAGCCTGAGCCGATGCCATGGTGGCAATGTCGACGGTAGGAAAGACTGAAGTGTGAGGTTGACGCGTGAGAGAGCGTCGACGACAGGATTATCGACACCTGAGACATGACGTAAGTCAGCAGTGAACTGCGTGAAGAAGTCTAGGTGTCTTGTTTCCCTTGGTGAATATTTGTCGTTAACAGAGCTGAAGGCGTAGATGAGAGACTCGTGGTTATTGAAGACCGTGAAAGCACAGCCTTCGAGTGTGTGCCTGAAGTGACGAATAGCTAGCTAAATGACTGGCAGTTCTCTGCCAAAGGTGCTGTAGCGGGATTCCGCTGGCTGCAGGCGCTTGAAGAAGAATCTAAGGGGTTGCCATTGCCCACCAACGTGTTGTTGGAGAACGCCTCCTACCGGGACGTCTGAGGCATCAGTCATAATGGAAAGAGGTGCAGTCGATTCGGAATGAGTGAGGAGGTTATGTTGGAGATAGCATCCTTGAGCTTGGCGGAGGCCGCCTGTGTTGTGTCAGAGAAAGCGAACTTACGTTCATTTCCTCTGAGTAGGTCAGCCAGTGGCTGCATGAGCTGAGCGGAGCGTGGAATGAAGCGTCGATAGGAGTTGACCAAACCACAAAAGCGACGGATGTGCTTGAACGAAGTCGGAGCTGGGAAGTCCTTGATTGCCTGGATCTTATCAGAAAGGACTTCGATAACAGACGATGAAACAAGATGGTCTAGGAATTCTATCGTGGATTTGCCGAGTTCGCACTTAATCGCTGGAAGAGAGTCCGAAGATGCTCGAGGTGCTCTTGTTCCCATGAACTGGCGACAAGAATATCAACGAGGTAGGAATAAGCCAAGTCTAGGCCACGAGTGACATCGTGGATGAAGCTTTGGAAGGTTTATGCGACGTTGCACAGTCCAAATGGCATTTTTTAAAATTCAAACAAACCGAAATGAGTGATGACGGTTGTTTTAGGAATGTCATTGTCTTCTACAGGTATCTGGTGATAGGCGCGAACCAGATCGATCTTACTGAAAATCGTCTTACCTGTGAGGCATGTGGTAGGGTCCTGCATGTGTGGGATGGGATACCTATCTGGGACCGTAAGGCGGTTGAGTGCGCGGTAATCACAGCAAGGGCGCCATTCACCAGATTTCTTGGGGACCATCTGCAGGGGCGAGGACCAAGGGCTGTCGGAAGGGCGGATTATTCCAAGTTCAAGCATGTGCTCAAACTCCACCCTAGCTACCTTTAGTTTCTCAGGCGATAGTCGGCGTGGACAGCATGACACAGGTGGGCCATTCGTCCGTATGTGGTGCGTGACTTGAGCTGCCACGGGCAAAGCTGCGTTCATTGGCTGAACGAGCTTGGGATACTGAGAAAAGAGATTAGTTCAGTCTGGCGCGATCTGGGGAAATGCATAGACCGGTGTTATAGATGTGACATCGGCGGTGATGCCACGTACATCTAATAACTTACTTACGATGGTCGTTGCCGCCCTCCCATAGCTTAGTGATCTCAATCACGGCCTGGCAACCGTCGAGTTGCAGGTTCGAGCTCTACCAGGGTCCGATGGAATGCGCATTGCTGACGATTTCCGAAAGGATGAAACGCGCGTAGATTAGTTTTCCGGGCGTGTGACGGCTGTCTGAGTGAATCTAAATGTGACGAATTTCTACTGATACCATTCAACTCCCCCTCCTACTTCTCTGTAATCAGTACGCAGACCAAACTGCTTATAATGCCATAAGTTAATTGGCGGCTTAACCTTGGTAAGGTCGTCGCTTGATGTGGGGGCTACCCTGTCCTCTGCACGGCAGTGACATGTAAGTCAGTGGATAGTGAGCGGAGCTATATCACACCTAGTAACTAATTCACGATCGTCGTTGTTGTCCCCCCTAGCTTAGTGGTCTCAACCACGGACTAGCAACAGTCGAGTTGTGGGTTCGAGCCCTACCAGGGTCCGATGGAATGCGCACTGCTGACGATTTCTGAAAGGATGAAACGCGCGTACAGTGCTTTTCCGGACATGTAACGGCTGTCTGAGCGAGTCTAAATGTGACGAATTTCTGCTTACACCATTCAACTCCCCCTATTACTCCACAGTAATATATATATATATATGTATGTGTAGATATATATAATACCTATACCAGTATATATATATGGTTGTAAAATAACTTATCGTAACTTGTCTACTCGTTTTGTCTTCATTCCATAATTATGAAGTTTATCAAAGTGCAAATAAACATTGGAAAGTGGGTTCTTTCCCATACCACCTTATTGCCACAATTTTTCTGAATAACTCAATGTTACTACACTTTCAACTATTTAAAACAGAAATCTCAGGCAGCCAGGAGATTCTTTTTGGACACGCTTTAGTTTGCGTTTCATCATAATCATAAGGTAGCGCAAGCAGATCTGTGTCCTTGTGTCATTTACTGAGAAATCACAATAGCTTCGGAAACTGCTGGAGATTGGTTTCGCTAGTTGTATATAGCAGCTATGATTTGGACGACAAGTCTCGTTCTATGTGACCTATCGAATTCGATGAAGGCCACTTGAAAATGCTTTTGAAATTGGACGGCCACCAAACATGTAGAAATTGGCCGCGAAGATGAAGAGCAATACAGTAGCGTTATCTCGTCTCCTTTAATCAGCCGTATTCTGCAGGTAGATGTTCCGTTGTTTGGTGTTTGGGCACAGTGCTCATCAGTTCCACGTCACATACATCGTTTCGGGTTTTTGGTCAAACCTGTAACATCATGCGTTCACTATCTATAGTTAGTCAGTAGTTATCGGAAGAAGCACAATTAAATGTAACCTACGCGACAATCGTCATTGTCATTAAGCACGTTAGTTAAAGGTGGGAAATACTTCTGCTGTTGTATCGTAATACATGAGAAAATCAGAGAAAAAATAACTGCGACCAAGTCACGCCAACTGAGCCACAAGTAAAGGGTGGGCATCGTCCAAGAAAGCTACCAGACGGTGATGTGCCCAAAAAATTGTATTACGTAAAATTGATGGTATGCAAGGAAATGAGATTATGGTTGGAGGGGAGGCTGAATGGGAGGGGGAGGGACAAAGAAACTCACAACATAAACGCCACTGAGGTCGGCTCCTAGCCATGTCAGCAAGTGTATCCAGTCAAAAGGATTCACCGCATTTCAATCCCCAACCAGGGTTTGAAAGGGTCCAACAGAGGGCCTTAATTCCTATTGATCAAGTAAGCATTTGGCCACCTCTCCTCGTATTCCATCCATACCCCCGACGCGCAAACAATGCAAGTCGCGGAAGTCGGTGTGCTGGCCTGCGCAACACGTGGCCCAGTCATCGAAGCCTTGTGCGCCTACTCAAAAATAAGGACTCAAAATTTAGCTCATCACATCTACTACTAAATTAAACGTGTTGGATAGTCACAGATGCAGTTGTTGAAGGGATGTCGAACACGTTTCATGACCAAGTTCCATTTAGGTAGCTCAGTGTTGTTCCAACAAAAATTTGTGTCGCTTTCGAAAGCCATTATCCTGGTTACATTCGGAGTAAGCACGTAACAACTACGTCCGACTGATTGCCTTACGTTTGTTACAACAAATTCCGTGTTCGTCGAAGTTTAAAAGGCTAGACTAACTCATAAGGAAGTGGAAGCTTTTAAGCTTTTCTGGAACATCACAAACATTGTTTCTGCATTTAGACGTAGGGAATTCCATCGGCCAGATTGCGTTCCAAGCATCCACAACTTGCAGATCACTTTGGGGAATGACTATTTTCGTTATATATTGAGATGGTCGAAACGTATACAAAAGTTTAAGTCCACAGTAAAAGAATACATTTAGTCAAAACACTCATCAGTTTTGCGAACATGAGTGAAAAAACTGGCCTAAAAATGCTTCCTTTAACCAAGCAGGTGAGGTTTCGTGTGTAGATGTGGACTTATTTGTGTTGTTAACCTGTGAGCATTCCGTTTGATAAGCTTCGAATCAAGATGGAAGCTGGCATGCTATTCCTGAAATTCTTCATTTCGACGTGAAACTTTTGTATGTTACTGTCAAGCGTTATTCCATATCGCATGTGATTCATCTGTGATTAGCTGTTTTCTGTTCTTTGACACAGATTAGCGCCCTTTTGTTTGCGTACGTTGCAATAAATCGTTTACACAGAAGTTGAGTTTGAAGACACATATTAGGTCTGATCATTTGGGTGATAGGGAAGTTGGAGGCTTTACTTAATTTTCGTTTCATCACATAAGTTGTAACGTCTTTGACTGCATAACGATAACTATGACAATGACACTCATTTATTTTCGATTTTTCATGAGACACGCCTGTAGATGCAGAATCAAATGATTGCGTGCGCTTGTAACAGACCCATCACCATTCGATCGCAAATGTTGATATTTAACGGGAGTTGCATATTGCGTTGAGTAATCTAGCCACAGTTGATATCAGCTGCAGTTATTGTTACACTTCGCCAGACTCGAAGTATCCGAGTCGAGCGGAACGGTGTCTTGATCCACATATCATGAACAGCTGGTTCAGCATCGAACATCTTCCATTCTAGTGGTACTTAGAAATCCGCCGTCACAGTCTTCAAATGCTATGCGTACACAGCCACTGTGTTGCGGAAATAAGAGCTTCTTTCGACGGGCCGTTGTCGTCTGTAATTGTATTAACCTACATGGCGTTGGATGTCATATTGCACTATCTTCCATTTGGGTTTGAAGTTATGGCGATCTGCCAGCGTCGTCTATCGTTCAGTGGCATTAACTGTTGGTGGTCATGGGTTCAATTCTTGATGAAGCCGGAAACCACTGCTGAGCCTCAATAGGACCAGACACTGTTGTAATTGGATTATCTGGCTTGTGAGCTGCTGCCACGAATCAGTAAAATTTTATAATCGTGATGAAACACTGTTCACTTTTGCCGGACGTGTCTGCTCGAACGACTGCCTGACTGAGGAGTTTGAGCTAATCAGCAAAACAGTTATGGAAAATGGCTACCCAAATCGACTCACAGAATACCGCCGGTTTAAACCGTCTAAAGGAACCGTCTTGACGGCACCAGAAAAAAGATATACCTTCGATGAAAGAAGGTGAACGCGTCTGCGCCAAAACACACTGCGTTTCCAAATTCGTGTGTAATTGTCGGTCAGCCACATCGGCAGAACCAACAGGTCTTTGCATTTCATAGTGGAAGAACTATTTCTATGCTGGTGAGAATGCGAAGTTATTCACTCTCCTTCCCACCATACCGGTCACCGGGTCAATCCCTTACCTTGTTGAGTCATACAAATGGAAGCCTTTTGTAATTTGCTGAAGCCGTCCTGATAATCCGAATCAGACCATTTTTATGCATCCAAAAACAGCTACGTGTCAGCCTGCGGTTGCCGTCATCCTTACGCAAGCAGCAATGAATGTGATTGGCTTGATTGTACTGCGTGACTCGCATAAAAAAGATGTACCGATTATTTATTGGTATTGATGAGATAATGGGAAATGTTAACATTTGCCAATGCTCGTCTTCACATTGTGTTGTCCAAACTGCTGAAGGAATCCAATTGTTTTATATCATTGTTTAGTGAATTCGGATGGGAACTTGGTTATTCATAGTTCTCAACATGGATGTGAAAGTGGACTGTTGGTGTCAGGGGTAGTAAAATCACCCAGGAAAACTCAATAATTCAATGCAAACACAAGTTGAGTCAATGGTGTACAGCAGAAACATCAAATACTTTCAAAACCTTCGCTTCAGGAATGTCCGCATCCATACAATGCACGTTCCCACCTCCTCATTGGCTAGCAGAACTGAAGTACCAATCAGGGCAGCTGACCTAGCTGTTCTAATACGCGAACCTTCCGTTCGGTTGCTTGTTCTGCAACACGCTTTTACCTCCAAGCGTTGACTCCTGATTTCTCGGCTGCAGTACGGAGAATGATTTCAGTTCAACCGGAATCGCACAGACATTGGTAGACCATAACATTAGGAATGGTGGATAAGCGCAACTAACTGTCAGAAAGAAGACCGTGGACGGTAATGGAAACATAACACTGAACAGAACTCCTGAGAGAGGCCGATGAAATGATAAACAATAGAAGTATCTATTGGAGTGTAACGCAATGTTTCGTAGCGTGGGTCAATGAGTAACTTTTCATCTGAAGCTATGCCTTCTGTACGTATCCTCCTCGCTGTATTGGTTAGGTATCGAACGAAATTCCGTTTCTGACAAAATTGACTAAGTGGATATATAATATTTTCACTTTAAATTTGAAACATTGCATGCTAGACAGAATATCAGTAATTTGTTAGTAAGAAATGTGAAGTAACGCGAATAGACAGTGTTCATACCGCCTTTTAGCAAGCTAACGCAACTGAACCGTGTAAGCAGCGCGTGTCTTAAGCATGAACCTCGATCCAAGTTGGCGACTTAGTTCCCCCCCCTGACTAGCTAAAGAAGTTTTACCATCATCACGCTTCTTTTCATGTTCTTCCGTGGTTGTTCGTTACAACATTAAAATATAACAATGGGAAGACAAGCTTTTACTTTTTTTATGGCATTCAAAGACGACGGGACATTAACTCCGAACTCCGCACGTAACCAGCGCTCCCAAAACATAAATGACAATGTCCAAACGTAAGTAATACAAAATTGTGCAGTGCTTTCAGTAGTAAACTCACTCAAATGTATCGCTTTGTGATGTAGTAGCAGATGATAGTGTTGTTTAAACGACCTATCACACTGTTCACATCTGTGAGAACGTTGTTTTGGATCTATAGAGACAGAGCAAATGCGGATGAACCACACAGTGAAAGATGAGTATACATATTTGTGAATGGTCCGATAGGATGCACGTACACAGCGTGCGGCATATCAATAAATGCGTACATGTGCAATACAAACATTGGCTTCTAATGTATGGATGTTACGTAGTGTGAATTCGGAGAAATAGGTGTAAGAATTATCTATGCCGACAACAAAGACATGACATTGACATTCTGTGTGACCTATTGTCAACATTCCGCTTTATTTGCCTGTCTCAAAGTATGTTAAGTAGAAAAGTTCACAGGAAACATCGTCATTCCGCACAGCTGCGCAAACGTAAGATAACTGTTGCTGCGTATAGCGATAGGGTGGACTGTTCAAGAAACATCCGGTAAGCCATATACAGTTCTTCTCAGAGATCAATTCGTAAGTTTTGATTTCATCAGTCGCCTCTTTGCTTCATTTCACCTAAGGCTCAGCATGCGACATCATCGCAAAGCCAATCCACTGGGAATTCGGAACAAGGAAGTTTTCCTGATCTATCTTAGCAGACCAAATCCTAATGCGTGCGCAATCCTCGCTGGGGAAATGTTCGAACGGTGTACAACACGTGACATAATGTAGCGTATTACACCAATATTGTACGAGCTTAACCAATAGAGCTTTAGAGGTATCTGACTATAAATTGCTCAAGACATTGGCGGCGCCCAGAAACCAATGTTACAACATCCACCAAATTGAAAAAACGAGCCGTTCAAGCAATAGCGTGCCTATAGGTAAGAGGCATTGTCATCACTAGCTGAAGGTGGGAGAAAGCCTCAGCTATCGTGCTGCAATTCAATGCACCGGATGTTTAGTTCTTTGTGTCAGAAATCAGATCGTGGTTGGATGAGCAGAGGAAGCGGTATGGGGATAAACTAAGAAAATCGAAGATGCCATTGTGAGCAAACCGGAGAACAAACTAATGAGTCCATTAAGAAGGTGCTGCAGTCTGGCCTATAGATAGATGACATTATGCGCTGCGGCTAACGGAGCGAACATCGGGGATCTGTTAGCCCAGTTCAACTCTCCACAAAGTAACAAGGTTTATTACCAAAGTAGAATGTAAGGACTCTCGGGCATGTTTAGATGTCCAAATCAATAGCACGTTAGACGGGTCAATGCGGAGGATGGTGCAGAGAAACGGAATCTGGAATGGGCAGTATATCCACTTCGTCAGCTTGTCCGAATCGAAACCTACTTGTAGGCTCAACGGAGAGAGGCAGGAGGGTGTGTACGGAAAATACACCTTCAGATGAGAAGCTTGTCACAGATCTAAGCTGCAATCGATAATTTTTGTAATCATTTCAGCCGCCTGTCTCAGGAGTATTATTCAAAGTATTATGTTTCCATTACCTCCCACAGACTTCTTACCACCAGTTTGTTGCGCTTGTCTACCATTCCCATAGTCCCCTTTCACATCCATAACTAAGTTCCCATTCGGACTGACGAAAAGAAGATCTAAACCAATTAGTTCCCTCCAACTGTATGAACAACGCAATAGGAAGATGAACATTGGCGGATGCCAGCAGTTCGGAGTATCTCGTCAGTATCAAGATAAAAGTCGGGAAGTGTTTTTATAGGTGTCGTAATCAAGCATAATCAAGCCAATCGCGTTCACGGTTGTGGCCACTGTTGTCAACATTGGGACCACGACAACCGTAGGCTGATAACTAGCTGCTTTAAGATGCATAAAGCCGATGTAATTCGGCTTAATGCGACGGTTACGGTAACTCGCAAAGGTCGTGAACCTGTACGACGCAACAAGATCCGAAACCCCGATAAGGGATTAATCCAGTGGGGGGTCGCAAAAATGCACCTCCTTATGGCTGACAGCAGCGATTTATGCGAGCGCGTAGTGTTGGAGGGGTCTGGTTAACTTCGCGCTGAATCCAGTTTGGTAAGTGTTCCTTCACTCTGATATCCAAACCCGGTCGGTTCTGCCGATATAACTGGTATCACAGTTACACACAAATTGGGGAACGAAAGGTGATTTGGCGCAGACGCGTTCATTATCTTTTACTGAAAATAACAGCAACGTTCGTGTTCTGTTGAAAAGTACCGCCTCCGCAGCGAAGTACGTACAGAAAATGGCCGAGACCACATGTTTGGTTACCCTTCTTGTTGCAGCGGCACCGTTAAATGGTAGCTCGATGGGTGCCTTTTCGTTGGTGACATCGAAACAGTATCTTCAGGCGGTCTAACCTGGCTGCTTTCTATGAATCGAGTTGGGTTTCAGTGATTAGCTCAACCTCCTCAGCCAGGCAGTTGTTCGAGCAGATAGGTTTGGCAAGAGTGAAGAGTATTTTCTCGACCACTAAATTGTACTGGTTGGTGCCATCAATCCGTAGGCCAGAGAGTCCAATCAGCACGGCGTTTCGCCCTATTGGAGCTCACCATTTGTGCGCGTCATCCGGCTTCATCTAGAACTGAACCTATGACCGCCAACAGCTAATGCCACTGAACGATGGAGAACGCTGACAGATTGCCATAAGTTGAAACCTAAATGGAAGACAGTTCAATATGATTTCCAATGCCATGTCGATTATACTGCAGATGACAATGGCTCGCCGAAAGAGGCTACCATTTCGGCCACACAGCGGTTATGAACGCATAGCATTTGGAGACTGTGAGGGCGAATTTTTATTTGATGTACTCATGAGTAGGGGATTTCGATATTGATAATTAAGATCCATCACAGCCAGCTTCCAAATCAGACAGTCGTCCACATGCTCGGAAAAGCAATAGACTGCAATTTCAGCCTTTTGGGCATCATCAGTAGTACGCAGCCATCGGATCCATCAGGATTCGAACCCATGACCACCAGTGGCTTGCACCACCAGTCAGCAAGTTATGCCACTGGGCCACAGGGGACAGCTTCGGACCGTCATGATTTACAAGCTAACTGTGATATAGCGCGTCTTATCCTCCACTGCCGTGCAAGTTACGAACGTTGCAGAGGACAGGGTTGACACCGAAAGACACGGCGTCGTATGTAGGTACGACCCAGCATTTTTAATTACCAGTAAGTGGGAAGATGTATAAGGACAAAATTAGCTCTTCAGGATATAGAGATTAAGTCAGTGAGTCACCCGAATTGTCTAGTTCGGATCCGGCGAAGTGTAGTAGTAACTGCAGCTCCTATTTATCACGCCATTAACTGTAGTTATCAGTCAATTCAATGTACAAGTTCCGTCAAATGTCAAGCTTTTCCATCGAATGGTGATCGGTTTGTTACAAGCGCACGCAATCACTTGATCGTGCGTCTACAGGCGTGCCCCATGAATAATGGAAAACAAATGAGTGTCGTTGTCATTAGTATTATTATATAGTCAAGAACGAAACAACGTATAAAACGTAAAATAATCAGTCTTCAATTTCATACTCACCCGAATGAACTGATCTGATCCGTGCTCTGGAACTGCCCTTCTGTGTAAACGACGTATCAGAGAGTTCAGAAACAAATGGGCGCTTATCTGCATCGCGGAACAGAAAGCGAGCAGGTACATACGAATCACATGTGATATAGAAAATACGCTTGACAGTCCCATGGAGAAAGATTTATGTCGAAGTTGAAAATTTTGGGGATAGCAAGCTTGCTTCTACCTAAATTCGGAGCTTATCAAACAGAATGCTCACAGGTCAACAACAGAAATGGGTTCACGTCAACACACGAAACGCTACCGACAGATTGCTTAAAGGAAGCCTTTTTAGGTCAGTTTCTTCACTCATGTTCTCCTAATTGATAAGCGTTTCAGCTGACTGTGACTATTTACAGGTAACTTAAAATTTTGTGCATGGGTTTCTACCAGCTCAATACAGCCACAATCATTCCCCAAAGTGAGCTACAAGTTCTGGATGCCTGAAACGTAACGTGGCTGATGTAATTCTCTACATTTATATCCAAAATCAATGATTATGTTACTCTAGAAGAGACAAAAAGTCATCGACGCTGTGATGAGTTAGTCTAGCCTTTTACACTTCGACGAACACAGAATTTCTTGTAACAAACGTAAGGCAATCAATCGGGTACAGCTGCGACGTGCTTACACCGAAAGAAACAAGGCTAATTACTTGAGAGATAGACACAAATCCTTGTTGAAATAACGATGCGCTACGTTTAATATTCCACGTAACTGGTACTTGATGGTCATGGAAAGTGATCGACGTACTTACAACAAGTGCATCTACGGCAATTCAACACGCTTCAGATATAAATAAATGTAAGAAGTTACACTTTAGATCGCTATTGTTGCTTAGGTTACATTTTAATAGGTGCTTTCTCCGCTAACTACACCATTTCCGAGTCATGTTAGGCCATAGCGTAAACAAGTTAAAACGTAAAGATTTAGGATTGCGCCGTTACCATCTGCAAGTTTGTCCATGCCACACGCCAGAGTAAATCGCCATCGAAGTTTGTGTAAATGACTCTTTTTCTCTGCATCAGCAGGGTCATCCACGTGCGCAGCTAACGCTACACTCCTCACCGACACCAATGGTTGCACACCATTGTCATCAGACTAATCGGGCCGCTTACAGATTGTGCGTCTGATCGTTTGCTCGACAGCAGCTGTCATGGATGTGGATCCACAGGTCACTCACTAAGGCGGACAGTCATCGCCTTCTGCAGTTCCATCCTTGTGAAAGTACGTTGAAAAGGAGTATTCAATATGCGCCTGTTTAAGCAAGGTGAGCAATAAGAGATTCAAAAAAAGATAGATGTACAAACTGATCCGCAACAACTTGTGAGCAGTGCCACAGTCAGCTCCACACAGTGCACGTGTAATGCACATACGTCACGCCGGGGTACGATGACAAAGTCGAGCAGGTGAGCCTAACTGTAACACCAGGCGATCATCAGCTGCCTTAAAGGTACAACGTCTAACACGTCAAACTGATAACTTCACTCTCATCCACTGCCCCACTGTGGTTCATGTGCATGAGGCCACCGACCATGCGAAGCGGCCTGTCTGACATACTCTTGCCTATTTTGTCAGCTGTATTGCCTAGCTCATGTGACTACATACCTGGTCAACACATTGTCTAGTGTGGTGAAAGTCAATGCTCTGACGGTTTTACGCCACAATAAATGCGATTATAGCACTGAGGAGAGAGATGCCTGACCATTCACAACGAACCCAATTACTACAACAGCAGCAAGATTATATCCAACAGCAAGAGCTTCAACCAGAGCAAAGACAGACATTGTCGTTTCAATCACCCACAGAGAAACTGTCATCACTAAATCCAACACCTAAAAGAATGAAAACCGAGCCCGTTACAGCTGCAACGTTAGCAAACGGAATACAAGACTTAAAGTAAGACGCAAAGACAGGGATCATCTTTCCAACCTGGTACAGATGGTGGGAAGACATCTTTCTGGTGGACGCGATCACGCTTAACGATTCGGCCAAAGTACGGTTGTTGGTACGGAAGTTGGGTGAAAATGAACAAAGGATTGCAACTCTATTCTAAAGAAACATTCCCGCGATTGCGATTTCCGGCAGACAGTCCATGTCCTCACTTCCATTTTGGGTGACACGTCCTCGATTGTCAACAACTGTTATTGGTGTTTGAAGCAGATTAAGAATCAATACGAAGATTAGGTTTCATCCGTACGCGGAGTGAACCGTTCGTGGGGAAGATACGAGCACAAACAAGTTACAGACGATCAGTTCCGACCTAACTGCTGCATATGACGCAGAAGTCAGAATAAATCTGTCATCCAGACTGTACTCATCTCCAGTATTCAACATTCAGAACATTAGTGCAGTGTGTCAGCGTCTGATCAACTTAAAAATGTTGAAGTCGGAACAACTAAAATCAGAGAGAGCGATAGTTGATAGGATTTCTACCCGGAAGCCGATAGATATCCATGACATTACATAAGAGAAACCCCACATGTTTGTCGGAATTGTGGTAACTAGCATTCATCAGTCACCAGCGCACAGTCTGCCACAAGAAACGCCACAAAGAAACACATTGCCGATCGACCACACGACGTCCTTATTGTGGGGGTCAGTCGAAACCGTCTCAGCAATGGAGAATCAAATGGGAGTCTAATGTAATTTATGCAACTGCACAGGAATGGCATTTTTCCATTCGTAAGTTTATCACTGTAACTACAAATTAGCATTCAGTGCGCCTACAGATGCATACCGCATTTGTCATTACCATCATCACCAGCTATCGGTAGACCGATATTACGCAATGCGGATACTACCGCAAACACCGATACAGGATAAACTTTCCTGTGAACATGGTTACAGAAACAATAATCCAACTTGCGCCTACCATGTTTCTGACAAACTACGACTAAATACACTTGGTATCGATTAGATCACCGCGTTGAACTTCTGGATGTCTCCTCTTGAATCTGTGTGCGACCCAACTGAGGATAGTCTATCAGGTCCGGACAAGTCATCAAAATGCCATACACTGTTGAATTCTACAATCGTCGATAATATGCAAAAGCGATGCCCAGAAGCGTTCGACCCAATACACAAAGCTGATGTGTCAAATTCACGACACGTTTTTAGTTGAAAGAGGAGCGAAGCCAGTTTTCCGATCCAAAAGACAAGTGCCGTATGCTTCCATTAAGTTAGCCGAAAAGGAAATTGGATAGCTTGGAGCAATCAGAGGTGATCTCCAAAGTGGAATACTCAGAATGGGCACCGCCCATAGTGATCGTGAAAATGGCAAACGGAACCCTTCACCTGTGTGGAGATTTTTCAACCAACCTGAACGCAGCCTTGAATCTGCATCAATACTCGCTGCCACAACGGGAGGATATCTACGCTGGACTAAAGTACAATCGAATTTTTTCTACAATCGTTATATGTGAGTGGTAGTCGACGATGCGTACGGCGCGTTCTTAGAATCAGCACTCATCATGACCTGTATCAGCACAATCGGATGCGCTTCGGAGTGAACGATGCTCCGAGAATCTATCAATAACTGATGCTGGCGGACATAGCATCGGATTGTGAATATTTGGATGACATCATCAGACAGAACCCAGCAGAGCTGTCACCTTCTCCAGGTATTCGAACGTCTACGGGAATATGGGTTGACTCTGAGAGCTGATAAATGTTAGTTGTTTATACCACAACTGAAATAACATGGCTTTGTGGTCGGTCCTAATGAACGAAGACCTGAAATTGAAAAAATGCGCGTCATAGTGAACACTGGTTGTGAGAGCAAGTGGAAATTTGAGCCTGTACAACTCCATCGAAATATGAGCAAAAATGTTAAAATAAACACACTGTGACTTCTCAATACACTGAAAGTTTTTCACATTCTCCCCCTAGAGTGTCAAAAATCGTTTAACACAGTAGATCAGTTGTCGAAAATGGGTTAGAGATTGAGGCATCAGCAGTACGTTGGTATGCAGTTCCGACGCTTCGCTGTTGCGCAACCACCACCCGTGGCACGTGGGCTAGGATACGGCGAAAGTTGCCCTGCTCCTACGCAGGCTCAAAACCGCGCTGCAAGGTTACGGGACAATTTCGTTACCTCCAGGCCTGTGAGTAATCGTTCATAGAGTCTAATATGGAGAAATGCACATCCAATGATCATGGGAATAACTGCACTGAGTTCGCTTCCCCTATATGTTCTGGCAAATCGTTCCAGACATTTACCACTCGCCGTTCCAAGCACAGGGGATGAAGAACTCACTCCATACCTGCAATCACAAGCTTGTATTGGTGTCCACGTGGGCTACAAGGCGATCGCAAGTGGAGCAGCGGCCTTTGCATGGGGAAATCGCCTACATGTATAATTCAGCAAGTCATGATTACGTCGACAAGTAACCGCCGATAAGCCAAGATGAACAGTCCAGCCTCTCGTATCTGTCCGCGCACGGCAAGCCTCGCAAACCGGGGATAAGCTTAGTAACGACGCGTTAACACTGTTCAATCTTCTACGCCTTGCCGCAAATGGTCGCGCAATAGGAGGGCAAGCCGTACTCTAGCATTGGTCTGATGATGGAGGAGAAGAGGCGAGTGACAACCTCTTAAAACCAGATGCAAAAACGCAGTTTGAGTACCCAGAGCATGAGCAGTCCGTTACGAAATAGTCTGCTCGTCCTGTCAACGGATTTCAAGTCGCAACGTGAGAGTGCTCCTAGGTATTTCACAGAAGATGTGGGGCGTAGCAGTTGGTCGTCGAGAGTGCAAGTTCCGCCGTCCCCACCCTTCCCCAGGCCCATGAATACCGACTTGGATGTGTTGACCAGGAGGCGAACTTCTGCAGACCACACGGAAAGACGGTTTAGATCTTGCTGCAGTAAGCCGCAGTCGTCAGGTGTGCTTATCACTCTCCATATGTTCAGGTCGTCTGCAAACAGCGCACACGGCCACCGAAGCAGTTGAAGTAGGTCGTTGATATAGATCAGGAACAATGCAGGCAACAGCACCGTGCCTTGGGGTACGCCACTGGTCGAAAGATACCACGCGGTCAGGTGGCTATCCACTTGTACCGTCCACTTTCGTCCAACGAGAAAGTTCTGGATACACTGGCGCAGAGATCCACCAATAACACACACTCTCAGCTTCAGAAGGAGGACCTCATGGTTCACCTTGTCGAACACTGCTGAAATCGGTGTACATCACGTCGACAGATTTCCCTTGGTTCACTGCCAGCATCCATCCATGCCTCATCACGAGCCGGTTGGTGATGTATGAACGACCTGGCGTGAAACCGTGCTGTGTGGAAGTCAGATCTTTTAACCGGAACAGCTGTAGCAAACGTTTCTTCGTAATCTTCGCTGCAACCTTGGCCAGAATAGGGGTCAAACAAATCTGTCTGTAGTTGTCTACCTTTCTGGCGTCACCACCTTTAGAAATCGACCTTACCACCGAGCATTTCCAATCAACCGGCAATGTACCTTCCGACAGAGACCTGTTGTACAGGTCAGTTACGCCAAGCGAGATGATGGCGGATAACGATTTGAGAATCAGGGGGTTGAGCCCATCAGACCCAGCAGAGTTGGTGACTTCAAGATTGTCCAGTAGCTGACGCACCTCTTCCACATCACAATACAGACTGTCGAGTTCGGTAAGAGTGGTGCACGCCGAACTCGGTACAGACACCTGGGCATCTGCAAACACAGAAGCAAAGTGCACCGCCAATGCGGACGCACGCTCAGTGCTGGAGGTGAAGGGCTGTCCGTTCTCGTCTTCTATCACTGGTAGGTTAATTGTCGGTCTCAGGCGCCGCTTCACCTACGCAAAGATTCTCTTTGAGGCGGATTTTGCAGCGGTTGCAAGCTGCACTTCAAAATGCCTGCGCTTGCTGGTTTTCGCTTCGTTGCAGATATTTCGCAGCAACATCTCATAGTCGTCGTCCGAACCAGAGATAAGGAATTTGTCCCATAGACTGGGCCGCTGCCGAGCCAGCTTACCAAACCAATGTGGTTTTACCAGTACGATTTTCTGACACTTGGGAGGCACAAATTGGTTACACAATGAATGTATTCCATTATTTCTAACTTACCAACAAGCTTCAGCAGATGCAGATTGTGGCAGAAATCAATCCACTTGGCTCGCGGCTAGAGTCAGGTCGTCGAAATTACCCGCACAGCACAATATACCTACTCCGCGAGTTATTATAGTGCATTCATTCCTAAAATGCACTTCTCCGGTCAATATATGAGTTGCTGGGTAGAAATCGTCCATGGTTTTGGTCAATCCAATGTGAGGAAGCGTTTAGGCTCATTAAGAAAACTCTTGTATCTGACTTAATGGTGATACATTATGATATCATTGCCTCTTCAGATGCCTCTAGTTAGGGTGTTGGAGTGGTTATCCGTCAGCGTTTCGATTCTAGCACCATGAGGTCGGTTGCCTACGCATCACGTGCTTTACGGAAGTCTGAAAGAAACTACTCACAGATCGAAAAAGAGGTACTAACTTTAATTTTTGCTGTCAAAAGGTTCCATCGGATGTTGCGGGGTAGAGATTTCGTTTTAGAGACTGACCATAAACCAGTATTAGCCATTTCCGGTTCAAAGAAGAGTAAAACTGTGTACACAGTGAATCGCCTCCAAGGTTGGATGATACTATTGATCGGATATAAGTTTATAATAGTCCGTGTGCGTACGGCAGATTTCAGCTACGCCGATGCACTGTCTTGACATATCTCAAAACAGATAAGCATAGAAGAAGACCAGCTGAAGGCGTCAGTTGCGCAGCAATAAGGCGTAAAGCAGTTAATGTGTAATTCAATCAGAGGTCTGCTGATTACTTCTGTGGGCATACAGGAGCACACTAAACTGGACGTTCCTTTAAAGACAAAGTGGCCAAACCGGATTACTGACACACCTTTGACAATTTTATTGTCAACGTGACTCGTTGGAACTGGTTGACGATTATGTCCGATGATCGTGCGGTTGTCCCGATGTCCATGCAGGTAAGAGTAGTTGGATATTCGCACCTATATAACCTCGGAATATCACGGATAAAAGTTTGTTGACAACGATATCCATGATTGAGTCACCACATGTAGCCATTCTGTCTTAGCAGCGAAAGCTCTAAGCAAAATCACCTGACCCTGGATGCTAGCCTCCAAGCCTAGGAAGAGAATTCAGGTTTATCGCTGGTCCAGTGAAAGGTCAGGGTTTTTTAATTGTGATTGATGCGTACACCAAGTGGCCCGAGGTATACCCGATGAACACAAGCACGACAGCGGTTAGACTACGAAAACTACAAGTTACTTGCACAGTTCGGTTCATCAAACACCTTGGTTTCAGATAACGGTTCACAATTTAACTCCGATGAATTTGGTGTTTTCTGTCAGTGTAATGACATCAAGCACTGCCGGTCACCTGCGGAGCATCACCAATCCAACGGGCAAACAGAAAGATTCCTGGATACCATCAAGCGTCCACTTCTAAAACTGCGGGGGAAGGACCGACAAAGGAGAGTATACAGCTGCTATTGATATCGGACTACGCCTAACCCCGCTGCACCAGGAGGCAAATCCTCAGCGAAAGCCATGTTTGGACATGAGATGCGTCTTCCATTTGATCCAATACGCCCTATGGTTACGCAACGACCACTCACGTCAGGTGTGAGCAGAAGCTTTTACGAAAGGAGACTGTGTACGCGTTGGATACAAGGCCGAGCCACCAAATTTGGCAACCTGCAGTCGTGCAATGAGGAAGGGCAGTGCAATGTAATAGATATCTAGCAGACCGTTGGCTCTCATTTGGCACGTTAATCAGTACGCAAACGACGGATGGAATGCAAAATATCTTCCACTTCGGTTTCCGTTCGCTATACTGCTGGACACGTTTGAGCTGCCAAAACCTGTGGAGTTCAGCGAGCCGACAGAAACGGGTAGAGAGTGACTCGGAGACCCATGCGGACAACTCAACCGATCAGATGTCTTCAGATGAACCCAGCATTTCATTCTTCCGAGTGGGGGGAACAAAGTGTTTTCAAAGGGGATATGCTAAGCCAGACGATTTGGTGCCTAAAAGAACAACTTTGTCTCACATGTCTAATCGTGTACTGCACTATTATCCACTTGCTTGTTTTTTGTGACTTGATATCTTGTCAATACACTGTCCGGCGCGGTGAACTCTTTGTTCTGACGGCTCTACACCCCATCAACCGTGATTATAACAGCAACCACTCCGTCAGTACGTACAAGTGGCTAGATCACTTGCGTCCAGTGAAAACTGGGTGTTCGTGATCCTCAGACCTTGATTGACGCACTGTGAGAAGAGCTGGTTTCCATTCCCATTGGCTGTGCCAATACCATAAGAACCGGCTACGTCCGTCCAAACTGCGGCATCACGCCGGACACGCTAGCTGAAAGCACTCAGCAGGAACAGTCGGTCACTCCTCGGCACAGACAGTATTACGGAGTGTAACTGGGCGTAGAACTGATCCCCCGTGTCATCAGGATAACATATGGTCGGGCCAGAAGTGCCAATGAAAGTGGCAAATTACTTTTATAAGTCGCAAACAGAGTGCCATCAGTCGTGGGCTAATGCCGGTCGGCTCTGATACAAGCTGGCCATGTAGGCGGTTAAATAGTGCAAATCCGATCCCACGTTTGCGTAATGCTGAGGTAGCGTTCCCCGCCCAGTAGAACGTGTAACTGGAACCAGCCTCAAGCAGCTTGCCTTGGTCAACGAGCCGGGTATCAGAGAATGCAGCAATGTCGCTCACACAGCGCGAGTTCCATCGCGACCAGTGCAGGATATCGCTCGGGTCTCTCATGCATGTTCGGGTCGAGTAGTGTGCGCAAGTTCCAGCACCCGATGTTGAGCGCTTTCCGCGGAAGCATTTTTTGCGCCGGGTAATCGCATGGGTGCTGACGTCGAATGGAGGAAGTCGTGGGTTAAGTGAAATGGGGACAACGTATGTAATGTGAACATGTGGTCAATGTAACCCGATTTCGACGAAACCCGGCTGCTCCATGCGAAAATGGAGTGCATCGCACCCGAATAGCACATGACCTAGCTGTACTAGGTTGCAAACACACGGAAATAAGTGACGGGTGATGAGACAAAAGCATAACTTTACAAGACCCACAGGATGGAAAATGTTCAAAAGAATGAAAATCAAAGATGTTCCAACGTGGAACGTGAATCATTAGTAGTAAAGACATCGAACTTTATCACAGTGTTATGTAGCATTTAGTACTAAGATGAAAGTCTAGAAGTCTCTCGAATATCGTGATATCTGGTGCGTTCATCACATGTTTTGGTAGTGCATTCCAGTGGGAACAGATGAAAAGAGAGTAAAAATACTTCCTACAATCCAAACGGGATTGTGGCGTTACTAGTTTCAGGTGATGGCCTGGACATTGTTTGTAAGGGACTACGGTCAGCGGTGATATGGATGCTCGTTTCCAGTTAGTATTCGGTATGTGAGAACAAAATCTCCGCGAAGCCGTGGATATTCTGAGGAATACTCACCAAGTAAAGGAAGGCGCAATTCGTAACTGAGACCGCACAGTCCACGTGTTGTCTTTGGGGTTGCTTCAAGAGATGAATATCTCGTTTTAACCCTGGGCGCCAGGTCAGATCCGCATATTCAACGTAAGGACGAATATATGTGTTGATCAACAGCGGTAATAGTCGCTGCTCAAATGTGCCGAGAGCACATCTCAAAAGTACAAGTTCACCACATTCACTACTTTCGAACATTGGAATTGTCAAGACGATGATACCTAAGTTTCATTCACTAGTCACATGTTGCAAAAAGTGATGCCCCAGGAGAAACGTGTCGATGAAGCTGCTACGCACCGTCAGCAGGTGGCACTCTGCAGGGTTTAGTGGGAGCTGGTCCCTTTCTGCCCATTCGTTAATCCGGTCCAAATCGTTCTGGAGATGTTTCGAAATACTGGTAGCTCGGGTTGATGATTCAATTGTTCATTTGTTCTCCGAGCTTGGCGGTTTTGTCGCAAACGTTTCACCACCATGCGAGGTGGCATCCTCAGTGCAGTGAGATGCGACGTGCACGCTGCACAGTGCTGCACAGCACGGATTCTGTAGCGGATTTTCGTGTCTGACAAATTTACTTGTAACTCGTAAAAGCTGGGCTGAGGCAGTAGACAATGATCACGCTATCAATGTGCTTTTCGTTGACTTCTCGAAAGCCTTTGATAGTCTCCCACATCAACTACTTTCACTAAAGTTGGGGTTGCATGAGATATCTGGTCAAATCAAAAAAATCAACAACAGCAATACATCAGCCGTTTGAACTGATGCATCGCTGCCATACAACCATGAGGACCTATGGAATAAAGAATAATAAGAGGGAGAGAAGGGGGAATTACCTGAAAACCTTAATGCCCTAAGCAAAACATTCAGGGTCAAGGCGCCTACACCTTGTGTAGACAACATACCGTCACAAACAGCTGGCTATTGTGCAAAGATAAGGCGGCATCGGCGAGACAGCTTCCTTCCGGCTTTCACTGCCACGCGTCATAATCAGCCATTACCCCGCAGATAACTCAGCAACACACACACTTTAAACAGACAATCCGATGAGGAGACGGCAGTAGACGCGTCACTGGTGTCGTCTGCGAGCCATGTCTTGTAAAGTCTCGAGCCAAGCACAAGGCGAGTCACGTGGACTCCAGCCCGGAAGGCGAGACGGACCAATGGCACACAGTTTGGTCGTCAGTGACTTCATTTCCCGCTGCCAAGTCAACTTCTGTCCACCTCGAGCTTTGCGCCACCCTATACCTGGCAGATTAAACTAGTCCTTACTAGGTAAGCGGTGACCAGGCGTACGTAGCACGTGCCCAAGCCAACGCAACTTATTCAGTGCTATCTGTTGTTCTAGGAAGCTAGCATGATTATCAAAACCTAGTACTCGTCTATGCACATCATCGTTGCGGACACACTTGTGCCATCCGACTCCAGCAATGCTTCGTAGATAACAATGACCAAAGACTTGAAAGCGCCTCAGATTTTCAGACCGAAGGGGCCAAGTCTCACTACCATATAGCAAGGCGGCCCTCACTGTGGCCTTGTATACATGGTCTTTCAGACGGAGGGAAACCCTTCTGTCGTCAAATATGCCGCAGATTTAAGAAGACAGTACTGGCTTTTGAAAGACACGAACTGACTTCAGTTTATATGCGCCCATCGTTGCTGATGCAGCTGCCAATGAAAGTAAATTGATCAACCACCTCGAGTTCCTCGTTATCAAGGGTCAACGGGTCATCAAGTGGCTGTGGTCCTGCAGCAACACTTTGCACCTTAAAGGCGCGAGGTGCATACCAAATAATGGGACCATCTAAACAGGCTATTCAGCGTTGATTGCGCCGCCGCAACCTCGTCGAAAAGCAAGACGATATAGTCTGCATAATCAAGATCAACTAACCTTTCACCAGGCTGGACCTCGAAGCCTACTTCATGAGATAGAGACCAGAGCGAAAATGAACAGAGATGGGAAATCGGGCAACCCTGATGAACGCCACTTGTGGTCGGTAAGCTATCTGACAGGTCATCGTAGACCCTAAATCCGCCTATAGTGTTCGAGTATAGAGCACGAAAGATGTTCACATATTTTGTGGGAACACCTTTCCGCGCAAGTATTTCGAACAGAATGCGTCCATCGACTGAATAGAACGTACTCTTGAAATCGAGGAACACAGCTATCGTCGATCTGCGGTATGCGTGGCACTGCTCTAGCACCTGCCGAAGAGTGAATGCATGATCTATACGACCAGGTCCTGGGTGGAAACATGCCTGCTCTTACCTAATCCGAGAAACCCGTCGTTGCTCAGTGAGGCGCCGAAGGAGAATCGAAGACAGTAATTTTGTCACAACTGACGTTAGGCCGATACCCCTGTGGTTAGAACAGTCTGTGCGCCTGCCCTTCTTGGATATTGACACAATAATGGATTCACTCCAGTTAGCCGGGACACTTCCTTGCAGATACGTACGAATAGGGAGGTCAGTGCATTGCAGAGAACCTCATCCCCATCCTTAAATAGTGCATGTGGCAGGAAATCCGGGACAGCAGCACGAAAACGATTGAGGACTGCGATTGCATTTCGGACTTCGGCCTCCGACACAGTTTCTAAACTAACCATACATGGCTCACCTGAGTAGGTAGAGGTCCGGGAGCATGGGGTCAGCTGAAATGATCCTGAAATTGTTCTGCCCAACGAGCCATACGGCGCTCCTTATTGTGTATCACTGCACCCGCGCTGTCTCTTACTGTCTCACTGACGCCTAGTTTCCTGGGACCAGTGGTGCGGATTAGCTGGAAGAGCTTGCGGTAATTGCCTACTGCTCCTGCCTCCTCCATTTCTTGAGCCCGACTGGTCCACCAGGCTTCCTTGTCAGCACGTAGACTTCGCTTTAGTTGGCGCCTAATAGCCCGTCAGGTCACATTGTGCATAGGGACAGTAGGGAGGTTTTTACTAGATTCCAACAGGTTCACTGACCTCTCGGCTATCCAGTGACTGGTGTGGTGACGATCGATAGTGCCACAAGCAGATGCTCCTGTGTCGTGCATGGCGGCCGAGATCCTATTCCACTGAAGCTCAGTGGCATTAGAACAAGACAGCGAAAGTTCGGTATGCAGTGCGTCTTGATAGGCTGAGACAATTTCTCAGTTGCCAATCGGAGAAGACGCTTGGTGCGCCTCCCGGTAAAGTTCATGGAGAAATGACAGCGTACCAAGGCATGATCAGAGTCGAAGTACTCCAGTACGAGCTGTAATCCAGGATGAAACCAAGCCATCTGTAACTCATGGCCATGTGGTCAATTTGGGTCCATCGCTGGCCAGCTACAGGAGGACGCCAAGTGGCACTTCGGCGCCCGCTGTGTCTAAAAGCAGTGCTACTAAGAAACAACTGGCGTTCCGCACACAGTTGCAGCAGACGCTCACCGTTGTCAGTCCGTTCAGAGTTAAGCCCATAATTACCACCCAGCTGAGTTACTGAAGAGCTCAGACGCCCTGCTTGTGCGTTCATATCCCCTGCAAGTACTACAATATCTGAACTAGTAGCACTGCGTAGTAGCGCGTTCAATTCGTGATAGAATGCGTCCTTGACAGCATTAGAACTGCATTCGGTGGCAGCATAAGCGGAAATCACAAACAGCGTTTTGTACTACTTCATGAATCAACCTTAGCTGATGTCGTCAAACAGGCTGCATGTAAACGGCTGTTCACCAGAATCCAATCAACAAACGATGGCTCAGCCTTGGAGCTTAGAATGATACCTACACCAGCTTGACTCGTGAGTGCTGCATCAGCGTCTCCGGATGCGTGCAATCAACAACGAGAGGATAAGCCGAATGCAATTAATTCAAGAACTCTATTAGGATCATTGATCCCAGTTTCGGACACAAAATGCACATCAGTACCCACTGTGTCCAAGGTGCGTGCGAGTGCAGCTTGTTGACCTGTTTGTCTTAGAGTGCGGACGTTGAATGTCGCCATGGAAACTAGGCAGCGTGGCCTTATAAGGGACTGTTGCCGATACGCGTCCGGTGGATGTCGCGTGGAGGTGGCTGCAGATGGTTCTACTCCAGTCGCACTTCGGTTGCTGTCAATTATGCTGGGAATTAAAGAAGGAAGGTTAATAACGGGGGTCGGGATGGGAGTAAGAGAAACAGATGAAAAAGAAAGAAGGGAGGCGCCAGCAGTAGCATGTTTTCGCTTATGCGCCCTGCTGCATGCAGCAAATAAGGCGACCCTTGATAATCTGCGCTACGGCCGATGCAGGATGAAGTTTATATTTGAAAAAAGAAGTCATGGTTGTATGTGGATTGAGATACTGCCAGGACGCCCAGGAGGACGAGTAAGGTCCTCAAACAGTCTTTGGCTCGAAAGCCTGTCCGCAAGGCAGCGTGGAGGTGGCAATGATTTAGGTGTACAGAAATGGATGCCATCCCATTTCAAACCGCCAACCTGGAGGATCAGGTGACTGATCAACCTGGTAGGAGTAGTTCTTAAGGGGCCCGGAGGCCCCACGCAGTATAGCTCAATGAGTCGCACCACTATAAGGTCCAGTTTCATTGCGACAAGAAAGCGCCTTGGTTGTGCTCCTTCAACGCTAGATGTTGTACTATCCAAATATGGCCACTTGTCAAATGTGCAAGCTAAGGCTCTCATAAGTAAGAGTGACCATTGTGTCATTACATTCGCTTTCAATACTGAAAGGCTCCAAGAAAAACACCGGCTTGTGAGGAAGGTTGGTCGCATCGACCTAAATATGTTACAGGCTAGAGCACTGCAGCTCGATTGAGTTCCTGAATCGGATCAGGCCATATTAGAACAAAGATGGAGCTTAGTCAAGAGCGAGCTGGTTCAGCTACTAGACGAATTCGCCCTGCTGCGCCCAAGAGAACGCTGAAATAAATCTAGATGGCGGCGTCGCAGAATCGATCATGCGATAAAGAAGTTCAACGTTTCTTGGAAGAAGTTTCAAGAATCTGAAGGATTTACCCGTTGATTGCGGAATAAGAAATGTCGCAATGCAGCAATAAAGATGCAGCGACAAGCGAAGTATTGCTATGAAGTCAGACTGGCCCAAAATGTAAAAGCAAAACCGAAGATGTATTATAGTTATGTTCAGTCCAAGCCTACTTTAAGGTAAGGAGTTGGTAATTTACTAGCCGATGACGGTAGGCACACCATAGAGGATGTAGCGAAAACAGAAGTGCTTCTGCGCGTTCTCCAGAAAGTCCATCGTATGGATGATGGGCTTCCTATACCCTCACCTTCATTTTGTCAAAACAGTAGTACAATACTGGATACTCCGACTACTGCAGCGGAGGGCTATGGGGTACTGGTTGGCTTAGACCCACATAAGTCGGCTGGACCTGACGATGTGCATCCTGCCATTGTCAAACCGCTGGCTGACACACTCCAATACCCTGTCTTGGAGATTTTCAATATGTCACTACGTAAAGGTAAGCTCCCACAAGACCAGAAGGAGGCAACTGTTGTCGCCATACCTAAAAGAGGTTCAAGTGGGACTAAAACAGTAGGATAAATTCCCGTGGATGTTCCTTCCGTAGCGCGTCGTTGATCCAACGTATTATTTATCCGCGATAACTGGAACCTAGAAGAGTCAGATCAGTACGCGCGAATCACACCACGGTCAACTAAGTAATACCCGCGCGACCTGCATTGGCAGTCTCTGCCGCTGCAGGCTACGTGAAATAATAAACAGAAGTACGAAAGTAATAAGAGCTTTAAGAACCAAAGTGTAATAGATTTAATAATTCAATAAGGCGAATAAGCTAAGATGTGAAGGGAAAAGTTAAGAACAGAAGCCAATAGGCGTCAAGTCGCTGTTCCAATTCTCACCGTTGGTGTCATTACCACGTTCTCGGGCAGTGTATTCCAGAAATGCACCACTCGACGTGATAAACTAAAGTCCGCTCGGGCTCCATCCGATCGAGGTTTGTGTAGCTTCATCGAGTGACCTCTGAGAGATGGATGCCGAACTGGTTGGAAAAGCCTAGATAAATCGAGTTCGATTTCACCAATAAGTATGCGATAGGTCAAGAGAAGGTCGCCTTGATGGCGAGGGTAATGCATTGAGAACACTCCCAACTCAAGTAGTCTTTCTGGGTAAGAAAGATTCCGTTGTTCATGAGCTATTTTGGTTCCAACTCTTAACACTCTCCACTGATATACAGTCCCTGACCAAGCAATGTGGACAAGCCTGGATGCAGTATTCCAAGTGTGGCCTGACAACGGCTGAGAATAACTTAACAAACATATCGCCCGTGATGGTCCCGAATGCACTGAGGATCATCCACAACATTATGAAACTCTTGCACGTAGCTTTCCTCCAGTCCTCACTGGATTGAGATTCTGAAGACAACGTGATCCCTAGGTCTACCAGTTGGGAAACTTGCCGTAGTTCATTCCCGCCAAGCAGGCAACGCGTTTGGGGGCCATTTGGTCCTAATCGTAAAATTGAACACTGCATAATTTATGGGCAACTGCCACAGAGCAGATCGGTTCCAAAGTTTATCGAGAGCCAGTTGCAGAGTCTGGGGTCCATCGAGGTCGGACACTGTCTGCCAAAACTTTAGGTTATCCGCAAACATGAAAGATGGCAGCCACAGCAGTTCGGGCAGCTCATTGACATAGAGAGAAAATAACAATGGGTCAAGCACCGAACGCTGCGGGATCTCCATGAGGAGAGACTGACGGAAAGACAGACTAGACTCCACACGAACACACATCTCTGTGTTTCAGAAATGTGGTGATCCATTGTAGTGCACGGCCTGCTATTCCATAGGACCGAAGCTTCAAGGAGGCGAGGATGTGGTGCAGTGTCGGACGCTTTGGAGAAGTCAATAAAAAGTACATCTACTGCCCAACATTTGCGTGCAACTAGCAAATTAGTCGTGTAGTAATGACCCTTGGGAAATTCATGTTGAAATGGACTGAGCAGACCGAACTCCCGCAGATGGTTTGCAATCACATTCTAAACTAACTTATCCAATAAGTTAACCGGTAGCTTATCAAACTTACCGGTCTATAAGTGGCAGAGAGATGCTTGTCGCCCTTTTTAAAAATCGGGCAGACGATAGCATCCTTCCAATCTTTGGGTAAGGAGCAGCTGTGAAGCGACAACGGAAACAAACGTGTAATTGGGCCACATAGCTCGCTGCGAGTTCGTAGAAAATTGCTGGGTGAATAGCATCCATCTCAGCGGATTTAGCCCCTGAAGAAGATGGAGAACTTGTGCCTCCGAGATTGAGAAGTCAGTTAAACAGGAGACCTGTGGGACTCTCATGGATAAGTCAACATGCGGCAATCGCTCCTCAAGAACAAAAGTCTCGGCATACTGCGCACTGAGTAGACAGGCTTTTTCGTGATCAGTGTTGGCAGTGGCGCCGTCGCTGCCTAATAACATTGGGATAGATGAGCCAAGGTTATCACGCCTTTTGACGTAGGCAAAAAATCGCTTAAAGTTTGCGGAGACTGAGTTAACCAGCTCTATCTCATAGCCAAGTCGAATAGCAAGTAAATGACACTTGCAAGCATTTCGCACTTTACGATAACATTGAAAAGTACATTCCGAGAGAGTTTTCTGGTAGATCAGCCAGCATTTCACCCGTCTACTCATTAGCTGGTGTGCAACTGAGTCCAACCATGGTGGCTTTGCTTTGGCCACCTTCTCCGAAAAAGGGATGTGGGGAAGGAATATATTAGAGTGCAAGGATCTAAACGTATTCCAAACCGTCTGTATATCATCATCCGGCAAGATGAAGAATGGGGAACCTACTGCTTTGGCTCGAAAAGACTGAAAGTCAGCGTGTCAAATGTTCAGAGTTCGGACCCTGCGCGAATCGTAGTCTCTAATGAGAGCACAATTGAATGACAAACACACATGGTCACTGGCTCCCAAAGGGGGACCATACACAAGGTCTCTCACAAAGTCAACCGAGTCTGCAAAAACTAGGTCCAAGTGTGAAGGATCGTAACCGTCCGTGTACCTGGTGGGTTGATTGACAAATTGGTGTAAGGGTACTTGCAGTGTCAAGTCAACAAGCTCGGCAGCCAACCCTTTTGTTGCTGCCTCATAAGATAGGTATTATCGGGACCAAAGGCAATTCGGGCGGTGTACGATTGTTGACCAATGTGACTGATGATGCCGTGTGGAGTTGTAGCCTTAACCTCCAAAGTACATGGTGATATTCCCCGCACATGATATCGTAGTATGGGAAAGCAAGCAAGATATTAATTCATCGGAATTCTCTACTGTCGGGACAATACTTGGTGGAGAGTAAGCTACATGACGTGGAGTCACTGTTAAGCCGCTCGGACTTCAACCTATTCCGAAATTTGAAAAAAGCTTTAATCGGTCTACATTTTCTTAATGATAGTGATGTCACTGAAGCCGAATCAGAATCTGAAGTTACTTTTCACTTCAGCGCCGATAGAGTAAGTAGGCTGCGCTTAAGAGTGATTAGGTTGAAAAAAGGCAATGAAGACTCAAACTCGTTCGGTGATTAGTGGCTCAAAGCTTTCATTTGCTATACGCACATGTTCACGCCGATAATGTTGATCCTCCAGTTGCACGGTAAGTTTGCACAGTCTTCCAAATCCCACACAATTCCGTCGAACAATGTCATTTCCGATTCAGACTACAGAGTTCTCCGATACCTTACAGACTTCAAACAACCATCCTCGCAACGTCCATCAGCACCCAGTATATGTTGTACCCATACCTCGATTCCCCAAAACAGTATTGGAAGGCATTCCTACCAACAATCATAGTATTTCTGCTGTCGTAGCATTCGATTTCTCATATGGCCTTGTCAAAGAGCAGTAGACGTTATAGCGGCCAGCAGTCGAAACATAGCACTTGCAGACATACCCTTGTTCTGCGACTGGCCGGATCTCAGTAGGAAACGTGTTTCACAGCTCCAAAAACACCACGTAGATTGGCATTCATGTCCTTCGCACTGGTAAGCGATCGGTACGACATTTCTAATGCTGATGTTCCATCCGCTCGGCGGACTATAATATACACTAGTGGAGAAAGTGCTATCCCCACTGTAGTTTATACACCGTTCGTTAGCGGAAATCCCATCAACCGGTAGCCGGTTACCGCAGTGGGTGTAGTGAGTGAATCAATCCCGATATACTCACTGATCTAATGGACCACAATCGGAAAAATCTTCCCAATGAGATGGAAGACGTTTTTTATGAGCTGCAGGGGAATTCCTGAAGCATCGCGAACCTTTCTGGTGGCCCACGTCATAAGCTCAGTAGCTAAGCAGTATAGTAAGTACTCTCACATGCGACTGGCTATTCTAAGCCAGGACATCAGCTCCTGCGCTCTTGTCACACGATCGACTCCCAGATGCACGCAGAGCATGAGCTTCAGCATGGAACACTCAATAGTCTAAAAGACAAGTACGCGGTTTCATTTGCATAGCAATCCTTTGCCGGCCACGAGCTCGTTGCGAAAAGAAAAAAGTAGAGTAAGTCACCTGGACAGCTTCCTTTTAGCTCCACAATTAATCTCAGACGTTTGATCCTGATTGCTTCGGCAGCCCGTAACGTCGTAGTCGCTACGGATGTTTCTTGGCAATGGGAATCAGTTGTGTTGTGTATTTCCGGAGAATATCCAGAGCAAACAACTAAAGAGGAATGAACACCTGCATATACGTCAGTAGCACAGCAATGAACATCAATGGTTTTGCGCTGGCGAAGACGATGGCATTGGGATTAAAGCACCCCATATAGATGACCAACGTCGAGATCACACCGTTAAATGGTACATATGGACGCTGGGTTTAAGACTGTGAAAACTTAAGGGCATCGCGCAGCCCTGCATGCGCAGAGAACAAAGCTGAACTGATCACCGCCACGACTGTCGTGATGGATAACACCAAGCGGAAACAGCAGGTGTGTCTGCAAGCAGCTCTTTGATCTTCCGATGCCAAGGTTCCCGGTTGGGAGTCAATTTCCAAACCGGTATCAGCACATCATTCAATCTGGGCAAGAAACGACTCAGGTAGTCGACCATTACATTCAGCGTGCCAACAGCATTCGCATCATTGGGAGGAGACGTCTCATTTATGACTAATCTCCTCAGCATCTTGCGTCGATCACTCCAAACTCAACACGTGTCATTGTAAATCATCTGAGTGCAGTATTAAGGAGTTTTGAGTTGACACAAATGCAAAACCTCGGATACCATGGCGACGAACGCTACTTGGTACACCGAATCTGTCAGCCAAAACAGGTTAAACGCCGCAATACTACTGAAAACCGTTCGAGCAAAACAGTAAGCACTAGCACAGAACGTGAATATACTGACTTGGATAATTCGAACAAAGATAAATGAGTGCATCCCAAGTAAACGCGCCAAAGTACAGAATATCTGTGCTGGCCACATATAGACGAACAAAATGACCGTGATTAGAGGTAGGAACAAGACACACAGTGAGCGTAAGGTCAGTAAACACAATCAGGAACTCCACATGGTGCTCCCGTTCGATCATCAGAGTAATAGCCCTCACAATGGCACTCCACTTGGGTTGCGACCGCGAGCTACTTCGCATTCTGAGACGCTGTGCTCTGTTGCACCTTAATCTCACCCCATGTCTCGCAGACAACACACTAGGACATCATTCTGACACACTCGTTACGTGAGCGAATCGCAATGGGCAATCTCATGCTGAAAAGTGACTTCATTTGAGGTGACGTTCAGTTAATTCGGATACCGTAATCATGTGTGATTGGTATATAACTGCAGCAACGGATGACCATGTAGGTTAGGAAAGAAGATAACGCATCAAAAGGAAGGGTTTGAATCGATCGCATGCAAGCATGACCATCCGTATGACATCACATACACACCCGTATAAGCGTACGGCAGATTTCGAAAAATCGAGCACTTCGAGACGCCAACTACAGACGAGGCGTGCGAACAATAAAGCAATGAGCAATGACGCGCAGTATACTGAAGGTCAAGGGAGCGACGAGGGAGATAAACAAGGTTGTAACGTAATTGATAAATCAAGGTTAAGCAGCATTTCCAGTATCATACTCACTCATATGAACAGCTCTGATGTGTCTTCGCAAATCACCTTTCCGAGTAAAAGAGTGCTCACAGAGTTCGCATGTATGGGGCCGTTGATCTGAATTGGGGAACAGAAAGTGAGCAATAACAGAGTAAAACAAGCGCCTGACAGGGTTTACAGAATTCGTAATATACGAAGGCCTTGATGGCGAACAAAGCATTTGACGATCTAGTAGGTAAAAAGTCGACTGTCAACGCATACAGTGCATCGTAACACGGAGGATAAAGCGGCAAATAAACCACCCCAAGTGGCTGATAGTATCAAACTAATAGAAAATTACAATTCCCTATCCAATAATTGATTAAAAATCGAGGTATATTTATCAAATTTATTTTCCTTGCGGTGTTCAGAAGCGCAATTCGTTCCAAGTTATGATGAGATCATTGTCATCAACGTATTGTGAGAGTTAAGAGGAGATAGGGGTTCTATGTCTGGAAGCAAATCGGACCAAAATTCGTGAAAGTGATGAGCAACCAATTTGCAATAACAGTTCTGAATTACACCTGTGCATAACGATGGACAGTGTCTCACATTTCTGAGGAACATACATACAACTATCATTATCAGTATTATTATACGAGCACCAAACAGGTGAACATCCTACCTCACCCTATGGTTTGAAGTACACAAAGCGGAAAAAAAGCTCATCGCAGCAATCTCAGCATGCGGCTGCAAGTGTACTCGGCGCAACCACTAGACTAAAGAACAGTGTTCGAGCGCCAAATAGCTGGACCAGTTGATATCGAGTCCGAGAAGAAATCTCATTCATCTCGCTGATTTACATGCAAAAAGTACGACCGTCAACTCGATTCAGATCATGCCAAACATCGTATATTATCCAACTCAATGCTGTCCTCGCACACCACAACTGTAGTAAATTGGTGGTCATTGGCCGAAGATAAACGATGTGGACAAGCTAGAGGGAGGAGCCGGCGTTGATTCGACCTCAACGATTGTATCAAACAAAGACTAACTTCACTCGGAGCATCAAAAAACACAGACACCGGGATCCTCTAACCAAGCCGGTACAGGTGGTATGAAGACATCTTTCTGATGGACGCGATCACGCTTAACGATTCGGCCAAAGTACGGTTGTCGTTACGGAAGTTGGGTGAAAATGAACAAAGGATTGCAACTCTATTCTAAAGAAACATTCCCGCGATTGCGATTTCCGGCAGACGGTCCATGTCCTCACTTCCATTTTGGGTGAGACGTCGTCGATTTTCAACAAATGTTATTGGTGTTTGAAGCAGGTTAAGAATCAATACGAAGATTAGGTTTCATCCGTACGCTGAGTGAACCGTTCGTGGGGAAGATACGAGCACAAACAAGTTACAGACGATCAGTTCCGGCCAAACGGCTGCATCTGACGCAGAAGCCAGAATAAAACTGTCATCCAGATTGCACCCATCTCCAGTATTCAACATTCAGAACATTAGTGCAGTGTGTCAGCGTCAGATGAACTTTAAAATGTTGAAGTCGGAACAACTAAAATCAGAGAGAGCGATAGTTGATAGGATTTCTACCCGGAAGCCGATAGATATCCATAACATTCCACAAGAGAAACCCCACATGTTTGTCGGAGTTTTGGTAACTAGCATTCATCAGTCACCAACGCACAGACTGCCACAAGAAAGGCCACAAAGAAACACATTGCCGATCGACCACACGACGTCCTTATTGTGGGGGTCAGTCGAAACCGTCTCAGCAATGGAGAATCAAATGGGAGTCTAATGTAATTTATGCAACTGCACAGGAATGGCATTTTCCCTTCCTCAGTTTATCACTGTAACTACAAATTAGCATTCAGTGCGCCTACAGATGCATATCGCATTTGTCATTACCATCATCACCAGCTATCGGCAGACCGATATTACGCAATGCGGATACTACCGCAAACACCGATACAGGATAAACTTTCCTGTGAACATGGTTACAGAAACAATAATCAAACTTGCGCCTACCATGTTTCTGATAACCTACGACTAAGTACACTTGGTATCGATTAGATCACCGCGTTGAACTTCTGGATGTCTCCTCTTGAATCGGTGTGCGACCCAACTGAGGATAGTCTATCAGGTCCGGACAAGTCATCAAAATGACATACACTGTTGAATTATACAATCGTTGATAATATGCAAAAGCGATGCCCAGAAGCGTTCGACCCAATACACGTACCAAATTCACGGCGTCATTTAGTTGAAAGATGGAGCAAAACCAGTTTCCCGATCCAAAAGACCGGTGCCGTATGCTTCCCTTGAGGTAGCAAAAAAGAAATAGATCGCTTAGAGCAATCAGAGGTGATCTCCAAAGTGGAATACTCAGACTAGGCTCCGCCAATAGTGATCGTGAAAATGGCAAACGGAACCCTTCTCCTGTGTGGAGATTTTTCAACCAACCTATACGCAGCCTTGGATCTACATCAATACCCGCTGCCACAACGGGAGGATATCTACATTGGACTAAAGTACAATCGAATTTTTTCTACAATTGTTACATACCAGTGGTAGTCGGCGATGCGTACGGCGCGTTCTTAGAATCAGCACTCATCGTGACCTGTATCAGTACAATCGGATGCACTTCGGAATGAAAGATGCTCAGAGACTCTATAAATAACTGATGCTCGAGGACATAGCATCGGATTGTGCATATTTGGATGACATCATCAGACAGAACCCAACAGAGCTGTCACCTTCTCCAGGTATTCGAACGTCTACGGGAATATGGGTTGACTCTGAGAGCTGATAAATGTTAGTTGTTTATACCACAACTGAAATAACATGGCTTTGTGGTCGATCCTAATGAACGAAGACGTGAAACTGAAAAAATGCGCGTCATACTGAACACTGGTTGTGGGAGCAAGTAGAAATTTGAGCCTACTCAACTCTATCGAAATATGAGCAAAAGCGTTAAAATAAGCACATTGTGACTTCTCAATACACTGACCGTTTTTCACCTTCTCGCACTGGAGTGTCAGAAATCGCTTAACTCACAGTAGATCAGTTATCGAAAATGGGTAAGAGATTGAGGCATCAGCAGTACGCTGGTACGCAGTACCGACGCTTCGCTGTTGCGCAACCACCACCCGTGGCACGTGGGCTACACAGACGTTAGTGT
>OX104069.1:33086845-33188629 GCA_944474145.2 Dicrocoelium dendriticum
GCTGTGAAACCTGGCCCATCAGGTCGACAGACATAAAGAAGCTCGTCACATTCGACCATCGCTGCCTTCGCAGCTTAGCTCATGTCTGGTGGGAACACCGCGTGAGCAATGAGCGTGTTCGGCGTCGCCTATTTGGTGCAGGAAGAGTGAGTGAACCGCTCAGCACCATTATATCACGCATCAGGCTCCGATGGCTGGGCCACGTGTTGCGCATGCCAGCACACCGACTACCGCGACGTGCATTGTTTGCGCGTTGTGGGTGCGATTGGAAGAGGAGGAGGGGAGGCCAAGTGATGACTTGGTCGAGAGAAATGAAAAGCCTCACTTCGAAGTTGGCGTCGGTTGGTGCATCCCGACTGCCTGGCTGGGGTCCTAAGGACGGTGAACACCTTTGGTTGGACAAACTTGATGATATGGCTCGGAGCCGGCATCAATGGCGTTTGTGTTGTGATTTCCTTTGTCCACCCCCTCCTGTTTAGCATCCCCCTCCAATCATGGTCTCACCTGATAGGTATAATATGACTCTTTTACGGCAGCCAGCTGTTGGCTCTCCGGAATGATGTCCATCCGTTACTGGGGACTCAGCGGGCGTGCCACTGTTTTCCTTTTCTTTTATTTTGTATTGCGGCACAATAGCTGAGGTGTTTTCCACCTCCAGCTAACGTGTAATGATGATGATGATGACTGGTTTTTTGAATGGATTGCAATGCACCATCTCAACATGGACCGTGTTCCATATTAAAGAAAACCTAACTGCAAGCACAGAACAACAGGGCGTGTTGTAACATGCTTCGTGCACTCAGCCTGAAATTCGACGTAAACCCGATGGAACAAAGTTTGCGTGCATGCGGATGAAAGGTACGATTCATTGAGCAGTGATCTCCACTGTCCGATGCGTGTCATGTGTGTCATTTTTGCGCAGTTATCTCTATTTACTGTGCACAAATGATGCGCAGGTTAATGTTAGTTTTTTGAATTTCGAAATTTTCAGATAAGTCGACGAACGCAAGCTGGATCTGATCATCCGTGCATGCACGCCAACGATGCATCGCGTAACCTGACTATTCCACAACGAAAACTTGTACCCATATTTTATCTTGCACTTTTTAAACTCTGAAATTTTCAAGCGCATCTGTTGTTCAATGAAAAGGATTCAGCCACAAACGTATGAATTCACTTGTTAAGCCGGAGTATGGTCATGAATTGCAGCTAGTGTGCTTTTGTAGGGTTTCGCTGTAATGTTGGTTTTAGTGAGCCGATATGCAACGCCGTTAAATATCGGTTCTTTTAGTGAAATATTAAATTATAACTATGCGATTCTTATTCATCAGTAATTTTCACTTAGTTCGTGCATAAGTGCAGCAGTTTTAAGTCATGAGTGTGTTTGACGCACCGGTACAACTATACAGCAATTTGGGACATTACGGCCTCATTTTAATGGGTATTCTCCGACCACGGGAATAGAACATAGTGGCGTCATTTTACCATGTACAGTGCAGTACTAAATTCTGTCCTAGATAATAAATCTTCTATCATTATTATTTCAGTCTGCTTACGAAGAATGTGCAACGTTGCTGGAGGGTACGGGGGACATGATCTTCGTGATGGTGCTAAGCTCAAAGAGTGGATTCGTACATCCAATGTTGAATGGGTTACGGCCGAGCCAACGCCTTATATACGTCCGGTACGCATGATTCTCCACATAGGTAGACAGTAATGCTGCTCTGTATGTAGGAGTGTGGGCCGGCTCCGTTGATGCAGTGTGACTCCCGTCCATATGCCCGACTAATTGTGTTACGTTTGTCACAATGAATATCGTGTTCGTGAAGCTTAAAAGGCTAGGCTTACTCATTACCAACTTGAGGTTTTTAGGCCTTTCTTGGAACATTTAGATGTAGAAAACCACATCGGCCACATCCATCATCGTCGATACAGGTCAACTGAACGTGAGAAATGCACCTCAGATAATGTTCCGGAATGGAAGAAGAGAAGAAACCAAAAAACCACACTACGAAAATTCGAAAAGTAATATAAAGTTAAATATCATATTAAGCATATCGTATCAGATCGTAATTGAAGGGGGGTTCTAAAGGGGATATGGATGAACATTCAAAACCAAACGCCATTGGGTTGAGTTCTTTGGTAATATAAGAAAAGTGCGTCCAAGCAAATGTGTTCATCGTCCGTCGGACCCTAGCCAGGCCAGTCACGATGAACAATGATATATTGCAGATAAAAAACCGATTGCTTTACAAGTCCAGTAGCATGGTTGAAGCGAAAGTAAACAAAAGTGTAAATCGTCAAGTTCGGCGTCTAGCAATTCAGGTGCACCTTATTCATATAAACATTTTATAATGTGTACTGATTTGTTACTGTAGAGTAGTGTGGGAAGTAATATGGGGAAGGTATGTCTTAAGAATAAAAGAAACGACAGCGCTTACTCGTGCGCCGCTTTCTTGGACTGAGGTAATTGATGAATGCAGTTGTAATATATCCGAAACTATATTCCACAACAGCAGTGTGTAAGTAATGAAGCACAAAAGCTGAGAATGAGCACCGTTTGTTCACGTTTGGTTGACGTAGACATCTCTGAGTATATAGCGTAATGTAAGTGGATAAGCGAATCATCCAGACGTCTTTTGAATACCGTTAGTGTGTGGGAAGAAACAACGTATGTGGGAAGAGCGCTCCAGTGTTGACACACACGAAGTGAAAAGAAATTCCGGCGACATTCCAACCGGTTGTATTGTGTGTATTGTTTATGCGTATTCTAGCTGCAGTCTGATATATGTGAAATTGGACTTGCAGAGCTGATGTTGGTATCAGAGCATGTGAATGCAGTCATTACGTGTCCTCGTAGCTCAAGATTGGAACAATCCGATCGTTTCCTGTCCGAGGTATGTGCGAATCCCGAGTGACATTTCTTGCTCTAACTTAAGCGTTGGAATGCGGTAATATCACAAGTCCTTTAATAGCCTCTTTGGCGCGAACATAGCAAAAATACATCAAGTAAATCCCGTTGCTCCCTGTCCAACATTCGACTTTTGAAAGTGTTCAAACTGTTTCAGAAAATTTCCGTAAAATAGCTTGGCTATCATCCAAGTACTCAACCGTAGGCAGATGTAGCTGTATACTCTACTGTGGCGACAAGCTATTTAATAACAATCTGGCATCAGACGTCTCGGTTGGAGCCATTCTGCGCTACAAACCAATTGTTTTGGTGCGCTGATTTTTGTTTCGATGACATATACTAAGGCACTACCGTACTATCACAGTTGAACTAACGTATTTCCAAGTCAATCCAGATGATCGGTCATTATTAATTCAAATTTTAGCAAGTGTCTTGGCCTTCCGCCTAATACCCAGATAACAGCTTCCCTTTCTTAAGTGCACTTATGTTCCGTAGGAAAAATGAACAACGGGAAATGTAGCTACACTCATTCTCATGACTAATATGTGCGATTGCCCACCAATGCAATCGTATGCCTGCGCGCAAAGCACTCAGCATCGGGTGCTGGAACGTACGCACAATACTGGACCGGAACTCCAGCGAGCGCCCCGAGCGACGCACTGCACTGGTCGCGATGGAGCTGGCGCGCTACAAAATCGATATTGCGGCGCTCAGTGAAACTCGGCTCGCTGAGCAAGGTAAGTTGCATGAAGCAGGTGCTGGCTACACATTCTACTGGGTGGGCAACGTCGCCTCAGCACCACGTGAACATGGGGTCGGATTTGCGATATCCGATCGCCTCCATGGCCAGCTGGTGAGTGAACCAACTGGATTCAGCGCGCGACTGATGACCGTTCGCCTACGACTCAGAAGAGGTAAGTTTGCTACTTTTATAAGCACGTACGGTCCGACCATGTGTTATCCTGATGACACGCGTGATCAGTTCTACACTGAGCTATCCTTCGTGATACGGTCTGTGCCGAGGAGCGACCGACTATTTCTGCTGGGTGATTTCAACGCGCGCGTTGGGCGTGATGCATCAGCGTGGACAGATGTTATCGGTTCGCATGGCATTGGTTCAGCGAAGGCGAACAGTGACAGGCTGCCCTCACTGTGTGCCACTCACGGCCTGACGATCACGAACACTCGGTTTGCACTGAGTGCGAGTGAGATAGCAACTTGGACGCACCCACGGAGTGGTCACGCTCACCTGCTCGACTATGTCATCGTACGTCAGCGTGATACGCGTGAAGTGCGCATGACACGTGTACTGCGTGGAGCTGAGTGTGGCATTGATCACAAATTGATGCGCACCATATTATACATATATTTTCGTAAATCTATGTATGGCACTCCCGCCGTGAATCGGCGTAAATTTAACATCCTCTCCCTCAGTACTGTGGCAAAACGTACTGAGCTGGAGAAGGCGATGGCTGCACGCCTGTGTGATGTGGACTGCATAGCCACAGTGGGCGACCTGTGGCACCACATTCACCACCAGGTGACAGATGCTGCCGAGGAGCGCGCAAAAAGGGCGCGCAAACTGTAAGCGGCCTGATTGGTTTGATAAGAACAATGCGACGATTGGCGCATTGGTGTCGGAGAAGAATGCAGCATTTGCTACATATGTTGCAGACCCCAGTGACTTGGGAAAGAGGAGTCCGTTTCGCAAACTTCGACGGCGACTGACCCGAGAGCTCGGTCGCATTAAAAATGCATGGTGGACGGAGAAGGCGAAGCAGATGGAATGCTACGCCGAACGCCGTCAACACAAGGAATTCTTTGACTCCTTGAAGGCGGTGTATGGACCGAGATTTGAGCCGCTGAGGACACTGATCAATGGTAGTTCAGGCGCTACCTGCACCCAGACTGCAGATCTGGTGAAAACACTTTGACTGTCTCTTGAACAACCGTTCAGAGATCGACTGGCCTACATTGAACGGCCTGAGGCAGCACGATGTGAAGGCGGAGCTGGCGGATACGCCGACACTGGATGAGACGCAGAGAGCACTTGCTCAGCTGCGAAACGGCAAATGTGCCGGAGCCGACGGGATCCCGCCTGAAGTATTGAAACACGGCGGACCCGCGTTGTTGACTGCGCTGCACCACTTGGTGCAACGCGTGTGGATTGAGGAGGAGGTGCCTGCTGAGCTGAAGGATGCCCTTGTGCTACCACCGTACAAGGGCAAAGGTAGCAAGCAATGTTGCACGAATTATCGTGGCATCAACTTGCTGAGTTGTGTGGCCAAGGTGATTGCCCGGATCCTACTCAATCGCCTCGTGAGTCAGGTTGTGGAACCTAACGTGGCGGAAGAGCAATGTGGATTCCGCTCGGGTCGCAGCACTATGGATATGGTGTTTGCGGCTCGTCAGTTGCAAGAGAAGTGCAGAGAACGACACCAGCCATTGTACTCGCTTTTTGTTGATTTCACCAAGGCATTTGATACGGTGAACCGCGAGGCATTGTGGCTGGTGTTGGGTAAGTTTGGTTGCCCGCGAAAGTTTGTACTTTCAATCGAATGTCTGCACAGTGGTATGCGAGCGAGGGTGCAGCTGAGTGGAGAGACCTCGGATGACTTTGCAGTTGTCTCTGGTGTGAAGCAAGGCTGTGTCTTAGCTCCTGCTCTGTTTAATATATATCTTCATGCAATGTTATCTTGTGCTTTTGATGTCGCTTGTGTTTACGGTGTTCGTGTGGAGCACCGTATTGATGGTGGGTTGCTGAACATCCGTCGTTTCGGTGCGAGAACTCTAGTCTGTGAGACAACTATCCGTATGTTTCTGTTTGCTGACAGCTGTGCGTTGTTTTCACACAGCGCGGATGAGTTGCAGCATATGACTAGTGCTCTGGCTTCGACAGCGGCCAAGTTCGGGCTCACCATCAACACGAGCAAAATTGTCTATCTCTTTCAGCCTTCACCGGAGGTGCAATCTTTAATATTGCCACGAATCAGCATTGGTGCTGAAGTATTGGAAACCACCTCCCGTTTCAGCTACCTTGGGAGTGTGATGTCGACTGATCAGCAGCTACACGTTGAGTTGCGTATTCGCGTGTCGAAGGCGGCAGCGGCATTCGGGAAGCTTGAGTACCGAGTGTGGAACAACCATCAGCTTAGCATTGGCACAAAGCTGATAGTGTACAAATTCATGGTACTGTCCGTTCTTCTATACGGCAGTGAAACGTGGACGATGTACCGTCGGGATGTGCGATATCTCGAGCGGTTCCATTAGCAGTGTCTGCGACGAATTTTGCGGATCGGCTGGGGCGACAGAGTTGCAGACACGGAAGTTTTGCGCCGAAGTGGGATGTATGCAGTGGACGGCATACTATTATTGAGACACCTGAGATGGCTCGGTCATGTGAGCCGTATGGATTCGACTCGGATACCGAAACAACTATTATACGGTCAGCTGAGTATAGGGAAGCGGCATGCTGGGAAACCAAAGTTACGTTACCAGGACATGATCAAAGTGAGCCTCACACGTTCTAATCTTGATTGCAGATCATGGGAATCGAAGGTGGTTGATCGGCGTGCATGGCGCGATCTAATCACGAAGGCAGTTGCTGAAGTGCGGGAGAAAGCCCTCATGCATGCAGAGAAGAAGCGGCAAGCACCAATGAATTGTACTCCATCGACATCGAGCGCATGGTGCTGTAGAACATGCGGTCGCGAGTGCCTTGGTCAGGCAGGCCCAGTGAGCCATGAGAGAGGTCACTCGGGACCACTGCCGAAGCGACGACGGGTCCCGCAGTGAACGTAGGCAGCACCGGCGCAGCGTTTGTAGGCACGCTGAATTCGATTTACTAACTGCGTGCTTGCATGCTAAGCCTCTTTATTTCAGGTGGTGGGTTTCCGGTTCTCTCCTGATGCCTCTCTTTCTCATATAAATGTCTAGTGAGCCTTGAGCAATGCCCTTTAGGGCCACTATAGAAGCGACGACGGGTCCTGCAGAGAATTACGGCGAGCCGGCGCAGCGTTTGTAGGCACGCTGAATTCGATTTACTAACCGCGTGCTTGCATGCTAAGTCTCTTTATTTCAGGTGGTGGGTTTACAGTTTTTACCTTAATGCTTTTCTATCTCATATAAATATCTCCCTGTACTCTATTCCATTAACATGCACACCTCGCTTAAGCCAATTGTACTCGATTTTCATAACATTTTTGTGTTCGTGGCATTCCGTGAACTATACTTGCTGACCTCGTGCACTTATCTAGGATTTGTTTGTAAACAACCTATTACATATTCTCATTAAAGTAAGGTTTATGTCATCGTTTTCTTATGCATTAATCGAGTTTTTCTCTTTTTCTCTCTCCCTTTCTCTCTCAAGTGATTGGCTGTTGTTTGATATCCCCGGTGTGGCTGCGCTTGATGTGCATGTTGATAAGGTGCCTAACTGTCTATTACCCACTACCTCGTCCATACTGGCTCTAGGAGACAGTTGGTCGTTGCTGGAGGGGACGGGGTGCACGGTCCTTGTGGCCGTGTTAGGATCAAAGAGTGGTTCCATGCACTCAGTGTGGAGCGGACTACGGTCCAGCCACCGCCTTGTGTGTGGTTGATTCCCCAAATACAGCGTGCTTGTGTTTGCCTGTGAAGGAGTGTGGGCCGACTCCGTTGATGAAACGTGGTTCCCATCCACATACCTCCCGGTCTTATTCCTTCGGGTTTACACTGGATATGGGGTGTGTGGTTGGAGCTGTGGGTGGTGCAGCGCAAGCCATCCATGGTCCCTCTGTAGGTGTAGGCGCCCTGTGGCTAGCCACAGTGACAGGCAAATCCGAAACCGCATGCCGCCAACCATATATATATATATATATATATATATATATATATATATATATATATATATATATATGCATAGGAAATCTGCAGATGCACTGTCTAACTTGTTACCAGCTTTTATCGTTGAGCTTGTACTGCAATTTGACCATCCTACAAGAGATGCAATTCTTCAGAACCCTCAGCCCGTGTCAAGCAACGACCCAATATTTCCATAAAACGATTGACGCACACTTGTCAATGGAGTTTATTATAGGCACGAGATAAAATTAAGTGCAAAGATACAAATGCATAAAAAGTAATATCGAAATTCGTGGTGTAGATCAAATGCAAAGAGAGGGGGTTTTCCACAGCGAGATGCTGGCATATCCATGGATTCAGTTACTTTCCGTCTGTGGGTGTGTGTCTGAAAAGAGTAAGATATTGTATGAAATATTTTGTATATTATATAAATATATATTATAGTTGTTTCTTATGGACAGCTACACTTGTGCAATTGTGTCATGATTTGAAGCTGAGTATCCAACTGCTACAACATAGTAGAAAGGAAGCACAAATGCGAGAATTGTTTGAAAAGTAATCGTAATATCAGTAATAGTAAAACAACGTATGTTCTTGGACGCAAGGTGCGCCTAACCTCTGCTTCTGTAAGCCAAAGCACTCCGAATTCGCATCATTGGATAGGTCATTGATGACGCCATTACTTATTTGTCGGATACACGTTTGGAAGTTGTCTATGCTTGATTGTAAAGTCAATTGAATTCAGTACGGCGTATTGTTGCGGAAATCTCAGAAGTGGAGGCTTCCTTCCCTAGAACAATCGTAACCAAAACAGCAGAGGATACGAACAATCTGGAGTGAGTCTGTCTGTCCAACTGCACTCATAACTGATAACAGAGGAGTCATCGGTCTCGTGTGCAGTGATCTTAACCGGCAATTGAGGATAACAACCTTCCCCTCACACTATGTGAACACTTACAAGGGACACAACTATCCGCAGATAGGTTTCGGTTGCTTTAACCCAATCCAGCAACCGAATACGAAGTGAAACAGCTGATATAACACTCAACGGCTGTAGACTAGATAAAATTTAGCAACATAGAAAGGTGAAGTAGACTGGTCGTGCCAGCTCCATTGATCCAATCAGTGGTTTGTGATGTCAACTAAGACAGCGCTTGATGATTGCTGATGGAGAGATGGCCGTGTGCGCCAACTGCAGACAGGCAGATTGGCACAGTAACAACAGCACTACCATCGACGCGATTCAATATGAAAAGAGGAATGCAGGAAATACTCCTGTAAGGGGGAGACTAGTGATGTTTAGAGGAAACTTCATGAGGCAACAAAACCAAGGAATCCGTTGCACGTTGTTCCGCTTTCTCTGTCGTACTTAATAGACGTAACACTAAACAGCGAAGATTAGTCTGAGTTCGGTTGCAGGACATATCTTCAGGCGATTTCAGTTATCTGCATGCTACTTCGGTCAGTTCCCAGCCGAAAAGATGCATAGAGCAATCGGTGGCTATACATGAAGTTATCGATGTCATATTTGGTCGAAAAGAGCAATTCTGACCACCATTAACTATCTGAGAGAGGTAATCGGAGTATAACAACCACGAGAATTCAATACAACATGATTCGGTACACCAACATCACTATAACGAAGGTATTACGGAAGCGGCTGTACACAAATAGACGGAACCTGGGTGCAGTTTTGGTGAGGATGCTTCTTCCAGACCAGCTTCATCATGTTACTTGGTATCAGCCATGATTCGGCCCTATGCACGTCAATGACATGAATGTCAAATGAGAGCGGGAGTCGGATAACACACACACACACACACATATGACTCCACGTCCCATCCTAACAGATATGCACTACATATGGGTGCCTTACGGCTGCTCGCGAGGTCATGAAACAGTTAAATCCAACGAAGATGCTACCGACCACGGCTGACAACGTTGAATTCGGCGAGATGTACAGATTACCATTGTGTGATGTTGTGACTCGTTCCGAAGCAATCATTTCACATCACGACATTTGGTAAGCAAAATGGATCACACTGCACAAGATACCTTTCGGTAACACGAGCAATAACACAAAGAGCAGTTAGGAGTAACACGGACGAAGCATAAGAAGAAAATGAAGTTTTCTGTTTACCACTCACTCGGATGACAAGACTTGATGTGTCTTCGCAAACTGCCTTTCACAGTAAACGACGCATCGCAATGTTCACATCGTTCACATACTAGAGGGCGTACTTCTGCACATATATATAAAAAAAACCAGAAAATGAATCACACTTGTAAAATAGCCATACCAAAGGAGATGGTGTTAGGTAAGAAGTGAACGATTGATAACTAGCGTCGGTTGTCAACTTAGGCAAAATGACAGACAAAGCCAACGAAAAACACTACAGACTGCAGCTGACAACGTTAAAGATGGCAGGGTGTACGGCCTAAACAGCGTGTGTTGCTGTGTTTCGTTTTGGCGATGCAAAAGGGCGCAGTCGTTTCACATCACGGAGGGTTGATGAGGAAAATTGGGTACTCTGCAGAGAAGACATTAGGTTAATAAAAGTGATAAAACAAAGAGACGTTGTAAGCAGCGTAAGTGATAATATCGAGGCTACGTGATGATAAGAAGGAAAGTGTAAACAAGTGGTAAAATTGGGTTAAGACAAGGTTTCCAGATGTAGACTCACCAAAATGAGAAGATCTGATATGCCTTTGCAAACTGCCATACTGAGTATACGATGCCCTACACTGCTCACATTTAAACGGGCGTGGATCTGGAATAGAAAACAAAAGTGAACGGTTGCATGTGAAACAAACTTGGAAAAGAGCAATAGAAAAAGAGGCGGTCTATTAGATAGCGAATATGCAAATGATAGCTTACGGAGGCCCCAATATCAACCATCAAACTAGTGGGTTTAAGATCAGAAACGGTGGCAAATTATGTGAAACAAAAGAGGAAAATAAGCGATTCATTGCTTGTAATTTATTGTTAGCAAACGACCTGGTTCTGCCATCGTTACAACGAGAAGAAACTGACAACCTGGTTCATTCCTGCGGTGAAAAGAACATAAGGTAGAAAGCAAGTTAAGCCATGTAATTACTCAATGGCAGACGCAAAATACGTTACGGCGCAGCCGGATAACTGTGCCGGTGAGACCGATTTCGGTAGATAATGAGCGAGAAGGCAACGAGCATCAAAAATCCGTCTATCCTACGGAGTGCATGAAAAACAGTTCCCTTACTGACGGCAGACGAACATTTCGACAGTGACCGTATTTATGAAACAAGTAAACGCGCATCGCAGAGCAAAAACGCCTCATACGAGCTATCGAAGCACAATGCCGCGTGTGCAACCAACTATGGTTCCGTAGTAGTGAGTATGAATTCTATCCTCCTAAAGAGATTGAGATCATCTTCCTACTTACCATCATGCATCCAATGGAATACGACCATTTGCCTTCCGATCGAAGTGTGCATACTAAGTATAACCGCTTCACTGTGCAGGTTAACACCGATTCGATAACTACACTCCCGTGAGAAGCAGGTTGGTTTCCGCATCGGTCGAGGGTGTGGGGACCATAGGTTTACGCTTCGCCAACTCATGGAACAGCGCCACCTTTATCCCCAGCCTACCATTGCCGCCATTTTGGACATCAGATCTGCGTCCCATTCGGTTAACCGTTCTGCTCGATGGCGTTCTCTGCAAAGGAATGGGGTACCCGAAAAGTATACCGCCATACTTTGAGCTTCATAAAACAAGGTCTCTGGCGGAATGAGGGCTCATGGTAAGCTCTCTTCACCTTACGCCGTTACCAGATATTTGCGACAGGGATACCCCATGCAATTAAACATGTCCTATTAAGCGTTCTGGAAGGTGCCCAGGGTTCCGGCGTAGAGTTTCTCCCAGGCAACTGCGCGAATGACTTGGACCATGCTGATGATATTGCTTCGCGCGGTGACGACCCACAGATCAAGCAAGTCGCTCTAAACCGCTTGGTGAATGAAGCCACCAGGTACGGCATGACCCTCGCTTCATTGAAATACAAGATCCTACTCCAGAAATGGCAACCATTTACTCCCTTTCTGATTTCTGAAGGCGCGCAATTTGAACAAGTAGACAGCTTCACCTATCTTGGGAGTTGCGTTTCTTCTGGTGGCACCACTGGGAGAGATTTCTCTCTGTATTGTGAAAACCCGACCAAATTTCTCTGATCTGAGACATCTGTGACGTCGCCGGGACGTTACACTCGCGGTAAAAGGCAGGGTCTATAATGCCTGTGTTTGCGCGGTCTTGTTGTATGGAAGCGAGTCCTGGCCGATCCTTGCAAATAATTTGCGTCGAACTTTGGCCTTTGACAACGGCTGCCTGCACAGGATAGCTCATGTGTGGTGGGAACACCTCGTCTGCAACATCGTTGTTAAATGTCGCGTCGACAAGCTAATATCGCTGCGCCAATGGAGGTGGCTAGGTCACGTCTTACGCGTGCGAAGTGAGCGTTTACCATGGCGCGCTCTATTCGCTCGCGCAGGGTCGCATAGGAAGAAATCGCGCAGTGGCGAACCTTCCTTATGGCTACAACCCATCAAGGCGCTGGCTTCCATTATAGCTGTTTTCGGACCCGCGCGGCTTCCAGGCTGAGGAGTCAGAAATGAAGATATCGCTAGTAGAAGAGTATTGAGAACATGGCGCGTAGTCGTAGACAATAGAACACTTGCATGAATCTCCGCAATGATTCCACCGGTCAACACCGTCATCACTAAGCTCACAAAAAGACAAAACGCAGCGTGAAAAACACAAAAAATTCCCTTTGTGTATTTCCAGTTTTCTCGATCTTTGCACACATTGTATAGATTCACTCCATGGCTACTCAATGGAACGACTTATACTGTATAGACTACGGTAAATATGTGAAGGCTCGTAGCTAGTCCACTTCAGCAACAAAATGCTAGGTGAGCGTCTCGAGCGATGCACTGCACTGGTCGCGATTGAACGCGCGCGCTAAGGGATCTGCACTGCAGCAGTCAGCAAGACATGCTCCTTGCGCAAGGGAAGCTGCGTGAGGTTAGTGTGGATTACACGTTTTACTGGTTGCGAAACGCCAGCACAACACCAAGTGGACATGGGGTCGGATATTCCACTATCCGATCGTCTAAATGGCTAGTTAGTTGGTGAACCCAATTGCATCAGCGTGCGACCGATGACTGTTCACCAACAACTCGGCAGAGGTACGTTTGCCACTTTTATTAGCACGTATGGTCTAACCATGTGTCTTACTGATAACACGAGGGACCAGTTTAGCAGTCCGTGATACGGTCTGTACCGAGCAGCGATCGATTATTTTTGCAGGGTAATTTCAACGCGCGCGTTGGGCGTGATGCGTCGGCGTGGACAGACGTCATCGGTCCTCATCGTATTGGCAAAGCTAATAGGAACGGAGACCGGTTGCTTTCATTGTGCTTGACTCACGGCTTGACGATAAAGGACTGTGTGCGTGTGTGTGTGTGTGAACTGTGTGCACAGCTAATCAGACGCACCCACGGAGTGGTCACGCTCACATCATCGCACGTCTGCGCGAAGTGCGCATGGCACGTGCACTGCTTGGAGCTCAGTGAGGCACTGACAACAAATTATTGGGGACCGAAGAGCATATTTCCGTGAGGACAAGTACGTACTGTGTGTTCCCCCCCCCGTAAACTGAAGGCGTAAATTTAACATGTTCTGCCATGGACTGTGGACAAACGTAGTGAGCCGGAGAAGGCGAAGGCTGCATACCTGTGTGATGTGGAATGAATAGCCACAGAGAGGGACCTGTGGCACCACGTTCGTGAGCAGATGACGGCTGCTGCCGAAGAAACCATCGGCCTGCAAACTGTACGCGATCCGATTGGTTTGTTGACAACAGTGCGACCATTGGCCAATTGGTGTTGGCGAAGAATGCAGCGTTCGCTGCACGTGTGGCGCACCGTGCTAATTACGAGAAGCAGATTCATATTGGCACACGGCGATTAACTCGAAAGCTCCGTCGCATCAAGAATGCATGGTGGACGGAGAACGCGAAACAGATGAGATGCTACGCCCAACGCCGCTAACACAAGGAATTCTTTGACTCCTTGAAGCCGGTGTATGGACCCATACTGCAGACACTGAGGACGCTGGTGGATACTACTTCAGGCGCTGCCTCCACACAGAGTGCAGAAATAATGCAGATCCTACGAAATGACTTCCACTGTCTTTTGAACTACCATTCAGCGTTTGACTTGTCAAAGTCGCACGAGCTGCAAAAATAAGAGATGAATATGTGTCTTGCCGACACATCGACAGTGCTTGAGACGCAGAGTGCACTTGCTTAACTGCGAAATGGCTAATGTGCCGACGTCGACACGAAACCGCCTGAAGTATTGAAACACGGCGGACCGGCGTTGGTAAACGAGCTGCACCAGTTGATTAAACCCGTGTGGATTGAGGAGGAGGTGCCGGCTGAGCTGGAAGATGCTTTTGTGCTACCAAAGTAAAAGGGGCAAACGAGCAAGCAATGCGCCACATAGTATAGTGGCGTCAACTTGCTGAGTTGTGTGCGCAAGGTGATCACCCGATCCTGCTGAACGGCCTGGTTACTCAGATCACTGAATGGGACGTGGAGTAGAGCTACGGGGATTCCTTTAGACTTCCTGCACCATCGATATGGTGTTCGCGACTCGAGATGTGCCAAGAGCGACACCAGCCATTGTACTCACTGTTTGTTGATTTCACCAAGGTATTTATTACGGTGAACCGCGAGGCAGTGCAGCTGGTTTTAGGTTAATTTTGTTGTCCGAGTAAGTCCCTAAGTTTAAGTGGTATGCGGGTGAGGGTGTATCTGAGTGAACAAACCTGGAAAGATTCTGCTGTTGTCTCTGGTGTGAAACAAGGCTGTGTTTTAGCTCCTGCTTTGTTTAATATTTATCTTCATACCATGATGTTATGGGCTTTCGACACTGCTTGTGATCACGGTGTTTGTGTGGAGCACCGTGTTGACGGTGACGAGAACTATGGTGGGTGAGACAACCATCCGGATGTTGAGGTTTGCTGACGACTGTGCGTTGTTTGCACACAGCGCGGATAAGTCACGACACTTGACTTCGGCTCTCGCTTCGACAGCTGCTAAGGTCGGACTCATGATCAACACAAGCAAGACTGTTTGTCGTTTTCAGCCAACACCAATAATGAGATCCTTATGTTTGCCGCCAATCCATATCTGTGATGACATCTTGGATACCACTTCGAGATTTTGCTAACTGGGTGGCGTACTTTTGGCAGATTTGCAGATGATGAGCGAACTACGAATCCGCGTATCAAAAGCTGCTGCTGCGTTTGGGAAGTTGGAAAAGCATGCTAGTAAAAATCACAGCCTTACCGCTGGAACGAAGCTGATGGTATACAGATTTATGGTGCTGTCAGTTCTTCTTTGAGGCAGCAAAACATGGACGATGTACCGGAAACATGTCATATATGTGTGGGGGTTCCATCAACAGTGTCTGCGACGAATTGGCTAGCCGGCTTGTGCAACATGGAAGTGCTGCAATCAACAAAGCAATCAATCAACAACAGCAGCAGTACATCAGCTATTTCAAGGGATGCTTCGTTGCCACACAACCATTAAGTCCTATGGAATAAAGAATAATAAGACGGAGAGAAGAGACCTTAGCGGAATACCTTAATGCCCTAAGCAAACATTCAGGATCAGGATGCCTATACTTTGGGTTAACAACATACTGTCACAAACAGCTGGCTATCGTGCATAGATAAAGCGGCATCACTTAGGCAGCTGCCTGAGACTGAGACTGTATTGAAGAGCAGGTAGAAAAGTATGAAAAATCAAAAACATTTAGTTATGAATCGTTAGCGGTTATGTTTGGTCAGTTAATCGTTTATCGTTGTTCGGTTAGGAATTCGTATTGGTGTCATTATTTCCGAGTATACGATGTCTTCTTTTGGCATTGTATGTGCATCGTTTCACGAAAGTACAGCTTTTCGAAATAATCGTCGAAACGTGCATTAAAACACCTCACAGAATCGGCTTCTATTAATCCTTCTGGCAGTGTATTCAATAAGTTTAAGATTCTTCGTTCCATACAAAGCTGATGTGATACTTTGTCCATGTCTTGCGGTTTTCACTGCTCCACGTCATAATCAGCTATTACCCCACAGATAACTCAGCACCAAACACATTTAAACAGGCAGTCCGACTAGGAGACAGCAGCAGACTGGAGTCGGTCGCGCCATGTCCTGTAAAGTCTCGAGCCAAGCACAAGGCGGGTCAAGTGGACTCCAGCGTGGAAGGCGAGATAGACCAACGGCACCCAGTTTGGTCGTCAGTGATTTCATTTCACCCTGCCAAGTCAACTTCTGTCCATCTCGAGCTTTGCGCCACCCTACACCTGGTAGACTGAACAAGGCCTTCCTAGGTAAGCGATGAACGGGTATAGTAGTACGTGCCCAAGCCAACGCAACTTATCCAGTGCTACCTGCTGCTCTAAGAAATTAGCTTGTTATCACTACCTAGTCCTCGCCTAGCAGGCAACGGTGACCAAAGACTTGAAAGCGCCTCAAATCTTCAGACCGAAAGGGCTAAGTCTCACAACCATATAGCAGGATGGTCCTCACTGTGGCCTTGCATACAAGGTCTTTCAGACGTAGAGAAACCCCCTTCTGTCGGCAAAGATGCCGCAGGTTCAAGAAGGCAGTTCTGGCTTTCGCAATGCGTGAACTGACTTCAGGTTCTATGTGCCCATCGTTGCTGATGCAGCTGCCAAGGTAAGTGGACCGACCAACCAGCTCGAGTTTCTCGTTGTCAAGGATTAAGGGATCAGTAAGTGGCTAGTGGTCCTGCGGCAACACTGCACTTCGAAGGTACGAGGCTCATAGCAAATAATGGGACCACTCAAGGCAGACTATTCAGGGTTGACTGGGCCGCCCCAACATCGTCAAAAAGTAAGACGATATCGTCCGCATAATCAAGATCTACTAACCTTTCACCAGGCAGGACCTCAAAGCCTAAATGGTGATATTCCGTAAGGGAACAATCCGTAATGGAGTCCACGCTGAAATTGAACAAAAATGGGGAAACTGGATAACTCTGACGAACATCACTTGTTGTCGGAAAGCCATCCGACAAGTCACTGTAGACCCTGAGATGGCCTGCAGTATTCGAGTGTAGATCACGTAAAATATGCCCATATTTCGGGGGAAAATCTTTTCGTGCAAGTATTTCCAACAAAATGCATAGAGTTACTGAATCAAACGCACTTTTGAAGTCGAGGTGGAAGTGATTTAGTTTTACAGAGATGCATGCCATCCCATTTTAAACCCATTCTCTGGAGGAAAAGGAGACTGTGTTTGTCTGACCTCTAACCATAGACCAACTTGGTAAGAGTAGCTACCAATGTGGCCGGAGGCCTCATCTAGTATAACTCAATGGGTTGACGAGGCACGCAAACTGTCGTACCACGTTAAGGTCCAGTCGCCTTGTCACGGACGGCGAAGTGGTACCAGCAATGGACAAATTTGACGTGTTATCGTAAATCCTTCATCTCAATAAAAGATCTGTCGCAGCGCTCACACACATAGGGGCACTGATCATGATAGTGAATCAGAAGGCGATTAAATGCACATGAATCACGAAGTGAAGGCACATAGAATAGTGCGTGATTTGTTAGAATGGGTGCACCCAAGATATGGTACACAAAGACCTCCGTAGCAACCAATAAACTCGAGCATTTGCCATGCGAAACAATGAACACCCAAATCCCCACTACTCATTAGTAATAAAAATCCGTCCGTATAGCTTTTAAGTGCTGTGTCGTACACATTCGCTACGCGGAAGGTCGCAGCTCCTGGGGCCAATCACTGCACAGTTCGTAACTGGCATGGCAGTGGAGAATGAGCCGCGCTATATCGTAGTCAACTGTAAGGCACGCAGCTAGGCGGCCGTCACACATGGTTTAGTGGCACAAGCTGCTGGCATACGGAAGTCATGGGGTCGGATCCCGGAAGACGTCGGAGGAACGCACACCACAGGCGAGGCCCAGAATGTCGAAAAAGCGCTGGTTGGTACTTTTCCAGGCGTGTCGGAGAATGCTGACTGAGAGGAAACTGTGACAAATTACATCTTAATTCACACCCCAACCCCTACTGATCATTAGAAACGATGAAGGCTAACATGCGATAATCGCATCCCACAGAGAGAAAACTAAGAGCTAGGCTACATGGTGTCCATGTTAAGGCGCTAAAAATTCTGGCGTGATTGTCTTTCGAAAGCAAATAGTGAAACGATGCAAGAATTTCGGAGAAGGTACAGACGGGTAACTACACCGGGTGAAACCCGTAATAGAGTATGCTCCGTCCGCGTCCGATTAGCTGTCCCGTGCCATCTCGGAGCTAGATGTACATTCCAATAAGTCACCCAAAGTACACTCTACTATTCTGGTCTCCTTTCGTCACAAATGCACTAACTACAGGACGGAGTACCGCTTCAACCTATCTTCGCTGGATAATTCGCAGTGACACTGCACGCATCAGAATGTTCGAAACTATCGTATCAACCGCACTCGACTACATGCGACCAATCGTTCACTTAAATCGACGTTATATCACCCGTCTCCTAACATCGCCTTGGCCATACATCTGGCGAAACTGGACAACTCTGACGAATGCCACTTGTTATCGGAAAAGCATCGGACAAGTCACCGCGGAATCTGACGCAGCCTGTGGTGATCGAGTACAGAGCAGGTAAAATGTTCCACATTTCATGGGAACACCTTCATGTACAAGTGTTCCGACCAAATGGAACGCACTCGCGGACCACAGTTATTGTCGGTCAGCAGTACGTGTGGTGCAGCTCTAGCACCAGCTGAAGAGTGAATATGTGGTCTATACACAACCACATCCTTGGCAGAATCTTGCTTCCTCTTCTCAAATCCGGGATTCCTGTTCCACAGTGAGGTGACGAACGAGAATAGAGGCCAATAATTTTATCACTACCGGCGTTAGGCAAATAACTCTGTAGTTAGCACAATCAGTGCAGCTTCCGTTCTTGTATATTGTCACTATTCAGTCCAGTTAGCCGGAATGATCTCCTCCTTCCAGTCTTGGCTGAGCAGAGGTCAATGCTTCGCAATGAACCTCGCCGCCAACAGTAAATAGTGCAAGTGCAAGGGAATCGGGGCCCGCAGTACGAAAATGACCCACCAACCGACGTTCGTTAGAGTTCACAGAATGTGGCGTCAAATGATTTCGGCCCTCCGTCGTGAGGCACAAGTCAGAACGGAGGCCTCGTAGTATTTCTGCAAACCTATCCGTCATCGTATGGCTCAATGCCACTGAGTGCACCTGATGGATAATACTGACTATGAAGAAGTTGCAACATGACACGAGAACAAGACCGTTGTGCAAAATGGACACTGAATGTGCGATAGCACTGAGAAAATCAAAGTAAGTAGGATGAAGAGGATCAGGGGCAAGGGTAAGCCAGTGTAGCAAGACCTCGTGCACAAACGACCTGCTAGCAATGAGCCCTGGGATCAACTGCTATGCGTCACTATTCCCATTCGACCACCACCTGTTGATGGTGGATAACATGCGTATGACATTCATGTAAGTTGGGAAGGACTCGAATCTATGCAATAAAAAGAGGAGACACAAAAGGAGACGTGCCGACGACTCCACAAGCGTCTCTGATTGGCAAACACCAACCGGGTTTCGAAGACGCAAGGAGCAACCTGTTAGCCGGCAGAAACACAGATCCTCAGATAGACAAACTACCTACCTGTTCGAGCTGTGCATCTATAAGGATGAACACGCGAATGGGTGTGGGATAATCCAGGAGCAGGGTTTTACACCTCGAGAGGGCTAAGCACAAGTCGCATCTAGATATCACAAACGCCAAACGTTTTAAAATGAGTCGCATCCTCTGCGGATAGTTAGCACAATCAAAGTGCGTCAGTGTAATAAACACAAAAAGTGACAGGTAATGGTAGAATGAACGAGTATACCGAGGCAACCATTAGGTGGCCAAACAGAGCGAATACCTCCGCAAGGCAACTCGACCCTAGGCTGTGTCGATAGCGTGGACAAGCTTCATGCAGGACGCATGGAGAGCGGATAGCTACGGTGTGGGTCACTGTCAAACTCACGTGCGCATTGAGGGCTGTGCCTTGACGCGAACAAACAGCCAAATATCACAAACAAGTCAAGCAGAATGCATTCGCACTGGCTGAGACAAGGACGCCGAAGATGCGGGGACCACTGTACCTAAAACTGGAATATGTGGTTGATCTGCTAACAGAACCGTTCTTCTCACAGAATACACACAGTCTACCGAGACCAGAATTTCGAGGCCGGATTGGACGCCAGATGATGTAGGCTAAAAAGCACAAGACCACAGGCGAAGCAGCGCAACAGCCACGTGTTATCACTAAATACGACATAACACAAGGCACAAAAGCAAAGCAAATTGGAGTCCTCAATAATACACTCACCTGAATGAACACATTGGAGGTGTCTTCGCAAATTGCCCATAACTGAGAACAATTTACCACAATGTTCGCATGGATAAGGATGTTGATCTGAATAACAAAATGGAAAATGATGAGTTACTAGAGAAACACCTAAGGAGCAATAAAGCAGAATAGTAGTCGTCAACAACAGTTTTACATCATCCATTTGAACTGATGCTTCGATGCCTTACGATCATAATGATCAAAGAAACGAAGAATAACACGATGGAAAACTGGGAGCCAAGGCGCCCACAATTTGTCAACGATTAACTATCACAAACAGCTGGCTATCGTGCGAAGACAATGCAGCGTCGACGGAGACGGTTTGCAGAGGACCAAGTAAAGTAATACGGACCGGGATGTGAACCCGTGCCGGATCTCGGCCTCTGATTGAGCGGGCCATGGCTTAACCTGCAAGACCTGAACAGAAAGAGGTCCAAGAGCAGTGGACCAACTGAATTATAGTCGAAAGATCTCAGCCTAATGAGCCATACGATGATGCGTATCGTGGTCTATAGCGCACGTACTATTTTTGTCTCCTTGAATCAGATTTTATAGGACCAGTTGTGTGAATCAGTAGGACGAGGTTGCGATAACTGCCTACTGCTCCAGCCTTCTCCATTTCCTGAGCCACAATGGTCCATCAGGCTTCCATGTAAACACGCAAGCTCCGCTTTATTTTACACCCAATAGTACGCCCAGTCAAACTATGGTAAGATCTTGCACGGAGATTTCTGCATTCCAACAGGTTCAAGGACTTCCCGGACATTCACTGACTGATGCGGTCATGACTGATAGTTCCACAAGCAGGTGCTCCTCAGGCGTGCATGGCCCCCGACATCCCATTTCACTGAAACGCAGTGTCATTATGCCGACAGACTTAAAGCTCGGTACGCAGGGCATCATGGTAAGCTCGCCTGACCAAAGACTTGGATAACTCATCAGTTGCCAATTGAGGGAGGCGCTTGGTTCCCCCCCCCCACAGCAAAATTTATGGAGAAACGACCAAAGCATGAACACAGTCGACAGAGGTATACCAGAACGAGCGACAAGTTAGGAAGGAACCACGCCACCTGTAACTTATGGCAAAGTTATTTATTTGGGTCTATTGCTAATCAGCTATATGGAACGCCAACTGGCACACTGGCACAATGTGCCTAAGAACGGTGCCACTTAGAAACAGTTGATGCTCCGCACACAGTTGTAACAGATGCTCGCCGTGGTCCGCACGGTCGGAGTTAAGTCCATATTTACCACCTAGCAGAGCTTCTGAAGAATTATACGACCTAATTGCTCATTCATATCCCCTGCAGCAACAACAATTTTGAACGAGTAGTAGTAGTAATACTACCTAGTAGTATGTTCAGTTCTTGGTACAAAACGCCCCTGGCAGCATCCGAACTGCAGCGAGTGGGAGCATAAGTGGAAAGTACAAGCAACCAGTGTAGGATAACTTCATGAATCAAACTTATTTGATGTCGTCGAACAGGTTGCACACAAACGGCTGTTCAAGGGAAATCAAACAACCAACGAGAAGTCAGCATTTGAGTTGAGAACGATGACCAGTCGTTGCCGCAGCAGCTTTTCCGAATGCGTGCAACCAATAGCGATAAGACAAGCAGGACCCAGTTAGTTCAACTAGCACGTGAGAGTCAATGATTCCCGCTTCGGACAAGCAACAATATCCAAAGTGTACAACGTGTGTGCGAGGACAGCCATTTTGACTTATTTGTTTTAGAATGTGAAAGTTGAATGCCGCCATCGCGGCTTTATTAGAAGCGAATGCAGATAGATGCAAATGGTATTGCAGCTGCTGTCAAGCCAGCCGGGAATTCTAGAAGGAAGGTTAGTAATGATGGCAGGGAGGGGAGTGCGAGAAACAGTTGGGAAAGAACAAAGGGAGAAGCAAGCAGTAGCATATTTGCGCTTACATGCCGTAGCAAATAAGGCGACCATCGAAAAGTTGTGTTACGACACAGACCTAGACAGGAGAACGAGTAGGGTCCCCAACCAAAGTCTTCGGCTTAAAGGCCTGTCCGCAAAACATCGGTGAGGTAGCAACGAGTTGTTTTTGCAATAATGAATAACATAATTTCAACCCACAACTTACAGGACCAGTAAACAAAGTTGGTCTGACCTCTACCCTGACAGAAGTAGATTTTTGAGGGTGCAGGAGCACCGCCCAGTATAGCACAATAGTCGAAGAGGGGAGCAAACGGTCGAGCCACGATAAGGTCAAGTTTCGCTGCGACGGGATGCCGAATAATGGACGAATTGGTAGATGGGTACAGACACACGTTGCAGAGTAATAATTTGTGGCATCCGGTTTTAGATTTGCCTGTCACTGCTGCCCATACATGACAGGCACAGGACGCCTGTGCCTACAGAGGGACCATGAGTGGCATGCGTCGTAGTAGCCATAGCTCCGTTAACACCTCATATAGAGTGTAAACGCGAAAGGACTATGACCAGGATACATGTGGATGGGAACCACCATTTATCGATTGCGCCGGCCGCAACTCCTTCAACATGCACAGTAGCAACACTCTTTCAACAAGCAGAGCGGAAGCACTCATGTTTAAGTGGAAAATCATGCGTAACAGATGTACACAAAGCAGTGGCTTGACTGTAGCCCGTCCCACATTGGATGCATGGAACCGCTCTTTGAACCTAACATGGCCACGAGGACGGTACACGTAGTCCACTCCAGCAACGACCAACTGTCTTTAGGAGACAGAGTAGACGACATAACGGGTGATAGGCAAATAGGCACCTTGTCAACATTCACTACAAGCACAACCACACCGGGTACATCAATCAACAAGCAACCCATGAAACGCAAGAAACTCAACACGCAGACAAGTAAAGAGCAACTGCAACGATAATGCGACACATGTACCACATCAACCGACTGATTGACCTGGGAACTGATTGACCTAGGAATCGAAGGGATGCGGATGCAGTGCACTTAGCAATCGCTGCGCAAACTATGTCTAAATAATCATCTGACCCGTCGTCTTTAGGATGCTGGCTCCACGTGGCAACGCTGGTGGCTTACCAAGCCCACTTGGCTCAGGCACTCCTAACCACATCAAATCATCGACTCCAAAAGAGGATGGAGGAGAGCAGTTAATGTCTGGCGAGAAAGTCAGTCAGTGAATTGTGAATGCTTCAATGATGTTTAGCAATCCATTAAATTTTCTTGGACCTGAAGGAGTTGCGGAATTATAATATACTCACATATTCCGATCTCCTCAGATTTCCATCACGCAGGCAGCATTGCTGGACGGTAGCTCCAAGTAGAGGGTTGGATTACAGTCCAGATGCCATGCCTCTGTTTGTTCATCTACAGTGTATGCGGTACGTTTGAACCGATCCCCGTAATTCTGCCATGGCTCGTACCTTTCCATGACGCACTTGCACGCATACAGGTAACCGCAGCATCTGTAACACTTGTCCGGCTATAAAATGGCCAATTTATACTGGGCAGTAAATGCGCGCAGGCATGCACTTGCGTTTGGGGTGCGCACAATCGAGTGCGAAGCTATGGATTTCGGTCTACCCTTAGAAGGCATGCATGGCATCCCTGCAACAGAGTCAGTTCGTCGAGAGATGGGCACAGAGAGACCAGATGAGCAAATCGAGCAATCGATAGCTTCGGTCGCAGTGCGGCATACTGACTATCGTTCGTTCAGGGCAAACTAAGCCAGGGCACAAGAGAAGCTTATCTGGCAGCGAATGCGGACGGGATGTTGTTGGGTCAAGCTGGCTAGCAATGGGTGGTGTAAGATTATTATTATTTGATTACTATCTCAGCAATGGAGCAAGAGTAAACATCTTCGTCGGCGACTTATCTCCAATCTGAATTACGTTACGTGGCTGATGATCAGTGTGTGCTTCTTCTTTGGTAGTATGGTGAGTGCAGACCCAACGCTGCAGAAACTGCTCGACAATGTACTATCAACGCTGAAATGCAGCCTGTTAACGGTGGAAAAGTTACATAGTATTGGGAGTGTGTACAACGCCAGAAAAGGCAAACGGCCCTGCATCATCACAGATGACTTCTGAGCTTATGTTGTTATTTGCGAAGTATCCAAAAGGAACGAGCTCAGCATACGTAGAAGCGCGCAGCATTGTGACACCAAAAGATATGCGGTTCACGGGATTTTACAGGAAGTAAAATTTTCATAGATTTGGGGCACTACAAGTTCAGATTTCGAACCCCAACGATCCGGATAAACAGTAGGCATTTTGCCGTTGTTTATTTTAATCACATGAGCTTTCATTAACAAGTTTGACTGATGAGGCAATTTTTATTTGTTTGGAACGGATAGACAGCCATTTTGGCTACATCTAACCCAAGCCGATACAAGACCAAGCGTATTCAACATACGCAAAGCTCATGGTTTGGGCTGGAGTAACTGGTCGGAAAATCGTTGGACCGTTTTTGTACTCCGGAACTGGTAAATTGTTGTTTTGTAGCAATTATTCCCTAGTTTTCATAGCATCGTCGTACAAGGAAATGCTCCAAACCTACATACTTCTGCAATTAGAAGTCGAGGAGGTATGCGGTACCATTTGGTGGCAACAGGATTATGCACCAACAGGTTACGCTCAAACGGTTTCTGAATAACTCAGCGAACAATACGATCATTGTTGGAGCGGCCGAGAGGACCAATGAAGCGGAAGCGGCCACCAGAATTGTATCCGTAAGATTTTCTTTCCACGAGGCTATTCGTAACGAAGGGTTTATAAAAGTAGGCCGGTTTCAATGAAGCAATTGAGAAATAAGATTGTGAACGAGTGTCGCGCCATCACGACCGGGATATTGGAGAAAGCGCTTGAAAACTGCAGCAAGCGTTTTCTTCACTGCATTCAGAACGACGGTGGGCACCTTGAATATCGCCTTCGCTGATATACAGGACCGTTTAACTCCGGTTCTGTAAACTTAAGTATCCTCGATTACGAATGGTTTAAATGCTAAATTGGTCCACGATCGAATGGTACCAATAGTGGTTCGGGATGTGCAGAATTCGGAAAGCGCTCTGTGCCACTGACGCGTCAAAATCATATGCTTCAAAGCAACTGTGCTTAACGTAACGTTAACTTGGTCGTTATCGTAAGGTTTACAGATCGGAGGAGGATCCAATCGGAGGTGTGGCAGAGAACTCCGCTCGGGTACCGAGATGTGTCAATGTGCCTAGTTTATGCTACCTCGGCGAAATCAAGAGGCGGTCGTGTTGGAAGTTTGAAATTACTCCCTGGCAAGGAGGACATACACGCTGCTGCTCTCAGTATACTTCAGTTTCTGGAGGTTCCAAGCCACAATACAGTACTGCAGTTAAGCATACATTACCATTGATCACTCACCGTGTGAGCTTCTGGATCGTCGACGGTTACGCACTCGGTTGCATCGTATTCAACGCAGCCTGAGTAGAAAGGTTGCTGTATTTCTGTCCTCCGTAAACTAAGGTTGCTACATGAGAATAAAGGCCCGTGTGGTTGAGACAGAGGGACAATGCGGGCTACACTGATGCGAACGACAGGGTAACATGAGAATACGCTACGCGGTAACCGGTAACCTTTAGGCATCACAGGTTTTCAAGGAAATCGAAGTTCCCGGCAGTATTGACTCAGTCTTTCAATGAACATTGTAGAGTTAAAATGAAAGCGGAAGAACACACATCTATCAAACCGCTGTTATTCTTCATTTGAAAGGACTAGTTGTAAGTACTGTCACTTTGCTAAAGTGCTTTGTTGGAATCTACTCTTCAGGAAACAAGGGAGTTGGATATAACTGTTTTGTCATTAACTTTGATAATACAATAAAGGCCCATGGAACATTCATTGCGAGGCAGAGTCAAACTGACATCATTAACGATAGTGAACCCAAAACAGTGAATTCAGAATAAAAACAACGTTATTATTAATACACTCACCAAAGTGAGTACATTGGATATGCCTTTGCATACTGCCTTTCGTAGTAAAGGTTGCGCCACAATGTTCGCATAGAAATGGGGATTGTCCTGCAACAGAAAACCGAAAGCGACTAGTTACAGATGGATCAAACGTGGAAAATATCCAGGAAAAAGGAAGTGAAATTATGCACTGATAGCCTACGGGGGCCCCAAGTCGAGGGTACGAAATCCGAGAGCTGAACGATTTATTGCGTAGAATTTATGGTTTGCAAACGACCTGGTAGAATCGTCGTTAAAAGAGAGAGGAAAATGATATCAGCAGTACGCCGGTACGCAGTATCGGAATTTCGTTGATGTGCAGCCACTAACAGACAATCGGAAGTGGGTTGAGAATATTGTAGGGGTTGCCAGGTCAGTACGCAGGTTCGAACTTGCACCTTCGAATAAAAAAACAGACCTGTGATCCATATGCCTAAAGACAGGCCGTTACCAAGAGATAACGGACACTTTGGCGGAAGTTTGAGGCACAAAGAAAAATCGTAGAAAGCGATTTGAGTGAAGCCACATCGGTAATTAACTGAACCCACAACTTGGCCACTCGCAGAAACGGATAACTGTGCACGGGATGTCCAATACCGATAGCTAATCGAGAGCAAACTGCTGCATAAAACTGGATTGTCGAAGAACATCGAAGAGCCGTCTATCCTGCGGAGTGCATGAAAAATAATTCCCTTACCGACGGCAGACGAACATTTCGACAGTGACCGTATTCATGAAACAAATAAGCGCGCATCGCAGAGCAAAAACACTTCATACATGCTATCGAAGCACAATGCCGCGTGTGCAACCATCTATGGTTCCGTAGTAATGAGCATGAATTTTATCCTCCTAAAGAGATTGAGATCATCTTCCTACTTACCATCATGCATTCAATGGAATACTACCATTTGCCTTCCGATCGAAGTGTGCATCCTAAGTATAACCGCTTCACTGTGCAGGTTAGCACAGATTCGATAACTACACTCCTGTGAGAAACAGGTTGGTTTCCGCATCGGTCCAGGGTGTGTGGACCACATGTTTACGCTTCGCCAACTCCTCGAATAGCGCCACTTTTATCCCCAGCCTATCATTGCCGTCATTTCGGACATCCAATCTGCATTCCATCCGGTCGACCGGCCTGCTCAATAGCGTTCTCTGCAAAGGAATGCGGTGCCCGAAAAGTACACCGCCATACTTTGGGCTTTATAAAACAAAGTCTCTGGCAGAGTGAGGACTCAGGGTAAGCTCTCTTCACCTTGCGCCGTTACTAACGGTGTGCGAAAGGGATGTCCCATGTGATTAAAGATGTCCTATTAAACGTTCAGGAAGGTACCCAAGACACTGCGCGACTAACTTGGACCCCGCTGATGATATTGCTTCGCGCGATGACGACCCAAAGATCGTGCAGTTCGTTCGAAACCGCTTGGTGATTGAACCTACGAAGTAAGGTGTGAATTCTTAATTAACTGATATTGTGTATTCCTGATGCAATGGTGTAACTTTGCTACAATCTATTTAGAAGTGGTATATGTTTCCTACTTATTTGGTACCACGATGATTGGACAGCCCACCACTATCTATCACATTCAGGAGCTGAATTAACTGCTGAACTGAATATCTTACATTTCCTTGCCGTCTTTATTATATAACTCGCACTGAGGATGTTGCGCAGCTTGGCAGTGAAACCTCTGGACAATAATCACTCAGCTCGGAGAACCGCTCAAAATCCGCATCCACACCCCGAGCTACGGATATTCTCATTTACTCCAAACCCTTCATTATTTGCTGACAGCGCTGCGAGCTAGCTTAGTGGCACTAGCTGCTGGCATGCGGAAGTGCTTGGGTCAGAACCCGGCAGGGGGCCGATGGAAGGTGCACCACTGACGAGACCCAGAAGGCCGAAACAGCGCAGTCTGGTGCTTTTCCAGACTTGACAGTCTGCTGACTGGGAGTGGACTGTGGTGAATTATCACTAATTAAACAAAAAATTATCTTTGTGTATTATCCATCTTTTCGATCCTTGTACCCACTAGGCTGGCTTGCCGAACAACCTCCTCGTGGTGCCAGCTGGGTGGTTCGGGATTTTCCCGTTCCAGCAAATGGTTCGGCGGCAGTGTTCCAGGACGTGGTGGGTTTTCGCCTGGCAAGCGTTCTCCCTATAAAAAGCCACAGATGTCCGTTTAACAACACTGTGACGTGGCGGATGTGACTCGCCACTAAATAAAGTCACTGCCCCTTGCTTCATTCTGGCGAAGCATTGTATTCCAGCAACCTTATGCTGTACTTCTGGGGAGCATTGGGCCCCTGTTTGACAAAGGAACAAACAAAAGGCGTAAGAACTGAGCAATCAGTCACCGGCTCCCAATGGGCGCGATTCCCTGAATTCGCTCCGCTGCCTTGCGGGCAGGCTATTCAGCCAAAGGTTCGGGGTGGTGTCCCCTAAGTCAACACCCTACTTCGGCTTGGGCAACCGGGTAGTATCTCGCCCTCTGAGGAAACCATGGACATTGTTATTGTTGTTTTATTTTACTGTTTCTGTACCTTCGTTTGAATCCCATGGTTTCTGATGGCATTATGTCTGTTAACAGACTTGCAAATATATATATATATATATATATATATATATATATACCCACTAGATCCATTCATACCATGTCTATTGTACAGACTACTGCTGATATTTAAGGGCTCGTAGCTAGCCTACTTCAGCAACAAAATGCTCAGCGAACTCAATGGTCACACCACCAACAGCCAAGTATAGAACGTGAAATCCATAGTAAAAGGACAAGATGTTTGTTATTTTCCAATAGAGGAAAAGGCAAGAAATTAACGATTGGCGAGTTCCTGATGTTCCACATCCAAAAGGTGGGTTACTGTGAGATAACCTGACATTAGTATGGCTGGATGGTCTGCCTACTTTCAGAATTCAGTGATCAACGAGAGGAGCCACTTCCTAAGCACATTTACAGCTATGCATCCTAGGCAGCACACCATCGGCTGGCCGCGGTCACATGCGTGTTATATACAACAATGACAGTGCACAGTCACAATTCTGAGCTGGACCAGCTCCCCATTGCCTTGTGAGTCAGTCTACTCAATCAAACTTTAGAGCTGAGCACATGAAATGTTTAGTCGCAGAGCATCCTCTGTCCAAATGACGTCGACGCCAGTGATCGCTTACTCCTTTACGCTTCCTTTCACTTCATGAATATCATTCTCGCGATTCCTGACAGGCGTGAGGCACGATAATGCGTGACTCGTGAATCAGATTTTCACAACAATGTGATGACAATCACTGGCTTAAGAAAAGTAAATGTCAAAGTTTTCTTGACTTGAATAAAGGCTTTGATCCGGTGCCGTACGCAAAATTATTGACAAAAACAGGATACGTTGACATTAGAAACTCCTTGTTAACATGGCTAAAATCAGATTCATGTGGTAGAAAACGAGCGAGGAAAAATTAGCACCATCTCAGAACCCACCGAAGTCACCTCTGTTTTCCTTATAAACATTAAGGACACATTTAAACTATCAAACGTGAGCCTGCATTTATGTAAGAGAATGATATAATAATCATCCACTTTCTCGAGAAGAATGAATCAGGCAAGGAACTACGATGAAGTAAAAATGATCCTTCATCCTTAGAACATTGGTGTCATGTGTGAAGAATAGCCCTTGTTCTTAACAAAGCCACAACCTATTCGCATCACTCATTTCTCATGTTGAACAACTTATGCAATTTACTTCTTTCCAAAAACTGCCTGTGCCGTACTCGATTACGTTTAACTTATCTGAAAATATATTTATAAGATAGCAAAGCTAATAGAACCAATGGTTTCATCAGTCGGTCGTCCGCTCTTCCCAAAGTAAGCCTATGCTATATATATTTTGGACTGTCTTTACTAATTCGGCTTTCACGAAGATCAATAAATGGGTGAAAAGAAAGACCCTTGAGGAGTTTGGAGGCAGTGGAAAGAAGGCTAATGTCTCGATAAGTCTCACAAAGTTCGTCGACCCATTACGAAAGGGAGTACGAGAGTTGACAGCTGCTGGCCACTATAGTCCCATATCCGATTTCTGATCAGCCTGTGCTGGTGCAGATAGACGGGTCAGCAGTTATCGGAGAATGTAACCACAGCACATTTAACCCCAGAACCTATATACTTTTCCCTGAACAACGCGCATATGTGAAACTGTAATGAACCTAATAGTATACCTATTTCCATCGCATATGTTGTGGGGATTTATGGAGTAGATCTGCGTACCCTGATCTTCCCGTGTGTGGGAATAGTTTCCAGCACCGTCGAGAAATAAAACATTAAGTTATTCTTTACAACTCACAAGGAACCAAGTAATCGCCATGTGCAAGGATGACAGAACCAGTTATCAGGCTTTAACGCCAAGAACCTCTCTGCACAAGGATTTGCACACAAGCTATCCAACAGTCCAGTTTCAATTAAAATCACGATTTGGCACTATGTCGTACCATCGCAAGTAGACTGGTCCTTACCGTGGTGCGATGGTTTGTTTGCCTCAGAAATCCATTGAGCTATACTGGGTGGTGCATTTTTGCACCATCAGAGCCACTCATACCAGATCGGTCAATGGTTAGAGTCTAGACAAACTCAGCCTCCTGGTCCTCCAGGTTGGGGGTTGGAATGAGGGTGGCTCTTTATTCCTTAAAACGGACGCCTTGTAGCCCAGTGCCAAACCCACAGCCTTGCGGACAGGTTTTTGAACCAAAGGCTTTGGTTGAGAACCCTAATCGTTCTCCAGTCTAGGCCTGGGCAACCTGACAGTATCCTGCCCACGCAATACAATGAATCGCTCTTCAAACAAATTTCTTGATACTCTGGTCAATGCAAAGGATAATCAACGGTGCCCTATCTGCTTCATCGAGCAGAGAGGATAGGGGTTTGGATGCTACTTCTCAAGTATTCCCGTCTTCTTATTCCCCCTCTTACGCTTTTTCACTCTTACCATCCCGTTCCAGTTTCACTTTCATCCCCCTGTTTCCAACCCCCAAATTCTTGGCCCTCCCCACCTTGCTACAACAGTCGCTTGACATTTAGTAGCAACTCACATGTGAACGCGTAGTGCCAGTCCTGTCAACAGGCCCATTTCCAACCAAGCGGCCCATCCCAGTTCATCTGCTTCCATTTGAAGCCATCGATCCCCCTTCAGACTGGCATGTCTCAATGTTCGCACATTGCTAAAAATCGGTCAACAGGCTGCATTTGCCCGAACATTAGAGATCCTCTCGATCGATATCTACTGCTTATGGAAGACCCGCCTGCAAGTCTCGAGCTCTGTACTCACTCTGCGATCCGCTCCGGGTGGCGCAAGCAGCACTTTCTCATTGCGCTTATCTGGTGACGATGCAGCTTCGAGCACCGACCAAGCCGATGTTGGTATTGCCCTGAGTCCCCGGGCTGAAGCTACTCTTGTTGACTGGATTCCAACCAGTAGCCGGATGTGTGCGTTCCGATTGGCTGGCTCGTTCAAAGCTTCGAAGTCGCGCGGGACTAACAGGTGTCTAGTCATTATCGCTTCCTATGCACCGACAAACTCTAGCGATGGCTCGGTAAAGACGAATTCTATCGTCAACTGAACGAGCTCCTTAGCCACAGAAGAAGGTCTGACACAGTTGTGCTGGCTGGCTGGGGATCTGAACGCTCAAGTTGGAAAATTATCCACTGATGTACTGCATCTGGGCGGCCAACATAGTGTAGGCTCCCGTAATGATAACGGTGAGCGGTTACTTCATTTGTGTGAGGATGCTCGCTTATTTCTTGTGACCATTCATTTCCCACACAGTACCCGCCAGAGGGGGACTTGAAGCCCACCAGCCTCGAATCAGCTATGGACGCAAATCTGTCACATTGCGATAAGTTACCGATGGAGAGGTTGTGTCCAGAACTGTCTCTCGATTTGGAGCACAGGTGTTGACACCGACCATGCACTTGTATGTGCTGACCTGCGGATGCGCTTTGGCGGACGCCCACGACGACGTTGTGACCGCATTGACACCAGCCAACTGGCGAAACCAGCTGTTCTGAATGCCGATGAAAGTACGCTATCATGCGAGTTGGATAAACGCTCACTGGGTGCAATTGAAGCTCACTGGTCTCATATTCACCAGACCTTACTAGCAGCAGGAAAATCCTCATGTGGTAAGTCTAATCGCCAACATGGACATTGGGTCTCCTCGCAATCTCTGGAACTTATCGATGTTCGCTGGCATATTCCGGCTGGAAGCGAACACAATGAAACTCGCAAAGAGCTCCCAGCAAAACTCCGTGCTATCCTGAAGAGAGAGCATGAATCCTGGTGGTCTCATCGTGCTTCAGAGATGGAAATAGCCGCTGCCCTTGGTAACTATCCTAAGTTATTCCGGCTGATACGGGAAACGGGCAGCAGAAGACCTGGTGCTAGTGAAACAATTTGTGACGAGAGTGGACAGCCTATCCACAACTTGTCAAAAGGCTTGCAGCGTTAAACCGAGCACTTTGAAAGGCAATTTAATCGGTCGGAATTGTTAGATTTTTCGCCAGCCACTGATCGCCCCGCTCTGCAGGGTCTCTTTGGATATACCTTCTCGCTCAGAAGTCGAACGTGAGATCGGACTGTTGAAGTTAAATAAAGCCGCGGGACCAGATGATCTACCTCCAGTCCTCTTCAAATTCGGAGGACCTGCTCTTGTGGATGATTTATACGAGTTATTAGTGAAACTGTGGGGGCAGAAATCTGTCCCAACTGACTGGAGCCGCTCCTTCATAGTCCCAATTTCCAAGCGAGGCTCGCGATCAGAATGCGGCAACCATAGAGGAATCAGTCTGATCTTCATCGCCTCCAAATTGCTTGCCTTTGTCATCCTTCAAAGACTGACTAGCACTCGTGAAGGCCATATCCGTGAAGAGCAAGCCTGGATTTCGTCGGGGTCGTGGCTGCATCGACCACATCTTCACCTTTGTCGTAGTTTGGTGGAGCACCGTCACACATATTGGCGGCCCATCGTTGTCATGTTCCTCGATATCAAAGGTGGAATCGATTCGGTGGATAGACGTGCACTTTGGGACTGTCTACTCAGGAAAGGTGTACCTGAGAAATATGTAAATATTATCCGAGCATTATACGCGCGTAGCTTTTGCAGAGTGTGGGCTTACGGCAAGCTGTCGTCACCCTTCAGTATCTTCAGTGGTGTGAGACAAGGATGCCCGCTGTCACCTTTCCTCTTCATATTCGCTGTTGACGAAGTCATGGAAATCGCGTTCACAGGACACGACTTAGAAGATGTGGATCTGCACCCAGGAGAACGAATTCGTGACTTAGTGTGTAGACGATATTGCCCTACTCTGTGACAGCTCCCAGACGTGCCAAGCGGCAATGGACAGATTAGCACTGGCTGTCAGCCGTTTCGGACTTTTCTTTGCACCATCGAAGTGCAAATCGTTCCTCCAAGCTTGGCCTGGACCGACTCCTTCGCTGACCCTTCGTGGGGATCAGCTAGAAGTCGTTCAAACATTCAACTACCAGGGAAGTTGTATCAACGCCCCTGGGGTTGAAGATGTGATCACGAACCGTATAGCAAAACCTCGAGGTTCTTGATAACCTTCGCCACTTATGGCGGCAGCGCGACATCACTCTCGCCCTGTAGGGTAGAGTGTACAATGCAGCAGTACGTTCGACCTTACTGTACGGTTGCGAAACCTGGCCCTTTAGATCAGTGGACATGAGGAGGCTAGTTATGTTCGACCATTGATGCCTTCGCAATTTGGCTTACATCTGGTGGGAACACCGAGTAAGTAACAAGCTTGTTCGACGCCTTATTTACGGCACAGGAAAAGAAACTGAACCGCTCAGCACCGTTATTTAAATCCGCCAGGTTGCGATGGCTGGGCGACGTGTTACGCATGCCAGCCCACGGACTTCCGCGACATGCGTTGTTTGCGCGCCGGTGGTGTGGATGGAAAAAGAGCGGGGGTGGCCATGCGATGACTTGGTCGAAAGGAATGAAGGCCCTCACTTCGAAGTTGGCCTTGGTTGGAGCGCCTCGGCTCCCTGGTTGGGGACCGAAAGACGATGAACACATTTCGCTGGATACGCTTGCTGATATGGTTAGGAGCCGACCTCAGTGGCGTTCGTGCTGTGAGTTTCTTTGTCCCACCCCATGCTTCTTAGCCTCCCCCTCCAACCATGATCTCACTATTTATCCTTATATAATTTTGCATAGTTATTTTTTTGATGCACAGTAGCCGGCTGGTAGCTTATCGGAACGATGCCCATCAGTTATCGGTAGCTCAGCCGGCTTGCACCAGTTGCACTTTTCTAATTTTTTTCTTCTATGTATTGCGGCACAGTAGCTGAGGTGTTTCCCACCTCTAGTTAACGTGTATAATGTAATGTAATATACTATGTAGAACGGCGGTAGTGATAACAGAACTAAAGGAATCGGGTTCGGAAAGTCAAAATAGTTAGCCGAAGTGCTTGTAGTTACATCGCCATCATTGTCATCAATAACAACAACTAACAACGAAACAAGAGCCATTTGAAATGATGCGTTGCTGCCGTACAACCACGGTGAAGCACGGAGCGAAAAAAAGGATGGATGGAAAGGATGCCTAGCGTAAAACCTTAATGCTCTCAACAAGAATTCAGGATCACGGTGCCGACTCAAGGTGCCAACATCATATCATCACGAACAGCTGGCTATCGTGCAAAGATAAGGCGGCATCAGCGAGACTGCTTCCTTGCGGCTTTCACTGCCACGCGTCATAATCAGCAATTACCCCACAGACAACTCAGCACCAAACACACTTTAAACAGACAATCCGATTAGGAGACGGCAGCAGACGGGCCAGTGGTGCCGAATGCGAGTCATGTCCTGTAAAGTCTTGAGCCAAACACAAGGCGATTCATGTAGACTCGAACCTGGAAGGCGAGACGGACCAACGGCATCCAATTTGGTCGTCAGTGAGTTCATTTCCCGCTGCCAAGTCAACTTCTGTCCACCTCGAGCTTTGTGCCACGCTACACCTGGCAGACTAAACAAGGCCCTCCTAGGTAAGCGGTGACTAGTCATACGTAGCACGAGCCCAAGCCAAAGCAACTTATTAAGTGCTTTCTGTTGTTCTAAGGAACTAGTTCGGTTCTCTTACTGACACACTAACACGAGCATCATCGTTGCGGATATGATGATGCACTTAGACACCAGTAATGCTTCGCACGCAGTGATGTTCAAATGCTTGAAGGTGCTTCAGATCACCAGGTTGAGTGGATCAAGTCTCACAACCAAAAGGTAGGACAGCCCGCGCCGTAGCATTGTTAACAAGGCCGAGAATAACCTCATTCTGACTCCACAGATGTCGCAAATTCAAGGAGGTAGTTCTAGCTTTTACAGTGCATGAATTGATTTCAGTGATTATGCCCTCATCGTTGTTGATGCAGCTGCCAAGGTAAGTGAATTGGTCGACTATAGCCTCTCGCCATCAATTGGCCGGTGGTTCTGCAACAACAAGTTGCAATTGGGAGGAGCAAAGTGCATGCCATATGATGGGACCACCCCTAGAGAAGTTATCCAGGATTGAATGGCCAGCAACAAGATCGTTATACGGCAACACACGGTCACCAGCATAATCAAGATCAAATAACTTTTCACGAGGCAGCAGCTCAAAGCCTATACTGTGAGAATTCACATGCTAGAGTTCACGAGATGCTGAACAGAAATAGGGAAAACGGACAACCCTGACGAAAGCCATTTGTTGTTAGAAAGATATGTGAGAAGTCATCGTAGATCATGACGTGGTTTGTGGTGTTCAAAGACAGAGCAAACGTGTTTCCAACAGAAAGGATTCATCGACTGAGTCGAACGCACCCTTGGAATCCAGGAACACAGCTATCGTCGGTCTGCGGGAAGTGGGGCACCGCACTAACACCGACTGCAGAGTGAATATGTTGTCCACACAGTCCCGTCCTAAACAGTAGCCTGCTTGTTCTTCTCTAACTTGGGATTACCGTTCGCAGTGAGACGACGAACGAAGAGTAAGGCCAGTAACTTTGTCGCCAACGTCGTGGCTCTCAAATTCATACAACTGTCCTCCCTGTATATAGTTACCGGCATCCGATTCCGGATGCGCGAGTCACGGTGGCCTCCATAAGGCAGTCACAAGACACCTGTGCCAACAGAGCGACCATGGGTGGCTTGCGCTGCATCACCCACAACTCCATCCATACACCCCCTATCCACTGAAAACCTGAAGGAACAAGACCGGGAGACATGTGGATGGGAACAACGAAGTCGGCCCACATTTCTTCAAAATGCAGATCGAAAGGACTCATGCTTAAATGGGAAATCAAGCGTACCAAGCGCACACAAGGCGGTGACTGGACGGTAGCCTGTTCCACACTAGATGCATGGGACCAATCTTCGAGCCTAGCACGGTCATGAGGACTGTGCACCTCGTTCCTTCCAACAACGACCGTCTCCTGGAACCAGTATGGACGAGGTAGTGGGTAATAGACAGTTAGTCACCTTGTCAACATGCAAATGAAGTGCAGCCACACCGGGAGGTCAATCAACATCTAACCCCCTGAGATGCAAGAATAATCATTACGCTGGCACACGTAGAGACAAAGTGCAACTACGATGCGGCACATATACCACATCGGCCTTCTGACTGGCCTGGGTTAATACACCAAATGGATGCGGACGCAGCGCACCTGCCAATCGCTGCCCTGATTATACATAGATAATCAGCTGATTCATCGTCTTTTAGTTCCTGGCCCCACGTGACAACGCTGATGGCTAACCAAGTCTGCTCGGATCAGGCACTCACGACCGTATGTGCTACAACACCACGAGTTTGACGTCGATGGGCTATCCGCCATCAGCGCCGGTCGCTTACGTAGACGGTGTTTCTCCTCATGAAAGAAAAAGAAAAGAACTCACAAGCAGTAGGCCGGCACACTATAGCAACGCTGCGCTGCCACGCGACCACCACCAGTCGCGCGTGGGCTGAGTATACTGCGAGGATGACCTACCTTGCACGTTTCTACTACGCATGTAACAGTACATTCTGCTGCACCTGGTAACCGCACTCCTGATCAGCTCACGCCATTCGCGATCGGCAACTGCCTTTCACTCCCCTCACCTGAAATCAACTTTAGTGCGTGATAAACCCACCAAGACCAGGCCTAGGTGAGGTTATCGGCTTTTCCAATGTGCCGCTTCCATGCACTAAATTGTCCATATAACAGCTGCTTTGATATTCGCGTCAAATCTATGCGACTAATATCCCCGAACCACCTCAGGTGCCGCAGCAGAAGTATGCAGCCCACTGCGTACATGCCGCAGCGGTGCAGCACTTCCATGTCCGCAAATCTGTGGTACAAGCCGATGAGTACAATTCGTCGCAGACACTGTTGATGAAACCGCCCCACATATATGACATGTTTCCGGTACATCGTCCAGCACCATAAACCTGTATACCATCAGCTTCGTTCCAGCGGTAAGGTTGTGATTTTCACAAGCATGCTTTTCCAACTTCCCAAACGCAGCAGCAGCTTTCGATACGCGGATTCGTAGCTCGCTCATCATCTGCAAATCTGCCAAAAGTACGCCACATAGGTAGCAAAATTTCGAAGTGCTCTCCAAGATGTCATCACCGATATGGATTCGTGGCAAACATAAGGATCTCATTATTTGTGTGGGCTGAAAACGACAAACAGTCTTGCTTTTGTTGATCTTGAGTCCGACCTTAGCAGCTGTCAAAGCGAGAGCCGAAGTCAAGTGCCGTGGCTTATCCGCGCTGTGTGCAAACAACGCATAGTCGTCAGCAAACAGCAACCTCCGGATGATTGTCTCACCCACCATAGTTCTCGTCACCGTCAACACGGTGCTCCACATAGACACCGTAATCACAAGCAGTGTCGAAAGTCCATGACATCATGGCATGAAGATAAATGTTAACAAAAGCAGGAGCTAAGACACAGCTTTGCTTCATACCAGAGACAACAGCAGAGTCATTCGAGGTTTATTCGCCCAGATACACCCTCGCCCGCATACCACTGTGCAGACTTTCAATTAAACTTAGAGACTTACTCGGACAACAAAAATAACTTAACACCAGCTGCACTGCCTCGCGGTTCACCGTAATAAATGCCTTAGTTAATTCAATAAACGGCGAGTACAATGACTGCTGTCGTTCTCGGCAGTTCTCCCGCAACGAACGAGTCGTGAACACCATATCGATGGTGCTGGGAGCCTAAAGGAATCCGCGTAGCTCTACTCCACATCCCATTCAACGAACTGAGTAACCAGGCCGTTCATCAGGATCGGGTGATCACCTTGCGCCACACAACTCAGCAAGTTGACGCCACGATACTTTGTGGCGCATTGCTTGCTCGTTTACCCCTTTTACTTTGGTAGCACGAAGGAACCCTCAAGCTCAGCCGGCACCTCCTCCACAATCCACACGGGTTTAATCAACTGGTGCAGCTCGTTTACCAACGCCGGTCCTCCATGTTTCAATATTCCAGGCGGTTTCGCGTCGACGTCCGCACATTAGCCATTTCGCAGTTAAGCAAGTGCACTCTGCGTCTCAAGCACTGTCGATGTGTCGGCAAGACACATATTCATCTCTTATTTTTGCAGCTCGTGCGACTTTGACCTGTCAAACGCTGAATGGTAGTTCAAAAGACAGTGGAAGTCATTTCGTAGGATCTGCATTATTTCTGCACTCTGTGTGGAGGCAGCGCCTGAGGTAGTATCCACCAGCGTCCTCAGTGTCTGCAGTATGGGTCCATACACCGGCTTCAAGGAGTCAAAGAATTCCTTGTGTTGGCAGCGTTAGGCGTAGCATTGTATCTGTTTCGCGTTCTCCGTCCACCATGCATTCTTCATGCGACGGAGCTCTCGAGTTAATGGCCGTGTGCCAATATGAATCTGCTTCTCGCAATTAGCACGGTGCGCCACACGTGCAGCGAACGCTGCATTCTTCGCCGACACTAATGGGCCCATGTTCGCATTGTTGTCATCAAACCAATCGGATCGCGTACAGTTTGCATGCCGATGGTTTCTTCGGCAGCAGCCGTCGTCTGCTCACGAACGTGGTGCCACAGGCCGCTCACTGAAGCTAGGGGTTTGATATCGTCGAGACGGGTAGCCATCGCTTTCTTCAACACCTCCTGTTTGCTCGTTCATGGCAGGTGAGCAGTATATAGATCTACGAAAATACATGTACAATTTGGTCGGCACCAACTTGTGGGCAGCACCACACACAGCTCCTCTTAGTTCATATGTCATGCACACTTCACGCATGTAACACTGGTGTACGATGACATAGTCGAGCAGGTGAGTGTGATCACTCCGTGCGTGCGTCCAAATAGCCATGTCATTCGCACACAGTTCAAACTGTGTTTCTGATCGTCAGACCGTGAGTGGTACACGATGAAAGCAGGCGGTCTCTGTGCCCATTGGCTTTGCCAACACCATGCGGACCGGTGATATCTGTACACACCGCAGCATCACGCCAAACGCGCGCGTTGTAATCACGCAGTCTTCAGAACAGACCGTATCACGGAGGGCAACTAAGTGCAAAAGTGATCCCTCTTGTCATCAAGAAAACACGTGGTTGGAGCACATGTGCTGATAAAAGTGGCAAACGTACCTCTTCCGAGTCGTAGGCGAACAGTCATCAGTCGCGCGCTGATGCCATTGGGTTCACCCACCAGCTATTCAGTTAGGTGACCGGATAGTGCAAATCCGACTCCATGTTTACATGGTGCTGTGGTGGCCTTTCCCACCTAGTAGAATGTGTAATCCACGCCGGTCATATGAAAGTTCCATTGCTCAGGGAGCCGGATCTCGCTGAGTGCGGCAAGGTACATCCCGTGGCGTGCGAGTTCACTCGCGACCAGCGCAGTGCGTCGCCCGGAGCGCTCACTCGAGTTCCGATCCAGTAGTGTGCGCACGTTCTAGCACCCGATGTTGAGCACTTCGCGCGGAGGCATACAATTGCGTTGGCGGGCAACTGTATGAGTGGTGACGACCTGAATTGGAGGAAGTAGTGGGTTAGGTGAAACGGGGACGGGGGGTTATGTGCAGCGGATGAAGAAAGAAGGGAGGCGTCAGCGGTAGCATGTTTTCGCTTATCCACCCCGCTATATGCAGCAGATAAGGCGACCATTTTCCTAATGCCACTGCGAGACGGCAGACGCAGCATGGATTTAATATTATTGGCGTGATTCATAGTTGGGGGTTGGACGGTGCGTCCACATTTGACAGGAGAATGTCTTCGGTCCTCAACCAAAACCTTAAATCAAATGTACCGCCGCAAGGCAGCGGGCCGATCACCATGAGTCAGTGAACCGACTGACGAGGAATAGTGTCCTGGCTCTGAGGTAGAAGAAGGGCGAAAGCTGACTCCCACCCTGAGGTCACCACGATGAGGCGCCAAGGAAACGATTCCGCGGTACAACACTGGGATCAGCGGGTCGACGACCTGTCAGAATCTAGCTACAACAAGCTTCAGCGCATCGTGAGCTCACTCGCTTACTTGTATAATGCCAATATAATTGATCCACTCCAGTTAGCTGAGATAGTCTATTGCTTCCAGATATGTTTGATCAGGGCGGTCAGTGCTTTGCAAAGGAAAGTACTAGAACTTACATATTGCGGGTTTGAGGGAATCAGGTGGAAAAACGATGTGATCCCGTTTCGGACCTCAGCCTCCGAGGGAGACTCTAAACTAATCGATCATGGTTCAGCCTGCACCACATGAACAGGAAGTTTCGGAAGCAACAGACCAGCTGAGTTGATATTGTAAGTGCTACGTACAACCAGTCATACAGTCCAATTTGATGTGAATCAGGGCACCAGGCTGTGCCTGATTGTCTTATTGAAGCCTGGCTTCCTAGCGCCACTGTAGCGGGTCAGTTGAAAGAGCTTGCGGAAACTGCCTACTGCTCTCACCTCCTCCACTGCTTAAGCTCAAACGATCTACCAGGCTTCCTTGGCATCGTTATCAGTATACACCTAAGCTAATGGTGAAATTCACCACAGTGACTGCGCTGCAATACAGAACTGAAAAAGTACATACAACAAGTGCACACCACCTGAGCTACCAGTAACGGATGAGCATCCTTCCAGAAAGCCACCAGCTAGCTAATATGCAGCCAAATATTATTACAAAATTTGTGATAAGCTTCCTTGTGAGCACACAGGCTTTGTATTATTTTGTGCCCAATAATCGGCTGCCTTCACTATGCTCAGTCAACAGCCCGTAAGTTTCGGTCGATTACAACATTTTAGTAGGCCTACTTGACTGAAGTCCGGGAAAACTTCTAAATTGCGCAGCAAAGTCCATGGAAAAGCAAAAGCGTGCCAAAGCATAATCACAGTGGGTGTAGGTGTTCCAGAACGTGCGACAATCCAGGATGGAATCACGCCATCGGGAACTTGTGGCAAACTGATGTAATGGATCCATCGCTGGTCAGCCACACGGGATGCGAAGTGACACTCCGGTGTACACTGTGCCTAATAACGGTACAACTTAGAAACGGCCGATGGTCCGCACCCAACTGTAAAAGACGCTCGCCATTGTCCGTTCGATCGGAGTGAAGTCAGTATTAACTGAGCGTCTGAAGAGATCAGACCGCCACTTGCGTATTCATATCCCTGCGACAACAGTTGAAGAACAGGTAACAATGTGCAGTAGCGTGCTAAGTGGAAAGCACACGTCATTAAGTAAACTTCTTTGATGTTATCAAACAGGCTCCACACATACGGATGTTCAGGGGAAATCAAACATCCAACGATCACTCAGCCTCTGAGCTGAGAACGCTGCACACTCCAGCATGCTTAGTAGTTGCCGCAACAGTGACTCCAGGTGCGTGCAACCAACCTAGACACAGTTAGTTCAACATCTACGTGAGGATTGTTGACTTTAGTTTCGGACACGAAACATTCAGCAATAAGCAGAGTGTAGAACGTGCGTGTAAGCACAACCAGCTGACTTATGCGTCCTAGTGCGAAAGTTGCACGCCGAAAGTTCGAGTTTGTAAGAGGCGATTGCAGACAGATCAGATGGTGGAACTGCAGTGGCATTGCGGCTGCTGTCAAGTAAGCCGGGAATTATGGAAGTAAGGTTGATAATGGAGGCAGGGCGGGGAGTGCGAGAAACAGCTGGGAAAGAAAGAAGGAAGGCGCCGGCAGTAGTATGTTTTTGCTCATCCACTTTGCTGCATGCAGAATATAAGGCGATCAGTGTAGAGCTGTGCGACAGTCGATGCATGATGTGGTTAGGGCTTGAGGAAATTTTCATGGTCTCATGTGAGCTGTTAGTATGAAGAGACCCATACCTAAACGTGAGGAAGAATAGGGTCCTCAACTCAAGCTTTTGGCTCAAAAGACTTTCGGCAAGGCAGCAGAGAGGTGACAATGATTTGCTTTTAGAGAAATGGATGCCAACCCATTTCTAACTAACAATCTGGAAAAGCAGCAGACTTTGTCTAAGCTGCAACCATTCACCAACCTGATATATGTAGATAATGGTAATGGGTACCATGCAGTATGGCGTAATGCGTCGAAGAGGTACGCAAACTGTCGCGCCATGTTTAGGGCTCGTCTCGTAATTACATTGCCCAGGCATGCGAACAAAGCCCTCCACAACGGTTGAAGAATACTGAACACTGGTTCGAAGCAGCGAGTAGAGCTTTCTCTGTGTAGCTGAATCATTCGTCGCTCTTGGACATATACTCCTTATTTATCGTTCCGCTCTCTATATTTTGCCTCTGCAAAGTGTTTGTCTAGGAGCTTCTTAAATTCGGACACTGAGTTCGCCCCTACTATGTGCTGCGGCAGGTCGTTCCAGACATTAACCACTCTGCGTTCGAAACAGAGTTGGTGAGCGACCCGCTTCAACTTCGGTACGATTAGTTTATAACGGTGTCCTCGCGCGCAGCTTGGTATGCGCAGATGAAGCAGTTGCCTCAACATGGGGTAATCACTCAGATGTAATATCCGGTGCGTCATGATGAGGTCAACCCTTAGCCGACGAAAAGCTAGGGTGTACAGCCCGAGTTTCTTACATCTGTCTTCGTAGGGCATACCTCGTAAGTTGGGAATCAGCCTGGTGGCTATATGCTGCACCCGCTCAAGTTTTTCTACCTCGCTCAGGGTGATGGGACAATACGCGGGAGAGCCGTACTCTAGCATTGGTCGTATTATCGAGACGAAGAGACGAGAAGCAATCTCTTCGGACCAAGTGCTGAAGCTGAGCCTGAGGGCCCAAAGTATCCGAAGGCTGTTTTGGTACAGCCTATTCGAGTTGTCAATGGACTTTAGGTCGCAGCGTGAGAACACACCGATGTCGCGCACGCAAAGAACGGGATGCAACGGTTGACCAGCCACTGTGTACGTTCGGGTGTGTTCACAGTTACCACACCTCATAAATTGCGACTTGGCAGGGTTGATCGGAAGGTTAACCTCTGCAGACCATGTCGAGAGGCGGTCGAGATCCTGCTGAAATAAATCACAATCATTGAGTGTGCGGATTACTCTCCACACCTTCAAGTCATCTGCGAACAACGCACAAGATGATTGGAGTAGCTGAGGCACATCGTTTACATGGATCAGAAACAATATCGGCCTCAGTACAGTGCCTTGGGGCACGCCGCTGCTCGATGGATACCAGTCAGTTAGATGGTTGTCCACCTGGACCCTCCACTTTTGATCAACAAGAAAATTTCTGATCCATTTGTGCAGCGAACCACCAACACCGCACATCCTCAGCCTGTCAAGGAGCACTGCATGGTTAACTTTGTCAAAAGCCTTACTGAAGTCAATGTAAATGACGTCGACCGATTGGCCTTGGTTCAGCGCTTGTAACCATTCGTGCCTCGTCAACAGTAGGTTGGTGATGCACGAGCGACCTTTCATGAAACTATGCTGTGCGGAGGTCAACAGGTTTTTCGACTCGAAAAGCTGCAGAAGGCTCTTCTTCACGATCTTCTCGAGCGTCTTTGCTAAAATAGCGGTCAGGCAGACTGTCCGGTAGTTATCCACTTTGCTTGGGATACCATCTTTCGGTATGGGCTTTACGACTGAGCACTTCCAGTCGTCCGGTAACAGTCCAGTGGACAGTGACCTGTTAAACAGTTCAGTTACAGAAGGAGCGATGATGGCCGATAGGGACTTGAGGATCAGTGGGTGTATACCATCTGGCCAAGCAGGCTTCGTCCCGTCAAGATTTGCTAGAAGCTTGCGCACATCCTCAATATTCCAGTCCAGGCTGTTAAGTTCGGCTGGAGCGGTACTCGTCGAACTCGGTACAGACACCTGGTCGCTTACAAATACGGAGGCGAAGTGCGCCGCCAATGCGGATGCAAGATCTGTACTCGAGCTCAGGGGCTGTCCTTCTGAGCCTTCTAACACTGGGACATTGGCTACAGGCCTCAGGCGCCGTTTCACGTATGCGAAGATCCTCTTGGGAGCAGTTTTTGTGGCGGTTGCAAGCTTCTCTTCGAAGCTTCTGCGTTTTCTTGTTTTCACGTTGTCGCAGCGATTTCGCTGTACCTTGTACGCATTGTAGTCCTCATCAGAGCCAGATAACACGGATTTGTTCCATAGTTTGCGTCGCCGTCGGGCCAGTTTGTTGTACTCTTTGTCAAACCAATGTGGTTTGACTGGCCCAACTTTCCGAAATTTGAGTGGTACAAGGCGGGCGCACAATGATTTCAATCTCGCTTTAATGATAGTCCAACAGGTTTCAATAGATGAATCCTGTGGTAAAGACCAGTCTATCTGACTCGCTGCTCGAATGAGGCTATTAAAGTCCGCCTTCCAATAGTTGAAGGCTGATTCTAGCGGGGGAGAATACGGCAGTGGTAGTTCCAAATTGCCTATGATCACCGAGTAGTCGCTCGCTCCCAGAGGCTCTAAGACTTGAATATTATGCACACGCTGCTCACAGCTAGTTAAAAGCAGGTCTAAGCACGATGGAGTCGCGCGCGCAGTAATGCGTGTCAGTCGTCATTTTGCTAAGGTTGACGTTTGGTGGATGGAACGCGGTAATCCATCTCAACAAGGACACTGAATTATTACGAAATGGATCGCGATCAGCTAAGCCACAGATACCGTAGCTAAAGTCAAACGATCCAACAAGATCATTCGTTTCGTAGTGCAGTAATTCATGTGGACAGTAAAACGCTCTATCTAAAAAGGTACTTTAGATAGTGAGTAACAACATGAGAAAGGTAGTGCAACATTTGCTCTACTAAAAATATATGATAAGGCTGATCACGGTAAATGGAAAACTTTCTTACGTTATGTTGTCATCCAAGCACTCACCGATGTGAACGGATTTGACGTGTTCTCGTAAATCACTCTCCTCAGTAAATGATTCGTCGCAGCTTTTACATGCATATGTGCGCGGATCTGGATAGCGAATCAGAAGGCAATTATGAACAGATGAATCGTACATTGACACACAGAATATACGGCGTGCACACCGGATGTGGTACACCAATGAACTCGAGCATTTTCAAAGGGATTGGCATTGGATGCTTATATGATTTTGTGTCGTAATAAAAGATGGAAAACTAATAGATATACCAGGTGATACCCATGGGCAACCGCGTTGAGGCGTTAGATAGCGTGGCGCATCTGTGTCAACTAAAGAGCAGAAATTGGGCACAGATCGCAAATCATGTAGAAGAAGCAGTCGTAGAAGACAGGATGAGAATCGTAATGGAACAAGTTTCGTCAGCGACTAATCGGATGTCACACGACATCGAATTAGTTGCTCAAACTGCACTCCACATTGCTGGCCTCCTTTAGTCAACAAGTTAGTAGCTAGAGCACGAATTGTCGCGTCCAATGATCCCAGCTGTGAGATTCGCCGTGACACCGCAAACGACTCTATGTGACCAAGTGTTTATGTAGGATGACGCTATATCATTTGCCTCTGACATTCCCTTTTAACAGATGTTTATCTTGTCGCTTTGGAAGGTAGTGGGTAATAGACAGGTAGACACCTTGTCAACATGCACATCAAGCGCAGCCACATGAGGGATATCAAGCAAAAGCCAATCACTTGGAACGACAAGATGAAATAAAATAAATCGAATAATGCATAATGATACGGTGACATAACTCTTCGCTAAATTACCATATGAAGTAAATTGGTTAGCAACGAATCCGCGATAAGTAAAAAATGTCCACAAGTTACTTAAAAATGCTACAAACAAAACAAAGTTACCGAAGATAAGCGAAATCAGCGTAAGTAACGTGCCCAGTTAATAGAAGATTATTCAGGTAGGCAGAATAAACCAAATAAAGTGGAATAAAATGTATCCAGCTTAAAAAGACCTAGTGTAAGTTGGTTTAGCCCAACTGCGGTGAAGAAGCATCAATAATGCAACAGCAGCCTCAGCATGGGGCATATATATATATATATATATATATATATATATATATATATATATATATATATATATATATGTATATATATAGTACTGTTTTCGTCCCAGCTGCTCCAAGCTACACAACCTACTCCAAGCTGCACAGCCTAGTTCGGAAAATCACCAGACGCCTTTCTCCCCATTGGGGCTCGTCAGTGGTGCACATTCTCTCGATCCTCTACTGGGGATCGAACACGACTGCTAGAGGTAGACGCCAACTATCCAGGAGCTTAAGCCACTGAGTCATAGGGGACGTCGGCTAGGCTACACACTTTGCAAGCTAACTGGGATATAGCACGACCTAGCTTCACAATCTGTGGACAGATATTGTGCCATCGGAACCATGGTGGAATAGGAACACAGGATTAGATTAGAAGAAGAAGGAAAACCATTGATTTCTGTCCATTTTCCACTCAGTTTTTGCGCTTTTTGTTATGTTTATGTATTGGGTGGAGGGAAGGGGAATAACCGCAACAAGCAGAGATACGCGCCCGCCACTGAGTACGGTTTGGAGCCATAACTTCCAACGTTTCCAACCAACGGCAGTCAGCATCCTTGGGACCCCGTCCAGGGAGATCAAAATAAATATGGAACCTGTCAGGAGCAAACAGAAGAGCGTGTGCAAATACGTTACGCCTTGGAGTGTAGAGTTTCAGAGCAGCTTTCTTCCAACACTGCATTCTATGACCGACCGGTTTCGTCCTGATTTGGATTAGTCCGTAGAAAGCCTGATATGGGATTGGAACGGCACATAGTGAATGACGGTTATCGCCGTGATCACTTTGCCAATGAGCACCGTGAGCAGCGCTTGATACAGTGGTTAGAAGTTCATTATTTGGTCTTGGAAGACTCGCCGTGTGTCTGGATGGCGACACGCAATTTTCTTTGGGGCTACAGTTTGCTTTGAAGCAAACCTATGCCATTTCGATCACTGGGACAGCATACGAAGTGGAGAGTTTCGGAGCTGCTTTCTTCACACTGCACTCCACGACGACCGGTAGGGTCCTGTGTTGGAATCGTCAGATAGAGATAGCCTGATGTGCATTGCATTACCACTCCCCTTAAACCATCCAGTGTTGACGGTGGATAACCGATGTGTGGCATTCATGATAATTGGGAAGGACTCAAATCTACGCAACAATAAGAAGAGACAGCAGGAGATGGTTCGACGACGCCACATGCGTCACGCATTGACAAACGCCTACCGGGCATGACGATGCAAGGAGCAATCTGCTCGCCAGCGGAAAAACAGATCCTCAGATAGACAAACTACCTACCTGTTCGAGCTGTGAACCTACAACAGTAAACAAGGGAGCAAGCGTGGGACAATCCGGGAACAGCACATTACACTTCGAGGAGGCGAAGCACACCTCGTATCTAGATGTCACAATCGCCAGTAGTTTAAAAATGAGAAGGATACTCGGAGCATAGTCACTAAGGAAGGCGATGTCATCATCATCTATCCAGTAAGTAGAACTTGTAAGCCAAAATTCTGTAAGTTTTCCAGATCGTTTGACAGAAAAAATTTCAGTTCGAAGGAAGATAGGGATTTGGACAAATCTGTTGTATATCGCGACTATAGTCAAGGAGAAAGAAAACATGCCGTGAACTCTCACACCGAAGCATGCATTAAAGTGGTGCTCGAAGAGTTGTTACTATCTGAAAAGTGACCCGCACAGACTTGGTTGAGACGGAAATCAGCTTGCTTTTCCCCGTATCATCGTTCACAGATTAGAAGGCCACCGGCGTCGAGTGGCTCGGTCACTTAGATCGTATCTGATCCACAAGAAAATAGTACAAGTACAGCCAAATGAACTGAGGGGCGTGTTCACGTCACATCATGTTAGTTGATTAGGTAAACTGTACCAGTATAAAACAGAGAGCCTCTAAGTAATAAACACATAAAGGAGCAGCTACTGGTAGAATGAATGGTCGCGCTGAAGCCATGCGATATCGTAAAAAGATGACAGGAACACAAGTGACAAAATCAAAACCAAATGGATTCATCAATCGTACACTCACTCAAATGAGCAGATTTGTTATGCCTTTGCAATTGGCTATTATCGGCAAACAATTTACCACAATGTTCACAAGCATATGGACGTTGATCTGAATAGGAAAACAGAAAACGATTAGTTACTGGGAAACCACTTGGGTAACAACGATGCAGAGAAGTAATCGTCAACAATAGTACATCAGCCATTAAAAATGAAGCATAGCTGCAGTAAAAGCACAAGGATATTGGGAGGAAAGAACATTAAGTGGTGAGGAAGGGGATCTAGCGTAAAAATTTAGTTCCCTAAGCAAACATTTAGAGTTAAGGCATCTACACATCGCCAACAATATACCATCACAAACAGTTGACGATCGGCCAAATATACAGCGATGTCGGTGGAGATGACTCGGCAGACGACCACAGCACCATCCATATATAATGAGGATAAGACGGGATACGGATCAGCAGCTTGAAAGCGATTAAGGGATATGATCGCGCTTCGGAACACAGCGTCTGACGAAGCCCCTAAACTAACCGGACACATCTTGGCCAATACCATCTGAGTAGGAACAGGTCCAAGATCAATGGGCCAACCTAAGTGTTCACGAAAAGGTACGCCCAACGAGTCATGCGGCGCTCCTTATTGTGATTCAGGGCACACGCGGTGTCTCTGACTAGCTAGCTGACGCCATGTTTTTTGGGACCATTGGTGAAGGTCAGTTGTAAGAGCAAGCAACCACTGCTTACTGCTTTGGCTTCCACCACTTCTTAAGGCCTACTAGTCCACCAGCCATCCTTGTCAGCACATCTTGGGCTAGAGTTTCCACCGGGTGAGCGCGCGACCGACTTAGGTTATGCTGATGATATCGCCTTACTTGGTGACGATCCTCAAGGTACGCAACTCATTCTGGATCGTTTGGCGGTTGAAGCATCTAAGTATAACATGAGCTTTGCCCCATCGAAGTGTAAAGTACTGCTCAAGAATTGGCTTTCACCTGCTCCAGTGCTCACTCTCGAAGTTGCACAACTTCAACAGGTAGATAGTTTCGTCTACCTTGGGAGCTGTGTTTCTGCTGACGGCACTATCATAAAAGAAGTTTCTCTTCGTATCGTTAAAACCCAATCAGCATTTGTCAATCTGAGGCACTTGTGGAGTCGTCGCGACGTCTCATTCTCACTAAAGGGCCGCCTTTACAGCGCATCAGTTCGCCCAGTAATGTTGTATGGGTGCGAGTCCTGGCCGATTCGCGTGGAAGACGCGTCGTCTTTCTGCCTTCGACGCCGGTTGCTTAAGGAGGATCGCTCGTGTTTGGTGGCAACATTGAGTTAATAGTAATGATGTTCAACGTCGCATTTTGGGGAATGCGAGTATTCCCTTCAACAAACTGGTTTTGTTGCGCCAGTTAAGATGGCTCGGTCACGTCCTGCGCATGGCACCTGAGCGTCTGCCGCGTCGCGCTCTATTCGCTCGTCAACGACCTGGCTGGAAGCGACCGCGTGGTGGTCAGCCTTCCACTTGGCGGCAGCACATGAAATCGCTGACGTCGCGTCTAGCCGCTGTTGGATCCGTACGTCATGCAGGATGGGGACCCAAATATGAGGAGTGCCAATGGATTAGCACTCTTGAAGACATGGCCCGCAACCGGAATCAGTGGAAGAATTGTGTACGGTATTGTATTGATTCACATGTCTAATGCTACAACCATTGAAAATGACAAAAAAGAGTAAAAGCGGCGTGGGAAAAAAACTAAAAATGTTTTGTTCTACTTTTTGTCAAAATATTCCATTCTTCCTGCGGCATATTAGTTGAAGTGTGTTGCTCACCTTCAAACACCATGCCAGGATGAGTATGACGCCATGACGGTCCCTTATCCGCTGATCTCCATGGCCTTATGTTGGCTCTGTATCTAGTTAGTAGACTGCTGAGATTGCTACTACTACTGTCGGCACACAGGTTCCGTTTTCATTCGTGCCCAATAGTCCGCCAAGTTACATTGTTCTCAGAGATAGCAGGGAGTCTTCTATTGCATTCCGAAATCTCGAACATTCAATGACCGACGCGGTCCCAAATGTCAGGATCTTAAGCAGAGGCGCGCCCCCAGTTGTGCATGGCGATCAAAATCTAATTTCAGCGAAACGAGGGGTTATTAGGAAGACAGCCCCGAACTTCGATACACAGAGCATCCTTGTAGACTCACCTGACTAGAAAATTAGATATCAGTTGCTAATCGACGGAGGCGCTAGGAACGCCTTCCGACAATGTACACGGAAAAATGACAGCGTACCAAAGTATAATCATAGTCCGCGAACGTGTTGCACAATGAGCGACAACCTAGTATCTTCAAAAGAATGCTCAAGGGGCGCATCTTACCAAGGACTAATTGAGGCGAATTCACAGATACTGCGTTTACGTAAGGTCCTGCATGGGCCGTTTAGTATGATCGCGAAGTTACACGCGTTAATTAGTTTTCATTTTCAATTAATTACGCACGAAAAACTAGATTTTTTGGTCCTTCAGGTCGCACCTCGCAACCATCGCTACTTCTGTGCTGTGCCCAGGCTTATTAGATGCGTCTTGTTACCTAGAATCTATCTATCCGCACTGCTTTTTATGTTTTCCTTTCTTCTTTTCGCGGGTGCTTGGAAAGTAAAACCGTAATTTTAGCTAAAATAAAGATAGGGAGTTATTCGCAGTTTTTCGTAACTTGCAAACTGTTGAGGATATCGCATCCATTTCGCCATCATAAGGTAGAGCATCACCTGTTTACTACCTTTGGCTTGTTTGGTTTTACTTTCTCTCTATTTTTCGCCATAGACAGCTCTTTAGGCAGATAGTGCAATTCGTTCGGTCGCCCTTCAAAGTCACTCACTGATTTAATGTATGAATGGCATACTAACTTGTGTATGCCTAAAGAATTGCTTTATCTAGTTGTATTATATTGCGCTTAACATATCAAAATTTGTCTCTAGTCTTACATTTTTTGTCTTTTGCTACGGCATTCATTTGTTTTATTTCCCTCTTTTAACCTAATTCTTCTGCTCTACTTACACAAATAGCGGGAGATTATCTTGGCTGCTTTGGCTATCTGGAGGAAGAAAATGAAGACGTACATCTGTAAGCTGGGTGGTTAAGAAACCCAAAATTACACAGGTGACAAACTGCAACCTAGCATTCACATTGCGGGCGCTGTCATGTCCGTTTGGAATCCCAGCGTTATACAACGGCTGACAAATAACACCTGGAAACCTCATGCATGAGCATGACGCTTCTGTACATTTGGATCTGCACCTCTTGCGTTCAGTCTCTCGCAGACGAGAATATACACTTCTTCTTCTTCATCCACGGCACTAATGGAAACGCGATCTATTTGAGTCCATGTTAGTCAGTAGTAGGTGGACACCAAGTGGCACTGCGGCGCACATTCCGTATAAAAGCGGTGCTACTAGCTAACAGCCGGTGCTCCGCACACAGTTGTAATAGACGCTCGCCATTGTCCATCCGCTCGGAGTTAATTGCATACAAGCTGAGGTTATGAAGAGCTCAGACAAGCGAGTTACATGTTCATATCCTTCGCAAGGATTATGATATCCCAAATGGAGACACTGTGTAGTAGCGTTTTCGCACCGTCATAGAAGGCGTCTTTAACAGCATAAGAACTGAAGTCGGCGGGAACATCAGGGGAAACCAGAGTCTAGTGATACGTGAACCAAGTTTCCTTGATATCGTCAAACGGGCTGCACACAACCGCCGGAATTCAATCAATCAAGAATGCCCACACCAGTATGACAAGTAGTTGCCGCATCATCGTCATCGGATGCGTGCAACCAATAGGGACAGGACAAGCCGGGAGCAGTTAATTCAGAACGCCGTGGGGATCACTGATCAAAGTTTCGGATACAAAACACTCGTTAATACACAGAGTGTCCAATGTGCGTGCGAGTGTAGTCTGATGACCTACTTATGCAACCGTTTAAGGCCGAATGGGAAACGGGACAGTGTGGTCTTGTAAGTAGCTGTTGGCAGTTGGCATCCAGTGGGTGGAGCAGGAAGTTAGCTGTAGATGGCAGAACTAGAGCAGCGTTGCGACTGCTGTTAATTGAGTTGGGAATTATAGAAGAAAGGGTAGTAATCGGGGCTGGTAGGGGAGAAATAGAAACAGGTGGAAAAGAAATGAAGTGTCAGCTATAGTATGTTTGCACTCATCCACCCTGCTTTATGCAGCATATAGGATGACACCTGATAATCTACGCGACGGTCGATGAAGGATGTGGTTAGAGGATATGGTCATGTCTGAACGTGAGCTCAAACCTAGACTGGAGGAAAACTGAGTTGATCTGACAGTTAATCATTGATCGACATGGTAGGAATAGCTCTCAAGGGGTCCGAGAGCCTCATCAGGTATAGCTCAATGGGTGGACGATTTACTCATCCGTTGCACCACGTTCAGGTCAAGTCTGGTTGCGACTGAGCGCATGTTTCGATCCTTCGTGATGACAGGTCGATTCGGAGTTCCCAAGGTTTCCGGTAATGTGATACCGCAGTAATGCTTAGCTGTTTTACTTGGTTCCCTAAAAGCAATTAGGGAAGATTGTGGAAGTGCAAGCCATGCTATTGTGTCGACTAAACTGTTGTACTTTTGCACTAATAGTTACAAAGGTTTTGCAAGGGGGGTCGTCGAACACACAGGACAGAGTCGAGATGAGCGCGGCATGCCGATATGATTAGTTGCTTTAACTTGTTACGTTCTGACGCATTGCGTGTGCTGACCACATTCACAAGACTCGGTTTTATTCGTTTTGGTTTGCCTCAGCTACGAACTTGTGAGCAGAGCCGTGAGCGGGTAGTGCCAGCCAATCACGGTTCAGCTATGGGTGCAGGCACCCCTTAACGGTTAGCAGTAAGTCCAGAAACAGATGTCGCCGGCTAAAAGTGTCAGAGATGAAGTTGGTTGAATGTGCTACCTGTACGCAGGTCCCTCATACACTATGCTCTGGCTTGACAATATCGATCTTGTGGGAATATCCAACTTGATTTGATGTGCGTGACTGCTTGGAGTTACTCGCTCCCGATATCGCACACCTGACCGATATCGTTTGTGTTTACAGCCATCAAGTACAAATAGACAAGAAGCGGAATTCGAAACAGGGACGCGGGGATTCCTGGTTGATAGCATCACCACTAGCCTATCGAGTTGCGCGTAAAAAGGTTTATCCTGAAGGTTGGAAAATGATTGTCGAGTTATCTAGAGTATCCGTTGGGCGTGGATAGGATGCGGCATGCATCGTCGGCCTAGGCTGCGATTTACCGTGAAGCGAACCTCAAGATCAAATCGGATCTGAAGCCAACGACCGATCCAAAAGAGACAGTGTGCACAGAAAAGCGCGCTCGTGTCATATCATGTAAGTTGATCAGTTAAATTCCCTTAAGCAAATCAAAATGCCACTGGGTAACAAACTCTAAAATGAGGTGAAATTGCCAACATTAATGATCACAAAGAAGCCACGCGACATCACCATCGCGTGATAAAATCAAAACTAAATGGCTCTATTAATTATACGCTCACTTGAATGAACAACTTGGATATGTTTTCGCACACTAGCCCTCGCGGAGAACGAATTACCGCAAACTTCACATGTGTAGGGACGTAGCTCTGAATAAGAAAATGGAAAATAAGTAGTTTTACAAGGACCAACTAGAGAAAAGTAATGCGGCATATTGGACATGTTGACAGAATGTGTGTGGCATAATAGGGAAGTAATAGCGGCTACCGGATTTCGGAATTAGAAGTGAAAAACAATGCCTCGTTGTGCGCTGGTTTTCGTAAAACGAAAGAGGATGATGTGATAGAGTGCCAGCCTTCTGTCGATAACCCTAACGGGGTGTGCGTATTATGTACGACGTCAGAGGAGGATCATTCAAAGAGAGCAAAATGGTAGGGGATCCATTGCAGCATTCGACGCAAAAGACAATCGGCTAAGTCGTGCAGACAGACGATTATACCTGTGCGACCAATTGAAGTACCCTCGGATTTTTTTCATACCCGGTAGACTAGATTGTTCCCCTCTCGGATCCAGTTTCCCACTCCGACAGGCTATCCCAATTGCTTCCTTCCTTCTTTGCTTCTTTTCAACTCTGAGTTGCATAGCAGTCGTAAGAAGTAATGCTATTGTCGTCCACATATTTCTCAGAATGAAAGCCTTCCAATTCGCCCTACTTTCATTAAAATCAGTTCAGCCGTACCCGGCCTTTTCGTCGATCGATACCGTTTTAAACTCCTTCAACCTTCGACGTTATCATGCTTTAACTCCATAGGCTTCCGACACTGACAGTTGGCTGGACCTCTATTGTCTCCTATATCGCAGGTTCAGATGTTAGTTTGACAGACACGAGATCGCGGCACCATTTCTTTACTCTGCATTGTAAGTGTTTGTGTGATGGCGACGCGGTACGTAGTCGAGCGATACCACAAATAGATTGCTCATCGTTCTGCCAAAACAAAACCTAGCCTATCTCAATGCCAGACAAGGGGGTACTGGTCTCTCCTAAAAGACATGAGCGCCTCCGGGTGATGCCGAGTTTTGACAAATACATCTTGCTTTATCTCGACGTAACCTCAATCCTCCTGCTTAAATGACTGGAATAAGATATGATCCGACGGTGATTAAAATCTAAGTTAGATGAGAAACTGCAGAGTTGAGAATTCATATTGAGTGTGTTAGCTCTTCTGTCGTGGTGGCAGTGAGGAGACAACCTTACAAGTATCCCTGAAGCAAACAACTGCTCACAAATGGGCTCTTCTGGTTGTCACGAATACAATCCATCGCAACTTCGTAAGGGCTGGTCTACAACATCATGTAACGTCTTTGTTTCATTGGCCTGGGGATTTTCGAGGAAATGACAAACTGAGCATTACAACATGGCTCCCGAAATCGACTAGATGGAAACAACAGTCTCGTGATTCTGCGAATGCTGGTTTCGCTGAGAATATTCCATTAGATCGCAAAGTTTGGAACCGCTTATCGAGGGGCAGCCGGTCCAGAAAATTCCTCCCTTTGAAAGTGCGCAGCCAACCAAAAAGTGAAACAACAGCATGAGCGGATGTGGGTGGTGTTCCTTGCTGTGACTCGGAAGACAAGTGCAAGCTACTTGTTCCGCTCTCTCTTCTGCAAACAACTAAGGTATATTCCGTGACACTGTCTAACTTTGGTTTAAGGAGAAGTTTCGAGATGAGTTCGCTTGCCCTAACAATAACATCTGCCTCAGTAAACAATTCATTTGCTGATAAAATGCATCTCCGCAACTTTCACTCCTTATTACAGGCAGACATGTTGTTGCTTTAGGTATGCGTCCTGTACAGTAACTTGGTGAATGAAACTTCACTGACGTCCTCTGCGTTTAAAGGAACGTGGAACTTATATAAGGCGGGTAAGGAGGCAGATTGTAGTGCTTGTTTTTCTAAGTGCACAGCAGCTGTCCCATGGAGTAGCACGACAAATCGTCGGACTCAAAGGCGGTCGATGACATCGCGTGAGTTACTGTCACAGTTAAGCAATTGCGGAACTAAAACTAAGTGGCTGACTCATAGCCGAAGTGTCGCAAAGCAAAAGAGGTCAGACTCCGTTGTCTCATTGCATCTGAGCCGCCAGTTATAATGGGACTCGAGGTGATTACGGAGGAAATCGATCCCACTAGCTGCTTGTGCTTCTGCTAAGAGAAACTATCGTTATGTGGGAGACTTGTGAGCACTTATTTAAGAGACGAAGCTTGTGTGAACCGCTGTGGTGTTCATCAACTCACCTCAGATGTGGAGAGTTGCGCGTGGATGCAGTTAACGGCAGTCCCATGAACCGTAGCTTGGATAGGCTGCCCAATCTTCAAAGCTACATGAGTCGTCCTCATTTTCTCTACTCGGATGATTTACATTGCTGTCGAGTACGCTGACCTGAGGTTCAACTCATACTCGGACATCGTGAGGTTGAATCAAAGTTCGTGGACTAAGTACTTGGAGTAGCGCAACACATTCCAGACTACGAAAGCCGCACACAACTCCGTCGTGCTTAGACCTGATCTTAACAAACTGCGAACAACCTATGTATGGTGTACAGCAAGCAAACGCTCAGTGCTCATAGCCAGTGTGGATCTATCTTTACCATATTCCAGTCGGCTAGAGTCGTATTACAACTACTGGAAAACGCTCCCACAATCTAAATCGATTCCGGATCCAAATGGACTGGTCTCTGAAATAAGCTGCATCTGTCGAAGACTGTTGGATTGTTATAAGACAGGACGTAACAACATTGTAAGTAAAAGCAGTGTCGGAAAGTTGGGCCAATCAAGCCCTACTGTTTCGATAAGGAGTATGGCAAAATGGTTAGATAGCGGCGCAGACTTTTGAACAAAAGAAGCAAGAAAATGCTTGCAATTGCGGCAAAAAAGCAAGCACCGGCATTTCGAGGAACACCTGGTAATCGCCATATAGGCCGCATCAAAGAGAATCTCTGCTAAACGCCGCAGGTAACCTATCAGTGCTAAAGGGCATGGATGGACATGCCCAAACCTCTGGAACTAGATAAGTGGCAGTCTCGGCGGCGCACTTCGTTTACTTGTTTCCAAATGACCAAGTAGATGTGGCGAGTTCAAGGTGTACTGATTTTACCGAACTTGAAAATCTGGATTGCTGTGTTGAAGCGTTGCGCCGACTACTAGCCAAGCTTGACGGCGTAAAACCCGCTGGCCTAGACAGAATTCACCCACTGGTTCTCAAGTGCCTATCGGCTATTATCACAACTGCCATGAATGATCTATACAACAAGTCAATTCCCGAAAGTTTATTGCCAAGCGACTGGAAATGCTCAGTAGTAAAGACGATTCCGAGAGGCAATCCCAGCAAAACGGACAACTATAAGTCGATTTGTCTGACACCTATTTTGGCCAAGACTGCCGAAAAGATCGTGAAGAAGGGTCTACTACAGCTGTTCTAATCAGAAGATCTATTAATGTCTGCACAGCGACCTCACATACTAAGTCGCGCCTACAGTACAAACTTGATCGTTTCAAGGCATGACTGGATGCAGGCAGTGGACCAAGGGAAGTCTGTTAACGTGATTCACATAGATTTCAGTAAAGCAGTCGATGTTGTAGACTGAGGTGCACATTCACGAAGAGAATCACGGCACTAGTGGATGCGCAAATTTCGCGTTTGCAGAAAATAAGTGATATAGGTCAACAGCCATCCAAAGGAGTGGTGTCCAACTACTAGTGCCATACCTCCAAGCACGGTTCTGAGGTTCTATTCTCAGACCATATCAAAGAGTTACCTCAGTTTTCTCGGTCGCCGTGTGCGCTGCATTCGGATGACCTGAAGATTTCGAGAATGATTAGCACCCGACGACCTCGGTAAGACGTCCATAGCTTCTCCATGTGATATGAAGAAGTCCGCCTCCAGGGCAAACCAAGCAAAACGGTAATCAACCGTCTGGGGAAGGATGGTGACGAACTTAAGCGGCTGATGGCCAACTGCTACATCCAACGCCATCCTCGAAGGACCTTGATATTCTCTCGCGCTGCGATTTGAAATCCGCAGATATCACGAACAGATATATCGTAACGAACTGCCCATGCTTTGAGCGCGCAAACACAGCTTCTGTACTTGGTCTGAAGAGATCGCCACACGCTTCTTCATCTCCAAAAGAAGACATGTCAGAGTACGCATAATTTCCAATCACCTCACTTGAGGCACTGGGGATCGAAAGGGCACAACATGTCGCTACAAGGTTCATTCCGAATTTACTAGGAGTAACGTATGAAGACTGGTGAGAGACACTAGGACACTGCACCTTGTCCTATCGGCGGTTGAGACAACTTCGCCGTGACCACCGCATGTTATATCCCAGCGACTTTCCCATGTTGAGGCCGTTGCCTCATGTGCGAACGAGTGCAGCACAGGCGAACACTGATACAAGCTTGTGGTGCCGGATATAAAACGATAACCCCCACCTCCTGTGCTTCGAATAGAGAGTGGTAAAGATTTGGAACAGTCTGTCAGAACAAGTCGCGGAAGTCAAACCTGTGCAGCAGTTCAAAACACTGTTGAAATTCCATTCAACCCCCTATGAGGAAGGAAAAAGTTCCACAAGAATAATCAGATCACACATTCGTGAGCCCAACAATACTGTAGTCAGACATTTTATGTTACATAAGAGATTGAGTAAAGTTATCGAATCAACAGGTGACAGGAACTTTTTATACGGTTTTCATCGTATCCCGAAGGATTTGGCGTACAGGCCTATAATACCAATGGTAATTTTTGCCTAGCGCGTCATGTGGCACACAATAAATTAGATCAGAACACCAAGCGGCCGCGCACTTTTGTCAGGTTGGTGACAGGCGTAATATTTCCAGGACCTCGATGTTCTCAGTCAACTTCGGTTACCAAAATGTAGTGGCGTATACGGGATTTTGTTCGCTCAATGCCAAAGTGGCCTTCATATGCGTGCGCATTCGAGCACTGTCGGAATAAGATTTCCAGGTATCACAAACAACTATTCACACTCAAAATGTATCTGCCTTTAGAAAACAGTTCGCGTCAAAGGGTATAAAACGGAAACAACTGAGGTTGAATTCTCGCGCCGTTTGGTAATGAAATCGCCAAGTATTGTATGAGTTGTTTGTCAGTGTGCTCCCGTGACGGTTAAGTGTAGTGGCCGACGACACTGCACCTGAGAAGTGAAGTATCTTTAATACTTCTTCAAAACCTTTACTCGCCTCTTCGACGGATCGCAGAAGCTTGAAAATGGCGTGCGCAACTTGGTCAAGACAACCAGACATGTGTCTTATTTTATAGTCGCAGTTCAGCAGACGTGATTACAAACGTGGAGGAATGCAGTGGTTTTGGACGGGCACCACCCAATTTCCACAAACCTTAAAAGCAGCTAATTTCATAATCGCAGTTTAATAAACGTGAATATTGTAGGATTAGCTTTACCAGTTTTGGGCACCGATTATCAGGGTTAAGAAGGGTTGTAAGTAAAAGATGATCGGCGCGCAAGGCAGATCGACGTCTGAAAAAGTGGAAATGCCATTTCGCACATGCACAAAGGCACGTTAGTGTCTCTTTTTCGTCAGCGAACCAACTACTATTGATGGTCCACAGAGTGCGTGAGGCGTATGCAATTATTTGCGCATCGCCATCGAGCAAATGGGACAGAACTGCGCTCAACCCAACATCCGAAGCATTCGTTGAAACAAAAATGGGACACGGCTCACTATAGGTCGCGACAGTTGGATTGGACACTACCATAGCTCGTATGGTCAGATAGGCATTTTCTTGTTCAACGCCCCAGCCTCCTCAGTGGCTAAGAGCAAGTGGTAAAGCACGGCAAATGTCGGAGGTAGTGTTATAGGGACCCAAGATTCTCATAATGATCATAAGCTTAAACCACGAAAATCAATGAGACTCGATTCAGACAAGTGCACATGTTCCGACCATTCCTTCAATTCGTGAGACATTCACGTTTCGATTGGCCTTTGTACCTCAGAAAACATTCCTGTTTCCGGCCAATCTCTTTTCAAGCATAAAACATTCAGCCATTTATTTACTTAAGAAACATTCAGTTTTCCAGCCCAGCCTCCGCATCTACCAACACTTACTTTTCAACATGTTCCGTTGGCATATTTGCATAGTACCAATTCAGTTGCTTCCAGGGTTTGCTTAAGAAAATCACTGGCGCCATCGAGGTATAAAAAGGAAACGCTGGACTGCGCTGTGATCGCCTTGATCCTGGCTGGTAAAAGTGCCTACGCAAAAGGCCTGTCTTTTGTCATGTTCTCTCGGGTTTGGGTAGCTGTGTGTGAAATCGCGTTCGGTCTAGGAGCCCGTTCAACTGACGCGTAGTAACCGTGTTGCGCCTAGGTTTCACGGATCGTACAACGAATATTGTCTGTTACTTAGTAGTGCGTTAAGTAGTTCTAAGCCTCATTCGTTGGGCCGAATAGGAGAGTTGATACTAGATCGTTAGATCGTGGTGTAACCAAGAGGCAGTTAAAACAGGTAGTAGGAACACATTCAAGAAATGCATGAGTTCTGGGTCGTTGGGCAGTTTCGGATAGTCAGAAGTACCTCTGGTGTTCCGCCTATTCGACCTCATACCAGAAGTGAAAATAATATGCCAAAACGAACACTACTTCCGCAATGGTGAAATGGCACTCACTGGTATTCAGACAAGAGTTTAAGTCACTCAACATCATCGCATCATCAATACACGTTAGCTGAGGGTGAGAAACACACCACAGCGAAAGGAAGTGGTAAAACAAAAATAACAATACAAAGAATTTCAAAAAGCAGGTAATATATCATATAACATTAATATGATATAATATACATAACATTTCATTATGCATTACGTATAAGATCGTTACTGGAGGGATGGAAAAGAAACACACAATATCTTACAGGGGCCCGTCCGCAGCAGCCGTCGAAGCCAGCTCCCACTCTGAGGCAGAACGGAGAAGATTGGTCGTACGCCACCTGTAGCTGATTGACTAGCCAATGAGAATAAGCCAATGGCATCGTTTTACCTTGAAGTGTACCAATGAGAATGATGTGCACTGAAGCCCTCCAGTAAGCCTACTCACTATCACAGCAACAAACGAGTTTTCACCTATCTAGCAGTTGCTATAGTCAGGAACTTTCAATTAAGTCACTCCCCATGAACTATTTATTTTGACCCCATATCTTGGCTATACATACTGCCTTCCAAGTGCTCCATACAAGTTCCGCCAGAGGACTGTCTTCTGATTTGGGAAGTGGCTGTACGGTGACCTGAGTGATTGTGTCGGTTATCCGTACTGTCAGCGGAAGCACAACACACTACAGACTCCATCGGCGCCGGCTCCTAGCTATATCAGCAAGTGTGTTCAAGCAAACGTGTTCATCGTCCTTAGGACCATAGCCCGGCAGTCAGAAAACACCAACCGACGCCAACTTCGAAGTGAGGGACTTCACTCCTCTCGACCAAGTCAGCGCTTGGCATCCACACGCTCGGCGGGCAAACAATGCACGACGCAGAACACGGTGTGCTGGCTGCTCAATGTGGCCCCGGCATCGGAGCATGGTGTGTGATACAACGGTGCTGAGCTGTCCACTCGCACTTCATGCACCAAATACGCGATGCCTAACACGTTCGTTGCTCATGGGGTGCTTCCACCAGACATGAGCTAAGCTGCGAAGGCAGCGATGATCGAACGCGAGGAGACTCCTTATGTATGAAGATCTGATAGGCAAGCTTCCACAACCGTATAACAGGGCTGAACGGACGCCTGCATTACAAACACTACTTATCACGAAGAAAGTGATGTTGCGTCGGCGTCACAGGTAGTTGAAAACGACAAAAGCACCTCGAGCTTTTGCTATACGATTCGCAATCTCATCTTCGATCCCACGGGCGCTAATATAGCTGCCTAAGTATTTAAGTTCCTGAATGACTACTAACTGGTCACCACCAACGGTCAATGCAAGGGTGGGTCAATGCCAATCTTGGAGGACTTTGAATTTCGGTGGAGCAAAGCACAGCCCAAAACGACTGACAGCCAGTGTTAAGCGGTCAAGCGTTGCTTGACACCTTTCGGAGCTGTCACAGATAAGGACAACATCGTCCGCATACTCCAAGTCAAGAAGTCGCTCACCAGGAAGTAGCTCCACACCTTCTAGGTAGTGTCCAGTGAAGGCCGTTTCTATGACTTCGGCAATGGCGAAAGAGGAGAGGTGACAGCAGGCAACCTTGTCTCACACCACCGGAGATATTGAAGGGCGAAGAAAGCTTGCCATAAACCCCCACTCTGCCCGAACTATGCGCGTACAGCGCCCACAAAAATTTTACGTAGTTAATGGGCATATTTTCCTCAGTAGATAGTCCCAAAGAGCACATCAATAAAAAAATACAAAGATACCTTTTACACCAGGAAACACCAAAACGGTGGGTGGCCAGTAAACATCGCTGCGCTCCAATAATTAACGCAAAATGATGATGTGGTCGATGAAGCCCCGACTTCGAGGGAACCCGGCTTCCTCTTCACAAATCTGGGTTTTGAGAATGAAAGTAGAAAATGACACGCAAGCGATTTAGAAGCAATTGAGATCAGACTGATCCCACTATGGTTGCCGCATTAAGAAGCTGGAGTCTCCCTTGAAAATTGGAACTATGATTCAGCGGCTCTAATCTGTCGGGATAGTTTCCTGTTATCAAAGTTTCCCTGGCAACTCGTGTAAATCATTTACAACAACAGGTCCCACGAATATGAAGAGGGCTGGAGGAATTGTATCTATCCGTACGGCCTTCTGCAATTTCAGTCGTCTGATTTCACGCTCGACTTCAGCGCGTGAGGGCGGATCAATGGACACGGCTTAGGCAGAAGGGCACTCAATGCCCGAAAAAGAAAGCGATAAGTGAGATTGGTTAAACTGCCCTGCAAAGTGTTCGGCTCAACACTGCGTGCTGACAAGCAGTGGATCGGCTGTCCACTTTCGTCGCGTATGGCCTCGTTAACACCAGGTCTCCTGCTGCCTGTTTCTGTTATCAGACGGAATAAGTTAGGACGACTAACAAAGGCAGCGGCTGTTTCCATTGCCGATGCACGATGAGACCACGAGGCTTCGTAGTCCCTATTCAGATAAGCACATGAAGATTTGCGAGTCTCATAGTATTCGTTTCCAGCCGGAATATGTCGGCGAGCATCCATAAGTTACAGTGACTGTGTAGAGACCTAATGTTCAGGTTGGCAATTTGATTTGCCACATGAAGACGTGCCTGCTGTTAGTAACGTCTGACGAATATGCAACTAGTGATCTTCTACGATGTTCAGTGGGCGCTTACTCAGCCAGGATGACAGCGTAGTCTGATACTCAGTCAGAACACTTGCCTCCCACAATGGGCTGGTGTCTGTCCGCTCACAGCTACATTGCGGATATCCGCCGAAACGCACCTGAAGGTCCGCACAGCTCATGCCCCAAATCGAGCGAGTTTTGGACACAGTTTCTCCAGCGGTAACCCTTCGCGATATGATCGATTTGAATCCATGGCTGGTGGGCACCAAGTCACTCTTCTGCGGATGTTGTGCAGAAAGTCATTGCATGTTTACACAGGTGTAGCAACTGCTCACCGTTATCATTACGGGAGCCTACACAATGTTGGCCGATCAGATGAAGCTCATCAGAGGACAGTTTTCTGACTTCGGCCTTTAGACCACCAGAAAGCACCGCAGTATCCGCACTATTTCTGTGACGAAGGAGATCATTAAGTTAGTGACAAAAATCGTCTTCCACCGAATCAGTCCTGCCTGGAAAGAGCCAGCCAATTTAACGGCGCACATCCGGCTGTTCATTGGGATCCAGTCGACCAGAGCAGCTTCAGCCCGGGGACTCAAAACAATGCAGACGCCAGCTTGACCGGCATTTGAAGCTGCATCATCCCCAGACAGGCGCAATGAGAATGTGCCGCCACTATCGCATGTGGGGACTCGCAGAGTAAGCACGGAGCTCGAAGCTTGCAGACAGGTTTCCGTTAAACAACAATATCGATCGATAGGGTCCCGAGTGTTTGGGCAAGTGCTGTCTGTTGGCCAATCTGTATCAAGGTGCGCACGTTGAGGCATGCCAGTCTTAGCGAGTGTTGCGGGCACATCAAATATTCTCGCAGAAACGCGCCAGAAACCCCGGCAGAATGGGTGTGGAAAGCGAGGCTCAATTCCTCCCCACAACGCAGCAGCGCTCAGCCACTCTGAGACGCTGCCCAACTGGGCACCTTTGGACAATGGTCATCTGCAAACTACCACTTCTTCGTGGTGACTGTTTTCCCTAACGTAATAACCCACAGCATTGGCTGTGATTCGCCCTTTGTTGGTCGTAAAAGAGTCTAGATAGGACCGCCTGTCTTTCTTTCCTCTTCGCCTTACTTGGGAGTCGGTCGGGTCACGTGATTTTGTGTGAGTCGTTAGCTGGCCAGCTTTCGCGCCTAAGTCACTATTGCGCGTCTACCGAACCCCCTCTCGTGTGCGTCCGTTCCGAGGGCTCAGCGTCCACCCGAATACGTGCGGCTAGGATCGTTCTCACGCCCGTTCAATTTCCGTCGCACCAGCGCGTACCCCGGCTAAGCTAACGCCATCAGGTCAACGCAAGTCCGTTCGACTGGTCAGCGGTCCAGGCTGTTATCACAGGCGTGCTCCAGCTGTGCCAGCGACAATCTTATCAGGCGTTACGCAATCGGACCAGAGGCGGCGTTCCCTCATCTATAACAGCGAGGATAGAGGACTCCAAAGGGAAACGGATGAACGGACGTTGTCCATTTGGTTGAGCATGGAGTTGTCTACCGGAATGGAGCGACGCCCTGTCAATGTGTGAGCTGAAACCAGAAGACAAGCAACTATGGAACCAAGGTGGGTAACGGCCAAGAATTGGGGGATTGAAAACATGGGATAAGAGTGAAGTTGAAAGGGGACAATGAAGATGAAAACGGCCCAAGAGGGGGAATAAGAAGACGGGAAGGTCTGAAAAGTAGCATCCAAAGCTCTATCTAACTTGCACGTTAAAGCAGATAGGGCGCCGTTGACTATCTGCGACGAACAGAGCATCAATAGGTTAGTAGAAGGGAAAGTCGTGGTGTTACATTGTGTAGGAAGAATACTGGCAGGTTGTCCAAACTAAGATGGGAGAATGATTAGGGTCCTCAAGCGAAACTTTTGGTACAAAAAATCTGCCGAAAGCCAGCGAAGCTTTGACACTGGACTACAGAGAGCCGGTTGTTGTATGGAGCTACCCTCATTCCAACCCGGAGGGCCAGGAGACTGAGTTTGTCTGGTCTCTAACCACTGGCCGATATAAGTGGCTCTGAAGGTTAAAAATGCACCACCCAGCATAGCTCAGTGGATCAATGTGGCACACAAACCGTCGCACCACGTTAGAGTCCAGTTTCGTCGCGATAAATATAAGTCACTCAGCGTTTGCAATACGTTGTTAAGGTTTTCCTCATGCACAACGGGACTAATAACAAAGACACAACACATGCTCTGAGATTGGATAGGAACAGAGTAAAAATGTCGGCAATGTGGTTCAAGCTGCATGTGAAACCTGCACTGCGAATATGAAACTTCGAGAAGAGCCTGCCATATGAAAGTTTGACTATCAATTCATCGATAGAATATAGTGGGAATCTACCAACAAGTATACGTTTATTTTGTATTGGCAATCGGTATAGATTCAACCTTGTTTTGTAATGCGACCAGTTGGTGAACCCATTACAAACATTTTATCGGTTCCATCAACACTTCGTTGACCAGGTCTCACAAGGATTTCGACAAGGCATCGGTTATGCCAGAGGTACAAAAATAGGTTGCGAAACACTGAACGATCTGTGATCCGAGTGCAACCGTGTGCGGTGCATTGAATTTGAGACCCTGGCGATATCCATACGAAAATGACTCGGGTAACTGGACTGCAGAGTTTTGTAATAGACATCAGAAAATATCGTTCTGCTGAGATTATGGTGCTACGTACGTATACTTACACAAAACATTTGCATCGGTTTCATTCTTAGTTTGGAAAAAGGACCTGATAGTAAAAATAATTTGTCATCAGTTTAACACATATATCTATTTTTGTCAAAGCTGGGCCAAAGCACCAAACTCAGTCGTCCTTAAAACGAGCTTGGTAGTTTCGGAATGCGTTGGTAACTCGTACCGTCATTCAGTGCGAATCAACGGTAATAATATGCAGACAGAAAATATTCGTGTAAATATTTCTAAACTCTGCAAAAATGAATAATGGGGAAGCATGATTACATTAATCGCACCTGTATCGCATTGCTGCAACCTGTGAAGCACAGCGTTAATCAGAGAGGCTGATGGCACATATTGAAGAAAGTATCGGAGATTGCACAGATTCCGAGCAATCTGAAGTTATCCAACTGCACATTCCGGTGGTACGGTACAACAAAGCAAAAAATGCTGGGACAGAATGACGACGCATTCAACTCACTCAAGTGAACCGTCTTTTCGTGGGCTTGGAGACTTGTTATTAGGGGAAAAGATTTCCCACATTGATTGCACTTATGTGGTCGTTCGTCTGGAAGGGGGGGAAGGTGGAAGTTGAAAGTTACACTGGAATTAAAACGTAATAGAAAACGGTGGATTGCTGCAAACCCAATCAGAATTGAGTACTAAAAAGGATAAAATGATAACGAAGAAAACGCAAAGATGTGCGCTTTTCTTACATAACAAAGCCCCATTTGGGATACCCAACTACACTGCATAGAATATTTAACCTGGGCTGGAAAAGCATTGCATTTGCAATGTTATACATCCACTTTGCATTTTGGCACATGGTGACACGCGCGTCCATTTGATTAATTGATCGCTCACTTTGCGCCGAAGCTATTTACTCAAAAATAAGCGGGTCAATTACAGTCCTCTGAGTTCAACACTTTCGACTGCGCAAAAGCAGAAAGATATGACGACTACACAGGACAACAATGGGGTCACGACCAAGCCAAGTCAAGCCGACAATGTGCTTTAGGTACCTAAGAGGAGTGAACGATCAGCCACAACACAAGCCAGACAGGTAAAATAAAAAGTAAAACAAGTGAGAATGATACTTCAACAATCAGAAAACGGGGCAAAGGCGGTATTGTGGATACAGTTTGGTAGTAAGTTCTTGTTTGAACACATCATGGTCCCATTAAAAGTATAACAAATATCAAAACAAGTGATGTACATTAAGCCCGTGTGCGACTATAAATGGCTTCGTACATTTGCCTACTAGAAGAAGTCGGGGTACATTCCGATAATGCACCATGGAGGGGGAACTGGAATCAGCGAATATTTTGGACGTCAGGGACATCGGACAAAGAAAATGCAACATACTCCATGTCATCTGTGCGCTAGTTACTGGCGCAACAGCTAGTCACAAACACCTGGAGCCGGACAGGTCCAAGCAGAAATGGACTACGTGTAACTACTTCTGACGCATGAAGAAATGTGGCTGATAGGCAGAGCAACAGAGACCGGATATCATCCGGTCCAGAGAAGTTGGCTTAAGTACATGCAGTGCAATCTTAAAATGTAAACCAATGTCACATGACAAAGTCAACATACGGAAGGCATCAGCAGTACGCCGGTACGCAGCACCGAGGCTTCGCTGCCCCTCAACCACCACCGGTCGCACGCGGGGCTAAGGATATTTCGAGGGTCGCGCTGTCTCTACGCACGCTCGAATCCGTGCCGTCAGATTACAAGACCTTGTTACCTTTCGGCTACGAGCCTACATATGGAAAGTTTTCGCCGGCACGTAACCACCGCTCGGAGTAGTTGCTGGATTTCTATATATGTGTGGCGGCATTATCTCTTGTGTTCGAATCAAAAAAACAGTTGGCGCAAGCATTGCCAAAACGCATGTGCCTCTGTAAAGACTGTCCCACATATGTAGACGTCGGGGACCATGAGCATTAAAAAGGAGAGCATATGATATGGTAGTAGGGCCGGAGACATCAGGTGGACCAGGAACACGGCCTCCGTGTCTGTGGCGCGTTGCTTATATCTAAAGGGAGCACGCAAGGAGGGAGATTGGGGTTGGCCACTTGCTGTTTCGTAACAGGTCACCGGATGTCGAACCGGAGTGTGAGTGGAACAGGAATCCCCTACACTGGCTAGATCATGACCATGGTACGACTGATAAACGTCTGCTTCGGCAAGTAGTGTATACTAAAACTACACCCAGAAGTCAGTCAATGTTGTAGCAAGGGGTAACTCCGATACTCATCGGTAAGCTAAGTGGGAACGTATGTGGAGCATCGGGATCGATAGACATGAAGCATGCACAATGTTACTAGGACTTCTGGATCCAAGACCACACCATTAATGCTTGGTAAATACACTTGATTTTTACTATTAGAGTTCACTGTACCAGTTATACTTGCGGTTAATGGGGTGTTGAGCTGTCAGAACAGAGTTTCACCGCACCGGACAGTACACTGACCAGATCTCAAGTCACATGAAACAGGAAAGACAGCCGACAACATAGCTTAAGGTAAGAGTGTGTATCAGACAGGCGGCGGCCTGATGCATGTGAACCACAGTAGACCATTGGGTGGGAGTGAAGTTCACGTTCAGGTGCGTGGGACGACATTGTAGTTTTGAGGCACCGGAGCGCCTGGTGTAATATCTTCCCCTTTGAAAACTCGTTCTTCAGACTCATACGAATGAAGTGCTGGGTTCACCTGTAAACGTCGGACCGGTTTAGTTGTCCGCATAGGTCACTGAGTGACTCCGTGGCATAGCTCTGTGCGCGTTTCCGTCGGCTCACTAAGACCCACAGTTTTTGGTAGTTTAAACGTGTCCAGCAGTATATCGAACGGCAACGCGAAAGTAGAAGTGACTGTGTGTTCGATTCGTCGTTTGCGCAACTGATTAAGATGCCCCAAGATAGACAACGGTCGTGATAGACACCTCGTACCGCACATTGCCTTTTCTTTCTGTACCACTGCATGTTGCCAGGTTTGGTGGTTCGGCCTTGTATCCAACGCGTACCCAGGCTCCCTTGGTAGAAAACTTCTGCTCACACCTGACGCGAGTGACCGTTGCGCAACCTTAGGGCGTGTTGCATCAATTGAAAGACGTATCTCACATCCGAACATATATATATATATATATATATATATATATATATATATATATATTATACACAATCTGTGGTACAGATATTGTGCCATCGGAATCATGGCTGAATAGGAAAACAATATGAATAATAAGAAAAGAGCAACAAGAAATGCTTTTTTTGTCAAGTTTACCACTCACAGTTTTTGAAATTTTTTTTTCAGTTTGTTCGTTTTTAGGGGGAGGAGGAAGGGACACCGCAACACACTGATGCACACGTCCGCCATTGACATCGATCTTGAGCCATAACTTCCAAGGTTTTCAACCAGCAAGTATCCTCGCCTCTCGGACCCCAACCAGGTAGTCGACAACAACCGGCCGAGGCCAATTGTTTCGTCAACTTTTTCATGCGGCTTCTCCATGTTGTAGGCTGTCCACCAGACCGTCTCTTCCAGCCCTGTCCAGCAAGTGCAAACAACGCACGACGGGGGTAACGCTGGACAGGCATGCGCAATACGTGTCCCAACCACCGCAGTTGATGCAGTGAGATGAGCTCCTCGAGCGAGTGGCTTCCACGTCCCAAGACACGCTGTCTAACTTCCACATTGCTTACGTGGTGCTGCCACCACACACGGGCAATGGACCGCAGACAGCGGTGCTCGAAGACGGATAGCCTGCGCAAGTCATCTTTACGAATGGGCCAGGTCTCGCATCCGTACAACAGTACAGCACGAACAGTTGCACAATAGACCCGCCCTTTGATGGAGAGACGAATGTCGTGGCGACGCCACAAATGCCTCAGCCTAGAAAAAGCGAGGCGTGCTTTCGAGATGCGCATCGAAATCTCGTCTCCAACAGCCCCGCCAGCAGTGATGCAACTTCCCAAGTAGACAAAGCTCTCCACAACCTCCAGTGTCTCACCAGCAAGCGTGAGTGCAGGCAGAGGCACCTGCCAGTCTTGAAGGAGAGCCTTGCATTTGGATGGCGAAAAGCACATACCATACTTTGATGCTTCAATCGTCAAGCGGTTTAATGCAAGTTGGACGACCTGTGGATCGTCACCTAGCAAGACGATATCATCAGCATAATCCAAATCAACAACTCGACTACCCTGGAGGAGCTCAACGCCAGCGTTCAACGAATCGCTCAGAGCGTTCTTCAGGACATCCTCAATGGCAAAGTTGAATAGGAACGGAGAGATAGGGCATCCTTGTCGAACTCCACTGGAGACCACAAAGGTAGGCGAAAGCATGCCATAAACCCTAACCCTGCCCGAGGTCAGACTGTATAGAGCGCGCAGTATGGAGACGAACTTCTCGGGGACACCATTCCTCAGAAGGCACTGCCACAGTACTGTACGATCGACAGAATCGAAGGCTGCACGGATATCCAGGAACACAGCAATCGTTGGCCTCTGATACACATGGCGGAGCTCGAGGATCTGGCGAAGTGTGAAGATTTGATCGATGCAGCCGCGACCAGGGCGAAACCCAGCTTGTTCTTCTCGCTGCAACGATTCGCGTGTTCGGGATAGCCTGCGAAGTATGATGGACACCATCCGAACATGGCTTCCGCTGGGGACCTGCCGCCTGATACAGCGGGGTTAGGCGTAGCCCGATAAGTTAACAGGAACAGCTGTATGATCCCTTCTGTCGGTCCTTCCTTCCGCAGTTGTGAAGTGAAAATTTGAGGGTACCCACGAATCTTTCTGCTTGCCCGTTGGGTCGGGGATGCCCCGGAGGCGACCGGCAGTGCTTGATACCATTAGGCTGGCAGAAAGCACAAAAATCTTTGGAGATAAATTGCGAACGGTTATAGGAAACAAAGGTGCTCGGTGAACCGAAATGTGAAAATAAACGGTTGTAGTTTTCCTCTTATAGTGGCTGTCGTACTTGTGTCCATCAGGTATACGTCGGCCACTCGGCATACGAATCAACCACAACCAAACTACGCTGGACTCGCACTGGACCAGCGAAATTAAGGTGAATTCTCTTCCAAGGTATCCAGGGTTAATGATTTCGCTTGGAAGCTTCGCAGCTGATGAATAATGGTTACATGTGGCGACACAATCATGGATAGCGTTGTGGATAAAACGCCAGTATACGTAACTTTTGGACAAAGCATTCATCCGTGATATTCCGGGGTGATTTACGTGCAAATATCTTATTACTCTTGCCTGCAGGAACTTCGGAACAACCACCCGTTCACCGGGCATAACAAACACCAACCAGTGCTATCGAGTCACGTCGACAATAAAACTTTAAGGCGTGTGTCAGTAATCCAGTCTGGGCACTTTGTGTTTAAAAAACCAATAACGTTTTGCAAAAGAGGGTCGAGTTTGGTGTGCTCCTGAATGTTCACAGAAGGAATCGGGAGAGCTCTGATTGAACTACACAGAAGCTGTTTCACGTCCAATTCAAGCGCAACTGATGCCATCACCTGGTCTTCTTGTATGCTCGGCTGTTTTGCGATAAATCGAAACAGCGCACCGGCGTAACTTAAATCTGCCGTACGCACATGAGCTATTGTAAAATTATATCGGAGCAACAGCGTCGCCCAGGGTTGGAAGCGATTCGCCGTGTACACAGGTATACCCTTCTTTGAACCAAAAATTGATAATAATGGTTAAAATGGTCAGTCCCCAATACGAATTCTCTACCCTGAAACATCGGATGAAACTCTGTGACAACAAAAGTTAGAGCTAGTACCTCTTTTTCGAGCTGTGAGTAGTAGCAGGTTTCGTTAAGGCACTTGATGCGTACACAACAGATCTCATGATACTAGTCGAAGCGCTGACGGAGAACTGCTCTCACACCATAACTAGTAGTATCTGCGGAGACAATGATATCTGCTTTTGGGTCATAAGGTGCCAGCATCAAGATACAAGAGCTTTCTTAATGAACCTAAACGCCTCCTCCCATTTGGATGACCAAACCCAGGGTAGATTCCTACCCAGCAACTCATTCATTGGCCCACGAAGTCGATGCATATCAGGAATAAATGCACTATAGGAACTTACCATACACAGGAACGATTGCAGAGTAGGTATATGGCGTGGAGCAGATAACTCCTCGGTGAAGCGCATTTTTTCAATATCAGGCCTTCGCCCGCCACGATCGACAATAAAACTAAGGTGTTTCAGTTGAGGCATAAACAAATAACAATTATCAGCTCTCAGAGTCAACCCATATTTCCGTAGGCGTTCGAATATCTGCAAGAGGTGGCAACTGGGATGGGTTATGTCTGTTGTTGCGACGGTAATATCATTCAAGTATGCACAAGGCGATGATATGTCCGCTAGCACAGAATCCATCAGCTGTTGAAAGAGTCCCGGAGCAGCGTTCACTCCGAACAGTAGCCGATGGTATTGATACAGACCACGGTGAGTGTTAAGTATAGGAAGGTGTCGTGCGTCATTATCAACTACGACTTGAAGATAGGCATCCGAGAGATAAATGTTGGAGAAAATGCGATTGCCGTTGAGTTTAGAGAAAAGATCCTCCGGAAGTGGCAGCGAGTATTGCTGGAGGTTCAGTGCAGCGTCCAGGCTGGTTGAAGAATCTCCACATAGGCGAATGGTTCCGTTTGACCTTTTCACTATCACTATGGGCGCTGCCCAGTCTGAGTATTCAACTTCAGAAATTACCCCTGATAGTTCCAGGCAATCCAATTCATTGTCAATTAACTTAAGAGATGCATACGGCACCGGTCTTTTGGGTCGAAAAACAGGCTTTGCGTCATCTTTTAGCTACAGAGATGCCGTGAACTTGGTGCAACAGCCAAGTGTGGGGTTGAACACTTCTGTGAACTGTTTCCCCATATCGCCAGCGACTGCAGAATTCTGCAATGCGTAGCACTGTAATTACATGTCCGGACCGGATAAACTTCCTCGGTTTGATCGCACACAGGGTCAAGAGGAACGCTGCACTGATTCAACGCGGTCATCCAATTAATACCAAGTATGTTTAATCCCGGGTTGTCAGAAACGTGCCAGACACCGATTCGCTTATCGTTTCTCTAAACATATTTTACAGGAAAATTTACTACATAGCTGTAGGATACTGTTCGATGCACTCCTTGTGGTATTTTCCACATTGCACAGTGTCGGTCTACCGATAGCCGACCATGTCGGGCTGGATATGATGGTAATGTCAGATGCGGTATCCAGCTGTAGGCGCATTGAGTGACACTGACAAACTAACGAAGTGAAAGAAATCCTTCCTGTGCAGTTGCATAAACCACATTAGGCTCCCATTTGATTCCGAGTTGTTGGAAAGGTTCTGATTGATCACCACGATGTGGACGTTGTGTGGTTGATCGGCAATGCCTTTATTTATGGCCATTCTCGTGGCAGACGGTGCACTGGTTATAGACATCTGTCGGTGTTCGAGTAGAGATTGAAGCAACCATTGCGATCTCTGACATCAGTTATCTCGATTGCAACATTTGTGAGTCACATTTTAAGTTAACCAGACACTGACACTCTGCCGTGACGTCCTGAATGGTGAAATCCAGAGATGGGTCCAGTTTGGATAACAGACTTGTTCGGATTTTTGCGTGAGTTGCAGAGGTCAAGCCAGGTAGAAAAATGAGTGACTTGTACCGAACATCTGTAAGTTATTTGAGCTTGAAATGTTCACATGATTGATTCACTCTGCTGGCATATGAAACATTATCCTCGGATTGATTCTTAACCAGCTTCAAATACTGATAACGGATGTTGAAAATTGCGAACTTTTCACCAGAAATGGAACATCTACAGTCTGCTAGAAATTGCACTCGCTGGAATGTTTCGGTAGAATGAAATCACAGTGCTGGTTGTGTTCATTTTCGCCCAGCTTCAGAAGCAACAACCGTACTTTGGCCGCATCAGCAAGCGTGATCGCGTCAACCAGAAAGATATCTTCAAACCGCCTTTATCAGGTTGCGAATGGGATGCCATTCTCTGCGGCATGTTGGAAATGTTGCATTCCGTTTGCCGACGCTCCAGCTGAACTGGACTCGGTTTTCACTGTGGCGGGTTAGATTTAGAGATGACAGATTCCCAGTGAGTGCTTGGAATAACGATGTCTGTCTGTATTCTTGTTGAAACATAGCCCGCCGTTGTTGCTGGATGCGATCATGTTGCTGTTGTAGTACGTGGGTTAGCTGTGAATGCGCAGCCATCTGTATCGTCAGCGTTACAATTGCGGTTACTGGGGCGTAGAGCGGTCAGAACAGAGTTTCACCGCACCGGACAGTGTACTGACCAGATCTTAAGTCACATGAGAAAAGCAAGACAGCCGACAATATAGGTTAAGGTGAGAGTGGCTGTCAGGCAAGCGGCGGCCTGATGCATATGAACCTCAGTAGACCATTGGGTGAGAGTGAAGCGTGTGGGACGACATCGCCATTATGAGGCACCGGATCGCCTGGTGTAACAGTAAAATCATGTGATGTAGGTCACTGTTACCAGGTAACCATGCTTCTGCGGTGTGTCGGAAATGAATGGCTCGTGATTTGAGTTGAATATTTAGTAAATATTTAGAAGACTAATCACGAGCCATAAAAGTGACAAACGCGAGCGCGGGTTATACGGAGATGGCGTAAGTGCCTTACGTTGCTAAACGCGACGATGCCTTAGTGAATATGTAAACCAGTACAAATTTAGTGACAGCGGTGGAGACAATCAGATACTCATCATTAGTTCAAATATTCCCCCATATTATTGTGTAAAGCTCACATTAATGAAGGAGGCACAAATGCACCATGTCACAGTTAGCAGGGATGAATGTTCATTGAAGCGGATAAGTGTAAAATATAGACTAAGAAATACATCGAATTGCGAACGTGAGTGTACTATGATCCTGCAATCTGTTCCAAATACTCGTCACTCATCGCTCGAAGCAAAGAGAGTGGCTAAGTCGATATAAAATCGACGATACACCAATGCACTAGTGTCCGCGTGTGCGCAATGGCCTTAACATGGGGAAATCAAAGATAAACAAGGATTAAGTCGAGTCACACTAGACGATAGGATAATCTGTTTCTTGCCCAAGTCTTCGTACGGTAAACCACGTAAATCGGCAATAAGTCTAGTGGCAATGTACTCGAACTGTTCGATCTCCGATGTCTCGCATCGGGTGTTCAAAAAGTAAGCGGTAAAGCTGTACTATAGCATAAGTCCTATGGTGGAGTAGAAGGGACAAGCGGTTCCGGTTGGAATGTTAATTTGATGAATTTAGTAGACGTGTGTGTTTCAACACACGGAACGTTCTCAGCGCAATTCATAGAGGTAAACAACTGTTTCCAATGAATTACCTACTGGCCGGTACAAATCGTATGAGGTTAATATCCGAAGGGAAAGATTGTGATTGGTTCGGAGTTTTGTTCAGAATTAAGTAGATTAATGGCTGGACAGCAAATAATTCCCCGCCGTCTCATTGACACAGATCGACGGAGTGTAACTGCAATGCCTGAGCCGATCATGGTGACAGCTAGGTGGATGGCCATTCGACCAGGGCAGATAGATATTGTACAACCATCTATCTCTAGCACAATGGGGTTGGAATATTCGGATGCAGTAGCCTGTGAAGTTAAGAGCATTCATAAACGCGAACCTGAAAAATCACTGGAGACGCATTCGGTAAGGTAACCCGGTGACAGAATACTCTTGTGGGAACTCTGATGCACCCGGCCACCAACCAGAGCTAAATTCCTTAATGCGACGTGATAATTGACGAGCTGTTCGACCGACCACAGATGAACTCACAACCGGTACGTTGTCCAGCTTGTTCGAATCAGGTCCCCGGCTAACCTTCCAAGAGAGTTTACAGTGATTTATCAGGTTCCCATGAGCAAATCGAAGGATTCGCGTTTAAGCACGCTCGTCACTGCAGAGACTATTGTGATCCACATCTTCTAACCCATACAATGCTCGCGAAAAAAGTTGGTTCCGTCTCTCTACCTGTCATGACCGAATAGCCATCAACCCACCCGCCACTCTGATAGCGGTCACGTAACCCTCGATCGATCGGTAAGAGTGAGACAGCGGCCAACTATTTGCAGTCCCATCACTGACATAGTTAGTTCGGAACAAAGCTTTAAACCAATCACCATCAAACCCTTTGTATTTTAACCTCATATGATTTTTACTGGCAAATAGCCAAATCATTGGAAACAATTGTTTGCCTCAGACTGATGTCTTCTACGATTCGCTGAGGAGGGTCCATATGTTGAAAGGTACCAAACACCTTACACATCCCAGTTGGTCTAGAAACAAGATACACTTGGACCGGAGAAGTAGAGCTACATCACATACTCGAAGCCAATGGAAGTCGGCGGCGTTATAGAACACTCGGCTGAAATTAATGTGGGTGACATGAACAGGCTTCTCCAAATACACTACTTGGAATCATTCAAGATTCGCCACATGCAATGTTGTGATGGACGAGAGGAATTTCATGAAACCAGTCATTTTCCACGACATCGAATGTCACAAGGAAGTAATAACAGTGAGACGTTAGCGCACGAATGAAGCCATTTACTTACCGTCCAAGCAAAACGGAAAAATTAGACTACTACAACAATGACGTATCGCGGAGCGCGTGGCAAATGTCTTTGCACTCGATGAAAGTGAATGCAACCATCACACATAGCTTGTAGCCAATAGGTTGGACTAGACTGTAATTCGGCAAGCGAAAACCAACAGCAGAACAAATGTTGTCCACTGAATGAAACAACTCGGATGAATCCGCTGAAAGTGGCAAGATAAGATGGTACGCAAAACATCCAGGATCCGGTCACCTAACATCTACAAAGTGGTGTGATTGGCTACACCAAGTCCAGGCGAATCATGAGCAGAAAAGCTCTGCCTTGTACTCATCCCATAGTCCGCGGCGAGGAGGAATCAGCCAAAAAGTAAAAACCATTTAGGGCATACCATTGCGCTTCAAGATCCAAACTGATGCCAAACACTTCACACACAGATGAAAAGAAGATGGCAACATGTTCACACGGTAAACAAACCGTAGAGGTTGTGGAGTATGGATCAACCATTCATGCAACGGATACGATAGGTAGATCGTATCTCATTGCCTGCAGGCTCCATGATCCCAAAAACAGTTTTCCAAAGAAATCAAGCTTGGAAACGTAATGTGGAAAGGCGTCAAGACATACGTAAGTGGCCATACAGCATTCAGTTGGGTGCAGCGACGTACAATTACACGGCACTGTCGGAGGTCACGAGTGAATGAGAGTAGGGAATCCTTCACGCAAAATGATGACTATATCAGAAAACAAAAAAAGTTAACCATAAGGGTAGGATATTTAACACCACTTCTTTTTTCAGGAAACAAAAGATTAAAATCAAATGCGTCTGAATACCTATCATCGCCAGTTAAAGTAGTCTGGGATTCAGACACCTAATGGTGTACTATTATTATTAGTAGTAGTAATAGCAGCAGTAGTAGTAGTAGTATTCAACACTTGACCAATGCACAATTGGCAATGCCATAACACATAGTTAACAACAACAAAAAGGGAAAGGCAGGTATTCAGTGGAAAGGTTTGGAAGATTTAGGTTAATGTGGTGTATAGGCAGAGATCTTACAGGTTGCCCAGGCCGAGGAAGTGGGTTGACTTAAGGGATCCCACCTCGAGGCTTTGGTCATAAAGATCTGACCCGCAAGGCGAGTAACGAAAACCGTTGGTATCCAGGTAGCCCATTCGCCTTTTTTGTGTTCCGTAGCAGTCCACAGAGAAGCAGGTGGCCGACAAGGCATTCACTTCTGGTTACAGGAATGAGTGGTCAGTGAACCTATAGCCGGTCACATTGGCTTTGACACAGAGCCATACGAGGTCTTGTGGTATTTGTTGGAGAACCAGCCCAGAACTCCCCACGCTCTAAGATGCTGTCGCTGATCGCCCGCGACTGTTTATTCATCTGGCCTGCAAGGCAAACGAGTAATTCGCAGTTAATTCCACAGGGAAGGCATTCTAGAATGCGCAACCTGGGGAAGCGACCGATAGCGTACAGCTCCGCCTGATGGTGTATCCTAAGAAAGTACACATCAATCGGGTATTTTGCCACGAAAAATACAACTAGACCAAAAATAGAAAAGCGCGATATGATTTAAGTTGCACTTACTCATGTGGACGAAGGCTATGTGATATTTGAGGTACGTCTTAGAAAAAGATTTCTTACAATACTCGCAAGTGTGTGTTCGCTGTTCTGGAAAGGAGAAAAAAGATGACTATTCACGGAGAACAAGAATAAAAAGACGGTTGTGGCGCCACAATGAAAACGACGCTTAAATACACTTGCAAGGACGGAATATATATATATATATATATATATATATTGCGTGTGAAAAAGTATACGATTCATCGGAATATGTCAGGAACCGACTGGGAATTCATAAGTTGGGTGGAATATAGAAAACCGATTCCGTTTAGTATTGGCTTGTTGGATATGACATGAAGAAAGGAGCAACAATGAAGACAAGAAGAGGCATAACTTTGTAATTGCTTTTTCACACCCTATTTTGCACATTTTACGGAGGTAATGCTTTTGAAATCGGAAAGTTGCAAATACTAGGCCAATGTTGTCAGTTTTGTGCCAAATCCTTCGAATGTTGTGAGCCACCAGCATATTGGATCTTTGGGTCCATGACCACGAAAACGTACGAGGCCAAAAGTGGCTGGAAAGTAGTGGCTGATCTCATACTTGGTTGCTAAGTGGTCTGCAGACCTCCAAATGACTTCTTCTAATGTATCCCTACGTGCACCAAGTGGGGCGTCGTGGTAAACGTCCAGCAGGCATGTGTAGAAAGTAGCCCAAGCCATCTCAGCCAGGGCAGCAGAACAAACTCCCTGAGAGGAAGATGCACCTTATCCAGGATGTTGTGTAGCATATGACCGATGCGCACGTGGTGCTTCTGCCAAACACCCGAGATCCACACAAACACTCATTGCCAAAGGCAGAAATCCTAAGCAGGTTATGTACACGAATCGGCCAGAATTACACACAGACCAGCTAACAAAGGCGAACTGCATATAACCCGCACATTTGGATGGCACTGAGAATCTCTAGTTGAAACTGACTTCATTTGACGTGTGCTCACTACAGTCTATAAAACGTATTCGACTAGCGCAAGAAACGCATTGATGATTAACAAAATCCTATCAAACCGATTAGACTATGACATCATCAGGAGGGAAGTCGGTTGAAGAATCCGGTGTCCACAAAACGAAGAAAAATTCAATGTTACGCCGACGCTATGCTGATACGCGACCACTATCAGTAACGCATGGGTTGGTATGCAACGAGTCCGTCCGGACAGAAGCAGATTCGAAACGCTGACCTTCGGATTACAAAACATGCGTCTAATACTTCCAGCAAACGACCGACCGGATGTACACAACGAGCATGGACAAACTTTTTCTACCCGGTATTGTTTTTCGGTAACCGCCACCACCGGATTTGGACGACCGATGGTGGCCGACACATAATCTATGCCGTAAAAAGCTGATGCTCAAACATACAACAATTTAAGAAACAAACAAACCACAACTGTTACAACAGAAGTGCACAAACACAAAACAAAATTATATGTGTACCATTTGACCGTGTACCACACAAACGGTTGGTGAAAATGCTTGAATGCTTTGGAATCCGGAATCCGTTTTTAAGTTGCCTTTCCTCCTACCTTAGCAGTCGGTCTTAAATAGTCAATTTGGGTGACCAGCACTCTCCACTTCGAGCAATTACCAGCGGTGCCATCCAAGGATCAGTGCTGGGCCCCTTAATTTGTCGCCGCTACATCAATGATATTGGCATGTTAATCAAAAATGGCCAACTTTTCTGTTTGCTGGTGATATCAATATTGTTTATAGACTCCGGCTTGATGCGATTCAGAGCATAACAGCTTTACTTTCCACTCTCTTGTGGAATGATCTGAGACGTAGCTGACAAAACTCTCAACCGACAAATCAAACATTATAAAATGTGATTGCTCGATCCCCGATGGGTCAATTAAAATTAACTACAATAGTGTGTCCATACAGCACTCTGTCGGTAAAGTGGAATATGATATTCTTCAGACGTCCGCCTTGCTCAACAAGTCCAATACCAAACAGCTCGAACCAGGCAATCCGTAGCCAACATATGCCACAAAATCCATACAGTCCCTGCCAGTCTGGAATCATTTAAAACCGTCAATGCAACTTCACCTATGGCAACATGGGTAGGTTAAACAGCAGGGCTACGGAAAATTTAGAGGACACTCACCAAGCGTTTGCTCAAAAGCACATCCACTATAAACTACCGCGAACGTTTCAAGCAGCTTCACATCGAGCTTCTATGGCAGCGACGTCTAAAGCAAAACCTGGTGCAACTTTGCAATTTGTTGCACCAGAAAATGCACTCAAAGACAAAACACAATAACAATCAAAGACTCTGAGAGAAACAACGTACACTACTGATACCAAGCGCTAAAACAACCATGCGTCCCAGCGTTCTCCTCATCAGATAGGCCGTCCTGTGGAACGCCTACCAACCGCAAACAGGACATGCTGTGGGGGACTAAAAACAGACACTACTGCACCAGTGATCAGCAGTATAGACACCGGCATGTTCGAAATGACGTTGTGCGTAGGCGAGTGTTAGGCAATGCTACTCAAACTACTTAATTAGAGTAACAAATAGCACTGAATAAGTTGCATTGGTTTGGGCACGTACTACGTATGACTAATCATCGCTTACAGAGGACGACCCTGTTTTGTTTGCCAGATGTAGGGCAGCGTAAGGCTAGGAGTGGGCAAAAGTTAAGTTGGCAGCGGAAAATGAAAACACTGATGACCAAACTCGGGGCCGCGGGTCCGTCTCGCCTTCCAGGCTAGTCTAGGTGACGCGCCTAGTGCCTGGTTCGAGACTTTACAGGTAGACATCAGTGGCGCGTCTGCTTCCGTCTCCTAGCCGGATTGCCTGTTTAAAGGGTGTTTGGTGCTGTTATCTGCGGGGTAATGGATGACTATGGCGCGGGGCAGTGAAAACCGCAAGAAAGCTCTCCCGCCGATGCCGCCTTATCTTTGAAGGATAGCCCACTGTTTGCGACGGCTTGTTGTTGACAAGGTGTAGGCGACTTGACCATGAATGTCTGTTTAGGGCATTAAGGTATTGCGGTAAGTCCCCCTTCTCTCGCTGTTATTATCCTTCGTTGCACAGGTCGTTATAGCTGTATGACAGCGAAGCATTAGTTGAAATGGCAGGTGTACTACTGTTGAGGATGATGAGTATAGAAGTGCCGAGAAGCCAAACGGTAATGTGCCAACATCAAGTCATAATAATTCCACAGAAGGAAAGGAACGCTTGGGAACCGCGGACGTATACAGGCGAGGAGTGGACACAAGCAATGCACACCACACAACCACTAGACATAGAAGCAACGCGCGCCATGCAACCTCCAACAGGGAGTGCATAGATGAGTGGAAGTTACGTTGGTTAGAACCGATGCATCTGGCATTGCTGTTTAACACAATAAAGAACTCCATCCATGCCTTTGATTGGTTTAATGTGAAAACCCTACGTAATTCCGCGCCAAACTGGACAGATTCTTAGATATAGAAGCGTCATTATCCATGTTTACATCCGACAAATGACCCGATGAAATATTCTAGGATGATCCAAAAACTATGAAAAATGCTAAAATTTGGCGTCAGTATGCACGCATGCAAGAGCATGACACTTCCTGTACATAGTGAGCAGTTCCTAAATTAGGAACAGTTTCTTACACTTTCGAGAAATATACGTATACATACACCGCCGACACAACGAAAAGCACCACGACTCATCCAACTATAGAAGAAAAGAAAGGAACAAGGCGAGTTGCTTGCTGAAGAGAACAACTCGCTATGCGCTGTCACAGACAGCTCAACAAGTTTACTTTGACTCATTGAGCCACACACGTTCAAGAGCAGCGGGTCCTACAAGTAAGAAGTGGCCAGCAGGTGTTTACCTCGAATTACTACGCCTGGTAGGCTAATAGGCAAAGTGAATTATGTTGAAGGTGCACTACACAAAGGGCCCTAACAGGCACGGAAATCAAATGCAGCGGGTGGCAAACCGTGATGATATACGACTGGATATTCGTGAATCAAAAATGTTCCTAGCTGATTCAACCCATAGCCGGAACCGACAAAATGCTATTCACCGATGATGACGCATACACAACACTAGCCAAATGAATTCGGATCCGTACGGCTGAAGTGACTTAGCCGACAGGTGTTGTACACGCGAGCTGAGGCTGGAGCGGAAATGCTTAACCTCCCACGACTGCACCGAAACTCAGAAAAGAAAAACTAGCTGATAGTAAGAGCTTGTTTACTAAGTAAGTCAAAGGCAAAGTTGAATTTTCAAGTCAAAGGCAAGTTATACCTTCCACACCTTCTTATATATACCTCAACAGGGTAGTACGTAAACTACAGAGGAAGGAGCATGTCGATAAGCCCATGCGTTGTAACGTAGTGCCCTGAGGAAAACAGCTGAAAATAGTGTGGTTTCAGTGGTGAGTAAAGCGATGTGCGGGAGAGAGCTCGGTTGGTTCACTACGAAATGAGTCGGCAGATATGGCAGTTCTGAGGCGGACTCGAGTTTTACCTGTACAATTTGACTCCCCGCATGAAAACAGTATTGCGAAAGTGAGGTCGGACAAATGCTGCGCAAGTTTCGTGGAGCAATGCGAACACCATAACAGTCATCGAACATATGAAGCGAGTGAACATTCGGCAATGAGAATTGCGTGAAATAAGTAGACAATGGAACCCGAAAGATGGAAGTGTGCACTCACTCAGATGAACAGAACGAAGGTGCCTCAGTAGAGCGTTTGACCGACTAAATGATTTATTACAACGGAAGCATGTGTACCCTCGTTGCGCTGAAAAATAAAATGATCGGTGAAGTACGAGGTATGTATAAGGAACAAATCCTCCAAATTCAAAAAGGCAATCTCGAAATGACTCATCCTGAGCACAAACGTGCGACGGCTGGAACGTCCAAAAAGCAGAGTCATAACACTCAGTAGCGTGATCTCATATAACGAGCGGAAAGGTACAGATAACGAAGCGCCGATAACACACTATTACTAATCCCGGGGGCTGGTGTTGTGAGGTGTGCTAATGACCATTAGACTAGTGAATTAAATATTTCACCTCCTTCTCATATCCGAGACTGATGTGAAGCAACGCACAAACCATGTGATAGAACAAACGACATTTATTCATTTCGACGTGGGTACGCATCCGCGAACACCCCCCTGATGAAGAGTGTGGCGCCACCGGACAGCAGCGATGCTTCGTATGCAACGAGGTGCGATCAGAATAATGGTAACACCAGTAGCCGTAGTCGACAACCGAAAGCGCCCACTTCATCATCGTGTCACTCAAGACCCATTTATCTAGAGCAGACGTTCTCAACTTCTATTCAGCCGTGGCCCCCTTCAAGCTTACCATTTCCTATGACACCCCAACCTTTGAACACCACAACTTCAGCAATCCGTAAGGCCTAACAGACGCAAATCTGTGATTTCCAGTGATTAGATTGGTACAACTTGTTATGATGGCTAAATTTCTAATGTTGGTATCACTGCTGTTTCCCTTATAAACCCATTTTGTAACTTTCACAGCCTTAAGATAACATACATTGTGCGATAACATCAAGCCACTTGTCTGTAATTACACAAAAATCACCATTAATAGTTAAATTGCATTTCTTATTGTTGGCTTCTAATTGCATGTTACGAATTAAGTTTAGTAACTTCGTAACAATATGTATGTCGAGATATTGATGCGAGCCTTGAGCCTGATGACCTTAAGCAAGCTTGCTTATGTCCACTCCAGATTTGACAGCGAGAGTGGTGTCCAAGCTGTTTTCCCTTTTTGTTAGAGAAACCAGTCTTCTGAATCCACATTTAACCATGTATGTGGATGGAAAAGCAAGTAAATATATTTCAGCTATATCACACAGTCTGGGGCATCAGTCTATCGAAAAATCCCTCTTATATAGCGTGAGGTTTGACCTTGCTAGTGGGTCATCCTTAAGCTCTATGAGACTTTCTGGATTTCAGCTCCAACATCACAGGATTGTACATCAAATGGATCCATGTCAATAGGGTCATGAAACCCGTCTTTCATTTCTTTTCGGAGTTCTTGTAATTGACTGGCATAAACAATCAATTGGGAACTGTGAAAATTCCCGGCATCCGATGTTCTGAGCATATACTTCTAGCTTGTAAAGAAAACCGATAAATAGATGTTTGCTCGAGATGAGGTTACTCAACTTGCCTTGAAGGGTTTTACTTAATAAGTGAGGTTTTTAGAAATCATCAGTCAGATAAAACACATCTCGCTTAGCTGTACACAATTTTCTTTGATAATCAGTTCCAGAAAGAATGTGATGATGGTGTCCCAGAGTGCAACATAACGACGAATACAGTTGCCCTTGGAGTGCCATCTAACTTTTGTATGCAAAATTAGAACCTGAAAATTTTCAATGATCTCCTTACACAACTGCTGGAAAAGACGATCCAGAAAAGGGTCCGGATTGATATTGTTAATTAATATAATAAGTGTTGACAGTGAATTGTTTAAGCGTCCTCCAACGTCGTTAGCTACTAGGGGATCCCAGTGAATCACACAGTGAACTGTAGGAGCAGAAGAGAGAATAATTTTTACATGGGCAATGAATCCTCTATATCTTCCGACCACTGCGATAGCACCACCTGCAACTATGTTCTGCATTGTGATGGAGTTTTCAGACAGATAGTCATTGACTGCATCGACTATAAACTGGCCCTTTGTATGAGTTTTATATATCCTGGCAAGCAGCATCTTATCCAGTAATTCATTATCAAAGAAGAATCAGATAGATGCCGAAGGAAGAGCGTTGTTTTCAGATGAAACAGATTTATCTACTAGTAATGAAAAGTTTATGGAGTGTAGTAAAGTAACAAAGGTACTTTGTATGTCCTGAGCCATCTCTATTCGCCCAGATACAGTTGTTACTCAGCAGAATGACTTAGATTGCTTTTTGTGGATTCATGTACATCAAGCCCGAAAGTATTAGTAATGCTGAAGGCAAGATAATATTAGCTGCAACATTGTGTGGACTGCAATTTTTGGCAATCAATTTGATGATTTTATAAGACGCCGTAAGTCCATTTGTCAGTTTAGTCCTCACAGAAACTATGGTGATTCAAGTTGGCATGTTTTAAAAGCCATCCCGCAGCTTTCTAAAACAATCCAGACTTCCTGCTTTTGCCCTTATCAACACTTTCCAAATGATTTTTCAATTTGAGTGATGGCATACTTTCATTTGAAAGAGTGTTTTGGTAAATTAAACACATAGGTAGAGTGGGGTTTTTGATGTGATGCGATTAATCCACATGACAGGTATTCTAAGGAGAACTGCCGAAGAATATAAATTGCTGTGGAGATCATTTCTGAAATATGTCATTGTAAATAGCTAATAGGTAATATATGTATACTGCTTTTGTTTTAATATTCTTACATAGTTATATCATGTGCATAACATTATTCGACAAGGCGAAACACGCAAGCAGTATTAATAATTGGTGGCACTAAATTTCTTGCTTGACCTTGAGATTATAAGAAAAAACGTTTAGCAAGCATTCTTGCAACTTCTGTGTGTGGCTACAATGTTAAAATGTATGCCTATAAACAATGTTAGAGGACACTCAAAGGCGCTTTCTGAGAATGGCTTTGAATATACCGTGGATGGGTAAAATGACGGAAGAAAAATTCTTGACGAAAGCCAATGAGGTAAACAAATGAAGCTCCGAAAATGGCAATACTCATTAGACACACATAAATTACAGGAAAGGCGTGACAAACAATGGTAACAGGTATAATGAAGGAGAGAAGAGATAAATATGGAAGAAAAGGTCGAATGATTCCAGGAACCAGCATGGGTGTGTCAACAACGAAGCGGATAATGTACATCAGCTATTGCCAAACATGGCGCCAAATGCGTGCTGGCAAGGCATTTGATTATTATAATTACAAAGAGAAGCATCCTTATGTACACATTATGTTATATATGCTCACCAAAGCACTTGGTTATCCACCCGTAAGATAGTAACCCACGCGCACAGAGTAGCCACTCGTATTCGGAAAATTGCGGGCTAACATGACAGCCGCCAGGCATACACGCGAGCTAAGGCGGTAGTGTTCCACCATTTTAAATGTCAGTGAAATTTGTTCACACCAATAAATTTTTACAACCCCTTTCTTATAATCATTAGAACTACAGACTAGTGAAACACTGCCAGCTGAGACAGGAGACGAAAAAAGCGTAACCTAACACCACCGCAGTATGACCCGAACGAGGAAGACTGACTGGCACATGAGTGTCACACAGTGGTAGTGTCCTGAGGAGAGCTCATTTAGCTTCAGTGTGGCTTTGTGCCGTAACTGCCGCAGTGCACTGATGAGAGTTCGCTAGATTCACTGCAGCTTGCACAATAGAAGCATCAGTGTTCTGAGTAAAGCTCAGTTAGTTCATTGTGGATAGGTTTCAAAGTGTTGAGGACGAATCGGGGGTTAGTTGCGCACTCTAAGTCGCTGAGTGGTGATTATACGCCTGAGATAAGCCCGGCGAAATCTGCGCCACAGAAAGTCCGCTAAGCCTGGCTTACACACCTTCGAAAACAGGCACTTGGGCGCGCGTAATTCATTTCACTGACCTGTAGTTACCAGAGGAGATTAGCGCGTGGAGAGAAACTATCAGAAAATGATGTTTAAATGAAGTTTGTTATTTTTGTTATCCTAACCCACTTTCATAGCACAGCCCCCTATGGCCCTCCTAAAAGATTTTCTCATCCCGGGGGGGGGGCGCAATCTTATTGAGTTCTTTGTATAGAAGCGGGCTTCGTGGAACTAACCTGTTCTTATCTTTCCATAAGTCAAAATGATTCATTTGTCCTTGACAATGCTACGCGCGAACACTAACGAAGATGTAAAATGATTCACATAGGTCCGCATGCGCTCTCTCACTTTGCTGAGAATTTCCTACCAGTAGGGTGCACATAACTGTGTTCGCAGCATTAACATTCTGAATGCAATATTGCGTTGTTTGTGTATCTCTCGTCTCTATTTTTATCAACATGGCTTTCTCAACGTTTCCGTTAATTTATGGGTCATAATCAGGTGGTATGATTTCAGAAATCTGGTTCCGATTTCAGATAGCGACCAGTTTCGTTCTTGCTGTCATGTTAAGTTCTGCGATCTAGACACCTGCGGATGAATATGCGTAGATACCCACTGCGAAGGAACGACTTGAACAGACACTATTCTTCCATCAACTTGCTTCCAAACTGCTGCAGCGTCACTCTACTCGGCGAAATAACATCTGCCGGCAGTTCACTTCGACAGTTCGGATTTGGACGAAACAAGGCTTGCTCCTCACAAATTTGGATTTCATGAACTCCAGTCAGTCTACGGACAAGGATAGAGGCAAGTAGCTACAAGTGGTAGAAAGTATACTAATATATTTACGACTTAAGTATTCTGGACATAAACCCCTTAGAATATCGAAATTGTAACAAGGCGGTCACAGTCCTTTGGAACAGTCTGGAATGTCAACGACGTCGTAAACAATCGTGTCTCATCCATAAGAACTGGTATCACGAAGAAAGTCTATCTGGGACTGAGACGTAATTCCCATCTCACGTCCGACCCTTACTATCTACGAGAGAGAACCAAAAGGACGGCACAGGAAGCGGAGTGACCACAAATCAACCAGGAATCCGATAATTCTGACATGTTACACTGATTTTCACAGTGTATAGCCCGACGCTCCAAGCATTCTGATAGGTTGTGGATTGACTTCGCTTTAGTCCCCATCCTGATGCCCATTAGCTACAACAGGGGAATCGTTGCAGAGTGTAAATCGACGCAACAAGTTAAAATCTAGTCTCGTTGCGATGGATATTGCGAATCGGTACTAGATTAGTACAGGGCTTGTTAGATAAGCGCATGCCAAACTTTGCTTAACGTCGGGGGATCCGAGGGCGCTTGTGGAGGAGGAAATCGACAGGGAGTTAGCGAGGCTATTTGTTACTGGCACGTAGGTTTAAGGAACCCCAGCCTGTCCGAGCGCGCGAATTCGAGCGTGCGTACGGGACCAGGCAAACCTCGAAGTATCCAAAACACAATCAGTGAGAGGAAGAAATAAAACTCCTAGTACCCGCTTTAAGAAAAAAGGAAAAATAAAACTAGTAATAGTGGTAGTAGTAGCAGTAGTAGGTGACACTGCGTGCCATAGAAAGTATGGCCCAGATGATCGGTGATACATACTACGACATTGTGAATGAAACGATCGGGTATTCTCTTATGGCACAAAATAAAGCGGACAATTCAAATCCAAACTGGAACTCACTCAAGTGAACAGAATGTATGTGCGCCCGGAGAGCAAGATAGGGAGAGAAGAATTTCCCACAGTACTTACAGGTGCAGGTCCGCTGACCTGGAAAAGAAGGTAAAACATCAAAAGTGATGCAGAATACGACTTAAAACATAGGTGGTGCAAGTAATAATGGGTTATCGAATGCATACGGTTGATCAGTTGGTCTTGAAAAAATGGTGAACATTTCTCGTTGTAGCTACTCGGCTCGTCCCAGATCTGTCACATAAAGCATTGAGCCACATGAAATGCTTGCCATATCTGCACAACATTGAAGTCGTGAGATTTTCCCTCTTAAGTGATTCTGTTCGAACTGATATTGTTCTCTTAAAACTCCCCAAGTCCTGACAAACTCAGAATTCAGTCCATTCAACAAAAGCGTATCTGAGGAGCAGCTACCGAAACGGATAGAAGTGGTGCAAAATGAACGGATATTTATAGTTTAACTGAAGAATATTTGTGTTCCAGAACAGCCAAGTCAACCCATTTAGATGTTAACAGTTCGTGACGCTCTTTGTGCAAAATATTCGTAAATGTGAAAATTCAAAATTGCGAATGATAGTGACAGATTGCCCAGATGCACAATCCCTACACCGCAACGACGCAATTCGGTGCCCACGTGCGTAGACCTAGCGAATTAATAACTGATTGAAAAGGCAAAGAAGACTTTGCATAAGGTTACATGATGTGCATTCAGAAATGAGGATCAACAGTACCGTTAGAATGTAACTCTCCGTTCCTCATTCACGGTGATCCCATGTTCCGCACTATTGGTTACCCTCCGATTAATATCAAAGTTGATTTGCTTTTAAGTATTCGGCGTACCCTGGGCCTGAATAAAACGCAGGCGCGACGGTACGAAGGGACAAAAGACAGCAGATCCAAAAGTGTGTGGTTGCTTGATCAACGATCCATAGTAGAGAACGCTTGAGTTGAAGGTGAGTTGGAGACTGATAGTGTAAATCGACCATAACAAGAGTCGAGACGAGCATGTAGCTTAAGGACTGCACCGAAAATCCGTTAAATCGACGAAAAAACAGGTCAATATTAACCATTTTGATGAAAGCTGCTCTAATTTTGTCTGAATGCAGAACGGAAGGCAAAAAGTCATAACTTATGCATCTAGTAAGGCATCCTTTACGTATGTTTCACTCTCCGTCTACGCTTGTTTGTCTGAAAGTGTATGCTGTGTACGGTCCTCGCCGCTCTAACTACTCTCCTCAGTTGAGGAACCAATACTCATATGTCAATGGGAACAAACCGTCCGTATGTTCGGTTATTGAATTACGAATGTCAACTCACATTCCGACCAAATTCCGTGGATCCTACCGCAGATAGCTTATTCCTTAGTCAATCCAACGATCCTGACAACAAAGGGGATGACGAAGAAAAGGCAATCCCTTCAATTTCACAATCAAGTTAACTTCCCGTTGCAACTAAGGACGAGTTTCAAAATACCAACCAGAGCGATTCAACTGCACAAGCCGTTTCCCACTATCATTATTATATAAAGCGCGGTGGTGAATTAAACGCGTTCGAAGTACTAAAAGATGAAGTAGTGATCACAGAGGGTTGTTTTACGCAAGGACAGAGATTTGCGGCTAACATCGAAAACGGCCTAATGTGCACAAGACCGTCATCCTTGTTTCGTGCGAATGAAGGGATGCAAGAAATAAACAGGATAACAGTCTTATTCGAATGTAAGCGAACACTTACTCAAGTGAACAGACTGGAAGTGTTTTCGAAGGACATCTATCCGTGAAAAGGATTTGTCACAGTGGCCACACTTGTGTGTTCGCTGCTCTGGAACGGAAAGCAAATGACGAAGCATAGCTTAGGTGGAAGTTTAGGAAATCATAGCACCAGCGTTCTCTGAACAGTTCACTGATGCAAGACAAAGCGTACAAATACCACACACAGATTGAAGAAGCGGAGTAGGAATTAGACCATGTATGTGGTCGTCGGAAGGGAGATGGCAAATAACGAGCAGGTAGAGATTAATTGAGTAGATATAATAATGTGCCAGCAATCCATCAGTATCGATACTTCCAAGTTGGCAAAGTGAGGTGTTGTCATGATCGTTACACCGTCGAAATACCTCAGTCACATGAATGGCAACGCAATGCACAAGCATATGTTGTCATACGAAAGCAATTGGGTATAGTTTGCTGCCTTAACCAGGTTATCAAATTATCACCGCACAGAACGCCCTCGTACGCTTCACTGTGCAATGCTTTGCCTGTAACGAAGCATTATACATATATATTTATAAATTTATATATATATAATCTTAAATATACTATTTATAGTATAGATACTGTGCCACTGGAATCATGGCTGAATAAAAAAACAGGATGAATAGTAAGAAAATAACAACGACAACAAAAGCATTTTAGTTGTTTGCCACTCACAGTTTACTGAAATTTTTCAGTTTGTTTTTTTGTGGGGGAGGAAGTAGAGACACCGCAACACACCGATGCACACGTCCGCCGCTGACATCGATCTTCATCCATGGCTCCCAACGACGTCAAAAAGCACGTATCCACATCTCTCGGACCCCAACGAGGTAGTCGACAACAACCGGTCGAGTCCAACTGATTCGTCAGCCTTTTCATACGGCTTCTCCAAGTTGCAGGCTGTTCATCAGACCGCCTCTTTCAGCCCTGTCCAGCGACCGCAAACAACGCACGACGCGGGTAACGCTGAACAGGCATGCGCAATGCGTGTCCCAACCACCGCAGTTGATGCAGTGAGGTGAGCTCCTCGAGTGAGTGGCTTCCTCGTCCCAAGACGCACTAACTTCGACATTGCTTACGTGGTGTCGCTACCACACACGGGCAATGGACCGCAGACAGCGATGTTGGAAGACGCATAGCCTGCGCAAGTCATGCTTACGAATGCGCCATGTCTCGTATCAATACAACAGTACAACACAAACAGTTACACAATAGACCTGCCCTTGGATGGAGAGACGAATGTCGTAGCGACACCCCAAGTGTCTCAGCCTAGAAAAAGCGAGGCGTGCTCTCGAGATGAGCATCGAAATGTTGTCTCCAACTGTACGCCACAGAAAATGAAACTTCCCAAGTAAACAAAGCACTTCACACCCTACAGTGTCTCACCACCAAGAGTGAGTGCAGACACAGGCACATGCTAGCCTTAGAAGAGAGCCTTGCATTTGGATGGCGAAAAGTACATACCATACGTTGATATTTTAACCGCTAAACGGTTTAGTGCAAGTTGAACGGCGTGTGGATCGTCACCCAAATCAAAAACTCGACTACCCTGGAGGAGCTCAACGCCAGCGTTCAAGGAATCGCCAAGAGCATTCTTTGGGACATCCCAAATGGCAAAGTTGAATAGGAACGGAGAGATAGGACATCCTAGTTGAACTGCACTGAAGACCACAATGGAAGGTGAAAGCTTGCCATAAGCCCTAACCCTGCCCGAGGTCAGGCCACAGAGAGCGCGCAGTATGGAGACGAACTTCTCAGGGACGCCATTCCTCAGTAGGCAGTTCCACAGTACCGTCCGATCGACAGAATCGAAGGCTGCACGGATATCCAGGAACACAGCAATCGTTGGTCTCTGATACACATGGCGGAGCTCGAGGATCTGGAGGAGTGTAAAGATTTGATCGATGCAGCCGCGACCAGGAAGAAACCTAGCTTGTTCTTCTCGTTGCAACGATTGGCGCGTTGGGGATAGCCTGCGAAGTATGCTGGACACCAGCAGCTTGCATACGACGGGAACTGAGCTTATGCCTCTGTAGTCGGAGCAGATTGTGCGTAGGCCCTTTTTGAAGATGAGGACGACTATCGATTCACCCCAAGTTTATGGAGCTTCCTCTTTCGACCAAACTTTCGGGAAGAAAGCAGTGAGTTTTCGAATCAGCGAAGCGCCACCGTCTTTGAATAGAGCTGGAGGAAGACCATCAGGGCCGGGGGCTTTATAAAGCTCTATGTGGCGGAGCTGCTGCTCGATTTTCCGGGAAGAGGGAGGATCTGTGGGGTACACCACTCGGCACTAGTGCGAGCGCCAGTGGTAGCAGATGGAGCTGGGGGCCAATAAAACTGCGAACCAAAATGTTTGGCCCACCGCTCTAACCGTCGTTAAAGATTGGTCATCAAGGTGCCATCCTCTTCGCATATTGTTTCACTTATACCAGATCGAACATCTTCGGTGACTCGAATGAGATGGAAACGTTTTCTGGTATTACCAGAGAGACTAGCAAGCTCCATCTCCCTAGCACGTTTACACCACCAAGCTTCGCGGTCTATTTGCAGACTCCTGCGCAACTCTCGACCAAGGGAATGGCGTTCTTCACTGTGTCTGAAATCCGACGGGATCAAGCTACGTCTGCCCATCAGCGACAAGACGGCGGAAATCCAATGCTTCGGTGGGTGACGGGCAACTCCACAAGTATCGATACTGGCGGAAACTAAGGCATATTTGATCTGCGCCCACTGCGAATCGAGGTTGCCGTCAATAGTTGAGCCAAGCAATCTGACAGTGAGGGTTGGTACCTGGTTAAAATCTCAGGGTTTTGTAGATTTGCGACGTCCGGCGGTAGAGAGCGCGCTTAGGTGATCATCGGAAACGCATGCAAAGCTTAGCACGAACCAATGCGTGATCGGAGTCTATATAAGTTGACCAGTATAATCGGAAGTCTATTACGCTTCCGCGCCACCTGTAGCTGATTGCTATGTGATCAAGCTGAGAGCACTCTTGCGTTTGTGAAGGCGGGCGCCATGTAGCAGTGTGTCTCCTCGGATGCAGAAAACTAGTGCTCGAAATAAACAAGCGATGATCAGAACAAAGAGCAAGCAGTCTGTCCCTGTTGTCTGGTCGACTGCCACCGAGACCAAAACTACCCCAAGGTGGTGCTCGCTTGGTGGAAGGCCCACCTGTGCGTTAAAGCCCCGGCAAGAATGGCTATATCAGTCCTTTTGGAGGAACGCAGAAGTTTAGGTAGCTGCTGCTAAAGGCTGTCCTTGATTGTATCTGTAGGGGCGTAGGCGGAGACGACAAATAAGGCAAACTTAACGTCTCAATGCCTGCTTACGTTACATTAACCTTTTAATGGGACTGCGCATAGCCGACTGTTGACTGGGATCCAGTCAAGCAGAGCTGATACAGCCCTGACACACAGTGAAACCCCAACACCAGCTTCGTCAGAGGCGACAGCTTCTGGGTCTCCGGAAAGTCGCAAGTGGTATTTGGCGTCAGGATTTCCGCAGACGCCATTCTGATGACGACGCTAGAGTCTTGTAATCTGGTCCCTGAAAGGCAACAGATGGCTACCGAGAGCATTTCAAGAGTACGGGCCAGACATGCTTGTTGTCCGATCTGCATCAAAGTTCGAACATTAAACGTTGCGAGGATGAATGGAGAACCAGGTCGAAGAACAGCTGGAGCTTCAGTGGAGTGAGAGACGGTTGCGATCGCAGGACATTGAAAACCGGGAGCCTGGCTGTTACTTCCAGCAGTTGAAGACGTGGGTCGTTTGTGACGGAGACTGAAGAAGACATACGAGTACATATAGGTGAAGGACAGGAGATGAAGTGATCCGTGAGCGTTGAGGAGTTGAGTTAGCAAAGATGATAGGCATAGCAAGAATAGTAGTAATCAGTGTGGTCCGTGATTCGTCAGTGAGTGTGATACTACCCGGTCGCCCAGGCCGAAGTAGAGGGTTGTCTTAGAGAGCCCCACGAGCCGTTGAGCAACAATCTAACCTACAAGGCAGCAGGGCGATGTGAGGGCGCCGCAACCAGTTGGAACCTGGTGACCAATATTACATACGCCTTTCGGTCAGTGAAAGACCAGGGGCACAACGCATCCTTGAAGTACACTGCCTCTCAGGTAGGAGCAAGGGGCAGTGACTTTATTTGGTGGCAAGTCACATTCGCCACGTCGCAATGTTGTTCAAGACATTTGTGGTTTTTTATAAAGAGAACGCTTGCCAGGTGAAACACTGGAAAACTGCCGTCGAACCATTTGCTGGAACGGGAAAAACCCGAACCACCCAGCTGGCACCACGAGGAGGTTGTTCGGCAAGCCAGCGAAATAGAAGGCAGTTGCGATATCCAGACCGGTCTCACTAGGGCATATGGGGACCTTTCTCCAAGTGATGGTGTTCACATCCCAGAGATGTATCCACGTGACGCTAACCTAGGCGGAACGTACGTAGAACAATCAAACGCCCGTCGCAGTTAATTCGGCCTCGAGGATAATCGAACAAATGAGGTGGTGAGATGTGTGATAGCGAGGAAAAAATGACAGTCACCATTATGACGAAATCTTGTGATAACTGCGTCTGTAGTGGATCACTGAAGGATTTAAAGCATGCACCTATGGTAAATTCCACTTAATGTACTCATGAGAAGGGGATATTTGATATCATTAATTGTGGCTGTTCGCAGCCAGCTTCCAAATCAGGTAGTCGTCCACATGTCCGGTAAAGCACTAGACTGCAGCTAGCTTGTAAATTGTGACGGTCCGAAGCTGTCCCTCGTGTCCCAATGGCATAAGCTGCTGAATGGCGGTTCAATCCGCTGGTGGTCATGGGATCGTATCCTGATGGATCCGATGGATGCGCACTACTAATGATGCCCAACAGGCTGAAACTGCAGTCTGGTGCTTTTCCGGGCATGTGGACGACTATGTGATTTGGAAACTGACTGCGAAGAACCTCAATTAAAAATTTCACTTAACCGATAAATCAGCAACCCGAGTGATGGAGACAGATGACGTAAGTCTAAAGTGACAACACCGTGTGAGCGACGTGTAGCTCCGTAAATACACAGTCCAAGTGCGAGGGCCCGGCATCACCTCTCAGCAGATACGCACGACTGGTAGTATAAATAACATCAACCGACACACAAGGTAACACCACACTCCTCGTCCAAGTTGTCTCCGTGGTATTCATATGTAGGGCCAGGGGACCCATCACACTGAAGTTCATAGACTCGTCAGACAGTCCGCACCATGACTTGGACACAGGAGACCGTAGAGTCCAACGCCGGAAAGATACTAGCGGTGATGCACCGGAAATCACTCTGGACCGCCTATCCTTTTCGCACCGCAATCGTTTTACGCGTACACCACTACTATCCACAAAGTTGTAGTTTGAAAGCGATGACCACGTTAGGGTGTTACGCAATACCCAGCTCACTTCTCCCACTTCAAACCAATTCATCCAGACAGCGAATTTGAAAAAGCCAAGTCGGTAAGAAACTGGAAAACACAACTCGGTAATTCGCCTGAATAAGCAGCATAATCACCGGACGTGACTGGAGAAGACAAATTAGAGAGTATACAAGAAATGTTCTCTAAATGATCAATTAGAAATCATCATCACCATTATACAAGCTAGCTAGAGGTGTAAAGCACTTCAGCCACTGTGTCACAATACATAAAAGAAAAAGAAAATAAATACGACAGTTGCAAGCCAGCTGAGCTAGCAGCAACGGATGGACATCGTTCCGGAAAGCTACCAGCCGGCTACTAGGCAACAAGAAAAATTGTTATGTAAAATGATATTATGTCATGAAATGAGATCGTGGTTAGAGGGGGAGGCTAAGAGCGATGGGACGCACAAAGAAACTCACAGCACGAACGCCATTCAGGTCGACTCCTAGCCATGTCAACAAGGGTATCCAGCCAAACGTGTTCATCGTTTTTCGGACCCCAACCAGGTAGCCGAGACGCTCCAACCGAGGCCAGCTTCGAAGTGAGGGCCTTCATTCCTCTCGACCAAGTCATCGCATGGCCACCCCTTCTCTTCTTCCATCCACACCCCCGGCGCGTGAACAATGCGTCCCGGGAGTCGGTGTGCTGGCATGCACCACGTTGCCGAGCCATCGGAGCTTGGTGCGTGAAATAACGGTGCTGAGCGGTTCATTTCCTTTTCCTGTGGCGTAAACATGGCGTCGAACACGCGCGTTGCTCCCGCGGTGTTCCCACCAGATGTGAGCCAAACTGCAAAGGCACTGGTGGTCGAACGTAACTAGCCTTCTTATGTCTGCTGATCTAATGGATCAGGTTTCAAGGCTGTGAAGGAGAGTTGAATGGACGGCTGCATTGTGCACCCTACCTTTCAGGGAGAGAGTGATGTCGTGCCGGCGCCATGGGTGACGAAGGTTAGCACAAGCGCCTCGATCTTTTGCTATACGGTTTTCGCTCTCGTCTCCGATCCCAAAGGCCGTGATACAACTGCCTAGGTAGTTAACTTTTTGAACGACTTTTAGCTGATCTCCATCAAGGGTCAGCGCAGGAGGCGGTTCAGGCCAATTTTGGAGGCACACCTTGCACTTCACTGGTGCAAAGCAAAACCCGAAATGACGGACAGCCAGTGCTAATATATCCTGTGCAGCTTGGCACGTCTGGGAGCTGTCACAGAGTAGGGCAATGTTGTCTGCATACTCCAAGTCAAGAAGTCGTCCTGGGAGTAGTTCCACACCTAAGTCCCGTCCTGTCAATGCAATCTCCATGACTTCGTCAATAGCGAAGTTGAATAGGAAAGGTGACAGCGGGCATCCTTGTTTCACACCGCCGGAAATATTGATGGGCGGCAACAGCTGGCCGGTAGATCTCAACCTGCCCGTACTACGTGCGTATAATGCTCGGATAATATTTACATATTTCCCGGGCACACCTTTCCTGACTAGACAGTCCTAAAGGGCACATCGATCAAGAGAATGGAAGGCACCGTTGATATCGAGGAACACAACGGTAGGCCTCCAATATGTGTGACGGTGCCCCAACAACTGACGCAAAGTGAAGATGTGGTCGAGGTAGTCACGACCCCGACGAAACCCGGCTTGCTCCTCACGAATTTGGCTTTCACGAGCGCCAGTAAGTCTATGAAGGATTACGGAGGCAAGCAATTTGGATGCGAAGAGGAGCAGACGGATTCCTCTATGGTTACCGCATTCGAAAAAGCGAGCCTGCTTTTAAGACGGGAACAATAACGGAGCGGCTCCAGTTGGTTGGGACAGTTTCCTGCTCTCACAGTTTCACTAGTAATTTGTGTAAATCATCAAGAAAAGCAGGGCTCCGAATTTGAAGAGGCTTAGAGGAAGATCATCTGGTCACGCGGCTTTGTTCAACTTCAACAGTCCGATCTCTCATTTGACTACTGAGCGAGAGGGCGGATCCAAAGGGTCAGCCCACGGTGCAGGGCGACCAATGGGCGGTGAGGAATCGAAATTATGTACGAATAAATTGCTTTTCAAAATGCTTAACCCAACGTTCTAAACGTTTTGACAAATTGTGGATAGGCTGTTCGCTATCATCACAAATTGTTTCGCTAACCCTAGGTCTCCTGTTGCCCGTTTCTCCTATCAGACGGAATAACTTACGATGATTACCAAGCGCAACGGCTACTACCATCTCTGACGCGCGAAGAGACCACTAAGACTCGCGGTCCCTCTTCAGACTAGCACGGAGTTTCATCGCTTCCAGCCGGAATATGCCGGAGAGCATCGATAAGTTCCAGAGACCGAGAAGAGACACAATGTCCATGTTGGCTATAGGACTTACCACATGAGAATTTGCCTGCTGCTATTAAGGCTGGCGAACATGCAACCAGTGACCTATCTTCTCCAGTGAGCGATTACGCAACTCGCATATCAGCGTACTTTGATAGGCATTCAGAACATCTGGCTTCGTCAGTTGACTGGTGTCAATGCGCTCACAGCGTCGTCTTGGCGTCCGCCAAAACGCATCCGCATGTGAGCACATACAAGTGCATGATCAGTGTCCACACACGTGCTCCAAATCGAGCGACAATTCTGGATGCAGCCAATCCAGCGGTAACTAATAGCAATGTGATCGATTTGCGTCTAAGGCTGGTTGGTTTTGTGGGCGCGTAGGCAGTGATGATGAATAGATACCTATTAGTCCGGCGCGACTTCGAAGCTCTGAACGAGCCAGCCAATCGGACCGCACGCATCCGGCTAGTGATTGGAATCCAGTCAACCAGAGCAGTTTCAGCCCAGGGTCTCAGGGCAATGCCAACACCAGCTTGGTCAGTGCTAGAAGTTGTATCGTCACCGGATAGGCGCAATGAGAAAGTGCTGTTGGTGTCACCTAAAGGGGATTGTAGTGAGCCCAGAGCTCGAGTCTTGAAGGCGAGTCTCCGAGAAGCAGTAGATGTCGTTGGATAGGGCAAGTGCTGCCTGTTGACCGATCTGTAGCAATGTGCGTACATTGAGGCATGCCAATCTGAAGGAGGATCGAGGGCTCTAAATGGAAGCTGATGAACTGGGGTGGACCGCTTGTTTGGACATGGGCTTGTCGACAAGACAGGAATGACGCTCCGCGTTCACGTGTGAGTTGAAACTAGAAGGTAAACGCCTAGCAAAGTATGTTGGGGGATGGCCAAGAATTGGGGGTTGAAAACCGGACGGATAAAAGTGAAGCTGGAACAGGACCATAGGGGAGAAAAAGCGTAAGAGGGGGAATAAGAAGACGGGAAGGCTTGAGCAGTAGCATCCAAAACCTTATCCACCCTGCTCGATGCAGCAGATAGGGCACCGTTGATTATCCTCTGCGGTGGCCAGAGGGTCAGGTATCTGTTTGAAGAGTGATTCGTTGTATTGCGCGGGTAGGATACTGTCAAGTTACCCAGGCCTAAACAGAACGATTAGGGTTCTCAACCAAAGTCTTTGATTCAAAAACCTTACCGCAGGGCAGCGGGTTGCGCGTTGGGCTACAAGGAGTCCGTTTTAAGGAATAAGGTGCCACCCTCATTCCAACCCCCAACCTGGAGGACCAGGAGGCTGAGTTTGCCTGGCGTTTAACCATTGACAGATCTGGTATGAGTGGCTCCGGTGCACAAAATACACCACCCAGCATAGCTCAATGGATCGCTGAGGCACAAAAATAATCGCACCACGGTAAGGTCCAGCCTAATTGCGATGGCAATTAGAAATCTCAATTAGAGATCAGCAAAAACGAAATCATCATCAACGGCAGTACATCAGCCATTTGAACTGATGCCTCGATGCCGTGCAACAATGGTGACCTCCGCAATCAAGAATAACAAGAGAGTGAATGGAGATCTAGCATAATATCCTAATGCCTTAATTAAGTATCCACATACAAGACGCCAACACAGTGTGTCGACAGCATACCGTCACAAACAGTCGGCTATCATGCAGAGGAAAAATGGATTTCCAATTCTAATTACAATTTTTGCATAACTTCGTTGTGTTATTTTGCGCAGCCTCATAATGCAGGAATTGAGGTGCTGGCTGGTGAATAGCTAGTTGATCTTGATTACGCGGACGATATTGTCGTGCACTATAACGATGTTGGGGCGGAGAGAAAAGTTTTCTTTGAGATGTGCTATCTCCATTACCATACAAAATTTGTTTTTATTTTCGTTAACCAGTTGTACTTATCAGGTAACCTTTTGTATCCACCGCTTGTCCCCATTAACGGCTACTTCTAATGAAAGTATCTTGCCGAGTTTAACAAACTATGGGCAATCCGTCATATTCTTGCACTAATAGATTAAATTAGCTCATTAAGAACGTCCCGGTTGCTTTGCGATCGGCGAAATGAAGCGGCAAATACAAAGACCCTCAGTTGCATCTAGAAGATGGATTTTCTGCACGATAATCGAAAGAGGGAAAATTTTACGCCCTCACTTTTTCGACGTTTGAATGCAAGCAACTGCATGTAATCTCCAGAGTATAATTCCAACGGAGTGGTTCATAACAAGGCGAGAAAAACCATCAATGTTATTAGAGTTGTTATCATCGAACGATCAATGGTGTTATAAGGCATGTCGTAAAACAATAATAAAACCATACCGCCCGTCTCATACTTACTTGAATGAACGGTCTGGATGTGTATGTTTAAATTGCCCTTTTGAGTAAAAGGTTTATTACAGAGTTCACACACATGGCGGCGTTTATCTGGATAAGGAAACAGAAGGCGAGCAAGCACAGATCAATCCCATGGGGAATAGAGACACGGAATGGCAAATGAACTGTTACAGTAGGTGTACACCAGTCAAATTATACCAAGATCTCAATAATATACGATAAAGTTGAGGATCCGCAACGCACAAGATCCACTGTAAGCGTGAAAATTAATCCATAGTGTGAAGGATAGCGTAGGTGGCATATATCTATTAGTAACAAAGACTTCACGCAGCCAATGTGCGTACGAGGCAGCCTCCAACATCGCTCTTTGCAGTCTGATCCAGAATGTGTAAGGTGAAAGCACATGACGCTGGAACGATAACGGCATTTCATAGGCAACGCAACCAGTGCAACCACGTAGAGAAATAGCCACTGCCACTAAGCCTGACAACAGCGTCCAATCGGGTCGCGTCCTGTTCACCCTTCAGATTCATCCGATACGTCATCGCAATAACATCTTCCGACCGCCTAAACACCGCACTTCACTCCGCAAAGGGTTGTCATAGATAGTTGCATCCTTAACTCGGTTCAGATAGCGATTGTGTGCCGATGTCGCAGCACTGGTTGTGACTATACGTCTCCTTAAATTCATACGTAGCACAGTGGATATGTAGTAGTGCGGTTTTGAACAGTTGCCTTGCAATATTATCCGGATGTGGAATGGTGTAGGGATAGATGTAGGAAAATGTTGACTTGGTAGCCGGAAACGAAATTACTGGCTACAAAACTGAGGGCCGTTGATCCGTCTCGCCTTCCTGGCTGTACTCCGCATGACCCGCTTTGTGCTTGATTCGAGACGTTGCATGACATGGCTCGAAGTCGGTATCATTGATACGGATTTACCAGCGCCGTAAGAAACGATCATGACACGGGACGGTGGAAGCTGGGTGTAAGCTATCTCACTGATAACGCTTTATCTTTGTACAATAACCAGCTGTCTGTATAAACCTCGAAGCTGGATGTTTGCATAGGGCATTTAGGGCTTATACTACGTCTATCCATCATCAACATCAACAGCAGTACATCAGTCGTTTGAACTGATGCATTGCTGCCATAC
>OX104069.1:33188703-33257411 GCA_944474145.2 Dicrocoelium dendriticum
CCCATTTAGATGTTAACAGTTCGTGACGCTCTTTGTGCAAATATTCGTAAAGGTGGAAATTCAAAATTGCGAATGATAGTGACAGACCACCCAGATGCACAATCACTACACCACGACGACGCAATTCGGTGCTCACGTGTGTAGACCTAGCGAATTAATAACTAATTGAAAAGGCAAAGAAGACTGCATAAGGTTACATGATGTGCATTCAGAAATGAGGACCAACAGTACCGTTAGAACGTAACTCTCCGTTTTTCATTCATGGTGATTCCATGTCCCGCACCATTGGTTACCCTCCGATTAATATCAAAGTTGATTTGCTTTTAAGTATTCGGCATACCCTGGGCCTGGATAAAACGCAGGCGCGGCGGTTCGAAGGGATAACAGACAGCAGATCCAAAAGTGTGTGGTTGCTTGATCAACGATCCATAGTAGAGAACGCTTGAGTTGAAGGTGAGTTGGAGATTGATAGTGCAAATCGGCCATAACAAGAGTCGAGACGAGCAAGTAGCTTAAGGACAGCTCAGAAAATTCGTTAAATCGACGAAAATACAGGTCATTATTAACCATTTTGATGAAAGCTGCTCTAATTTTGTCTGAATGCAGAACGGAAGGCAAAGAGTCATAACTTATGCATGTAGGAAGTCATCCTTTACGTATGTTTCACTCTTCGTCTAGCTTGTTTGTCTGAATGTGTATGCTGTGTACGGACCTCGCCGCTCTAACTACTCTCCTCAGTTGAGGAACCAATGCCCATATGTCAATGTGAACAAACCGTCGGTATGCTCGGTTATTGAATTACGAATGTCAACTCACATTCCGACCAAATTCCGTGGATCCTACCGCAGATAGCTTATTCCGTAATCAATCCAACGATCCCGACAACAAAGGGGATGACGAAGAAAAGGCAATCCCTTCAATTTCACAATCAAGTTAACTTCCCGTTGCAACTAAGGACGAGTTTCAAAATACCAACCAGAGCGATTCAACTGCACAAGCCGTTTCCCACTATCATTATTATATAAAGCTCGGTGGTGAATTAAACGCGTTCGAAGTACTAAAAGATGAAGTAGTGATCACAGAGGGTTGTCTTACGCAAGGACAGAGATTTGCGGCTAACATCGAAAACGGCCTAGTGTGCACAAGATCGTCATCCTGGTTTCGTGCGAATGAAGAGATGCAAGAAATAAACAGGATAACAGTCACATCCGAATGTAAGCGAACACTTACTCAAGTGAACAGACTGGAAGTGTTTTCGAAGGACATCTATCCGTGAAAATGATTTGTCACAGTGGCCACACTTGTGTGTTCGCTGCTCTGGAACGGAAAGCAAATGACGAGGCATAGCCTAGGTGGAAGTTTAGGAAATCAAAGCACCAGCGTTCTCTGAACAGTTCACTGATGCAAGACAAAGCGTACAAATACCACACACAGATTGAAGAAGCGGAGTAGGAATTAGACCATGTATGTGGTCGTCGGAAGGGAGATGGCAAATAACGAGCAGGTAGAGATTAATTGAGTAGATATAATAATGTGCCAGCAATCCATCAGTATCGATACTTCCAAGTTGGCAAAGTGAGGTGTTGTCATGATCGTTACACCGTCGAAATACCTCAGTCACATGAATGGCAACGCAATGCACAAGCATATGTTGTCATACGAAAGCAATTGGGTATAGTTTGCTGCCTTAACCAGGTTATCAAATTATCACCGCACAGAACGCCCTCGTACGCTTCACTGTGCAATGCTTTGCCTGTAACGAAGCATTATACATATATTTATAATTTTTATATATAATCTTAAATATACTATTTATAGTATAGATACTGTGCCACTGGAATCATGGCTGAATAAAAAAACAGGATGAATAGTAAGAAAATAACAACGACAACGAAAAGAATTTTAGTCCAATTTGCCACTCACAGTTTTTGAAATGTATTTTCAGTCGTTTTTTAGGGGGAGGAAGTAGGGACACCGTAGCACACCTATACATGCGTCCGCCACTGACATCGGTCTTGAGCCATAACTTCCAAGGTCTTCAACCAGCAAGTATCCGCATCTCTCAGACCCCAACCAGGTAGTCGACAACAACCGGCCGAGGCCAACTGTTTCGTCAGCTTTTTCATGCGGCTTCTCCAAGTTGCAGGCTGTCCACCAGACCGTCTCTTCCAGCCCTGTCCAGCAACCGCAAACAACGCACGACGCGGGTAACGCTGGACAGGCATGCGCAATACGTGTCCCAACCACCGCAGTTGATGCAGTGAGACGAGCTCCTCGAGCGAGTGGCTTCCACGTCCAAGACACGCTGTCTAACTTCCACATTGCTTACGTGGTGCCGCCACCACACACGGGCAATGGACCGCAGACAGCGGTGCTCGAAGACGGATAGCCTGCGCAAGTCATCTTTACGAATGGGCCAGGTCTCGCATCCGTACAACAGTACAGCACGAACAGTTGCACAATAGACCCGCCTTTGATGGAGAGACGAATGTCGTGGCGACGCCACAAGTGCCTCAGCCTAGAAAAAGCGAGGCGTGCTCTCGAGATGCGCATCGAAATCTCGTCTCCAACAGCCCCGCCAGCAGTGATGCAACTTCCCAAGTAGATAAAGCTCTCCACAACCTCCAGTGTCACACCACCAAGAGTGAATGCAGGCACCTGCCATTCTTGAAAGGAAGCCTTGCATTTGGATGGCGAAAAGTACATACCATACTTTGATGCTTCAATCGCCAAGCGGTTTAGTGCAAGTTGGACGACGTGTGGATCGTCACCCAGCAAGACGATATCATCAGCATAATCCAAATCAACAACTCGACTACCTGGAGGAGCTCAACGCCAGCGTTCAACGAATCGCCCAGAGCGTTCTTCAGGACATCCTCAATGGCAAAGTTGAATAGGAACGGAGAGATAGGGCATCCTTGTCGAACTCCACTGGAGACCACAAAGGAAGGCGAAAGCTTGCCATAAGCCCTAACCCTGCCCGAGGTCAGACTATAGAGAGCGCGCAGTATGGAGACGAACTTCTCGGGGACACCATTCCTCAGTAGGCAGTGCCACAGTACTGTCCGATCGACAGAATCGAAGGCTGCACGGATATCCAAGAACACAGCAATCGTTGGCCTCTGATACACATGGCGGAGCTCGAGGATCTGGCGAGTGTGAAGATTTGATCGATGCAGCCGCGACCAGGGCGAAACCCAGCTTGTTCTTCTCGTTGCAACGATTCGCGCGTTGGGGATAGCCTGCGAAGTATGATGGACACCAGCAGCTTGCAAACGACGGGGACTAAGCTTATGCCTCTGTAGTTGGAGCAGATTGTGCGCAGGCCCTTTTTGAAGATGGGGACGACTATCGATTCACCCCAAGATGATGGAACTTCCTCTTTCGACCAAACTTTCGAGAACAAAGCGGTGAGTTCTCGAACCAGCGAAGCGCCACCATCTTTAAATAGAGCTGGAGGAAGACCATCAGGGCCGGGGGCTTTATAACGCTTCATGTGCCGGAGCTCCTGCTCGATTTCCTGGTAAGAGGGAGGATCTGTGGGGTAGACCACTCGGCCCCAGCGCGAGCGCCAGAGGTAGCAGATGGAGCTGGGGGCCAACAAAACTGCGAGCCAAAATGTTCTGCCCATCGCTCCAACCGTCGTTGAAGATTGGTGATTAAGGTGCCATCCTCTTCGCATATTGTTTCACTTATACCAGATCGAACACCTTCGGTGACTCGAATGAGATGGAAAAGTTTTCTGGTATTACCAGAGAGACTAGCAAGCTCCATCTCCCTAGCACGTTCACACCACCAAGCTTCGCGGTCCATTTGCAGACTCCTGCGCAACTCTCGACCCAGGGATTGGCGTTCTTCACTGTGTCTGGAATCCGACGGGATCAAGCGGCGTTTGTCCATCAGCGACAAGGAGACGGCGGAAATCCAATGCTTCGGTGGGTGACGGGCAACTCCACAAGTGTCGATACTGGCGGAAACTAAGGCATCTTTGATCTGCGCCCACTGCGAATCGAGGTCACCGTCAATAGTTGAGCCAAGCAAGGTTGACAGTGAGGCTTGGTACCTGGTTAAAATCGCAGGGTTTTGTAGATTTGCGACGTCCGGTCGGTAGTGAGCGCGCTTGGGTGATCCTCCGAAACGCATGCAAATCTTAGCACGAACCAATGCGTGATCGGAGTCTAGATAAGTTGACCAGTACGATCGGCAGTCCGTTACGCTTCCGCGCCATCTGTAGCTGATTGCTATGTGATCAAGCTGGGAGCACTCTTGCGTTAGTGAAGGCGGGCGCCAGGTAGCAGTGTGTCTCCTCGAGTGCCGAAAACTAGTGCTCGAAAGAAACAAGCGATGATCAGAGCAAAGAGCAAGCAGTCTGTCTCCATTGTCTGATCGACTGCCACCGAGACCAAAACTACCCCCAAGGTGGTGCTCGCTTGGTGGAAGGCGGCCCACCCGTGCGTTAAGTTTCCGGCAAGAATGACTATATCAGTCCTTTTGGAGGAACGCAGAAGTTCATGTAGCTGCTGGTAAAAGCTATCCTTGACTGCATCCGGGCTGCAGTCTGTAGGGGCGTAGGCGGAGACGACAAACAAGGCACGCTTAACGTCTCGACGCCTGCTTACATTACATGAACCTCGTAGTCTGACTGCACATAGCCGACTGTTGACTGGGATCCAGTCAAGCAGAGCTGATTCAGCCCTGGCACTCAGTGCAACCCCAACACCAGCTTGGCCAGAGGCGGCAGCTTCTGGGTCTCCGGAAAGCCGCAAGTGGTATTTGGCGTCAGGGTTTTTCTTGGGAGGCCATTCTGATGACGGCGCTAGAGTCTTGTAATCTGGTCTCTGAAAGGCAACAGATGTCTACCGAGAGCGTTTCAAGAGTACGGGCCAGACATGCTTGTCGTCCGATCTGCATCAAAGTTCGAACATTAAACGCTGCGAGGATGAATGGAGAACCAGGTCGAAGAAGAGCTGGAGCTTCGGTGGAGTGAGAGACGGTTGCGATCGCAGGACATTGAAAACCGGGAGTTTGGCTGTTATTTCTATCAATTGCGAGACGTGGGTCGTTTGTGACGGTGACTGAAGAAGACATAAGAGTACATATAGGTGAAGGACGGGAGATGAAGTGATCTGTGAGCGTTGAGGAGTTGAGTTAGCAAAGATGATAGGCATAGCAAGAGCAGTAGTAATCAGTGTGGTTCGTGATTCGTCAGTGAGTGTGATACTACCCGGTCGCCCAGGCCGAAGTAGAGGGTTGTCTTAGAGAGCCCCACGAGCCGTTGATCAAAGATCTAACCTACAAGGCAGCAGGGCGATGTGAGGGCGCCGCAACCAGTTGGAACCTGGTGACCAATATTACATACGCCTTTCGGTCAGTGAAAGACCAGGGGCCCAACGCATCCTTGAAGTACACTGCCTCTCAGGTAGGAGCAAGGGGCAGTGACTTTATTTAGTGGCAAGTCACATTCGCCACGTCGCAATGTTGTTCAACACATCTGTGGCTTTTTATAAGGAGAACGCTTGCCAGGTGAAACACTGGAAAACTGCCGACGAACCATTTGCTGGAACGGGAAAAACCCGAACCACCCAGCTGGCACCACGAGGAGGTTGTTCGGTAAGCCAGCGAAATAGAAGGTAGTTGCGATATCCAGACCCGTCTCACTAGGGCATAGGGGGACCTTTCTCCAAATGATGGTGTTCACATCCCAGAGATGTATCCACGTGACGCTAACCTAGGCGAAACGTACGTAGAACAATCAAACACCCGTCGCAGTTAATTCGGCCTCGAGGATAATCGAACAAATGAGGTGGTAAGATGTGTGGTAGCGAGAAAAAAATGACAGTCACCATTATGACGAAATCCTGTGATAACTACGTCTGTGGTGGATCACTGAAGGATTTAAAGCATGCACCTACGGTAAATTCCATTTAATGTACTCATGAGTGGGGGATTTTTGATATCATTAATTGTGGTTGTTAGCAGCCAGCTTCCAAATCAGGTAGTCGTCCACATGTCCGGAAAAGCCCTAGACTGCAGTTAGCTTATAAATCGTGACGGTCCGAAGCTGTCTCTCCTGGCCCAGTGGTATAAGCGGCTGACTGTCGGTTCAAGCCGCTGGTGGTCATGGGTTCGAATCCTGATGGATCCGATGGATGCGCACTATTGACGATGCCCAACAGGCTGAAACTGCAGTCTAGTGCTTTTCCGGATATGTGGACGACTATCTGATTTGGAAGCTGGCTGCGAAGAACCTCAATTAAAAATTCCACTTAACCGATAAATGAGCAATCCGAGTGATGGAGACAGATGATGTAAGTTCAAAGTGACAACATCGTGTGAGCGATGTGTAGCTCCGAAAACACATAGTCTAAGCGCGAGGGCCCGGCATCAGCTCTCAGCAGATACGCACGACTGGCAGTATAAATAACATCAACCGGCAGACAAGGTAGCACCACGCTCCTCGTTCAACTTGTCTTCGTGGTATTCATATGTAGAGCCAGGGGACACATCACGCTGAAGTTCATAGACTCGTCAGACAGACCGTACCATGACCTGGACACAGGAGACCGTAGAGTCCAACGCCAGGAAGATACTGGCGGTGATGCATCGGAAATCACTCTCGACCGTCTATCCTTTTCACATCGCATTCCCTAGATAAACGTTTTACGCGTACATCACTTCTAGCCACACAGGTGTAATTGATAAGCGATGACCACGTCAGGGTGTTACGCAATACCCAGCTCACTTCTCTCATTTCAAACCAATTCATCCAGACAACGAATTTTAGAAAGCCAAGTCAGTAAGAAACTGGAAAATACAACCCTGTAATTCGTCTGAATAAACAGCACAATCACCGTACGTGATTGGAGAAGAGAAATTAGAGAGTATATAAGAACTGTTCTCTAAATAACAAATTAGAGATCATCATCACCATTATACAAGTTAGCTAGAGGTGTAAAGCACTTCAGCTACTGTGCCACAACACAAAAAAAGAAAATAAATACAACAGCTAAAAGCCAGCTGAGCTACTAGCAACGGATGGGCATCGTTCCAGAAAGCTACCAGCCGGCTACTACGCAACAAGAAAAATTATTATGTAAAATGATATTATGCTACGAAATGAGATCGCGGATAGAGGGGAAGGCTAAGAGTGATGGGGTGGGACAAGAAACTCACAGCACGAACGTAAATGAGGTCGACTCCTAGCCACGTCAACAAGTGTATCCAGCCAAACACGGTCATCGTCTTTCGGACATCAACCGGGGAGCCGAGACGCTCTAACCGAGGCCAGCTTCGAATTGGGGGCATTCATTCCTCTAGACCAATTCATCGCTTGGCCACCCCTCCTATTCTTCCATCCGCACCCAACGCGCGCAACAAACGCACGTCGCGGAAGTCCATTGACTAGCATGCGTAACATGTGGCCCAGCCATCGCAGCCTGGTGCGTGAAATGACGATGCTGAGCGGTTCAGTTCCTTTTCCTGTGCCGTAAACAAGGCGTCGAACAAGCTCGTTGCTCACTCGGTGTTCCCACCAGATGTAAGCCAAATTGCGAAGGCATCGATGATCGAACGTAACTAACCCCTTCGTGTCTACTGATCTAAAGGGCCAGGTTTCGCAACTGTACAGTAGGGTCGAACGTACCGCTGCATTGCACACTCCACCCTTCAGGGAGAGAGTGATGTCGCGCCGCCGCCATAGCGGCGAAGGTTAGCAAAAGCGTCTCGAGTTTTTGCTACACGGTTCGTTATCTCATCTTCAATCCCACGAGCGCTGATACAACTTCCCAAGTAGTTGAATTTTTGAACGACTTCTAGCTGATCTCCAACAAGGGTCAGCGAAGGAGGCACTTCGCTGGTGCAAAGCAAAACCCGAAATGACGGACAGCCAGTGCTAATATATCCAGTACAGCTTGACACGTCTGGGAGCTGTCACAGATTAGGGCAATGTCGTATACATATTCCAAGTCAAGAAGTCGTTCTCCTGGGAGTAGCTCCACACCTTCCAAGTCATGTCCTGTAAATACAATCTCCATGACTTCGTCAATGGCGAAGTTGAAGAGGAAAGGTGACAGCGGGCATCCTTGTCTCACACCGCCGGAAATATTGAAGGGTGGCAACAGCTGGCCGGTAGCTCTCATCCTGCCCGTACTACGCGCGTAGAATGCTCGGATAATATTGACATGTTTCTCGGGCACACCTTTCCTGACTAGATAGTCCCAAAGGGCACATCGATCAAGAGAATGGAAGGCACCGTTGGTATGGAGGAACACAACGGTAGGCCTCCAATACGTGTGACAGTGCCCCAACAACTGACGCAAAGTGAAGACGTGGTCGAGGTAGCCACGACCCCGACGAAACCCGGCTTGCTCCTCACGAAGTTAGCTTTCAAGAGCGTCAGTAAGTCTATGAAGGATTACGGAGGCAAGTAATTTGGATGGGATGAGGAGCAGACGGATTCCTCTATGGTTGCCGCATTCGGAAAGCGAGCCTGCTTTTAAGACGGGAACAATAACGGAGCGGCTCCAGTTGGTTGGGACAGTTTCCTGCTCTCACAGTTTCACTAGTAACTCGTGTAAATCATCAAGCAAAGCAGGGCCCCGAGTTTGAAGAGGCTTAGAGGAAGATCATCTGGTCACGCGGCTTTGTTCAACTTCAACAGTCCGATCACTCGTTTGACTATTGAGCGAGAGGGCGGATCCAAAGGGTCAGCCCACAGTGCAGGGCGACCAATAGCCGGTAAGGAATCGAAATTATGGACGAATAAATTGCTTTTCAAAATGCTCAACCCAACGTTCTAAACGTTTTGACAAATTGTGGATAGGCTGTTCACTCTCATCACAAATTGTTTCACTAACCCTAGGTCTCCTGCTGCCCGTTACTGGTATCAGACGGAACAACTTACGACGGTTACCAAGTGCAACGGCTACTACCATCTTTGACGCACGAAGAGACCACAAGGATTATCGGTCCCTCTTCAGGCTAGCACGGAGTTTTGCCCAGAACTCTTTGCGAGTTTCACTGTGTTCGCTTCCAGCCGGAATATGCCGGAGAGCATCGATACGTTCCAGAGACTGTGAAGAGACCCAATGTCCATGTTGGCTATTAGACTTACAACATGAGAATTTGCCTGCTGCTATAAGGTCTGGCGAACATGCGACCAGTGATCTTCTATCTTCTCCAGTGAGCGATTACGCAACTCGCATATCAGCGTACTTTGATAGGCATTCAGAACATCTAGCTTCGTCAGTTGACTGGTGTCAATGCGCTCACAGTGTCGTTGAGGGCGTCCGCCGAAAGGCATCCGCATGCAAGCACATACAAGTGCATGGTCGGTGTCCGCACATGTGCTCCAAATCGAGCGACAGTCCTGGATGCAGCCTCACCAGCGGTAATTGATTGCAATGTGATCGATTTGCGTCTAAGGCTGGTTGGTTTTGTGGGCGCGTAGGCAGCGATGATGAATAGACATCTATTAGTCCCGCGCGACTTCGAAGCTTTAAACGAGCCAGCCAATCGGACCGCACACATCCGGCTACTGATTGGAATCCAATCAACCAGAACAGCTTCAGCAAGGGGACCCAGAGCAACGCTAACACCACCTTAGCCGGTGCTCGAAGATGCATCGTCACCGGATAGGTGCAATGAGAAAATACTGCTTGCGTCACCTGAAGGAGATCGCAGAGTGAGCACAGTGCTCGAGTCTTGCAAGCGAGTCTCTGATAAGCAGCAGATATCGATCGAGAGGGTCTCCAATGTTCGGGCAAGTGCTGCCTGTTGACCGATTTGTAGCAGTGTGCGTACATTGAGGCATGCCAATCTGAAGGAGGATCGAAGGCTCCCATTGGGAGCAGATGAACTGGGGTGGACCGCTTGGTTGGAAATGGGCCTGTTGACAGGGCAGGACTGGCACTACGCGTTCAGATGTGAGTTGAAACGAAAAGACAAGCGACTATTGTAGCAAGGTGGGGGAGGGCCAAGAATTAGGGGGTTGGAAACAGAGGGATGAAAGTGAAACTGGTTTATCCTTTGCGGTGGCCAGAGGATCAAGAAATTTGTTTGAAGAGCGATTCATAGTATTGCGTGGGCAGGATACTGTCAGGTTACCCAGGCCTAGACAGGAGAACGATTAGGGTTCTCAACCAAAGCCTTTGGTTTAAAAACCTTACCGCAGGGCAGCCGGTTGGGCGTTGGGTTACAAGGAGTCCGTTTTAATGAATAAGGAGCCACCTTCATTCCAACCACCAACATGGAGGACCAGGAGGCTGAGTTTGTCTGGCCTCTAACCACTGACCAATCTGGTATGAGTGGCTCTGAAGGTGCAAAGGCACCACCCAGCATAGCTCAATAGATCGCTGAGGCACACAAACCATCGCACCACGGTAAAGTCTAGCCTAATTGCGATGGTAAATAGAAATCTCAACTAGAGATCAGCAAAAACGAAACTATCATCAACGGCAGTGCATCAGTCATTTGAACTGATGCCTCGAAGCCGTGCAACCATGGTGACCTCCGAAATCAAGAATAACAAGGGAGTGAATGGAGATCTAGCGTAATATCTTAATGCCCTAATTAAGTATCCACAGACAAGACGCCAACACAGTGTGTCGACAGCATACCGTCACAAACAGCCGGCTATCGTGCAAAGATAAGGCGGCAGCAGAAAAATGGATTTCCAATTCTAATTACAATTTTTGCTCAACTTCGTCATGTTATGTTGCGCAGCCTCACAATGCAGGAATTGTGGTGCTGGCTGGTGAATAGCTAGTTGATCTTGATTACGCGGACGATTTTGTTGTGCACTATAACGATGTTGGGGCGGAGAGAAAATTTTTCTTTGAGATGTGCTATCTCCGTTACCATACAAAATTTGCTTCTTCCATTAACTAGTTGTACTTATCACCGCTTGTCCCCATTAAAGACTACTGCACATGAAAGTATGCTGCCGAGTTTAACAAACTATGGGCAGTCCGTCATATTCGTGCACTAATAGATTAAATTAGGAGCTCATTAGGAACGTCCCTGTTGCTTTGTAATCGGCAAAGTGAAGCGGCAACTACAAAGACTCTCAGTTGCATACAGAAGATGCCTTTTCTGCACGATAATCGGGGGAAAATTTTTACGCTCTCACTTTTTCGACGTTTGTTTGCAAGCAACTGCATGTAATCTCCTGAGTATAATTCCACCGGAGTGGTTCATAACAAGGCGAGAAAAAACATCAATGTTATTAGAGTTGTCATCATCGAACGATCAATGGTGTTATAAGGCATGTCGTAAAACGATAATAAAACCATACCGCCCGTCTCATACTTACTTGAATGAACGGTCTGGATGTGTATGTTTAAATTGCCCTTTTGAGTAAAAGGTTTATTACAGAGTTCACACACATGGCGGCGTTTATCTGGATAAGGAAACAGAAGGCGAGCAAGCACAGATCAATCCCATGGGGAATAGAGACACGGAATGGCAAATGGACTGTTACAGTAGGTGTACACCAGTCAAATTATACCAAGATCTCAATAATATACGATAAAGTTGAGGATCCGCAACGCACAAGATCCGCTGTAAGCGTGAAAATTAATCCATAGTGTGAGGGATAGCGTAGCTGGCATATATCTATTAGTAACAAAGACTTCACGCAACCAATGTGCGTACGAGGCAGCCTCCAACATCGCTCTTTGCAGTCTGATCCAGAATGTGTAAGGTGAAAACACATGACGCTGGAACGATAACGGCATTTCATAGGCAACGCAACCAGTGCAACCACGTAGAGAAATAGCCACTGCCACTAAGCCTGACAACAGCGTCCAATCGGGTCGCGTCCTGTTCACCCTTCAGATTCATCCGATACGTCATCGCAATAACATCTTCCGACCGCCTAAACACCGCACTTCACTCCGCAAAGGGTTGTCATAGATAGTTGCATCCGTAACTCGGTTCAGATAGCGATTGTGTGCCGATGTCGCAGCACTGGTTGTGACTATACGTCTCCTTAAATTCATACGTAGCACAGTGGATATGTATTAGTGCGGTTTTGAACAGTTGCCTTGCAATATTATCCGGATGTGGAATGGTGTAGGGATAGATGTAGGAAAATGTTGGCTTGGTAGCCGGAAACGAAATTACTGGCTACAAAACTGAGGGCCGTTGATCCGTCTCGCCTTCCTGGCTGTACTCCGCATGACCCGCCTTGTGCTTGATCCGAGACGTTGCATGACATGGCTCCCAGTCGGTATCATTGATACGGATTTACCAGCGCCGTAAGAAACGATCATGACACGGGACGGTGGAAGCTGGGTGTAAGCTATCTCACTGATAACGCTTTATCTTTGTACAATAACCAGCTGTCTGTATAAACCTCGAAGCTGGATGTTTGCATAGGGCATTTAGGGCTTATACTACGTCTATCCATCATCAACATCAACAGCAGTACATCAGTCGTTTGAACTGATGCATTGCTGCCATACAACCATAACGACCTAAGGAACGAAAAATACTAACAGGAAGAAAAAGGGGACTAACCGGAAAGCCTTAATGCCTAAGCAAACATTCAGGATCAACGCGCCTACACCTTGTTAACAACCTACCGTCACAAACAGCTGGTCATCATGCAAAGACATGGCGGAATCGGTGGGAGAGTTTCCTTGCGGCTTTCACAGCATCAAACACCCTTTAAAGAGGCAGTCCGATAAGGAGACGGCAGCAGACGTGCAACTGGTGTCGACTGCGAGCCATGTCCTGTAAAGTCGCCCGCCGAGCCCAAGACGCGTCACGTGGACTCCAGCCTGGAGGACGAGATGGACCAATGCACCCAGTTTCGTCGTGCGTGACTTCATTTCCCACTGCCAAGTCAACGTTTGTCCACCTCGAGCCTTGCGCCACCGTATATCGGTAAGCGGTGACCGGGCATACGTAGCACGTGCTCAAACCAATGCAACTTATTCAGTGCTATCTGCTGTTCTAAGGAACTAACTTGAGTATGACTGCCTAACACTCGTCCAAGCAGATCACCATTGTTTACACGCTGATGCCACCCGACACCAGCAACGGCCCGCAAACAGTGATGATCAGAGACTTGTAGGTGAATCAGATTCTCAGATCGAAGGGGCCAAGTCTCAATTCCATAGAATAGGACTGCCCTCACTGTGGCCTCGTAAACACAGCGTTTCGGACGGAGGGAAACCCATTTCTATCACTGAAGATGTCGCAGATTCAAGAAAGCAGAGATGGCTTTTGCAATACGTGAACTGACTTCAGTTGCTATAGGCTTGTCGTAGCTGATACAGCTAAAAAGGTAGGTGAGGCGATTAACTGCATCGACTTCCTAGCTATAAAAAGTCAAGTGGCTAGTGTTGCCGCAGCAACACAATGCACTTTGGAGGTGCGAACTGTATCCCAAATAATGGGACCATTCTAGAGAGGCTATTCAGAGTGGATTGTACTGCAGCAGTATCGTTAAAAGCAGCATGATATCGCTCGCACAATCAAGATAAACTAACCTTTTACCAGGCAAAACCTAAACGCCTACAGCGTGAGATTCCGTAAGGGATCACTATATGATGGGGTCCACGACGAAGTTGAACGAAAATGAGAAAATGAGACAACCCTGAGGAACGCCACTTGTTGTCGGAAAGCTATCCGACATGTCACCGTAGACCAGACACGGTCTGTCGTGTTCGAGTATGCAAGACGTAAAATATTCATATATTTCGTTGGAAAGCCTTTGCGCTCAAGTATTTCCAGTAAAATGCATCGATCTAGTGAAACGAACGCACTCTTAAGTCCAGGAACACAGGTACTACCTGTCTGCGGTATGCGTAGCAAGGCTCGAGCACTTACCAGGTCAAGAGCGGAAACCTGCCTGCTGTTACATAATCCAGGACGCCCGTTTCGCAGTGAGGCAACGAACGAGAATTGAGGCCAGTATTATTGTCAGCACCGGCTTTAGGCTAATACCCCAGTAGTTAGCAGTCAGTGCGATTGCCCTACTTGTATATCACAACTACAATCGATTCACTACAGTTAGCCGAGACGGTCTCTTCCAGACATGTTCGAACAGGGAGGGCAGTGTTTTGCAGAGGACCTCATCTCCATCCTTAAAGAGTGTTGGTGGGAGGGAATCCGGGCCAGCGGCACGAAAACGATTGAAGGCTGTGATCGCGTTTCGGACCTCAGCCTCCGATGGAGCCTATAAACTAACCGTTCATGGCTCATCCTGCATCACCTGAGTAGGAAGAGGTCCGGGAGCAGGGGGCCAGCTGAACTGATCTTGAAATTGCTCCACCCTACGAGCTATATGGCACTCCTTATTGTAAATCCCTGATTGTTTCACTACAGAGAGCTCGTTTCATGGAGTAAGCAGATATCCTCACTGCAAGCTCCAACCTTGGGGGCAAGGAGAGTAAGTTTGCCTGGTCTTTAACTATCGACCGATCTGGTATGAGTGGCGTTGAAAGTACAAAATGCACCACACAGCATAACTGAAAGAATCACTGTGGCACAGAATCCATCACACCACATTAGAGTCCAGTCTCGTCGCGATGGATTCAAGTCACTCAGCGATCGCAATACGTTGTTAAGGTTTTCCTCATGTACTACAGGACTGATACCAAAGACAACACGTCCTCTGAGATTGGATAAGAACAGAGTATAAATGTCGGCAATGTGGTTTAAGCTGCATGTGAAATATGCACTGCAAATATGAAGCTTCGAGAAGAGACTGATATTTGCAAGTTTGACTATTAATTCATCGATAGAATGAAGTGAAAACAACTATAGCGTTCTCAACTCAAGACTTGGGTTCGAAAGCCTTACCCCAAAGCGGCCGAGTTTTAGCTCTGGGCTACAAAGAGTCCATTTTATGGAGTAATGAGACAACCTCACTGAAATCCACAACCTGGAGGTCCAGGAGACTGTTTATCTGGCCTCTAGCTATAGAGAAATTTGGTATGAGTGGCTCTGAAGGTGCGAAAAGCACAACCCAGCATAGCCCAATGGAACACTGAGGCACACAAATCACCGCACCACGTTAAAGTGCGGTCACGTCGGCAAGGTGAGGAAGAAAAACATATCACTTAAACAAAGCCGTTAGTGCAGTCAGTAGGATTTAATGTGTGAAGCTGAATTGAACCAACTAAGACAGATTGTGCTTTGCAATTGCAGAAAATTATTGGACCATTGTCAAACTCGACATCGAACGGAATACTCACTCAAGTGAACAGAATCGATGTGCAATCGGAGAGCGCCTGCCCGCGTAAATGTTTCCTGGCAGCGGTCACATGTGTGCACTTGCTGACCTGAAACGGAAACAAATCTTCGAAATCCAGGGGCGAAAAAAGGCGATTAGAAAACAAGGTCAGTATATTTTGAACGATTCAACGATGTATAACAATAATTAAAAAAACATGTAAAACGACACCTGATAGACGGGAAGCATAAAAATCAGGGCGTGCATGAGAAAATATCGATGTGGCAGCAAGTAAGAGGATAGTAAACAACGAACAATCGCAGATCAATTAGGCAGTGTAATCTAGACACTAATACCGATTCCAGTAGGACGTGGTTGCTAAGCGCTCTGAGGACCGTTACACGGGAGAAACGCTTCATTCTGTCCCGAGTAGGGAGTCTAGTATGGCCATGAGCCAGCCAGCATTGACCGAAAACCAATGAAAGTAATTCGGTCACATTTGTTGATGTAGAAAACTTATCACATCATTGACGTACATCATTTGCCATGATGTTTCATCGCTAGGAACATGGTGGCCTCAACAAACACACACAACGCTTCGCGTTCAAGGGACAGATGATAGCCGGAGACTTAAACGCGCAGACCAGCAGACTGAATGAACTTTAACTCAGTGGCTGTAAAGTTCAAATGAACTTTAATTTCCTACACCGGATGGATCATTCCCTCTGGATTGTTCAGTGTACTCTTCCCACCTCATTTCATCTGCCGAGTTAATAACATGCTCTCCGTGCTTTAGACCATTGAATTCTCGAACGAGGACCGCTTTCCGTTCACTTCATTTGCATGAGTGGTTCCCAATGTGAGGCCTTTATCAATCTGCTATTAACACTATGGTTCCGGTTATCTGTATGCGCCATCCGACCTCACGTTGCAAACCTACTCGTTAGCCCTATCTTGTACACTATTCCACCTTCTAGAAACAAGGTTACAGGGTTTTCTAACAAGTATGTCTGTTCCAACCGCTTTCGGCCGAGGGAGTGCGAATAGTTTAGGTTTATAGCTTGACGTAGCACGTTTTAAATAGAATTAGTGTGATAAAATTCGATATAACGTGGTTTCGTCGTTACAGTGGCCATGATACTCTCGGGAGCGGCAACGGTGAACACTCACGTAGTTACGGTCTACTTCTGGTGAGTGACGCACGCATCATTTATCAGTCTACATGGCTCGGCTAACTATGTTTCTTATTTTTTCTCAACAGTCTATCAACTAGACACAGAGCCAACATAAAACCATGGAGATCAGCGGATAAGCAAGAGTCATCGCGTCATAATCACCCTGGCATGGTATTTGAAGGTGGGCAACATACTTCAGCTAAAATGCCGCAGGGAAAATGGAACATTTTGACAAAAACTAGAACAAAACATTTTTAGTTTGTTTTTCACACGCCGATTTTTCTCTTTTTTGTCATTTTCAATGTTTGTAGTATTAAACATGTGAATCAACACAATACTGTACACAATTCTTCCACTTATTCCGGTTGCGGGTCATGTCTTCAAGAGTCCTAAGCCATTGGCACTCCTCATCTTTGGGTCCCCATCCTGGAAAACGTACGGATCCAACAGCGGCTAGACACGACGTCAGCGATTTCATGTGCTGCCGCCAAGTGGAAGGCTGACCACCACGCGGTCGCTTCCAGCCAGGTCCTTGACGAGCAAATAGAGCGCGACGCGGTAGACGCTCAGGTGCCATGCGTAGGACGTGTCCGAGTCATCTTAACTGGCGCAACAAAACCAGTTTGTTTAAGGAAATGCTTGCATTCCCCAAGATGCGACATCGAACGTCCTTACTATTAAATCGATGTTGCCACCAAACACGAGCGATCCTCCTTAAGCAACCGGCATCGAAGGCAGAAAGACGACGCGTCTTCCACGCGAATCGGCCAGGACTCGCGCCCATATAACAATAATGAGCGAACTGATGCGCTGTAAATGCGGTCCTTTATTGAGAATGTGACGTCGCGACGACACCACAACTGCCTCAGATTAACAAATGCTGATCGAGCTTTAGCAATGCGAAGAGAAACTTCTTTGTTGATAGTGCCTTCAGCAGAAAAACAGCTCCCGAGGTAGACGAAACTATCTACCTGTTCAAGTTGTGCACCTTCGAGAGTGAGCATGGGAGCAGGTGAAAGCCAATCCTTGAGCAGTACTTTACACTTCGATGGAGCGAATGCTACAACCGCCAAACGATCCAGAATGAGTTGCATACCCTGAGGGTCGTCACCCAGTAAGGCGATATCATCAGCATAAGCTAAGTCGGTCGCGCGCTCACCCGGTAGAAGCTCTAAGCCAAAATGTTAGAAACCTTCTAGAGCATTCGACAGAACGTCTCCGATTGCGAAGTTGAAGAGGAATGGGGACATAGGGCAGCCCTGTCGCACACCGCTATTGACAGCGAACTGCGAGGAAAGCTTGCCATAGACCTTCATTCTGCCGCATGTATGAAGATAAAGTGCTCGTAAGATGGCGGTATATTTCTTTGACACCCCGTTCTTTAGTAAGCAACGCAAAAAAAGCAGGTCGATCAACGGAGTCAAAAGGGGCACGTATGTCTAGGAATGTAACGATAGTGGGCCTGTGATAAATGTGCCGATGCTCGAGGAGCTGGCGAAGCGTGAAGATTTGATCCACGCATCCGCGGCAAGGACGGAAACCAGCTTGTTCGTCACGGTAGTATGATTCACATATTGGGGATAGTCTGCGAAGCAGAATGGATGCCAATAGCTTAGAGACAACCGAAATAAGACTAATCCCGCGATGATTTGCACATGAAGTGCGAGCGCCTTTCTTGAAAATCGGGACAATAACTGATTCTCTCCAACTGGAAGGCACTTTCTCTTCGTGCCAAATTTTTGCGAACAACGCGGTCAGCTGGTTAATGATTGCCACACCACCGTACTTGTATAGTTCCGGAGGAAGTCCGTCTAAGCCAGCAGCCTTGAAGCTCTTCATGCGTCGAATCTCGAGGCAGAGTTCCGCTTCGCTCGGTGGATTCAGTGGGACGAGCCAGGGTGGACAACAAGGTGTACTGCATGTACTGATGGATGGTAGAGGCCAGTTGAACTGCGAGTGAAAGTGCTCGGCCCAGCGGACCATACGTCCCTGTTAGTTGGTGATCGGAGATTCATCCACCTCACAAATGAGCTCACTGACACCAGGCTTCCTGAGACCAGTGAACCGAATGAGTTGGAAAAGCCTTCGAGTGTTGCCAGAGATGGTAGTGGTCACCATCGTTAAAGCAAGCTCAGACCACCATGTCTCACGATCCTTGCGTAGGCTTTGCTTGAGCAGCCGGTTGGCAGAACGGCGCCGCTCGTTGCAATCTGATTCCGCAGGGATATCTTTGTGGCGTTCGAACAACTCCAGAGAACGAGCAGAGATCCAAGCCTTCAAGGGGCGTCGAGTTAGGCCGCAGCATGACTGTCCAGAAATCGTCATCGCTTTAAGTATACACGTCCAGTGTTGTTCCACGTCTTGCGGTGGATTGCAACTGAGTGCATATGCCAGTGAAGACTGATAGCTCTCCTGGACAGTGGAACCAGTTAATCTGTTTACACAAATCTTGCGGTGCATCGTGTTTCGGGATCCTCCAAAACACATACAGATTTTCGCGCAGACCAGAGCATGATCTGAGTCAACGAAAGTGGACCAAAAGGACTGGCAGTCCAGTACGCTGCTGCGCCATCTGAAGCTAATTGCAATGTGATCAATTTGAGACCACGGTTGTGTTGAAGAAAGGGGACGCAACGTTGCGGAAAGCTTCTTCGTACACCTGAACTTAGTGCTCGAAAGAAACAGACGGTTGTCTTCGCACAATGTGAGAAGTCTCCGTTATCAAAGCGATTCTCATAGAGCGCGTGATGATCACCAAGGTGGCGTTCGTATGATAACAGGCGACCAACCCGTGCATTAAAATCCCCAGCAAGAATAACGACATCCGACTTTTTAGCATTAGTCAAGAGCTGTTGTAGATTCCGGTAGAATTCGTCCTTGACCGAGTTGCCACTGCAGTCAGTTGGAGCGTACACGGAGATCACAAACAAATTGTGTCTCTCTTCGCGGTGCCTGTTGATTCTACATGAACCCCGAAGGCGAACTGCACATAGCCGGCTGTTAATCGGGAACCAGTCCAGTAGTGCCGCCTCGGCCTAGGCACTTAGTGCTATACTTACGCCAGCCAAACCCGCTGAGGCTGTTTCTGGATCTCCAGAAAGACGCAGGTGATATCTGGCTTCGTGGTTAGTGGGAGATGTCAATGTAAGCACAGTGCTGAGATCGTGCAATCGGGTTTCTGAAAGGCAGCAGACATCAATGTCTAGGGAATCTAGGGTGCGCGCTAGACCGACTTGCTGTCCAGTCTGCATGAGTGTCCGAACGTTGAAGCATGCCAGATGGAACGAGAATCGGGGACGAAGGAGAGCCATAAGTTGAACTCCTTGGTCTGCGGCGCAACCGGAATCGCAGCCAGATTGTTGAACACATGAATCGGGTAACGGAAAGTGAGGATTGTTAGCAAACAAGCAATTGGCGTGTGATGAAGTCCCGTGAAAGTGACTAGGAGAAACAGTAGTTGATGTGCACGTTGTAATACAGTCCATGGTTTTGCGAGAAGGCGTGATACTACCCGGTTGCCCAAGCCGAAGTAGGGAGTTGACTTAGGGGACTCCACCCCAAGCATTTGGCTAAATAACCTACCCGCAAGGCAGCGGGGCGAATTAAGGGAATTGCGCTCATTGGGAGGCGTTGACTGAATGTACAGTTCATGTGTCTTTGTTTGGTAGATTACCAAAGAGAGGCCCAATACTCCCCATGAAGTCAGCACACCTGCTGGAATACAATGTCGCACCCAGGTGGAACATTGTTGCCGAACACTTTGCTGGAACGGGGTACACCCGAACCACCCAGCTGGCACCACGAGGACGTAGTTTGGCAAGCCAGCGGGAACGCCAAGTGATCCCGCAAAAACACGCAACTGCGCCGCGAAATCCAATACGCGGGCTGCGCAAAACGGAGTCCGCTTTCTTACCAACAACGCAGCAGCTTCTAGCCAGCCCAACTCGGTGCATAGTCGCGTCAAAGTGAATAATGTGGTGATTCATTTCCCTCACAAAAAGAATTTCTGTGGCAACTGTGTTCGGCCTTTGTGGGTCGTATAAGAGCTCTCAAAGGTTCGCTTCGTCTTCTGTCTTCTCTCTTGTGGGCTGGTTGGGACACGCGTGGTCACGCGAGCGTGTGTCGTTCTAGTCGGCCGGCTTCGTAAGCATGTATAGTCTCTCAGTCGTGTGCGCACCGTTGTTGGGTTTTGAGGACACAGTCATCAGCCCAGCACGTGCGTGAACAAAAATGGTGCTACAGGTTACGTGTAACTTCGCGGTTAAGCTAAGGCGACCAGCGGAGAGCAACCGATTACAGTGGCGGCGGTAGAGCTTTCGAACCATGACAGAGAAGTACGCCGATTTGAAAGTTATGCTACAGCAGCAACTCAAATTGATGTCCGTGCTAACCAGAAAGCTATCCAGTTCTTCCCTTGACACAGGTCCGATTGGCAATTCTCAAATAGTAGACCATGTCGTTGGAAGTATCAGTGAGTTCCTGTACGACGACAAGGCTGGAGTAACGTTCCATTCTCGGTACAAGCGGTAGGAGGACCTATTTACCGTTGACCTGAGCTGCCAGGATGACGCATGGTAGGTCCGGCTGCTTCTGCAGAAACTGGATGCAATCGAGCATCAGCGCTATACCAATTACATCCTGTTAAAGAATGCAGGAGACGGTGCGAACATTGTGAGATTTTTGGTGAGCAGTCCCCTTGTTTAATGCCTGTTTTTAATGTCTGCAGTTGATCAAACGTGATGCAGATGACTTTATCAAGTACACAGGCAGGGTCAACCGTGAATGGGAGGATTCCGAACTTGGTGCGCTCACGGAGGACTAATTCAAATGCTTGAGCTTCGCCTCTGGTCTACAATCTACACACGATGCGGATATCCGAAAGCGCTTCCTATCCAAGCTACAACAGGATACGATTATAACACTCCAGAACCTAGGCCGAGGAGTGTCGAAAGCTGATAAACCTGAAGCATGACTCTGCCATGATCCAGAATGCCGCCGCACCTGGTATGGTCTAGGCAGTCGCAGCACCTGGGGCGCAATTGTCCGTAGGCCCCACGAAATTCGACCGAGCGAAGTCCCCACCCCATGTTTGCCGATTCTGTGGTGCCTGGCATTTCCACCGACTGCAATTGCCACCAGCACCGATGTTAACGTTGTGGCTGGGTAAGGAACTGGGATTGTTGCAGCCATCCTAAAACTCCCAACGAGGTCAAAGCTGGGTTGGTCCCCACCAGCGATCCAAAGAGGAGGTCCCGGTTGGCAGCTCCCTGAGCCTGCTGACCACCTTCCAAATCAACGCTGAGAATCGCGGAAAATTCGTAGAGGCCTTGGTAAACGGTTAGTCTGTCCGATTGCAGCTGGACATTGCATCCGACATCACGATCATCTCCGTGGATCTCTGGGGATCCCTTGGCAAGTCTCCATTCGAACCTACCTCCCAATCAGCCAACAGCGCCTGTGGTGGTCGCGTGCAACTAACTGAACAGCTGCATTGCGCCGTCTCCTTCCGAGGCGACACATTCAACGAGACCTGTTACCTCACGTAGAGGAAACGCAACCTACTTGGTCTCGATTGGGTTGAAACCCTTGGGCCATCTGCAATGCGGTAGATTCTCCGGCAGTACCAAGCGATCAAACTGACAGCACCATCAGACAATTCGCCCCAGTATTCTAGGACGGTCTTGGATGCCGTACACGAACGCGCGCCGTGTTACAGCTTGTACCTGGGATACAATAGGTATTCCGTCCCAAAATGCCTGTCCCATACGCAGCCCCACACTTGGTCGATGCCGAACACAAACCGTTGGAAGACACGGGCGCATTACAGTAAGGATGCAGTTGCTGCGGGGGCACTGGGAAAACATTTGCAGCGGCCTCCAAAAATCCGGCACTGTGGCTTATTGTTTCAATTCAACAACTGTCAATTACCAAGTCGCAGTACAACTTTATAAGCTTCTCGAAGACTATGAAACGAATTCGCTCGTAATGTGTGTAATTCGCTGTAAAAGGATAGTGTCCCAAAAGGTCAGGAAAGGGAATCTTTCAACAAGAACATAGCGAATAATCACCCGTTGGAACTTAAGTACTTCCTTCTGATCGGATTCCCTGATGAAAAAGCCAAGTTTAGGAGAAGATTGATGTGAAACAAGCGGTAATCCAACTCACTATCATCACCGACAATTTGTAAGCTAGGCTAAGCGCTTCTAACAGTAAATTAATTAGCCACTAAAACCACTGAGTTCACTTTCAAGGGTCCACCCTGAACCCGGTATGAAGGGACGCGTCACCACCTTATGAAGTTGAGCTTACCAATGAGTTTCGCATTCCAAAGTGTCACAGATACAGTGGAAAAGATGAACATCCTCCGGCACATTCCAAAAATGGACGCCTATCCCCATTCGTGAGTGTGCCCCTTTTCCCTGAAGATTTGGATTATGAAAGCTAATCAAGCCGATTGGAGAGAATCGGACGTTGCAAGCACACACAAAAATATCCGAACGAAATGCATCAATTGTCCGTGAATTAGCGGCATCTGCGTGGCATCAAAAATATTCATCGGCTAGATATTAAGGGTTTAATCGGATATACCAATAGCATGTGTGTGAATGGCAATCTTCGCACTAGTCAGTTGCATGCATAATGCCTTAACGACTCCCTAAATACTCCTGTGAATTCGAAGTTTCGGTCCATCAACAAGACGGCAAATAACAAGTAGGCAAAGATTAGTCAGAGTAGATATAATAAAGTACCAATAATCCATCAGCAACGATTCCTCAAAGTTTGCGAAGTGGGGTGTTGCGAAGAACTGTCGAAATACCTTAATCGCATGGATGGCAACGCAATGAACCAGCATACTTTGTCTTACGAAGGTTATTCGGACAGGTTTGCTACCTTAACCAAGTAATTAAGTTAGCACCGCACAAAACGCACTCGTAGGCTTTATGATGCAGACAAGTTGATGACACCCGAGGCCTGTAATGTTTTGCCTATAGCGAAGTTAAAGGCACATGCGACCTCCAGATCGGTTACATTGTGGTATAGGGAGACCCCCTCCAAATGATGGTGTTCACATTCCGGAAGTGTATGCACGTGACTACAACCTCGGCCGCTGGACGAGTGATCTACACGCCCCATCATCATCATCATCATCATTGCACACGTTAGCTAGAGGTGTAAAACATCAGCTACTGTGCCACAATACATAAAAGAAAAAATGCAAATGCAAGCCAGCTGAGCAACCGGTAACGGATGGACATCGTTGCGGTAAGGTAGCAACCGATAAGTTTGAAGCAAAAAATATACTATGCAAAATTATATAACACTAAGCAGTGAAATCGTGGTTGGATGGGGAGACGAAAAACGATGGGACGGACAAAGAAACTCACAGCACGAACGCCACTGAGGTCGGCTCCTAGCCATATCAGCAAGTGTGTCCAACCAAACGTGTTCATCGTCTTTCGGACCCCAAACTGGGAGCCGAGACGTTCCAACCGACGCCAGCTTCGACCAATTCTCGACCAAGTCATCGCTTGGCCACCCCTCCTCTTCTTCCATCCACACCACCGGCGCGCAACAAACGCATGTCGCGGAAGTCCGTTGGCTGGCATGCGTAACACGTGGCCCAGCCATCGCAGCCTGGTGCGTGAAATGACGATGCTGAGCGGTTCAGTTCCTTTTCCTGTGCCATAAACAAGGAGTCGAACAAGTTCGTTGCTCACTCTGTGTTCCCACCAGATTTAAGCCAAATTGCGAAGGCATCAATGGTCGGACGTAACTAGCCTCTTCAGGTCCATTGAGCTAAAGGGCCAGGTTTCGCAACTGTACAGTAAGGTCGAACGTACCGCTGTATTGTACACTCTACCCTTCAGGGAGAGAGTGATGTCGCGCTGCAACCATAAGTGTCGAAGGTTAGCAAAAGCGCCTCGAGCTTTTGCTTTACAATTCGTTAGCTCATCCTCAATCCCACGACCGCTGATACAACTTCCCAAGTAGTTGAATTTTGAACGACTTCTAGCTGATCCCCACCAAGGGTCAGCGCAGGAGGCGGTTCAGGCTAATTTCGGAGGAACACTTTGCACTTCGAGGGTGCGAAGGAAATTTTGAAATAACGGACAGCCAGTGCAGCTTGGCACGTCTGGGAGCTGTCACAGATTAAGGCAATATCGTCAGTGTGCTCCGAGTCAATAAGTCTTTCACTGGGAAGCAGATGCACACCTACTAAGTCGTGTCCTGTGAACGCGATTTCCGAGACTTCGTCAAGAGTGAAATTGTAGAGGAAAGGTGACAGTGGGCATCCATGCTTTACACCGCTGGAGATATTGAAGAGCAATGACAGCTGGCCGTAAGCCCTCACTCTGCCCGTGCTACGAGCACATAATGCTCGGATAATATTTACATATTTCTCGGGCACACCTTTCGTGACCAGACAGTCCTAAAGGGGACGTCTATCTACCGAATCGAATGCACCTTTGATATCGAAGAACACGACAACGGTCGGCCGCCAAAATAGGTGACGGTGCCCCAACAACTGACGTAAAGTGAAGATGTGGTCAATGCAGCCACGATCTTGACGAAACCCGCTTGCTCTTCACGAGTCTGGCTTTCAGGAGGACCAGTCAGTCTGTGAAGGATTATAGAGGAAAGCAATTTGGAGGCGATGGAGAGTAGGCTGATTCCTGGTTGCCGCATTCCGATCGTGAGCCTCCCTTGAAAGTTTGGACTATGCCGGAGCAGTTGCAGTCGTTTTGGACAGTTTCCTGCTCCCACAGTTTCACTAGTAACTCTTGTAAATCATCCAGAAGAGCAGGTCCCCGAATTTTAAGAGGACTGGAGGAAGATGATCTGATGGTCTGCACGCCTAGCTTGCAATCATAAGGTCACCGGTTCGAATCGGCGTAGGGGTAGACATTTACGCGGTATACTCAGCTCACGCGCGACTGGTAGTGGTTGTGCGGCAGCGAAGCTCAGTTACGGCGTACAGCTAGTACATTATTTTATTATATTTTCTAACCTAGAAGAGAACCGTACGTACAGCAATCAAACACCCGTCGCATTTAATCCGGCCCCGTAGATAATCAAACAAATTAGGTGGTAAGATGTGGTAGAAAAGAAAAAATGTGTCACTATTATGACGAAATCCTGTGACAAGTACGTCTGTGGTGGATCACCGAAGGATTCAAAGCATGCACCTACGGTAAATTCCACTCAAACGATAAATGAGAAGACCGAGTGATGGAGACAGATGAGAAGAGATGGTGCGCAAAACTGAAGCGCATGAAACACGCACGTATGTCAAAGGTGACAACACCCTGTGAGTGACGTGTAGCTCCACAAAACATATGGTCAAAGCGGGATGACCCGGTATCAGCATCACATCAGCTTTCAGCCTATACGCATAACCAGTTGCATAAACATCAGTCAACAGACAATGAAATACCACACTCCTCGTCCAACTTGTCTCCATCGTGTTCACCAGTAGTGCTCGGCGCCCCACATCCCACTGAAAGTCATGGACCCGTCAGACAGTGCACATCATCACCTGGACACAACAGGCCGCAGTGTCCAACGCGACGAAGTGACTAGCAGTGATGCATCAGATATCAGTCGTCAAAACCCATCCTTTCCGCATTGCATTTGCCAGATAGTGTTTTAAGATATAATTGGAAAACGATGAACACCTTACAGTGTTACGCAATACTCCCCATTTCAATCCAATTCATCCACGAAGCGAACTTTAAAATGCACACTGTCGTTAAGCTATTCCGGTAAGCGAAGTAAATGGCAAAAATAAACGCCAATGACTCGCCTGAACAAGCAGCATAACCACCCGAGGTTATTAACGAAACGCGACTATAGAAAATAGGGAGCGTTCAATAATCGTTCACTGTCGGAAAGGATCAAAAGTGAAGTGCAGCTTTATGAAATAACCAGTCCGGTTGCAAGACGATCGAGATGCACAAGGAATGGAGCGGGATCAAGAAAGCAGTGGTGTCAGCATATCATATCATATCATGGACATATATCTCACATAAGAGAGAACAAAGTTGAGCAGACAAGCTTCTACACGCAAGATCAAAACTACCAGAGCAAGGTTTCGAAATTGTACGTAGGCTAGGCTTGTGGGAATTTGCGGAAGCGTAAAACCACAAGGCAGGAACCCGGTGACAACGATGATGTTATAGAGAAAGACAACAGTAACACTCCGGCAACTCCAGCCAAGATACCGATTCGAAGCGACCCCTAAGGGAAAGGTACGGAGGCGTCGACTGCTCCACACACGAATCCGAATCGGTGACTGAAGGTTAAAATGCCTTACACTAACCGGCCACCGTTCAACAGTTAAAGTGTGCAGATTTGTTTTGGAATTTCACAGTCCCATTCCATTTACTGTGGCCAGATCACCCAGCTAGTTTCACAGGTCACGCGATGTAGCTGACGGTGGTTCGCTGACATGTGCGAAATATGGAGTTCGCTTGGAAAGAACTGGTCTAGTGACCACATTCCCCTGGAGCGCAGCCAAGTGAATGCTCTGCTCGGAAAACTAAAACAAGCAGTCACTTTTCAGTTCCTCGCTTTCAACCCTTCACATGGGTACCGTGGCGACCCTCTTGGTTTGGGGTGAGAGAAAGCTCAGATATTGCGAAGCTGTTGTTCGTCGACATTGATGTGGAAGTGCAGACTATTTTTGTGGACAGATGACGTCAGTTCAATAAGGTGTATGCAGATGATCACTCTGAGGAGTCTTACCTAACATTGTTGAGCTAGAGCTTGCCTCCAGTGACTTCTAAGACTTTGCAAATCAACCCACAAAATATTGATCAAAAGTCAAGTCCAAACAGCTAGATAATTATGAAACCGAACACCGAACCTGTAGGTGTAGGCCAAAGCTCGGGTTTTCAATATGCTGGAACTTTGTAAGATACAAAATGATGTATAGAATCAAAAGTTCAGGTTTTGCTGTCAAACTGTAGCACCATTCAAAGGGACTTCCTTTGGAACGAAAAATCTCTTTGTTGTAACAACGACCACCATTTCGTCCGCGAGGCATCGTACTCTTGGAGGCTGGACGGTCGAATGAGTCAATTATGGCCAATGCCCGATCACGCCGAGAGTGAGTGCGTTGACATCCCCAAGGACACACAAGATCAAATCATGTAAAAGATATTAACGTGACGTCATCTAGCATATCCCGATGATGCTGTACCATATTTCGTACAAAACAGTTGAGAGCCAAAGCATATAGGCTAGTGAATAGATTTTATATAATTGCACAAACGCACTCAATCGTGGGCTATAGTACATACCGCTCAAATGCACAACTCTACCTTTATATGCTAAGTCTATCTCTTAGTGATAATCGCTCCGTAGGTCAATGTGGCGGTACGGCAACGAAGCATCAATTCAAATGCCTGATGTACTTCTGTTCTCGTTGTTAGTTGTAATAACGTATCTGCAACGCTGTAGTCGGATGCAGTGTTACAGGAAATGTGAGTATTCCCTTTAACAAGCTGGTTTTGCAACGTCAGGTAAAGTGGCTCGGTCAAGTCCAACACATTTCAGCTGAACATTTGCCCAATCGCGCGTTCTTCGCTAGTGGAGGATTTGGCTAGAATAGACCACGTGGCGGCAAGCCGTCCATTTGGCGACAGCATGTGAAATCGTGGACTTCATACCTTGCTACCGTTGGACACACGCGTCTGCTTGGCTGGGGACCAAAGGACGAGTGCCGCGAGTCTAAGCAATTCGAAAAATGGCGTGCAATCGAAACCAGTGGAAGAACTGTGTACATACTTGTTTATATTCGGATACTTTATGCTTCAAAATTTGAAAAAGACAAAATGAAAAATGACGCGTAAAAAATGATGAAAAATGCTTCTGCTTTTCTCTTATTGCAGCCCAATAGCTGAAGTGCGCTGCTCACCTTCAGCTAATGTGCGATGATGAAGATGCGGTGGTTAAACCACTCTTCTAGTGATTTGCATGGTTTTGTTTGGTTCTGTTAATACATACATACATCCTCAGAGTGCAAGCACAGGAACTGCGGGAAAACAACTATCCAGCGCACCACAAGCGATTGAAGTAACATCGCATCGTGTCCAAGTAAGTTGACATTTTACGATCGCGCCACCGACGTGACGGTAAATTCGGACAGGAAGCGAGTGATTCCCAGACCAGCGATACTAGAATGACTTCAGCTGCGACAGCAACACACAGTTACACGTAATAATTATTATTATGTATCCGTCAGATAAAACACCTTTCTGGTTGAAGACAAAGGGAGTGCTAGTGCGATAAAGTTAAACAGTGTAATTGAAACCATGTGTGAAGTTGATAAAAATGGGGTCAGCAATACGCCGGTACGCAGTATCGACGCTTTGCTGCCGCGCAACCATCCCTGGTCGCATGCGGGCTAAGGATACTACGAGGGTCATCCTGCCCCTACGCAAGATCGAGTTGCATTGGAGTTGCATTGAAAATACTCTGAAACACTGGTAGCTCGGATTGGTTGTTCAGCCGTTGATGGGCTCACCGGGATTGAGTAAATGGTCGCATACGTTTTGCTACCATGAGAAGCGGCATCGTCTGCGCAGTGAGGCGCGATGAGCAATCTCACTGATTATTGGGTGAGATTGACCATCGCGCATTAGTGCACAGAGGATGCCACCTCGTATGGTGGTGAAACTGATGCGAGCATTTGAGCAAGCTCAGTAAACCCATAAACAGCCGAGAGTTGCCCTTATTGCACGATCCGTGGTGTTATAATGCATGTCGTAAAACGATAAGCTAATCACATCTCCCGTTTCATACTTACTTGAATGAACAGTCCGGATGTGTATCTTTAAATTGAACTTCTGAGCAAAAGGTTTATTACAGACTTCACACACATAGCGGCGTTTATCTGGATAAGGAAATAGAAGGTGAACAAGTACAGATGAATCCCATGGGAATAGAGACACGGAATGGCGAATAAAATGTTACAGCAGGTGTACACCAACCAAAGTATATGATACATAGTAAAGTTAAGGATTCGCAACGTACAATAACCGTTGTAAGCGTGAAAATTAATGCATAATGTGAGGGATAGAGATGAATAATAGCGTAAGTGGTAAACGTCTGTTAGCAACGAGGACTTGATGCAAATAATGTGCGTACGACGTAGTTTTAAACATCGCTCTTTGCTCTCTGATCCGAAATGCGTAAGGTGAAAACACGTCTCGTTAGAACAATAACAGCATCTCATAGGCAACGCAATCGGTGGAACTACGTAGAGGAATAACCAATGCCCCTCCGCCCGACAACAGTGTCTAATCGAGTCGCTTCCTGTTCATCCTTCAGATTCATCCAATACGCCATCCCAAAAACATCTCCTGACCGCCTAAACACCGCACTTCACTCCGCAAAGGGTTGTTATGGATAGCCACATCCAGTGATTGTGTGCCGCTGTCGCAGCACCAGTTGTGCGACTATACGTCTCCTTAAATCTAAGCAGCATGATATGTGATGGGAACATGTATTATTGCAGAGTTCTGGACAGTTGCCTTGCAATTCTATCCATATGTAGTGGTGGGAAAAAGTTGGCTTGGTAGCGGGAAGTGAAATTACTGGCTACGAAACTGAGGGTTATTGATCCGTCTCGCCTTCCTGGCTGTACTCCGCATGACCCGCTTTGTGCCTGACTCGAGACGTTGCAGGACATGGCTCGCAGTCGCGGCCATTGATGCGGATTTACCTGTGCGCTTAGTGATAGCCTAAGAATACTGTTTCACTGTTCCATGCAGATGAAACAGTGCCTCGTCTGTAAAGATGACAGAATGTATATCCCCATGATCTAAAAACCAGCGGCAAACTTCATGCCGCTTCTTCGGATCGCAGAGGTTTAAAACCTGGAGTTGTAGTGCACTGAGTTTACGAACTTTTTGTTATCTTGATATCTGTTGAAACGCGTATCGCGTCGTGTCGCAATACTGTGCGATCCGATGAGTGCTGAGATCAGGACATTCTGATACTTCACTCATCACAGCGCAAGCTGAACAGTCGTCCGTGGTGACGCGAGGCGGTCCAGTGTTCTTCATGTCGCCCACGCTCCCAGTTTGCTCGAACTTCCTCACTAGTTTAAGCACGTACCGGGCGATGACGGGACGTATTCCTGCGATCATAACATTGTACCTACACGTAGCTGCTGCAGCGCTTAAACCGCAATTACCATGCAGCCGAAGAATAAGTCTGCGCTGATTAACAGGCACGCTACGTGATCCCTATTGTAAATAAGGAGCTGACAGGTGTCTGTTCCTGCTTCATTACCTGAGGCAGTGATTCAATGACAAAGTGACACGGTCTCCGCTGGCTAATATCTCCCCCACCTAAACTAAAACATCCAGTTCGCCGAGATACCATCACGTGCGCACATTCACGCTGCACTTGCGGTAGCACGTTTCATGTTGCCAAGCTGACTTGGCTGGGTACACGGCTGTTTCGCCTTGTCCAGCGAAACATACCCATAGCCATCGATCGCTCCAGTGCCTATGTTTGGCCATGATCTTCGGCACTCGGAGCGAAGTTAGCTGGAGCTGACGATTGCTAGACAGCGTCATGTCCGTACTCATCTCCCTCGACGACAGAAAATGCTAATGTGGCCTGCCGACCTGTTCCGCATCAGCATTACGTTTGCACTCAGCTGATTCCTGAACGCAATCACCAGCCTGCCGAGGATGCCACATATCCTCACCACTAAGGTTAGAGAGAAATTGGTGGGTTTGTGCGCGCACACCTACGCAGTACGCAGTTTGTGCAAGTCCGCTAAACATCGGATGGCTAGTGAATGGCGGAGAGAACTATCGTAAATGACCAGCATACACCATAAAGGAGTCACGGTGGGTCCACGAACCGCGCTTCTCATTCTGGAGTGCTGTCATCGGTCCTCTTCCGTCAGACTTACTGTAGATACTAAGTTTCACGTGAAACAAGTGGTAATCCAGCTCACTATCAACATCTACTTATAAGCTGAGCTAAGCGTTTCGAACCTATCGACTAATTCGTCACCAACACCACTGAATTTATTTTCAACGATCCACCGCAACTCTGGTGTGTGTGGACGCATCTCCGCCATATGAAATTTTGACTGTCAAGGAGCTTCGCATTCCGAAGCGTCACAGAGCCCGTGGCAGAGGTAAACTCCATCTGGCACATTCCAAAAATGGGACGCTTATCTCCAATCGTGAGTGTGTCCCTTTCCCCAGTAAATCTGGATGACGAAAGTCGTCCAAGCCAATTGTAGGGTAACGGCCGCCGCACCAGCATAGACACTATACACGAACGAAATGTACCAACTGCCCGTGGATTAGCGATATCATGTTGGCATAAAAAATATTCATCGGCCAGATATGACGAGCGTTTTAATGGGGCATACCAAGGACGTATATGCGAACGGCAAGTTTCGCACTTATCGGATGCATCCATAATTAAATCACGACTTGTTAAATACTCTAGCCACTACAAAATTTCGGTCTACCAACAACCGATGTCTTATTGAACCCAGTCGTCTGAGTAGATCACTAGAGTTTCTAATCTAGTGGGTGTGTATAGTAATGAAATCACTATTCCTCGCGTGGTAATTCCGGAATCTCGGGCTGAGTGCGGGTACACGGCGACCTTTCGTCCATCTTTAATGGTATGCGATAGAGCTTCTGTTCACTTTTAATATGAACATTTCTGAGTACACTGAAAGCTTTGAGCACAGTGGCGTCACGATTATCCCAGGAAAACGACTTCGTGGACTGCAGTATGCAACAACATGGTTGTAGTTTGTCGTCCTTAGCATGCCAATCAAAAGATGCTACGCAGGTTGGACATGTTTGCTTCCAAGTTCAGAATGGCCTCCAACTTATCGAGATGCAAGGTCTTCCAGGAGAGTGGTCTCCGAGAACTCGTCTGAAGTGGCTAAAAAGATTGTTTTGGGAGCATCTTTCGTAGTAACAACTCAGCGGATGAAGTTTCGTTGCGAAGTTCTGAAGCTTGGGTTGCTTTCGTCAATCTCCATCACGTTTGGCGATGAAGTTATCGCAGCCGCTATCAGAAAAGCCGGAGATACATCGTTAAAATAGAATTTGGCTTTCCTCTGCAGCCTGGTAAAACAAAAATATGCGCAGTGTCGGTTTTTGATAAAGCCCACATTAGGAGCATTGCCAGCGTACGATGACAACGATGTACTGGTGGTGATGGCGTATTTCAGTTGAGTTTTAAGTCGAACACACTACCGACCGCCCAGTTCCATATTCTCGACAGCACATGCTTCGATGATTTGGGCACGTGCCTTGAAGATCAGCAACGTAGTTACCTGGCCCTGTCGTTAGCTAAGGTGTGAAAGCAATAACCTCAATTACCCATAGTTAGGCGCGTTTAAAGCGAAGTATGGGGACTGTGGCGACTTGAAAGCTGATTTCCAGCTTCTATGCATAGTATACTTATGGTTTGGTTGTATGAGTGCCCCTCACCATATGTCCAAATTTGTTTGCACCTGCCAGGTGAGTCGGTGTACTGACGCCTGCTCCTACTTGTTTTGGCCGTTTAAGTTTCATTGTGGCCCTCATGAAGAGAGGCTACTGTGTTTCACTTTATTCGTCTTCCGATATGGGTATGCAGACTACATTCAGACTTACATTTAGTAGACCCGTAAATCGGTGTTTAGCAAGCGTACCTGAACAAGTTCTGGCTACCTAATTTCTAAGAGTTATTTTATTTAAATGACTTTTAGTGTGTACTCGTTGTCTAGCCGCATCATTTATGCTGCAATTCGATATCGTTTGTGCTGTACCAATCTCATATATTCATCGTTGACAGTTCACGGAGGATATGCACTAAGTCTACCTGTCTTTGAGTTGATGGTGCACAACCAAACTACACGGTTTGCTATTTTCGGCGTGGAGACCTTATAAGCGACTAATCGTGATGCAAGCAGCCAGTTACACACCCAATAACGGTGGTAGTGCTGCTGTAGGGCACTGGTCTTACCCACAAGAGAAAGAAACGATGATGCTGACAATTTTAAAAAAAACTATCACACAGCACAAGGACTCGACTGAAACTGCCCAGCGACCTAAGCAGAAAGATCGCATGTCTGAGGAAATTTAACGCACTGGGGGGCCCGAATTATTGTATGAATCTGGCCTTAATCGGCCGTGAATTGTTGCAATCGGACATACACATCAAGCAGAAATAAGTGACTTCAGCAGCACATCATCTGTACTGTCAAACGAATATCATAACGACCCGGACGTGTTGAACCGGGCTGAACACATGGGACAGGGAAAGTGCGGTACTTCAACACGGATTAACAGAACTAGAAGTTATGAAGCAGGATACACCGCGACGGGGAGTTAGCCACATTTTTGTCCCTTATCATTGCAGCCTGACTACGCCCAAGTTCCATATGCCCCGGTAGTGTGTCCACGACTCACTCTTGGTCTCAAATCTCCAGTTGCATCGTATAACTGCATCAGCACCGTCACCAAAACGGCAACCGCGCCAGCGGTCACTGCTCAGCCCCAATCGTGCTGGCATGGCATCAGCAGCACGCAGATACGCCGTACCGACGCTTCGCTGCCGTGCAACCACCAACAGTCGCATGTGGGTTAAGGATAGTGCGAGGGTTGCCCGGTCCTAACGCAGGCTCGAACTCGCGCCCTCGGATTACAAGACAGGCTTGTAACCCTTAAGGGTACGGGCAGTGCTGGGCACGGCTCGATCCTCTTGGTGAAACCGAAATCCCAGCATTGCAGCAGTGATAACGCATCCGAGTGCAACAAGACAAGTAGACCGTTTTATAACGATGATCGGTGCTTTTGCTTTACTCTCTTCACAATACAGACGAAGAAATTCGTAACATCCCAAGAAATGTGCATAACTAGCAGTTGTGGCCCGCGCACATCCTGTGTGCTGCAAACGGCTCGTCGATCAATCCACACGGACAGCGTAAAATAAATCGGTTGCCGCCGTGCCTATCTGGTAGAGACTCTGATTGCAAGCTTTTCACGCGAGGAATGTTTGAGCTTCCGAATACGGGAAATCATTTTTCGTTGTTGACTCGGCCATCTTACCTGGCCTTAGTGTCTCCAGAATTTAAGTGATCCTATATGATCCTGAACCGCGTTGGTTCAAACACTTCAGACATTTTGCTGATTTCGTTAGCTTCGACAACTATGCAGTCCCACACCGATCTTCACCGAGAAGCTTAGGAAATTCTAGTTCTCCGCAAGCGAGCGCATCGTTCAGTTCCCCGGTATGACGAAATAGTCGGGTTATAGGCGACATCCGTTTTCAGAGGTCTCTATAAACACCTACAGAAAACTATTTGGCGACGCGTAAGATATCGCCGATATAGTAACTATACTTCACTCTCTGTGGCAGTACAAATCGTGCAAAAGTGTCACGTGTTACATATATTGATGTGTAGGCACATGTGTGTACCGTTGACTAATACCTTGTTCGGAAGCAGGTGCCCGCACTTCCTCCGTCGCAGATCCGCAACCTTCGTCCAATGGGTTCACGGGAGCGTCTTGTTCAATTTTGAATGGCCAATCTGGAGTATAACACGCTTTGGAATCTAGTGCGTCGTTGACTCGAGGATCCACAGAGACACCGATGTTCTCTCCGAATAGGGAGGCCGGTAACGGCTGTGCCAATGTAAGGTCGGACTTCGGTCGCAGAATGCAAGGCTCCAACGGTTGACGCAGCTGTGGGCTCTGTCCAGCATCGTCCTGACAAGTAAAAACCCGGGTTACATAAATAACTTAAGGGCTCAGAAGCGCCTCTAACTATTAAGCGACTATGCGCCAGAGCACAAATCAAAAACAGAATGTATTATAAAAAAGCGAATTCAAGGACTAGTTTCACACTAGAGTGGGTAGTGGCCAATTCATTCAATCCAAATGAACAACTGGATCGGATTGATATGGTTTATCAAGACACCTTACAAGCCTAATACCTGCTTCCGATGCCGGCAGAACACACGGACGGCGGGGTCCGTTACTCCAGTAAAAGTAAATCGCTACCCAAATTAACGACTGCAGAAGAGTAGGTCGCGCGTAAGCCTTGAAAATAAAAGTAGCTCACTTCATCACGAATCTTCGTTGAGCCACAAAATGTAAGATACAAGGTGATGCAATATTTCCTACATCGAATTAGTCTGACAACCGTACCTGAAATGTAACGAATAACCATCCACAATGAACTAGAGTCCATTTTACGAATGTCGCGTTAAAAAGCACCATATGTATAAAAACGGATAGAGTGGTGATGGCACGCTTGCTGTTATGCTACACCGACAAGAAGCCAAATGGGACGTGGAAGTGCGGATGAAGCCGTTCGAGGGAATACCTCGCATGGAAGCAGATCCCCGGGAATCGGTGCCACGGATAACCGGGTTAATTCTATTGCGCTTTTTCCATTAAGCACCTTCAGCCTGCTTTTAAACTCTCATTTTTTTACCTTTTCTACCTAGTGAACTCCCCATAAATCTGATTTTGAACTCTACAGGAATATCTGAAATAACAGGTGCACTTTGAGATCATATTGTACCATATGATCAGTTCGAGTAGTTGGACTGTAATTCGCACAGTCGAGAAATGTACATTCTCATACGTCAGCTATTGTTTCGCCGATAGGAAAGCTGGTCACCGGTTAATTAGACTGCTTTCACAGCGTTCGACCCCACGTTAAAAGCGTTTTGATAAACCATGGAATTTCAACGCACGCCGCCTGTTTAGGAGCATCATTAATTACATCAGTAATTTGCAATGAAGCATTGCCACCACACAATCAGGAATCAGCTGATGTGCCTTATTAATGAGGAAAGTGGAGAAAGATAAGATCAAGGCACTGAGCAAAAACTCGGGATCGATCGCCGATTTTCACGGCCACAAGAAACTGACTACCGCAGGAAAGTAAGGCGGGAGTAACGGGATAGCAACCTTGCGACTTTCAGTGGACTGCATTATAAGCATAGTTCGATGCGAATTTAGACCAGACTTGACATGGAAACCTTAGAACCGATGTACCTTGCATGTGTTTACTTTGATGTTTTTGGAGTTAGAGGTAGATCTAAACTTTCCTAGTGACCGTAAGCACCACTTGCTAGGCTGTCTGATGAAGGGTGTTTGGAAACGAGTCATTTAGTTATCAATATTTTGTGGTTAATTCACTTCTAGTTTCCCAACCCAAATACACCATTGTCATTTAACTTCATCGTAGATCCCAACACGGAGGGTTTCTTTTAAAAATCTCACGATGCAAGTATTGAAGTAATGCCTGATGGAAAACCAGTTGGTCTTGATCATGCGAACGATATCGTCTTGCTGATTCGTCACAGCTAGACTTAGCCAGACAGACACCACACATCTAGGAAAGGGCAGGATATGTGGTTGCTGTCTGGCTGCGACGAATCTTCTCGAAATATCCTTACTACTGATACTGTGGCAGTCCAGGCAACCCTGAATAAACTGTAGAGTGGAGCCATCATTTGACAGATGCTTCGTACCCCATAGTTCAAGGTTGTTGCAGGATTACAATGCATCTGATGACCCCTTGATCCTTGATAGCGTGCGACTCGAGGTAGGTAATCATTTCATCTATCTTGGCAGCCGCATCAACAGCAACGGACTTGTGACTGCCGGTGGTGTCTTTACCGGCCTTTTGGCTTAGTGATGATTCTCACTGTTCCAGTTCTCGTAATGGGTCAAGTTGTCCCCTATGGGGTACGCGGTCGAAGGTTTTGAGCTGCCCAGTGTGTTCAATTAAGCTGATCTCGGCGCCGCTCACACTGATTTCACAGAGGTAACACTGGAAGGTCGCAAATATGCGGTTCCGTATATAACGGCTAATATGTCGTTTCCTCCGAGTTTGAATCGACGACATATTTGTAAAGCTGTTCAGCGTTTTTGTTGGGCGCCACCTAGCTTGCTTGCTCTGCCACCTCCCGGAGAAGCTGAAAGGTTGCATGAATGTACACAAAGTTGGCCCACTGGTCAAAGAGACAGACGCACTGCGAGCGCCTACTTACCTAGCGATGTAATCATTACTTAAAGTAGGATTGGTGATCTGAATCTCATCTCATTTTTGCCAAGAAGCTTGGCCCAGACTTGTTTGGAAAGTGCGTTACGCCAGGTTAACTTGCCTCCGATCTCTGATAGGATTGGGACCGAGACCCGTTCACAGCGCCGAGTCATTGAGTGCTGGATCTTTCTTTCAAGAGTGCTGGCCGTAAACCCACGGTTCAGCAGAGCCACCAATATTCCCTGACCGATGTACTCAGCAGCAACCTACCACAAGACATTGATGGACACTGGACGTTCACGCAGAGAACCATGATCTCTTCCAATCAGTTACTCCGTGGTCTTGCTGAGCACTCTATGAAGGCCTGGATCGCCGCGCCCTCTTTGGATTTATTCGACTGACGCAGAAGTATCCCGGCTGAGTCAGGTAACGATAAAATGTGCCGTTCCGTCGGAAGTTCAAACATAGCCTACGTAGTGATCGTGAAGCCTGATAGTGTCAGCGTCCTTCGAAATTAGGCTGCTGCCTTATTTGGCAATACTCGCAACCTCTTCCGCCTCATTCGATTCAATGGCCACAGGAAATATGGTGTAGATGAGACGAGTTGCGAAGAGGATGGTTCGCCGATTACCAGCCTACAGAGAGATTACAGGAATGGGATGAACATTTTCATCTTCAGTTCAACTGGCCCTCACCATTTACTCCTATGCCCAACAAACCCAGTTGCCCGCTCTGGGTCGTCACAGTTGGTCAGCTCAGCAAAGCGGAAGTTTGCCTTGCGATTCGGTGTCAACTGTCTGTTTTTTACACATCGGTTTCAATCAAGAAGCAAACGGAAATGGAACAGCTTACCGTCCGATGGTTCTATCAGGGTGTGCAGGACAGGCAGTCAGTAACTGACTGAACATGGAGCGATTCAGAAGTTCCATTTTAGACTCGCAAAAAGCTCGGAACGCGTTATAAACTATCTCTAAGATTCATGTAATAGAAAACGCAGGATCAGGTTGAAATGGAGCTGGGACAGTGAGTCAAGTTGTCGGACGCGTTCAGTTCGTAAAGGACTTACAATCGTTCCATGTTGTACTGACCTGGAGATTTCCCTGTCTGTTTGGCTATTATGTGTAAAATAGTATAAAAAATATAGTTTCATGTTGAACCTAGGCAATGTAGGAAGCTTGGGTGTTGGAACGGTGACTACGTGTGTGTGACTACGTGAGTCAACCAGACGAGTCGCTCTTTGCGCACTTCCGGCTTCCCGCCTCGAAACGTGCTTGCGACGTCCGAGCTGGCGACCAAACCTCTTCTCCTAGCTAGAACCTTTTGGGGCGCCTTTCGATAGCCGAATTGAAGATTTGCACAGTAAACGTCTATCTCGCTTATTCGTCTCCTTTCTACGTTTCCCTAAGATGGGGTGAGTCGGAGTTTATAGCGACTGAGCGATTCATCATCATCATCATCATCATCAACAGCAGTACATCAGCCATTTGAACTGATGCTTCGCTGCCATACAACCATGAGGAACTATGAAATAAAGAATAAGAAGAGGGAGAGAAGGGGGACTTACCTGAAAACCTTAATGCCCTAAGCAAACATTCAGGGTCAAGGCGCCTACACCTTGTGTTAACAACATTCCGTCACAAACAGCTGGCTATCGTGCAAAGATAAGGCGGCATCGGCGAGACAGCTTCCTTGCGGCTTTCACTGCCACGCGTCATAATCAGCCATTACCCCGCAGATAACTCAGCACCAAACACACTTTAAACAGACAATCCGATTAGGAGACGGCAGCAGACGCGCCACTGGTGTCTACTGCGAGCCATGTCCTGTAAAGTCTCGAGCCAAGCACATGGTGAGTCACGTGGACTCCAACCCGGAAGGCGAGACGGACCAACGGCACCCAGTTTGGTCGTCAGTGACTTCATTTCCCGCTGCCAAGTCAACTTCTGTCCACCTCGAGCCTTGCGCCATCCGACACCTGGTAGACTGAACAAGGCCCTCCTAGGTAAGCGGTGACCAGGCATGCGTAGCACGTGCCCGAGCCAACGTAACTTATTCAGTGCTATCTGTTGTTCTAGGGAGCTAGCATGATCATCACCACCTAGTACTCGCCTACGCACATCATCGTTGCGGACACGCTGGTGCCATCCGACACCAGCAATGCTTCGCAAACAACGATGATCAAAGACTTGAAGGCGCCTCAGATCTTCAGACCGAAGGGGCCAAGTCTCACTACCATAAAGCAGAACGGCCCTCACTGTGGCCTTGTATACACGGCCTTTCAGACGGAGGGAAACTCCCTTCTGTCGCCAAAGATGACGCAGGTTCAAGAAGGCAGCTCTGGCCTTTGCAATGCGTGAGCTCACGTCAGTTTCTATGCGCCCATCATTGCTGATGCAGCTGCCAAGATAATTAAATTGATCAACCATCTCGAGTTCCTCGTTAGCAAGCGTCAAGGGGTCATCGAGTGGCTGGTGGTCCTGCAGCAACACTTTGCACTTTGAAGGTGCGAAGTGCATACCAAATAATGGGACCACTCTGGATAGGCTATTCAGGGTTGATTGTGCCGCCTCAACATTGTCGAAAACCAAGACGATATCGTCCGCATAATCTAGATCAACTAACCGTTCACCAGGCAGCACTTCAACACCTACATCGTGAGATTCCGCAAGGGAACACTCCATGATAGAATCCACGACGAAATTGAACAAAAACGGGGAAATCGGGCAACCCTGTCGAACGCCACTTGTAGTCGAAAAGCTATCCGATAGGGCACCATAGACCCTGACGCGGCCTCTAGTGTTCGAGTATAGAGCACGAAGGATGTTCACATATTTCGTGGGAACACCTTTTCGCGCAAGTATTTCGAACAGAATCGATCGATCGACTGAATCGAACGCACTCTTGAAATCGAGGAACACAGCTATTGTCGGTCTGCGGTATGCGTGGCGCTGCTCTAGCACCTGCCGCAAAGTAAATATATGGTCTATACAGCCACGTCCTGGGCGAAAACCGGCCTGCTCTTCTCTAATCCGAGATTCCCGTTCTGCAGTGAGACGACGAACGATAATCGAGGCCAGTAATTTTGTCACAACTGGCGTTAGGCTAATACCCCTGTGGTTCGCACAGTCTGTGCGACTGCCCTTTTTGTATATTGCCACTATAATCGATTCGCTCCAATTAGCCGGCACACTCTCTTCGTTCCAGATACGTTCGAATAGGGAGGTCAGTGCTTTGCAGAGGACCTCACCTCCATCCTTAAATAGTGCAGGTGGTAGGGAATCCGGGCCAGCGGCACGAAAACGATTGAGGGCTGTGATCGCGTTTCGGACCTCGGCCTCCGACGGGGGCTCTAAACTAACCGTCCATGGCTCGTCCTGCATCACCTGAGTAGGAAGAGGTCCGGGAGCAGGGGGCCAGCTGAACTGATGTTCAAAGTGCTCAGCCCAACGAGCCATACGGCGCTCATTATTGTGTATCAGCGCACCCGCGCTGTCCCTGATTGTCTCACTGACGCCTGGTTTCCTCGGACCAGTGGTGCGGATTAGCTGGAAGAGCTTCCGGTAATTGCCTACTGCTCCTGCCTCCTCCATTTCTTGAGCCCGACTGGTCCACCAGGCTTCCTTGTCAGCACGTAGGCTCCGCTTTAGTTCACGCCTAATAGCCCGTCTGGTCACATTGTGTTCAGAACCAGCCGGGAGGTGCCTTCTAGCTTCCAAAAGGTTCACGGACCTCTCGGATATCCAGTGACTGGTGCGATGACGACTGATAGTGCCACAAGCAGATGCTCCTGCGTCGTGCATAGCGGCCGAGATCCTATTCCACTGAAGTTCAGTGTCATTAGGACAAGACAGCGAGAGTTCGCTATGCAGTGCTTCTTGATAGGCTTGCCTGACAGAGGGCTGGGACAATTTCTCCGTTGCCAATCGGGGGAGACGCTTTGTGCGCCTTCCGGTAAAGTTCATGGAGAAACGACAGCGCACCAAGGCATGGTCAGAGTCGACACAGGTACTCCAGTACGAGCGGCAATCCAGAATGGAACCGCGCCACCTGTAACTTATGGCTATGTGGTCAATTTGGATCCATCGCTGACCAGCTACAGGTGGACGCCAAGTGGCACTTCGGCGCCCACTGTGTCTAAAAGCAGTGCTAGTAAGAAACAACTGGTGCTCCGCACACAGTTACAGCAGACGCTCGCCGTTGTCAGTCCGTTCGGCGTTAAGTCCATACTTACCACCCAGCTGAGCTTCTGAAGAGCTCAGACGCCCTACTTGTGCGTTCATATCCCCTGCAAGTACTATAATATCTGAACTAGTAGCACTGCGTAACAGCGTGTTCAGTTCGTGATAGAAAGTGTCCTTGACTGCGTTAGAACTGCAGTCCGTGGGAGCATAAGCAGAAATCACAAACAAACAGCGTTTTGTTTTACTTCGCGAATTCACCTTAGCTGATGTCGTCAAACGGGCTGCACATAAACGGCTGTTCACCGGAATCCAATCAACCAACGATGACTCAGCCTTGGAGCTGAGAATGATACCTACACCAGCTTGACCCGTGAGTGCCGCATCGGCGTCTCCGGATGCGTGCAACCAATAACGAGAGGATAAGCCGGGTGCAGTCAATGCAATAACCCCGTTAGGGTCATTAATCCTAGTTTCGGACACACAACACACATCAACACCCAGTGTGTCTAAGGTGCGTGCGAGTGCAGCCTGCTGACCTGTTTGTCTTAGAGTGCGGACGTTGAATGTCGCCATGGTAACGGGGCAGCGTGGCCTTATAAGGAACTTTTGCCGATAGGCGTCCGATAGGTGCTGTGGGATGGTGGCTGCAGATGGTTCTACTCCAGTAGCACTTCGGTTGCTGTCAATTAAGCTGGGAATTATAGAAGGAAGGTTAGTAATGGGGGCCGGGATGGGAGTAAGAGAAAAAGGTGGAAAAGAAAGAAGGGAGGCGCCAGCAGTAGCATGCTTTCGCTTATCCGCCCTGCTGTATGCAGCAGATAAGGCGACCCTTGATAATCTGCGCGACGGCCGATGCAGGATGAAATTTATGTTTGAAGAAAATGTGAGCGATTCCGCTATAATGCTCAATAGAGCTTGAATACAAGTGTCATGTAAAGGGCAGTGAGCAAGGTCAAGAGTGCGCAAATAAAGGGGAAATAAAACACTGGTTTCGCTTGCCTGTGACTTCAAACCAGAGGGAAAGAACAAGTCAAAATTCAACACAAGTAAACGACTGATGGAAATGGAAAAATGGGTTGTAACCTAGGTCACGATGTTGGTCTTCAAAAACAATTGCGTTCCAATATACAAAGAAAAACAACTGTGGTGGTTAGGACAGAACATAGCGAAGATAGCAGACGTACGCTAATCCCCGGCCCAGACGGTACACGTTCTTCTTGTTTACACTCAGGTACTATAGATACTCGAGTACATGTCAAAGAAGATTACTTTCCAAGACTTCCAATTGTTCCATACTACTGGAATACGGATCGAGATCGAGATCCTCCATGGGACAGAAGTTGAACCTCTGTGTAATATGCGTCCGGTTGTGAATTCCGACGAGTTCCGTGTCCAACGTGTAGGTATGACCGTAATAAACCTAGGGAGCTGAAATGGAAAGCAAATACCTGGTAGGTGGCTGAATGCTCATATCACAACCACCTAGTAAGAGATCAAATTAAACCAAAGGTTAAGGTAAAGAGAAGAGGAATAAGCAAAGGCCATCTACGCGAGGTACCTAAGTGATTAGCACAAGGTCACGCTCCGAGCCGCTATATTATCCGCTGGTTGACAGGCGGTTTAATGAAGTCTAGGTAGCAGAGCACTGGAATCTCGATATCGAGGCATCAACAACAGATTCGTAAGACATGACTTTATTCTAACAAAGCCACGCTGTTCCGCTCAAATCAAGTCGTTAATAATTAAGTGCATCTCCGGGAACTTAAGCAGAATATTTATATGAGGATGACTGGCTTATAGCTGAGTGGCGCAGACTTGGAGCCCCTCTTATAAATTGCCACAACAGTCATCCCCTTCCAGTCGTGTGGTAGCCTACCTAGCCGAAGAGAACAGTTGTATAGGTCCAAGAGGGAATACTGTAGAATATCAGCAAGCGGTTTAAAGCAAACGTGAAGGTAAAGAGAAGAGGAATAATCAATGCCGTCTACTCGAGGTACAACGATCACATTACCTTAGGAATCCCCGCAAGGAGCGACCGTCTGACGATAAGCGATTGAAGAATTATCGGACCGCTGCATTCGCAGGCGATGAACAAATAGTCTGATGGTTCATTGGATAGTAGAGAGCAGAAAGGAGATCCTTTGTCAGCTCCACCACCTGTTCATAGCAGGCATGAGTTGGTCATCGCGAGACGGAGATCCGCATAGTGCCGTCGAAGTCGTAGTGGAAGCAGCAAGATTCCAGCATATTCAGTAAGAATCCAACATTGTTTTGAAACATGCCTCCGTTTGTGCGTCAGCGACCAGCTCCGGCAAGCGGTTCCAGTCATTCACCACACGGGTGGATAGAGCAAGTATGGTCCGCATTCGGAGCCCCCTCGGCTTGAATAATTTTCATTTGTGACCTCTAGTCGAAGTTCCAGCGCTGAGATGAAAAAACACCTGTAGCTCTCTTTCAGCTCTCCTTTAAGGATGCGTCGAGTGAAAATTAAATCTCCACGGCAGCTACGGTAATTTAGAGAGATATTCAAACGTTGGAGCCGAAGGGGGTACAGTAGGTCACGCAACTCAAAAACATATTTACAACCGCGCCGTTGGATCTTCTCAATCATGTTACATTTGAACTTGGTGAGAGGATAGGCAGGAAAACCGTATTAAAAAATCGGACGTATGTGTGATGTGAACAGGTCGGAAGAGCACCGGATTCAGGCGGCAGAAGCTTCTTCGTATGGCATGGAACATCCTATAGGCAGCGGCGACTCTTCAAGGTGTCTTGAATTGATCTTAGATTGGAAGACAAGATTATGCTGACGTCTTTCTCATGAGTGGCATATTTTTAGTAAAGAACCGCCAATGTGATAGGCCCCGAGTGATTCAGTCGCGTGAATAGGTAGAACAGAACACTTGTCTTGATTAATAGGCAATCGCCACTGGATCGACCAAAAGTGTAGAAGAGCAAGCGTCTCTTGTAGCCAATCAACATCACTTATGCTAGAGACTTCCAACGACAGCTTCAGATCATCTGCATATATTAGGCAATCCGACTGCAGCACAGACGGCAGGTCCTTAAGTAAGATGTTGAAGAGCTCAGGACCGAAAACAGTCCTGGAGGACACCGCTAGTTAAGAGCACAGAATCATAAGGCGTTCCATTCCCTTGTACTTGCACAGAGCGACCGATCAGGAAATCAGAGATCTAGAAAATGAAATTCCCATTGACGCCGATGCCTCGGGGTTAGGACAAGAGCCGATGATGTGGGACCTTACCAAAAGCTTTGCTAAAGTCGACAGGCACGACATCCAACCGTTTTCCGAGATCTAGTGATTAAACCCACTTCACCTTGGTCACGAGCAAGTTTGTCGTACACGAGCAAGCCTTTCAGAAATCATGCTGGGCACAAAAGAAAAAATTCTGCTCATCGATGTGAAGGTGAAGGGCACGTATCAAATCATTTCCAGTACTTTACATAATACCGATATTAAACAAATCGGACGGTAACAAGCTGAACCCTGACGGCATATACGTAAATTTTCATCCAATCCCAAAGCTTTGCACAGTCACGTCAACAGTCTTCGACAAGTCTAGCACGGTGTCACTGCACTGACAACCCCCACAGGGCTCACAAAATCAGTGAACGAGGCAGCAGAAGTCCTGTGCCAGCAGTACGCATCCACATTCTCCGTTTCATCAATGCACACAACGATAGTACCTTCTTCGGTCTCACCCCCAACTCCGCTGAAGACTGTTCACTCCGAAGAAGGTCCTGGCGAAACGCAAATCCCTGCGGCTAACGGCCTCTCCTGGCGCTGATGGTTTCCACCCACGGCTCTTGCGAGCGTGCGCTGCAGCTCTAGCTTTACCCCTATCGTAGCTGTTCACCCACTTCTTCGCGCAAGGCAAAGTTCCCAATGATTGGAAATGTGGGACTATTACACCAATCTACAAAGGCGGTACTCGCAAAGACCCGGCCGATTACCGACCGACAACTCTCCTCTCTACGATCACCAAAATGATGGAATCGATCGTCGCAGACGCGTTAATTGACCATATGGAGGCCCAGAAACTGCTCTCCGATTGCCAGCAGGGCTTCCGGCAGCAACGGTCGTGCCTGAGTAACCTGCTTCCGCGTAGGGGTGGGCGTCCTCGCGGTATACGCAGCCCGCGCGCGACTGGTGGTGGTCGCGCGGCAGCGAAGCGCCGTTACGGCGTACAGCTGACACATTATTATTATTATTATTATTATTATTATTATTATTATTATTATTATTATAAGTAACCTGCTACTTGCCAGGGATGGACGACTTCTGCCGACTCTGGCCTAGAAACGCATGTTATATTCTTGGATTTCGCCAAAGCCTTCGACAAGGTCGACCACAACATTCTACTACAGTAACTGTTGTCTTACGGCGTTTCAGGCGTCTTGATAGACTGGATCCGGAACTACTTTCAAAACTGTACCGTCCAAGTACGCGTCGACGGAGCGTTGTCTCTCCGCATCCCTGCCACAAGCAGAGTTTCACAGAGGTCTGTTCTCGGACCGAACTCTTCCTAGCCTTCATTGATGACGTCACACCGCAAGTGGTTTGCGCTGCTGCTATATGCGGATGACGCGAAACTGTGGCGCACAATTAACCTTCCGGACGATGCCCATGCACTTCAGACGGATCTCGACCGTCTACATCAGTGATCCATAGAAAATAACCTTCCATTTAACGCTTCGAAATGTTGCGTCCTTCCTACTCTCCCTTCCGCTTTTCCTCCTATATATTACCTTGGAGCGTCTATCCTCTAGATCTCTTCAGCCGAAAGAGACTTGTGTATCATTACGCAGACGAGTCTTTCCGTATCCGCTTCCTGCCGGAAAGCAGCTGCTGCTGCTAACCGCATGGTGGGATTGCTGAAACGAGCCTTCGGTAAAATTGACCCTAACAACTTTCTCCTCCTCTTACTCAACGCTTTTCTTCTAACCTACTTGGAGTTTTGCTATTCGGGCTTGGAGCCCCTGGTTGTTGAAGGACTAACGTATACTTGAAGCCCCACAATGTCGAGCAACATAACTGGTCCAAAATCTCAAGCATCCAGATTAACCACAACGACTTCACTAGATGGGCCTCTACTCGCTTAAGTACCGACATCTGCGGGGCAACCTGATCCTTGTATTTATGATCTTACATAAACCCTGGACATCCCTGTCGCCATCTAGTCACACTGCACCAATCGTGCTCCCACCTACGTGGCCATCCAGTGAGGCTCACACATCAGCACAGTCGGCTGAACTGCAGACGACACTACTTCACTTTGCGAATCTGCCGACCGTGGAATGCTCCGCCTGCCGATTTAGTCTTGGCACACACTGTGGCGGATTTTAAGACCCGCCTGGATTGTCATCTGGCCGAGCTACACTGCGATATTCCCTGACATAACTGTCTTCTACTTGATGGAGTTTCTTTCCTTTGTTTACTTAAACCTAATTCCTTTCCACAGCCGTTTCGGAGAGTGCGATGGGATGTCAAGCTTTGAGCCGGCGTGCATTCTGTTTAAATGCCGCATATGCCCGATGAAGACACGGCTAATACGCGAGTCCAACCCGCCATAAGGTTGCTTGGCCTTTCATCAGACCAGACCCGAACTCTTTTGACCTTATGGGTCATGTAAAGCTCGAGCTTTTATTCTCATCAAATACAATATTCCAATGTGTAATATGAGCTTGACAATGCCCACCTTCCGGGCACTTGGAAGACATGCGGTCTCAAAAGAAAGGCAGAAGACTTGACAGGAGCGGAAATGTGTTCGGCCACAGTTTTGAGAAACAGAGGGTGTAGGCCATCAGACAGGGCCAAAAAACGGATCTAAATAAAACAGAAGTTTTAAAATAATGTTAATATCTACGTGTTCCAACAAGGAGAGAGAAGAGGGCACAACGCTGACAGAGTAAGGCGATTCTTTCGAGTAGGCAAAAGAAATTGCTGTGCAAGGAGAGTGGCTTTGCGTCGTCTTCGTAGACTAGGGCCGCATACTTACAGGGATCTAAGGCAGGGGTGCCACTGTCAGCTCTGGTGCTAAGTTCGAGGTACGAGAACAGGGTTTAGGGGTTCGTTCTAGAGATCGCAGCAAGGAACAATTCATGTTGCTGGCACTTCTCGCGTTTTTAGGGTATACGCATTTCCGACCGTTTTGTATTGCGAATAATCAAGCCCCACTTGCATAAGCTTAAAAATGTCCCAAAGTTTGCGCCTTTTATTTATTAGACATCTCAGCTCCCTCTACCAGTACTGCAGAGCTCTGGGTTGACGAGTATTTTTTCGTGCTACCACTGGTTTACGTCGTTTATCATTTCCCCATGGCTTTCAAATGTGTTTCTTGTAGTAAGGGTGTCACTCACCGATTGAAGGCCGTACAGTGCTCTTTGTAATGGTTGGATTCACGCTGCTTGCTGTGATATCTGTCTGCGCCTATACGGATATCTACAACGGACACCGTCTCAAACTATCGCTTTACGATCAATCCAAAGTGGGCCTTTACAGATAAGTCTCTTTTTGGAGATGGGGGATGACCTGTTTAATAATCGATGTCAGCTTAAAATACAGAAGATTCCAAGCATGGTCAACGTTGTGAAGTTCAGGTAGATTCCAGACGAAAACGCGTGCGGCTATTTTGAGGCGGTGTATTGGCACGCCAGAAATTTCGACGGGAATCACGCTGACTGTAGACAGCGAAGCGGCGTGTCTGTAGGAATGAGAGAGCACAGTGATCGCCTCTGTCAACGGGCTGAAGAACTGTTAGATTTGGGGCATTTGACTGAGCTGGGTGAGTACAAGGTCCAGAATGTTCGGTGTCTGTTCGGCAACAATGCGGGTTGGCAAGGTGACGTGCCGAAACAAATTACAACCGAGTACAGTCTCAAGTAAAGTGCTATCGAAGTAACCAAGTGGATGACCATAAAGAAGTAAGTCCCAATCGACATGAGGGGTAGTAAAATCCCCCAAGATAACTCTTTTCCTGCATCGTCTAACCTGATCAAATCGAGCAGGTGAGCTCCGCGGATCCCGATGGCGCTCAGTAGAGGACAACAAACGCGAAGGATCTGCGGCCATCATGAATACAGCACCAAAGGGCATCAACATCACTATCGTCGTCACTAATAGCTGCAGTAAAGTATGACGTCGCCACCGGGCCTCTCTCCAAGGCGGTCGGCTCGACAGAATGTCCCCGGGAATAGACAGCCCTGAATCTATGACTTCTGCAAAAGGCGAAGTTTCGGTGAACGCCACTAGGTCTGGGCGAGTTTCTGAGGCAAGCAACTGAAGTTAATCAAGTTTAGTTATCAGACTGCGTACATAGGCGAAAATTGCACAGTCGGGTCTAATGAGCTACTGTCCTGGGTTGGCGAGAATTGGCCTCCAACGGGTTGTCGGGGTTTCCCGGATCGTGAAAATCCACGATGTGGAAGGATGTCCCACCATTTGCTAGGTAGGACCGGGGCTCATTAACGGCTATTTTTATTTTAATCCGATCTTTTGAAGAAAGATCTCACAGGACATAAAAATGCTTCTCTATTAAACGTGCGGTTCGTCGGAGGATGCGTCGGTACTCCTCTTCGCTTTGGCACACGGTCTTGAGGAGATGCACCTTAGATGGATCCTCTTGCTTACAGTCCAGGCGAAAAGCAGATAATGTTTATCTTTAATTCATCTTCACCACATAAAATGAAAATCATCCACTCAAGGAAATAATAATAATAATAATAATAATAATAATAATAATGTGTCAGCTGTACGCCGTAACGGCACTTCGCTGCCGCGCGACCAACACCAATCGTGCGCAGGCTGAGTATACCGCGCGGAAGCCCATCCCTACGCGGATTCGAACCGGTGACCTTATGGTTGCAAACCAAAGGCACAGACCATTCGGCCACCGACTGACATCCACTCAAGGAACACTTGGTCAGCCAGCATCGTTTCCGCAGAGGTGCCTTCGGTGGATTCTGAGGCGTTCACAATGATAAAACAACGTTTACGAGAGGTTGGTAGAGCCGAACCAGAGATCTGCGGCTGTGGGGACATACTCACCTTGAACAAATTTCTCAACTTGTTGATTCTGACGAGAACAGATTACACTTGGGATTTGGAAACCGTAGCTTGGGTTTGGACTTAGACTTCGCCTGAGGATTACACATAGATGGGCTCCGACCAGTCAGGACAGTGAGTTTTCCTCACCACGGCTGCGTATGTCTCAGTCGTGAGCTCATTGGGCAAAGCGTATGTCAAAGGCTTCGAATGGGAAGCAGATTGGACTCGGCTTCCTTTGGAAGTGGTGGTAGCTAAGCCGGAATTAGATGTGGATAGGGTGTGATGAAACAAGAAAGTCCAAGGCAGTGGAAGCTTCGCACACACTGTGTACACGTTAGCTAGAGGTGGGAAACGCCTCAGCTACTGTGCCGCAATACACAGAAGAAAAAAGGAGAGAAAAATGCAACTGGTGCAAGCCGGCTGAGCTACCCTTAACGGATGGGCATCGTTCCGGTAAGCTACCAGCCGGCTACTATGCACCAAAAAAGTAATTTCCTATGCAAAATTATAAAATGCTAAATAATGAGATCGTAACTAGAGGGGGAGGCTAAGAAGGATGGGGTGGGACAAAGAAACTCACAGCACGAACGCCACTGAGGTCGACTCCGAGCCATGTCAACAAGTGTATCCAGCCAAACGTGTTCATCGTCTTTCGGACCCCAACCAGGTAGCCGAGACGCTACAACTGAGGCCAGCTTCGAAGTGAAAGCCTTCATTCCTCTCGACCAAGTCATCACTTGGCCACCTCTCCTCTTCTTCCATCCACACCCCCGACGTGCAAACAACGCACGTCGCCGGAGTCCGTTGGATGGCATGCGTAACATATGGCCGAGCCATCGGACCCTGGTACGTGAAATAACGGTGCTGAGCGGTTCAGTTCCTTTTCGCGTGCCGTAAACAAGGCGTCGAACACACTCGTTACTCACGCGGTGTTCCTACCAGATGTGAGCCAAACTGCGAAGGCACCGGTGGTCGAACGTAACTAGCCTCTTCATGTCCACTGATCTAAAGGGCCAGGTTTCATAACCGTACAGTAGGGTCGAACGTACCGCTGCGTTGTACACTCTACCCTTCAGGGTGAGAGTGATGTCGCGCCGGCGCCATAAGTGGCGAAGGTTAGCAAAAGCGCCTCGAGGCTTTGCTATACGGTTTGTTATCACATCTTCAACCCCACGGGCGCTGATACAACTTTCCGGGTAGTTGAATTTTCGAACGACTTCTAGCTGATCCCCACGAAGGGTCAGCAAAGGAGGCGGTCCAGGCCAATCTTGGAGGAACGCTTTGCACTTTGATGGTGCAAAGCAAAGCCAGAAGCGGCTGACAGCCACTGCTAATCTGTCCAGTGCCGCTTGGCACGTCTGGGAGCTGTCACGGATTAGGGCAATATCACCAGCATACTCCAAGTCAAGAAATCGTTCTCCTGGGTGCAGATCCACACCTTCTAAGTCGTGTCCTGTGAACGCGATGTCCATGATTTCGTCAATAGCGAAGTTGAAGAGGAAAGGTGACAGCGGACATCCTTGTCTCACACCGCTGGAGATATTAAAGGGCGACGACAGCTTGCCGTAAGCCCACACTCTGCCTGAGCTACGCGCGTATAATGCTCGGATAATATTTACATATTTCTCAGGTACCCCTTTCCTGAGTAGACAGTCCCAAAGTGCACGTCTATCCACCGAATCGAATGCACCTTTGATATCGAGGAACATGACTACGGTGGGCAGCCAATATGTGTGATGGTGCTCCAACAACTGATACAAAGTGAAGATGTGGTTAATGCAGCCACGACCTCGACGAAATCTAGCTTGCTCTTCACGAATATGGCCTTCACAAGTGGCAGCCAGTCTGTGAAGGATGACAGAGGCAAGCAATTTGGAGGCGATGGAGATCAGACTGATTCCTCTATGGTTGCCGCATTCTGATGGCAAGCCTCGCTTGGAAATTGGGACTATGATGGAGCGGCTCCAGTCGGTTGGGACAGATTTCTGCTCCCACAGTTTCACTAATAAATCGTATAAATCATCCACAAGAGCAGGTCCCCTGAATTTGAAGAGGGCTGGAGGTAGATCATCTGGTCCCGCGGCTTTATTTAACTTCAACAGCCCGATCTCACGTTCGACTTCTGAGCGAGAGGGTGGATCCAAAGGGACCGCCCCGGGAGCGTGGCGATCAGTGGCCGGCGAGAAAACTAACAATCCCGACCGATTAAATTGCCTTTTCAAGTGCTCAGTCCAACGCTCCAAGCGTTTTGACAAGTTGTGGATAGACTACCCATTCTCATTACGTATAGTTTCACTAGCACCAGGTCTTCTGCTGCCCGTTTCCCGTATCAGCCGGAATAACTTACGATGGTTACCAATGACAGCGGTCATTTCCATCTCTGATGCACGATGAGACGAGCTCTTTTCAGGCTAGCACGGAGTTTTACCCAGAGCTCTTTGTGAGTTTCATTGTGTTCGCTTCCAGCCGGAATATGCCGGCGAGCATCTATAAGTTCCAGAGATTGCGAAGAGACCCAATGTCCATGTTGGCGATTAGACCTACCACATGAGGGTTTTCCTGCTGCTAGTAAGGTCTGGTGAATATGAGACCAGTGAGCTTCAACTGCATCCCGTGAGCGCTTACTTAACTCGCATGCAGCGTACTTTGATCGGCATACAAAACAGCTGGTTTCGCCAGTTGGCTGGTGTCGATGCCGTCACAACGTCGTCTTGGGCGTCCGCCAAAACTGATCCGCAGGTCAGCACATACAAGTGCATGGTCGGTGTCCACCCCTGTGCACCAAATCGAGAGACAGTTCTGGACGCAACCTCTCCATCGGTAACTTATCGCAATGTGACAGATTTGCGTCCATAGCTGATTCGAGGCTGGTGAGCTTCAAGTCCCGCTCTGGCGGGTGCTGTGTCGGAAATTAGTGGTCACAAGAAATAAGTGAGCATCTTCACACAAATGAAGTAACCGCTCACCGTTATCATTACGGGAGCCTACACCATGTTGGCCGCCCAGATGCAGTCCATCAGTGGACAACTTTCTAACTTCAGCGTTCAGATCCCCAGCCAGCACAACAGCGTCCGAGCTTCTTCTGTGGCGAAGGAGCTCGTTCAATTGACGATAGAAGTCGTCTTTTACCGAATCATCGTTAGAGTTTGTAGGTGCATAGACAGCGATGACGAATAGACACCTATTGGTCCCGCGCGACTTCGAAGCTTTGAACGAGTCAGCCAATCGGACCGCAAACATCCGGCTACTGATTGGAATCCAGCCAACCAGAGTAGCTTCAGCCCGGGGACTCAGGGCGATACCAACACCGGCTAAGCCGGTGATCGGAGCTGCATCGTCACCGGATAGGCGCAATGAGAAAGTGCTGCTGATGTCAGCTGAAGGGGATCGCAAAGTGAGCACAGAGCTCGAGGCTTGCAGGCGGGTCTCCGATAAGCAGCAGATATCGATCGAGAGGGTCTCTAATGTCCGGGCAAGTGCTGTCCGTTGACCGATCTGTAGCAATGTGCGTACCTTGAGGCATGCCAATCTGAAGGATGATCGAGAGCTCCAAATGGAAGTCGATGAACTAGGCTTGACCGCTTGGTTGGACACAGGCTTGTCGACAGGACAGGAATGACTCTCCGCGTTCGTATGTGAGTTAAAACTAGAAGGTAAGAGCCTAGCGAAGCAAGGTGGGGGAGGGCCAAGAATTGGGGGTTGAAAACAGGGGGGATAAAAGTGAAGCTGGAACGGGACGGTAGGAGAGAAAAAGCGGGGGAATAAGAAGATGGGAAGGCTTGAGCAGTAGCATCCAAACCACTATCCACCTTGCTCGATGCAGCAGATAGGGCACCGTTGATTATCCTCTGCGGTGGCCAGAGCATCAAGAAACTGTTTGAAGAGAAGCTTCAAAACTTCGTCGGAGTAGAATGAGAGCTCAGAGGTGGAAGTCCGGCGTGAAGGCGTCTACTGTTTAATGAAGTATGGCAGCAACTACAGGATACAATGATAGTCGAAGCGTTGTATCGTTGCATGGACTGATATAATTCAGGGCAAATGTCGCAGCAAGCAATATGCATCGACGGATGGATCCATCCGTCACACTCAGAGCACTGTCCGGCTTCCGAACGCGAGATCACACTTTTGCTGCAGCTCAGGCATTCGGACACCATAAGCAAACTTGGATCAAGGTTTGTATAAACAATGTATCAACACGTACCACCCGGATAGCTCTTCTTTCATGATAATTCGAAGGCAATAGCCTCAGAAACGATCCGGAGACTTAGAGGAATAGAACACTCCATTGATGGAAAAAGTAAGTTGGCGTTTAATAAACACGAAATGTGCACTGTCAACACATTGGTCCGGTGCACGATGACATAATGACAGGTTTATGCACTCCATACAAAGTTGTGTTAATTTTGCAACTGGATTCACGGCGTTGTGCAACATTCTTTTTAGCAGATGATATTGCATAGCAAACGCTGCGTGCACTACATATCAATGGTAAGGGTAGTCGCAATCTCACTTTCTGGAACGATACTGCTGCATGGGTTCCCTTCTGTGTTTTCAGAGATAGGTTCGCCATCCTGAGCAACTGCACTACGCTGGTCTAAACATTTCCCTAGAAATTGCACATATATAACCTGTTTCCGTCGGAAGCACTGTTACACCACTAGTGCCCATGTGCATGGTGTGCATTTCGCTAACGCCTTGTGTGTACACAGGCTGCAGCGATTCCGCTTCCTTACGCCATTTGTATAACGTTACCCGGCTAGGTATATAGTATGAGCACAGGCGATAATTTCTCCTCATATCAAGCGCCTAGTACGCTTGACGTAACATTACATGCTTTAAAATGGATCCCTCACTTATGAAATACCAACAACGAAATCCCCGAAGTATGGTTTACCCTTAACAAGGTCAAAGTCAAGGTCTGTTCTGTCACTTGCATGCAACCGGATTCGATTGAAAAACGTAAATAATGTCTTCCAAAAGCGTGTGCTGCAACGAGGGCGTCATATCTCATTCCAAAGCTGTCCAATGCTCTTTTTGTAACGGATGACTGCACATCGCTTGTTGTGGCATCAGCGCAGGACTGTACCATGAGCTTCAGCTGTGTACCTCCCCGGTTATCAGCTTTCAGTGTGACACGTGCCGAACTGCAGGGAGCAATATTTACTCTTCCCCTGATCGTCCGGCTCTCCCTCTTCGTTCCTGCTCAGCCGAGACTAAAGCCTCCACAGATGACGAGCTTACACCTTCCTATCTAATTCTTTCCGATGCGAGCACTTCGCGACGGCGGAGTCAGGTCAGGTCAAACGGACATTAGAGGTGTCTGCCTAACGAGTGTCCAGTTCTTGTGCCGGTAAGTGAAGCGGCCCCAGGCACTTCGACGTTGGATTGTCTCTTCTTGCTTCTGTAAAGGAATGAAGCAAGAACAGGAACAATCTTTGCACTTTCATGTGTCAGCATCAAGATACATTACATAGTTCAGTACAACTACAATATCTCTGGAAAAAGGATAGACCAACAATCATCTAAGCCCCATTTGGAGGCTTCTACAGTCTCAGACTCCACTAAATCAGGAAGTTTATTCCAGAAGTTAACTACTCGGTTCGTAAAAAAGCTTTGCCCTGATGTCCAAACGAGCTCTATGATGTTTGAGCTTCAGGCGATGCCCGCGCAGATGGTCTGACACAGCCAACTCAAACAGATGGGTGGGACTAATATCATTAAGTCCCTTAATAATCTTAAACGTCTGTTTCAAATCCCCTATCAAGCTACACTGTTCCAAGAAAAATAATCCCAAGCTACTTCGACAATCTTCGTACGACTTCTCTCGTTGCCCTTCGATCATCTTGGTCGCAAGTTTCTGAATCTTTTCTATACAAATGGCGTCACTCCGGAGGTACGGTGCCCACGCCTGAACACGATATTCCAGATGTGGTCTAAGCACTGCTTTATATAACGGCAAGAATACTGCTTTAGTGTTACTCAGCGCCCTCCTATGACGAAATAACTCTTGTCGCGCTTTATTGGCAGCATGGCGACACTGCCGAAGGCTTAAAATTGTTCACTATGATGACACCTACATCGCGGCCTTCATCAGTACACCGCAATGATAGAGATTCTGCAGGAGACTGAACTGCAATTCCGCTGCCACTACTGGTCAATAGTTGACATTTATTGGCATTTAGAAGTAGATCCCATTGGCTCGACCAATTCACCACAGTGATGATGTCCTTAGCCAATGTCGCTCGGTTTCCCCTACTGACTAGCTTCAAGTCATCTGCGAAGATATAGCAGGGATCCTCAAGAAGAGGAGTCAAGTCATTTGTAAATATAGGAAACAACAATGGACCCAGTACCGAACCTTGGAGGTTACCGCTGTAGGCATGGCCAACACTAGAACTTGCTTCCCCAACCCTGACTCTAAATGTCCTTCCACGTAAGAATTCAGAGAGCCATAGCAATAGTTGAGGATGCAATCCAAACCATGTCAGCTTCTCAATTAAAAATCGATGATTCACTGAGTCAAAGGCTTTACTGAAGTCCAAATAGCCCACCTCTACCGATATCACACCATTAAGACAACGGGTAATCTCGTCTAAAGAGCATAATAAATTGGTAAGACAAGACTTCTTTTTAAGAAAGCCATGCTGCTCCGCTCTAATTAGATTGTGCTTCGTCAAGTGCCCACAGATCCTGTTCCTTATAAGCTTTTCCAAGCACTTCAGCATGATCTGGTCAAAGTAACAGGTCAATAGTTAAGAGGCACCGACTTATAACCCCCTTTGTGGATGGCAACAATAGTCGCCTCCTTCCAATCACGTGGCAGCTTGCCTTCTTGAAGAGACTGGTTGAATAACTCTGCTACAGGATACTGAAGGATATCAGCCAGAGGCTTAACTATGGCGGGATGTACGCTATCAGGACCGGCTGATTTATTAGGGTTCAAACTGGCCAGCACTGTGAAGGCCTCTGGCACATTGAGAATAATTTCCCGCATTGTGTAGCTAGTTGAGCAGTGCGGCGATGATGGCAAGCCTGACCCACTATCCTTCCGATGCAGGTTTTGGTAGACACGTAGCAGCGCTTATACTTTATCAACGTCGTCTACAGCCTGGGTATCGTCCTCCATAGTTAGACAGCCGACCACCACTCTTAGAGCAGCCTTTGACTGGACATAACTGTGATAAGACTTGAGATTTGTTTTCGCAAATTTGGCCAACCTAAGCTCATATGAGTACTTCGCCTGCCGCTGCAACTTAATAGCCATGTTTCGACACCTTTTGTATTGCAGCCAACGTCGGAAGTTCCAAGTTTCCCGATATTTTCTCCACGCAACATTGCGCCTCTTTATCGCTCTATTAATTTTTCTCCTTTACCATCGGGGTTTCCCAAGATGTCTCCTGGGGCGTAGAGGAGCAAATTCGTTCAGCAACTGTACAAGTTCACTTTTGAGTAGAAGCCACCTCTGTTCCAAAAGGGCCTTGTCCTGTTCAGGGATCCAAGTGATCTGAATGGCTCGATCCCGCAGCTTCGTAAAATCAATACAATTTAAATCCCTTCCCATTCGACTGTTCTCTGCAAGCCTCGGTGTGTCCAGAGAAAAGGGCAAAACACAATGATCACTCTTATCTATGGGTGACCCCACGCATAGGTCAATCAAGTGACCATGTCTGGCGATCAAGATATCAAGGGTTGAAGGGGTACTCCCAGTACGACTACTAGTCGGAACATTGACGTATTGCTCGAACGCATTTACATGCATCCAATCTACTAGTTCCTTCTCTAGAGTACCCACCCTGTTTTCAGCAAACTGCCAATCAGCATGGGGTTTAGGTAACCGACGATTAGAAAATTAGGTGTGGCCATTACCGCCTGTCTTAGTAACGTACCAAGATCCCTGTGCTCTTCTCGCGTGGAGGATGGGCTACGATAAACACATACTATAATCTCCAATCTACCCCATGCTCTTAGATAGCAGGATACCACCTGAACGTTAGCAGAACACATGGTAAGCGGAGCCTCCCAGTGTTTATATTGGCACTTTATAAGCAAGAGTAGACACATTTCCCATACACTTGCAACAGCACCAAAGACTGAAGGACGGGTCAGCGTTCCTCAGCCGAAGACATATTCGACTGTTGCGAGAAATGGCGTACCAACAGCTTCGGTCACCCCTAACATAGCAGTGCGCAAAAAGACAGCTAAAAAGATGCGGAAGTCTAAAACAGCACCGAAGCCTACTTCATGTCGGCTACGATTGGTTTTGGACAGAATGACAGCTGGAAGATCTGATCAAGGCTAAACCCAGCACACCGAAACCACCTATACCTGATGGAAACAAGCGTCCCTCACGTGAACGGTGTCTAATCATCGTAAATACTCCGGAGTCTAATAGGGAGACACCAGCAGAAAGAATACAGGACGATCAAGCATTCTTAAAGCACATGGTCTCTCTTCTATTCGATAGTGGGGAAAAAGGGATTAACTTTGTCTCTGCATTTCGCCTTGGGAGAAAGAGAGAAGACCCCCCAACTCCCGTCCACTCAAAGTTGTCTGTCAGGATGAAGAAGAGTGCCGCCGTATGCTTGGACGGACCTCAGGTCTCAAGGGAGAACAGTTCTGTGCTTAGAGATCTCTCCCCAGAAGATCGAACCAAAATGAGGAATGTAATTAACGAACTCATCATCACCATCATCAACAGCAGTACATCAGCCATTTGAACTGATGCTTCGCTGCCATACAACCATGAGGACCTATGAAATAAAGAATAAGAGGGAGAGAAGGAGGACTTACCTGAAAACCTTAATGCCCTGAGCAAACATTCTGGGTCAAGGCGCCTACACCTTGTGTAGACAACATACCGTCACAAACAGCTGGCTATCGTGCAAAGATAAGGCAGCATCGGCGAGACAGCTTCCTTGCGGCTTTCACTGCCACGCGTCATAAACAGTCATTACCCCACAGATAACTCAGCACTAAACATACTTTAAACAGACAATCCGATTAGAAAACGGCAGCAGACGCGCCACTGGTGTCTACTGCGAGCCATGTCCTGCAAAGTCTCGAGCCAAGCACAAGGTGAGTCACGTGGACTCCAACCCGGAAGGCGAGACGGACCAACGGCACCCAGTTTGGTCGTCAGTGACTTCATTTCCCGCTGCAAAGTCAACTTCTGTCCACCTCGAGCCTTGCGCCACCCTACACCTGGTAGACTGAACAAGGCCCTCCTAGGTAAGCGGTGACCAGGCATACGTAGCATGTGCCCGAGCCAACGTAACTTATTCAGTGCTATCTGTTGTTCTAGAGTGCTAGCATGATTATCACTGCCTAGTACTCGCCTACGCACATCATCGTTGCGGACACGCTGGTGCCATCCGACACCAGCAATGCTTCGCAAACAACGATGATCAAAGACTTGAAGGCGCCTCAGATCTTCAGACCGAAGGGGCCAAGGTTCACTACCATAGAGCAGAACGGCCCTCACTGTGGCCTTGTATACACGGCCTTTCAGACGGAGGGAAACTTCCTTCTTTCGCCAAAGATGCCGCAGGTTCAAGAAGGCAGCTCTGGCCTTTGCAATGCGTGAGCTCACATCAGCTTCTATGCGCTCATCATTGCTGATGCAGCTGCCAAGATAAGTGAATTGATCAACCACATCGAGTTCCTCGTTAGCGAGCGTCAAGGGGTCATCAAGTGGCTGGTGGTTCTGCAGCAATAATTTGCACTTTGAAGGTGAGAAGTGCAGACCAAATAATGGGACCACTCTGGACAGGCTATTCAGGGTTGACTGTGCAGCCGCAAAAGCGTCGAAAAGCAAGACGATATCGTCCGCATAATCTAGATCAACTAACCTTTCACCAGGCAGCACTTCAACGCCTACACCGTTGGATTCCGTCAGGGAACACTCCATGATAGAATCCACGACGAAAGCAAACAAAAACGGGGAAATCGGACAACCCTGACGAACGCCACTTGTAGTCGAAAAGCTATCCCGTAAGACACCGTAGACCCTGACGCAGCCTGTAGTGTTCGAGTATAGAGCACGAAGGATGTTCACATATTTCGTGGGAACACATTTCCGCGCAAGTAATTCGAACAAAATCGATCGATCGACCGAATCCAATCGAACGCACTCTTGAAATCGAGGAACACAGTTATTGTCGGTCTGCGGTATGCCTGGCGCTGCTCTAGCACCTGCCGCAAAGTAAATGTATGGTCTATACAGCCACGTCCTGGGCGAAAACCAGCCTGCTCTTCCCTAACCCGAGATTCCCGTTCTACAGTGAGGCGACGAACCAGCATCAAGGCCAGTAATTTTACCACAACTGGTGTTAGGCTAATACCCCTGTGGTTCGCACAGTCTGTGCGACTGCCCTTCTTGTATATTGCCACTATAATCGATTCACTCCAATTAGCCGGTACACTCGCTTCGTTCCCGATACGTTCGAATAGGGAGGTCAGTGCCCTGCAGAGGACCTCACCTCCATCCTTAAATAGTGCAGGTGGGAGGGAATCCGGGCCAGCGGCACGAAAACGATTAAGGGCGGTGATCGCGTTTCGGACCGCGGCCTCCGACGGAGGCTCTAAACTAACCGTCCATGGCACGTCCTGCATCACCTGAGTAGGAAGAGGTCCGGGAGCAGGGGGCCAGCTGAACTGATCTTCAAAGTGTTCAGCCCAACGAGCCATACGGCGCTCCTTATTGTGTATCAGCGCACCCGCGCTGTCTCTGATTGTCTCACTGACGCCCGGTTTTCTCGGACCAGTGGTGCGGATTAGCTGGAAGAGCTTGCGGTAATTGCCTACTGCTCCTGCCTCCTCCATTTCTTTTGCCCGACTAGTCCACCAGGCTTCCTTGTCAGCACATACGCACTGCTTTAGTTCACGCCTATTAGCACGTCTGGTCACATTGTGTTCAGAGCCAGCCGGGAGGTGTCTTCTAGCTTCCAACAGGTTCACCTACCTCTCGGATATCCAGTGACTAGTGCGGTGACGATGGACAATGCCACAAACAGATGCTCCTGCGTCGTGCATGGCGGTCGAGATCCTATTCCACTCAAGCTCAGTGTCATTAGGACAGCACAGCGAAAGTTCGGTATGCAGTGCGTCTTGATAGGCTTGCCTGACCGAGGGCTGAGACAATTTCTCAGTTGCCAATCGGAGGAGACGCTTGGTGCACCTTCCGGTAAAGTTCATGGAGGAACGGCAGCGTACCAAGGCATGATCAGAGTCGACACAGGTACCCCAGTACGAGCGGCAATGCAGGATGGAACCACGCCATCTGTAACTTATAGCTATGTGGTCAATTTGGGTCCATCGCTGGCCAGCTACAGGTGGACGCCAAGTGGCACTTCGGCGCCCACTGTGTCTAAAAGCGGTGCTACTACGAAACAACTGGTGCTCCGCACATAGTTGCAGCAGACGCTCGCCGTTGTCAGCCCATAATTACCACCCAGCTGAGCTTCTGAAGAGCTCAGACACCCTACTTGTGCGTTCATATCCCCTGCAAGTACAATAATATCTGAACTAGTAGCACTGCGTAGTAGCGTGTTCAGTTCGTGATAGAATGTCCTTGAGAATATCTGAACTGCAGTCGGTGGGAGCATAAACGGAAATCACAAACAAACAGCGTTTTGCGTTACTTCGTGAACCCACCTCAGCTGATGTCGTCAAACGGGTTGCACATAAACGGATGTTCACCGGAATCCGATCAACCAACGATGACTCAGCCTTGGAGCTGAGAATGATACCTATACCAGGTTGTCCCGTGAGTGCTGCATCGGCGTCTCCGGATGCGTGCAACCAATAACGAGGGGATAAGCCGGGTGCAGTTAAATCAATAACCCCGTTAGGGTCATTGATCTCAAGTTCGGACACACAACACACATCAATATCCAGTGCGTCCAAGCTCTGTGCGAGTGCAGCCTGTCGACCTGTTTGTCTTAGAGTGGGGACGTTGAATGTCGCCATGGAAACGGGAATGCGTGGCCTTATAAGAGACTTTTGCCGGTAGGCGTCCGATAGTTGCTGTGCGATGGTGGCTGCAGATGGTTCCACTCCAGTGGCACTTCGGTTGCTGTCAACTGAGCTGGGAATTATAGGTTAGTAATGGGGGTCGCGATGGGAGTAAGAGAAAAAGGTGGAAAAGATAGAAGGGAGGTGGGAGCAGTAGCATGTTTTCGCTTATCCGCCCTGTTGTATGCAGTAAACAAGGCGACCCTTGATAATCTGCGCGACGGCCGATGCAGGATGAAGTTTATGTTTGAAGATGTCATGGTTGTATGTGGGCTGAGATACTGCCAGGGCGTCCAGACCTAGACAGGAGGACAATTATGGTCCTCATCCAAAGTCTTTGACTGAAAAGCCTATCCGCAAGGCAGCGGGGAGGTGGCAGTGGTTTGCTTTTACAGAAATGGACGCCATCCGATTTCAAACCCCAATCTGGAGGATCAGGACACTGAGTTTGTCTGCCCTCTCATCACTGACCAACCTTGGTGGGAGTAACTCTCAAGATGCTCGGAGGCAATACCCAGTATAGCTCAATGGGTCAATGAGGTAAGCAAACCGTCGCACCACGTTAAGGTCCAGTCTCGTTGCGACGGAATCCAGTCTCGTTGTGACGAACTACGAACCCGTAGAGCAAATGGCAAGACCAAGTTGCAAATAGTGGATTTTCAGGTAATGCAGCAAGTACAGGGGTCCTGCTGGAAGTCACTGTTCGTCCTCCCCGGGACTTAGAAACAAGGAGGAGGAAGGGACTACAGGCGATGATTGCAAACGTTCGCAGCCTCCGAAACAAATTGGACGAAGTACACGCGCTTACCGCAAAGCTACGTCCTGACCTGTTGGCCTTCACTGAGTCCTGGCTCACTTCAGATATCTCGGACTCTGAGATCTACATCACAGGATACCAACTTTTCCGTACGGATCGATCTGGAGCAAGAACTGGTGGCGGCGTAGTTCTCTACTGGAGAGAGGATCTTAAAGTTCATCTCATAGAAGCCGTCAGTGACGCTGTTGGTGGCGCAGAGCTGCTCTGGTGTAGTATCAATGATGGCTTCAGATCTATCATGGTTGGCGTTGTCTACAAAGCCCCGTGGTGACATGGCGCCTCTGTGCTAGACTTTATCAAATCGCATGGAAACCAGAGAGATTATCTCATTGTGGGTGATTTCAATGTCCTAGATGTCAATTGGGCCCTACTACACTGCCGCCTTCCACCCGAGTATTTGACGCCAGCCTCCTTGAAACTGTCCTCAAAACGAATCTCTCCCAACATATAACATCGCCCATTCCGCTTCTTCCCGGCCAGACTCCGCACACTCTTGATCTTGTGCTCACTCCGGCTCTGTCAGATGTCTCAGAATTGACTCTTCTACAGCCCATAGGTAAAAGCGACCATTGTACAATCTCCTTCTTATGGACTAAACGTCTAGCTATCCGAGCCCGGAGCGCACACCGTCAAAACTTCTGGCGGACCTACGCATTCAAGCTAAGGGCGGCAGCAAGTACGCCGGACTAAAATGTTCCACAGAACTTGGAACTCGATGCTGCTTGGAACGATCTACCCTACAAGTTGAAGCTACTCATTGAGAAGGTCGTTCCATTCCACAGTAACAGACCCCTCTCCAAGGGTCCCCCTGGATCGCCCGAGAACTCAGGGCCAACATGAAACGACGAAAACTATGGGACAGGTGCAAAATTTCCCGCTTAGACTCAGACTACTCTAAATACAAGGCCATCAGGAACTTCTGCCCCCCTCAGGCTGTTCACGGACGAACGTACACCCTAGACGGCCAACCACTGCATCCCACCTTCCGTGAAAGACCTAGGTGTACTCTCACGCTGCGACTTGAAGTCCGTCGACAACACAAACAAACTGTATCGAAACGGACTGCGCATGCTTTGGGCGCTGAAACGCAGCTTCTGCACTTGGTCTGAGGACGTCGCCACTCGCCTCTTCTCTTCCATCGTCAGACCAATGGTAGAGCACGGCTCGCCTGCATACTGTCCGATTACTCGCAGCGAAGCGCAAAAGATCGAAAGAGTACAACACGTCGCCACCAAGTTGATCCCCAGCCTGAGAGGCTTATCGTATGAAAACCGGTGCATGAAACTTGGGCTCTACACCTTGTCATTTAGCCGTGTTCGAGTGGATCTTATCATGACCTACCGTATTTTACATCTCGGTCATTTCCCCATGCTGAGGTCGTTACTCCACTTGCGAGTACCATGCACCACACGTGGGCACAGGTACAAAGTCGTGGTACCTGATCTGAAGAAAATCCCACACCCCCTGTGTTTCGAGCGGAGGGTTGTGCACGCCCGGAACAGTCTGCCAGAACACGTCGTCGAGGCCGAATCTGTGCAGAAATTCAAATATTTGTTGGAGTTGCACTTCGCTAACATACGTTTCAGAGAACGGTTGCCACTTGACAACCATATCACCCACTTGTGACTCACTGTGTGAACAAGCATTTTGTGTACTACAGAAGGAGTTGCTGAACCATCTCAGGATAACCACCGGACGTGTTTTTTTAATGTTTTTTTGATTATCACTCGATGGAGTTGTACAGAATTATCTTCTACTTGCTCCAAAATACAGTATTCAGAAACGTGGAAAGAGAGAACGGTACGAGCATAACCTGGCCGAATAATCCATTTCTAGGCCAAAGAAACTATTTTCATACCTTAACAGATCTTCCAAGGCGGTCTGTGGAATTCCTGCATTGTCTACTAAGGAGCCAGGTATAATACACTATGATGTTGACGCCAAAGCTGACCCCTTTGTTCTACGGTTCTCCTCAGTATACACGAAGGGAGACAAACTCGCAAACCCTCATATACTTGCACATACAGTACCTCTGGGACATATCGATATCGACGTAGGTGCTACCTTGAAGCTACTACTATAACTGAACTCATTTCCTCACCAGGCCCCGACGGGCTACAACCCCATTTTCTCAAGATGGTAGCAGAATTCATTGCCGTCTCACTGTCAAATTTTGCAGCTGTCTCTTAAAGCTGGTCGACTACCTGTCGACTGGAAGACGGGTGTAGTTATGCCAAAATACAAGGGTGGAAATCACCAGGACCTTGCGAACTACCGGCCAATTTGCTTGACGTCGGTCGCGTGCAAGATCATGGAAAAGCTCATTAAATGTAACATCCATCGACATTGCGAAGATCTGAACTTCGTTTCGTCTACTCAGCATGGCTTCCGAAAGGGACATTCCTGCATCACTAACCTGCTGGTCGCAAGAGAGAAGTGGGCTAAATCAAAGGACGCTGGAAAACGTTTAGATGTGGTCTTCATCGACTTCAGCAAAGCTTTTGACAGAGTCCCTCATGAGGAACCACTCTTTAAGCTCTGCGGAATTGGCATAACAGGGAACCTCCTACTATGGATCAGTGACTTACTGCAAAGTCGGAACATGCAAGTCAAAGTAAACGATACCCTTTCATTCCCAGTGCCTATGTACAGTGGCGTAACACAAGGCTCCGTTCTCCGACCGGAATTGTTCAAGATATATATGAATGATCTATCAAGTATGCTACAAACGGACTGTCTGATCTATGCAGACGACCTCAAGCTATGGTCGGAAGTGTCCAGCTTCGAAGACGCCGACCGATTACAGGAAAAGCTTGATCTACTACATTCTTGGTCTATCAAGTGGGGTTAGCCGGTCAACAAAGATAAGTACTCTGTCCTTTCCATGGGTGCTGCTGAACCACTGGGCATCTATCACATTGGCGGGCACCTACTCCAGATTGCCACACAGGAGAAAGACCTGGAGACAATAGTATTTTCTGATCTCCACCCTTGACACATTAAAGAAAACTGTTGCGACGAATAGGATGTGGGGCGTCACAAGGAGATCATTCTCTAAAATGACGCAGCAGATATTTAGACTTCCCTTCACCTCCCACATCCATCCCATCCTTGAATTCGGACTTCGGCCATAGCCCCTCTGTCGAATCAGGAAAGTAACAAAATAGAAAATATTCAGCGACGTGCCTCGAAATTTGTCCTTGGGCTACGTGAACCCCCGCACCCAGCTGACTACAGAGAATGAACGTTTTCCCCTTAGACTATCGCCGACGTCGCGCAGACCTCATCTATACTAGGCGTATCCTACGAGAACTGGGAAACGAGCTGAGGCAGTTTTTTCAGCTAAGACTTGGCAGTTCGACTCGAGGTCATAGCTGGAGGCTGTTTAAACCGAGGAGGTTCAAAGTCCGCTCAGACGCTGCTCTCTCTACTCGAGTAATTAATGACTGGAACCGACTGCCGGACCCGATTGTCAATGCGCAGTCCGAAGCAAGTTTCAAACTTTTGCTAGACATCTTCCTACTGAGTACTCCAGGATCCTGCAGGACTGATACTACATCCTGAGCCATGACACAGCTACTACGCCTGCAATCCTTGGAAGGTTGGGAAGTGAAGGAGCTGACACGGGACCTCTCTTCTGCTTTTTACCACGCAATGAACTCAATGAATGACACCAAGTAGAGATAAGTCAAAGCGACGGCAATCAACAGCGCGCCCAAAACGGTAATGGCCGACAGATATGCATTATGACAACAGAAAGTTAATCGTTCACCTACCAGTATTCCCGTTGATAGCAATTTGTATAAGTCACTTCACATCATTGTATGGTAGAGAGCAGAAGGAGAGTCCATTATCAGATCCGTCGCTTCCCAGTCATTGCGGACATTGCTGGGTCATAGTGAAAATAGGGTTCCACAATGAACCTTAAAGCTAGGTTGTGAAGCAATATTCGGGTACAGTTATCAAGTGGGAATCCAACAATTTCTTGAAACTTTCCTCGGACTGCGCATCAACGACGAGCTCCGGAAGGCGATTCCAGTCATTAACCACGTGTGTGGATAGAGGTAAATTTACCGCACATGGTCTCCTCGATTTGAACAATTTCCATCCGTGACCACGTGTGGAACTTTCAATGTTCAGATGAAAGAACTGCTGTAACTCGCTTCCTAGCTCTCCTATTAGGATACGTCGAGTGTAGATCAAGTCGCCGCGACGACGACGCTAATCCAGAGAGAAAAGATTTAATCACTGGAGACGAAGAGGATAAGATAGGCACCGCATCTCTGGCACACAATTAGTTCCACGGCGTTGTACCTTTTCAATCATATCGCATTCGGTCTCCACATTGAACAAAAGTGCGGCAATGTTTTTTATTAATAAGATATTTGAGTCATTAAAAATAGAACTGAAAAGTGAAGGAGTCGGCTGGGAAAAAGAAAAGGTTTGCTGTTTGCCGCCCAAGAGCATCGAGCTTGCGCGCAAAACCATAACCGTGGGTTCTCTAACCACGTGATCGAGAAGCGAATTCCAGCGAACTACAATCGGCGCGACATAACGAGTTTCCGTCCTAATCCTATCAGACTGTGGTTTTATCAGTTTCAGTGGGTGACCGCGGAGATTAGGTAACGTAGCGGGAATAAATAGCCATGACAAGTCCGGCCCAATCTTACCCGTCAAAATACGAAGTGAGAATCAGGTCCCCTCTTATCCTTCGATAGTACATTGAGCATATCCCCAAACTGAGCAAGCATTCAGGATACGTCTGTCCCCGTTGAACCTGACACTAACCGAGTGCCCACTCGTAACACCCTCCCCAAGTCCATTTTGTCTCGGTTAAAACATGGTGGACAAGCCTGAGTACAATATTCCAGGTGAGGGTCGACGAATGCCGAAAATAGCTTCACAAACATATTGGCCATTTAGATTCCGAAAGCGCGGCGGATAAACCACATCATGCGAAACCCTCGACAAGCAGCCTTCTTCCAATTGTCTCCAGAATGAAGTGATGATGGTGTACGACTCCTAAATCAACGTGCTGAGTGACAACAGGGAGTTCACTACCGCCGACAACATATCGGGTGGGAGGATTTGCAGCTCCGATTCGGAGAACAGAGCACTTGGCCCTATTTATGGGCATCAACCATAAGTTAGACCATTCCCAGAGCCTATCCAAGGCACGCTGAATTGCCTCAGGACCCCCCGGGATGTCCACAATATTCCAGAGCTTAAGGTCGTCAGTAAACATTAGTGATGACACCCCTAGCTCTCCCGGCAAGTCATTTACATAGATTGCGAACAACAATGGCCCCAATACCGAGCCCTGCGGAACGCCACTAAGGACAGCTTGCCTGAGCGAAAGGCAACGCCCCACTCGTACGCACTGTTCCCTCCCCTCAAGGAAGGCAGACACCCATTGGAGGGCGCGACCAGATATCCCGTAAGATCTCAACTTTAGTGAGAGCCGATGATGCGGAACAGTGTCAAAAGCTTTCGAAAAATCTACGAATAGCATGTCTACAGCGTGGCCACTGTCGACCGCATCTGCCCAGCTTTCACGAGTTACAAGTAGAGCAGCCTGGAATGAAAACTTGCGTAATCCATGTTGCGCAACACTGAGAAGGTTGAATCTATTTAGGTGATTCTCCACTGAATCCCTTATTAGCTTTTCAAACAACTTGACTACTACACTTGTCAAACTGACAGGCCGGTAGTTCGCGGGTAAGAGCGCTGTCACTGCCCTTAAAAATCGGACAGATGATTGCCTCCTTCCATTCCCTAAGGTAGGCTGCAGCTGTCCAGCGGATAATGAAAACACGCATGTGAGAGGATCACTCAACTCAGTAGCCAGTTCGTGTAACAGCTTCGGATGAAATGAATCAGGACAGGAAGCTTTAGAGGGCTTAATATCATGCAGTATCTCGAAGACCTGAGTCTCCGTTACGTTAAACTCAGCTAAGCAAGGATCCTCTGGAAATCTTGAAACCAATTCAACCTGTGGTAAAGAGATCACACGAGCAAAGACCTCAGTGTACTGATCACTCAGTACACAAGACTTGTCATAGTCAATTTGCGCACGGGTCCCGTCTGCTCGCAATAAGGTTGGTATAGACAGTTTTGCCCCGCTGCGTCTTTTAACGTAAGCAAAACCTTCTTGGGATTAGCTGCGGCCGAGTCCGCTAAACCCTGCTCGTATTGGAGACGAGCAGTTCTGAGATGTTGCTTACAT
>OX104069.1:33257706-33282922 GCA_944474145.2 Dicrocoelium dendriticum
GAGCATTAAGGGCACAGCCTCCATGGATAGATACCACAAGCAAGTACCTACTCAAAAAACGGTCTAGATGCTGGCGAACCTACCAAGCAGCTCCATCAGCCAGTACCTATGATAGTTATCGAGAGATTAGAGATAAATGTAAGCAACATCTCAGAACTGCTCGTCTCCAATACGAGCAGGGTTTAGCGGACTCGGCCGCAGCTAATCCCAAGAAGGTTTTGCTTACGTTAAAAGACGCAGCGGGGCAAAACTGTCTATACCAACCTTATTGCGAGCAGACGGGACCCGTGGGCAAATTGACTATGACAAGTATTGTGTACTGAGTAATCAGTACACTGAGGTCTTTGCTCGGGAGACCTCTTTACCACAGGTTGAATTGGTTTCAAGAGTTTCAGAGGATTCTTGCTTAGCTGAATTTAACGTAACGGAGACTCAGGTCTTCGAGCTACTGCAAGACATTAATCCTTCTAAAGCTTCCGGTCCTGATTCAATTCATCCGAAGCTGTTGCATGAATTGGCCACTGAGCTGAGTGGTCCTCTTACATGCGTGTTTTCAATACCGCTGGACAGCTGCAGCCTACCTTCGGAATGGAAGGAGGCAATCATCTGTCCGATTTTTAAGGGCAGTGACAGCTCTTTACCCGCGAACTACCGGCCTGTCAGTTTGACAAGCGTAGTAGTCAAGTTGGTTGAAAAGCTGATAGGGGATTCAGTGGAGAACCACCTGAATAGATTCAACCTTCTCAGTGTTGCGCAACATGGATTCCGCAAAGGATCTTCATGTCAGGCTAATCTACTTGTAGCTCGTGAAAGCTGGGCCGAAGCGGTCGACAGTGGCCACGCTGTAGACCTGCTATTCGTAGATTTTTCGAAAGCTTTTGACACTGTTCCACATCATCGGCTCTCACTAAAGTTGAGATCTGACGGGATATCTGGTCGCGCCCTCCAATGGGTGTCTGCCTTCCTTGAGGGGAGGGAACGGTGCGGACGAGTGGGGCGTTGCCTTTCGCTCAGGCAAGCTGTCCTTAGTGACGTTCCGCAGGGCTCGGTATTGGGGCCATTGTTGTTCGCAACCTATGTAAATGACTTGTCGGGAGAGCTAGGGGTGTCATCACTAATGTTTACTGACGACCTTAAGCTCTGGAATATTGTGGACATCCCGTGGGGTCCTGAGGCAATTCAGCGTGCCTTGGATAGGCTCTGGGAATGGTCTAACTTATGGTTGATGCCCATAAATAGGGCCAAGTGCTCTGTTCTCCGAATCGGGGCTGCAAATCCTCCCACCCGATATGTTGTCGGCGGTAGTGAACTCCCTGTTGTCACTCAGCAGGTTGATTTAGGAGTCGTACACGCATCAGCACTTCATTCTGGAGACAACTGGAAGAAGGCTGCTTGTCGAGGGTTTCGTATGATGTGGTTTATCCGCCGCTCTTTCGGAATCTTAACGGCCAATTTGTTTGTGAAGCTATTTTTGGCATTCGTCTGACCTCACCTGGAATATTGTACTCAGGCTTGTCCACCATGTTTTAACCGAGACAAAATGGACTTGGAGAGGGTGTTACGAGTGGGCACTCGGTTAGTGCAGGATCTACGGGGACAGACGTATCCTGAACGCTTGCTCAGTTTGGGGATGTACTCAATGCACTACCGAAGGATAAGAGGGGACCTGATTCTCACTTATCGTATTTTGACGGGTAAGATTGGCCCGGACTTGTCAAGGCTATTTAGTCCCGCTACGTTACCTAATCTCCGCGGTCACCCACTGAAACTGCATAAACCACAGTCTGATAGGAGTAGGACGGAAACTCCTTTATTGCGCCGACTTATAGATCGCTGGAATTCGCTTCCAGATCACGTGGTTAGGGAACCTACGGTTAAGGGTTTTGCGCGCAAGCTCGATGCTCTTGGGCGGCAACAGTAAACCTTTTCTTTTTCCCAGCCGACTCCTTCACTTTTCAGTTCTATTTTTAATGACTCAAATATCTTATTAATAAAAAACATTGCCGCGCTTTTGTTCACTGTGAAGACCGAATGCGATATGATTGAAAAGGTCCAACGCCGTGGAACTAATTGTGTGACAGAGGTGCGGTGCCTATCTTATCCTCTTCTTCTCCAGCGATTAAATCTTTTCTCTCTGGATTACCGTCGTCGTCGCGGCGACCTGATCTGCACTCGACGTATCCTAAGAGGAGAGCTAGGAAGCGAGTTACAGCAGTTCTTTCATCTGAACATTGAAAGTTCCACACGTGGTCACGGATGGAAATTGTTCAAATCGAGGAGACCATGTGCGGTCAAATTTAGCTCTATCCACGCACGTGGTTAATGACTGGAGTCGCCTTCCGGAGCTCGTCGTTGATGCGCAGTCCGAGGAAGGTGTTAAGAAATTGGTGGATTCCCTCTTGATAACTGTGCCGGAATATTGCTTCACAACCTAGCTTTAAGGTTCATTGTGGAACTTTATTTTCACTATGACCTCAGCAATCTTCACAATGACTTGGAAGCGACGGATCTGATAATGTACTCTCCTTCTGCTCTCTACCATACAATGATACAATGATGTGAAGTGACTTATACAAATTTTTATCAACGGGAATACTGGTAGGGGAACAATTAACTTTCCTTTGTTATAATGCATATCTGTCGGCCATTACCGTTTTGGGCGCGCTGTTGATTGCCGTCGCTTTGACTGATCTCTACTTGGTGTCATTCCTTGAGTTCATTGCGTGGTAGATAGCAGAAGAGAGGTCCCGTGTCAGCTCCTTCACTTCCCGACCTTCCAAGGATTGCAGGCGTAGTAGCTGTGTCATGGCTCAGGATGTAGTATCAGTTCTGCAGGATCCTGAAGTACTCAGTAGGAAGATGTCTAGCAAAAGTTTGAAACTTGCTTCGGACTGGGCATTGACAATCGAGTCCGGCGGTCAGTTCCAGTCATTAATTACTCGAGTAGAGAGAGCAGCATCTGAGCGGACTTTGAACCTCCTCGGTTTAAACAGCCTCCAGCTATGACCTCGAGTCGAACTGCCAAGTCTTAGCTGAAAAAAACTGCCTCAGCTCGTTTCCCAGTTCTCGTAGGATACGCCCAGTATAGATGAGGTCTGCGCGACGTCGGCGATAGTCTAAGGGAAAAACGTTCATCCTCTGTAGTCAGCGGGGTGCGGGAGTTCACGTAGCCCAAGGACAAATTTCGAGGCACGTCGCTGAACATTTTCTATTTTGTTACTTTCCTGATTCGACAGAGGGGCTATGGCCGAAGTCCGAATTCAAGGATGGGATGGATGTGGGAGGTGAAGAGAAGTCTAAGTATCTGCAGCGTCATTTTAGAGAATGATCTCCTTGTGACGCCCCACATCCTATTCGCCGCAACAGTTCTCTTTAATGTGTCATGGGTGGAGATCAGAAAATACTATTGTCTCCAGGTCTTTCTCCTGTGTGGCAATCTGGAGTAGGTGCCCGCCAATGTGATAGATGCCCAGTGGTTCAGCAGCACCTATGGAAAGGACAGAGTACTTATCTTTGTTGACCGGCTAACCCCACTTGATAGACCAAGAATGGAGTAGATCAAGCTTTTCCTGTAATCGGTCGGCGTCTTCGAGGCTGGACACTTCCGACCATAGCTTGAGGTCGTCTGCATAGATCAGACAGTCCGTTTGTAGCATACTTGATAGATCATTCATACATATCTTGAACAATTCCGGTCGGAGAACGGAGCCTTGTGGTACGCCACTGTACATAGGCACTGGGAATGACAGGGTATCGTTTACTTTGACTTGCATGTTCCGACCTTGCAGTAAGTAACTGATCCATAGTAGGAGGTTCCCTGTTATGCCAATTCCGCAGAGCTTAAAGAGTGGTTCCTTATGAGGGACTCTGTCAGAAGCTTTGATGAAGTCGATGAAGACCACATCTAAACGTTTTCCAGCGTCCTTTGATTTAGCCCACTTCTCTCTTGCGACCAGCAGATTAGTGCTGCAGGAATGTCCCTTTCGGAAGCCATGCTGGGTAGACGAAACGAAGTTCAGATCTTCGCAATGTCGGTGGATGGTACATTTAATGAGCTTTTCCATGATCTTGCGCGCGACCGACGTCAAGCAAATTGGCCGATAGTTCGCAAGGCCCTGGCGGTTTCCATCCTTGTGTTTTGGCATAACTTCACCCGTCTTCCATTCGACAGGTAGTCGACCAGCTTTAAGAGACAGCTGCAAAATTTGACAGTGGGACGGCAATGAATTCTGTTACCGTCTTGAGAAAATGGGGTTGTGGCCCGTCGGGGCCTGGTGAGGAAATGAGTTCAGTTATAGTAGTAGCTTCAAGGTAGCACCTACATCGATATCGATATGTCCCAGAGGTACTGTATGTGCAAGTATATGAGGGTTTGCGAGTTTGTCTCCCTTCGTGTATACTGAGGAGAACCGTAGAACAAAGAGGTCAGCTTTGGCGTCAACATCATAGTGTATTATACCTGGCTCATTAGTAGACAATGCAGGAATTCCACAGACCGCCTTGGAAGATCTGTTAAGGTATGAAAATAGTTTCTTTGGCCTAGAAATGGATTGTTCGGCCAGGTTGTGCTCGTATCGTTCTCTCTTTCCACGTTTCTGAATACTGAATACTTTATTTTGGAGCAAGTAGAAAATAATTCTGTACAACTCCATCGGGTGATAATCAAAACAACATTAAAAAAGCACGTCCGGTGGTTATCCTGAGATGGTTCAGCAACTCCTTCTGTAATACACAAAATGCTTGTTCACACAGTGAGTCACAAGTGGGTGATATCGTTGTCAAGTGGCAACCGTTCTCTGAAACATATGTTAGCGAAGTGCAAATCCAACAAAGATTTGAATTTCTGCACAGATTCGGCCTCGACGACGTGTTCTGGCAGACTGTTCCGGGCGTGCACAACCCTCCGCTCGAAACACAGGGGGTGTGGGATTTTCTTCAGATCAGGTACCACGAGTTTGTACCTGTGCCCCCGTGTGGTGCATGGTACTCGCAAGTGGAGTAACGACCTAAGCATGGGGAAATGACCGAGATGTAAGATACGGTAGGTCATGATAAGATCCACTTGAAAATGGCGATATGACAAGCTGTAGAGCCCAAGTTGCATGCACCGGTTTTCATACGATAAGCCTCTCAAGCTGGGGATCAACTTGGTGGCGACGTGTTGTACTCTTTCGATCTTTTGCGCTTCGCCGCGAGTAATCGGACAGTATGCAGGCGAGCCGTACTCTAACATTGGTCTGACGATGGAAGAGAAGAGGCGAGTGGCGACGTCCTCAGACCAAGTGCAGAAGCTGCGTTTCAGCGCCCAGAGCATGCGCGGTCCGTTTCGATACAGTTTGTCGGTGTTGTCGACGGACTTCAAGTCGCAGCGTGAGAGTACACCTAGGTCTTTCACGGAAGGTGTGGGATGCAGTGGTTGGCCGTCTAGAGTGTACGTTCGTCCGTGAACAGCCTGAGGGGGGGCAGAAATTCCTGATGGCCTTGTATTTGGAGTAGTCTGAGTCTAAGCGAGAAATTTTGCACCTGTCCCATAGTTTTCGTCGTTGTTTCATGTTGGCCCTGAGTTCTCGGGCGATCCAGGGGGACCCTTGGAGAGGGGTCTGTTACTGTGGAATGGAACGACCTCCTCAATGAGTAGCTTCAACTTGTAGGGTAGATCTTTCCGAGCAGCATCGAGTTCCAAGTTTTGTGGAACATTCTAGTCCGGCGTACTTGCTGCCGGCCTTAGCTTGAATGCGTAGGTCCGCCAGAAGTTTTGACGGTGTGCGCCCCGGGCTCGGATAGCTAGACGTTTAGTTCATAAAAAGGAGATTGCACAATGTTCACTTTTACCTATAAGTTGTAGAAGAGTCAATTCTGAGACATCTGACAGAGCCGGAGTGAGCACAAGATCAAGAGTGAAACCAAAGCGCCACCAAACGATGCCGGATGTTAAACGGGTCTTGCATGGTTTACCCTTGGTTTCACTGTTCCGGTACTTAGCCGCGCAATTCTCCAGTATTACGGGAAGGTTGCATAAACTCAACCACCTGTCGCTCCGCTTCGGGAAGCAAGCACCACTTACTAACTTATATACGAGTATCCTATAGATAGCATGTATGTTTATGCTACAGACTATGCATACCAACCTCATAGTACACGGCTATGATTGCCTCACAACCATGGTCTATATACGCACACAACGTACAGACCACGTAAAAATGATTTGCACTTACTGCCATCACACTTTAGTTTCCGGTTACTGAGCGTGCATCGATACTTTACCCTTTTGTACCGGAAGCCCTCAACTACCTCGACTTCATTTATATAGGCCGCCGACATTAAACAACCATAATTGATAATGATTGCAGCTGGCTAGTTGGAAACGCTTCAGCTCACCTATGCATTCCTCGATCCTGTTACAATGTGGAAGAAATACACCACGGAACACAACCGTGTCATCCACAGCCATTGCAGCAAAACCAACAAAATAGCAGCAATGCACTAACACAAACAACTTTCCATACTTTGCACCAAATTGTAGTACCATTTAGCGTTTCACTTAAATACTTTAGATATCTTACAAAGTTATCAAGCCTTTTGGTGGATTTTATCACCTTCCTTAACAGCTGCCGATATAGCAAACAGTACCGCCTCCAAGTTATGGCCAACCTCTTCCTAATACTGCGGCTAATTTATCAACTGAAAATATGAGGTAACCAAAGCTTTTAGTAACCTTAACAAGTGCTTGAGTTTCAACGCCCGGTTTGCTGACGCGAAGACAGAAGTTCGTTCCATCCAGTGTTGCATAGAAAGCAACCCGCATCCACAGAATTATTGAAAATCGCTCCGACGAATCCACATTCGTCCAACTGCCAAGTTACTCAAAAGGGATGCTCCTAGCCTGTTTGAAACCATTCGATCTCGATTCCCTGAACTGGAACGATTGCATACGCTTCACGCTTCGGTGGTCTACGCTCTTATCTATGAGTACCGCGAATCTTTTACTAGTTATTTGCAAAAAATATGCGAAAATACGATAGCGAAGAGAAACGCTAAGTTGCTCAAAAGCTTGGAACCCTGTTCGTCCGAAACAAAGTTTCCCTCCACCGCTGAAAGTTATGTGCATAACCTGTCTATCCAGCAACTGAACCGGCTGCACTTAGTAGCATTGGTGTTTGGGCCGAACTGCTGCCTCTTCCAGTCGAAATGCGAGCAGCATCCTCCGGAGAACCAATCTGAGACATTAATGCACCCGTTTGTTGCTGTAATCGCTCGGAACCTACCAATTAACGCCTAGTGGTTCTCTTCCATGTGCCCTCAAAGACGACGGAGGCAATCGCGGCTGAGGCTTTAGTAGATCGTCTAGAACGCCAGAACGTCGTGGCACCCGTGCAACACGGTTTCCGCCGGCACCTTTTATGTACTATCAAGCTATTGATTGCGCGCAGTAGTCGGACGGAAGCAGCCGATGAAGGCAGAGGGACAGACGTCATTTACCTCGACTTCTCCAAAGCCTTCGATCGACTGGACCACCGCATTCTGCTTCACAGGCACGAAAACAATGGAGTTGGTGATCCGGTCCTTGGGTGGATCAGGAATTCCTTGCAGGATCGGCAAGTGCAGGTCAGAGTTCTAAGTGCGCTGTCCGATCCGATTTATGTCGAGCCAAGACCAGTTCTGGGGCCGCCTCTGTTTCTCGGGTTCATTAACGAGCTTCCGCGTCTGATTGCCTCAACTTTTCTGCTGTTTCCTGATGATGTTAAGATTTGGCGGATGATCGCCGATCCAGCAGATCACGGTGCGCTTCAACGATATCCGCACAGAGCGCAGGAGTGGTCACTCCACAATTTGCTCCAGTTCAATTCGGGGAAGTGTAAGGTGGTTCGCATTCGCCACCAGCCGAACTTCACACACAAGCTTGGAGATCATGTCTTGCAAGCAGCCACCCGGAAGCGCGACTTTGGGGCACTAGTCCAGACTGATCTAGGCTGCTCTGAACGATCTGTGAAGGCCTCAAAATCTGGGAACCTACACGTCGGCATGCTGCGGATTGCATTCGGGTGGTTTGATCTGTCTCTCTGTTCGCAGTTGCTTATCACCTACGTGCGGCCTCAAGTGGAATACGCAATCCAGGCGTGACATTACTGGCACAAGCGAGACCTTGCAGCGCTCGAGACTTCATAGCGACTAGCCACGTTGTTCAATCTTGCTGATCAACTTAGACTGAGGACCCAAAATTATACAGTGGCCCTTACCGGTGCCTACATGGCGACCTTCTTATGGCCTACTAGGTTCCAAGGAAACCCAAACACGTCAGCCGCCACCTACTACAACTCAGCCAAACACGGATTTCAGGGGCCACCAGTTCAAGTTAGCCATGCAGTAAAGTCGGCTAGAATATCAACAGAAGTTTTATTCACTTCGCATGTGCCAGCTAGGGAAAGCCCTCCTAAAGTATATTGTTTCGCTCCCACTTTACGTGCGTTTGAAAAACGTCTTGGCGTTTCCCTAACCCACTTACACTAAGAGACAGCCTGTGTGTTTCGACGGATGATATAAGGTGACGAAAGTTGCACAACCAGAAGTAACCTACAAAACTGTGGTTGTCCCTTTCTGCGTGCCTGTGTTAACACTGTGGTGAATCCACAAAACGGTTTTTATTTATCCCTTTGTTCTCTATTCACCATGTTGTGGTTCTCTTTATGGCCATCCAAAGTGAATTGATAAAATCCGCTTTTTGCCCTTTCCGTTTCCCGTTCCACTGATAAAGCTGCTCCGTGTGTCTTCCATGTTTTGGAGTCTATCATCGCTGATGCACTCAAGCAGTATCTGGAAAATCACGTGATAGCACCAGAACAACATGGCTTCCGACAAAAACGCTCATGTACGATAAACCTGCTACTTGCACGCAATCGCTGGACTGAAGCAATTGATGGTGAAGCAGGAGTTGATGTCATTTAGTTGGACTTCTCCAAAGCGTTTGCTCACACAGACCACCGAATTCTCCTTCATAAACTAAAGCTATATGACATTGGCTATATGTTGCTGCGTTGGATAGACAATTTCCTGCGCGCACGTCGGTTGTAGTTGAGAGTATCAGGATCCATTTCCAACGCAACTGTGGTGGAGTGCAGTGTATTGCAAGGCTCGCTGCTAGAGCCCCTTCTATTCATGATTTTCATAAATGATCTGGCAAGGGAAATTACTTCCGATTTCCTATACTTGGCGAAAAAGATCAAGTTATGGCGGGCGCTGAGAGAACCGTATGAGCACAGAAAGCTTCAGCGTGACCTCAACACGATTTCAAACTGGTCGGTTCTGAAAACACTGTCGTTCAATGTGGAAAAATGTCACGCTCTTCAGTTGCGCCATGGACATGACTACGTGCTTAGGCTTGGGTCACATGTATTGCAAATAACTTCCCAAGAACAGGAACTTGGTGTGCTCATTCGAAGTGATCTTAACTATAAAAAGCAGTCAGAGGCAACAGAGAAAAGAGCCGACTTGCACGTCAGTCTGCTGCTGAGAGCACTCAGAAGTTTGACCCATCCATCCTCATGATGCAAAAGTCTTACATGCGCCCTCGCGTAGAATACACCATCCAAGCTAGGTAATATTGTTTGAGGCACAACTTAGTAGTGCTGGAGAAACCACAACGCAGGATCACAACGAACGACAAGGGTCTAAAGAATCTGTCTCACCAGCACAGGCTGAAGTCGTTGGGAGTTTTCAGTGACCGCTACTGAAGGCTGCGCGTTGCATAAAATACTAACGCACACCTGTCAATGGAGTTTAATGATAGACACGAGATTAAATTAAGTACAAATGCGTAAGAAGTAACACCCAAATTTGGGATGATGATCAAATGCAAAGGGAGGGTCTGTTATACAGCGGACTGCGTATATATCTATGGATTCAAATATACTCCGTCTGCCAGTGTGTCTGAACAGAGGAAAAATCGTATTACATGAAAATTTATTGTATGCTATATATATACATATATATAATGACTCTTCTGGATTAGTTACAATTGTGAGATTGTGTGGTGGTTTGAAGCAGAACATACAACAGCTAAAACATAGTAGAAATGAAGCACAAATGCGACAAGCGTTTGTCAAGTAATCGTAATAATAGTAACAGTAAAACAACGTATGTTCTCGGTTACAAGGTGCGCCTGGCCTCTGCTTCTGTAAGTGAACGCACTCCGACTTCGCATCAACGGATAGGTCGTTTCTGAGGTAAATACGTATTTATCGGATGCACGCTTGGACGTTGTCTATCCTGATTGTAAAGTCAATTGAGTTCAGTACGACGTATTGTTGCGGAAATCTCAGAAGTGGAGGCCTCTTTACCTAGAACAATCGCAACTAAAACAGCAGAGGACACGAACAATCTGGAGTGAGCCTGTCTTTCCAACTACACACATAACTGACCACAGCACAGAAGTGAATCTTCTGGGGATGCATCGGTCAAGTATGGAGTGGTGTGGTAGTGCACGGCGTCTCTCAGTTTTCCTTTTGAACATTAAGGACACATTTGAACTATCAAACATGAGCTTGAATTGATGTAAAAGAATAATATAATAATCATCCACTTTCTCAAGAAGAGTAATGCAGGCAAGGCACTACGGCGTACTAGGAACGATCTTTCATCCTTAGAACCCTGGTGTCGTTTTTGAGCAATCGCCTTCGTTCTTAAAAATGCCACAAGCCATTTGAATCACTCAAACCTTATGGTGAACAGCTTGAGCAATTTGCTTCTATCCGGGAATTGTCTGTGCAGCACTCGATAATGTTTGACCTATCCGAACAATGAATTATAGGATAACAAAGGCGAAGAAACATTGGTGACATTGGTCGGTCATCCGCGTTTCGAGAAGCTAATATCTTTTAGAGTGGTTTTACTCACTCGGCTCTCACGAGGATCAATGAGTGGACGAAAATTAAGACTCGTGAGGATGAGTTTGGAAGCAGTCGCAATAAGGCTAGTGCCTCAAAAATGTGTCGCTTCTGACTGTTCACGCCTCCACGACCGCAAGAAGAACACAAAGATGAGCAACTGTCGAGTTGTATGCATGAGAGTATAATAGTGAATGAAGCAAAGCTACTAAAGCATGTTGGAGCCAACCAACAATATAGGAAACAACGCATAGTACGAGCCCATATGTGGCAAAAGAAAGAACCATTCAGGCGAGTTCGAGGAGACGGCATTAGCGGAAGTAGTCTGCTGAGATAGTATCCATTATGAAGGACTTAAGCCAGCCAATCGAAGGAAAGAAAGGATGAGTTTAAACCACTGTCAAGAAACAAACAATGCCGAAACGAAAGCAAGTGACTAAGAATTACAGCAAAAAATAGATTTCCACTGAGCATCCCCTAAGAAATAAGTTTTGCAGTCTGTCTACTTACTTAGAAAATGAGCACAGAGTTGAATGTTACCAACCTCAAAGACCCATTCTTCAGTCTCCTAGTGTTGAGTAGAGGAGCAAATCCAAATAACAAATTTTCAACACATGCCCAACAATGATGAGGGAAGGTCACGGGTCCAGGGACCTTGTTTCGTTTCAATACTGCGAGTTCATGTCGAATCTCTTTCAAATTGGGAGATTTGGTATGAACTTGCTACGTCAGCAGTCTCAGAGCAGGTCTGCTGTATTGATCTTCAAATGTTTTCTCCAACCGGTGGTCAATGAGGCAGAGAAAGGATGATCTGTCAAGATTTCGCAACTATTGTCCCATCAACGGAGGGCTTTTTTAGACCGGAGCTCTGGGTGAGTTGGAACAGCAATCATGTGGTCCCAATAATAATGGCTTTCTTCATCGCGCAGGCTCTGGCCACAAACAGTGGGAATTGGAACATTCTAGATATAAGATGTTCCTGGGTAATAATGAGCAACATAACATGAGACACGTAATATACTGTTTGTTCTGCTAAAGATATACGGTATGGCGGATCACGGCGAAATACTATTAGCAACACTCACCGCAATGAACAGATGTGATGTGTTCTCGTAAATCCTTCATCTCAGTAAAAGATCTGTCGCAGTGTCCACACGCATAGGGGCACTGATCTAGATAGAGAAGCAGAAGCCAGTTAAATGCACATGAATCACAAAGCGAAGATATGAATCTCCAACCGCTAACCTTCTATGGCAAACCTCTAGCATATGGCAACTAACTAAGGGACTTAGGGCTTCACTATTCCAGTAGGCTTAACTTCTCCAAACATTTGTTAAAGCCAAGAAAAAGAATGCATAGTTTTTCAAACTCCTTACCTTAACAAATGCTAAAGTTGCACTGTACAAAACTTGTACACGCCCAATGTTAGAGTACTGCTGTATGGTATTCGGCAATGCAAGGCAGTGACACAGCGGCACTAGAGCGCGTTCTAGGTGCTTTTATAAGATGGCTCTTGGGCTCTACTCAGAGGTTAACATACTCTGAACGCTTCAACTTGTTGATGTTGGACCCTGTATATATGGATATATATATGTATATATATGTATATATATATTTCATGGGCGCATTCATACACCTGGAAACTCTTCCCAATTACATCACCATAAACGCTACCTTATCCGTAATAAACAGTGCACACTTGCGATTGCAAAGTCGCGCACCAGCAAGCGTGCAAACATTTTCCTTATTCGATATGCATTGATTTGGAATCGTCTCTCACCGTCCATTAGATCATGCACATCTGCTCACATGTTCCGTGTACAGATTTATAAATTGCTCACAGTTTCAACAACTATGTAACTGCAAGCTGAATATCGCGAAGACAGATTTATCCGAAGGGACTAAAGGGTGCATGTCCGTGCTACCTCCCAGTCGTACATTTAAAAGCTTCATGAACATCACAGAAGCCAAAAAATGAAGAAAAAGACCGAATATAAATGCCCACTTTTCCAAAATCTATCACTTTCTCTCCTTACCCGGCTATACCAAACTCAAGTCCTCCATATCAATATGGGGCTCAAAAGGGGCCTTAAACCGAGTCCTCTTCTTCATTCGTCCTACCAATGTTATATTCTTTTCTTACGCGTCCACGCCGACCTCCAGGCTTTAATGCCTACATGGAAAGTAAACCGCGTCCGCATTTTCAATCTTTGGACCCCAGTAATATCCTCTGGTTAACCGGCCCTACCCATCTCAACGCCTCCATGACCACATAGATGCACTTGAAGAATGTCAACCGAATATTCATTCTTTTCAACCCAACGACTGTTACACCATTCCTTTTCAAGTAGCAATGCTTTCTATTGCTAACTCTGTCACCGATACCCATGCGCACGATGCTCGAGGGTAGAGCCAACCGCTGGCTTCCTTGCGGTATCTTCCAGCCCCTACCAACCAGTTTTCGGAAAGCGTGAGTTACAAATGGGTGGACACATGCAGCTAGGGTTGCGTGGGGTGGCCCCAAAGAGGGCCAGGTTATCATATTCTCGAGCAAGCATAAATGAAAAATGTCTACCAGAAAAATGGACGCACATGCATATAAATGCACGTATAGTGCTCCTCGTCGTTGGCGTGCGCTGCACCTGCCCTTTGAAACCAGCTGTTGCAGTCAGGGCACATCACACAATCAACGACGTTGCAGCGCGCACTTGGTCCATTTTCGTTAACGCAGCCTGGGGGACTACCTGGTGCTCTGTCGCTTGTGTTAACTGTCTGGAACGATGCGTAAAGACATAGTCGGGAAGCGTCGGACGTCAAGATGATGCGTTTCCGCAGACAGCTTATGTGGTTCAATAACCATAGACGATAGAGACTGCTTCCTTTTGATAGTCTTGGGGCGGTCACTCTGGGGTATGGCATCCGGCTATTCAATGTCGTTTGGAAGGCAGATTATAACTGGAAACAAGCTGTGCCTACGTAGCACTGTAATCAAACCAACGCGAAAAAGCTGATCCGTCTCAAGGATAGCAACTGTACCTGGACTGTTAATCGCAACCTCTGTCACCAAACAAGTTTTTGGTACGGCATAATTTATCCTTGCACGTCAACACTGCTGGCATAGAGGCTGCTGTGGGGGCATCGGCTGTAGCACCAGTGACGAGGTTTTGCTAGCAGCGCTAGGAACCTGCTGGTCCCGAAATGACCGTTGTGACCCAATATGCGCAGTAAGCCTAGCCGCAACCCGAGCTTAATAACAGTGCCAAAGACCTGCACAAATGGTAAGCAGAACGGTGTATTATACTGAAGAGTTTAAGGGTCTGCTGAGTGTTAGCGGTCCAACAACAAACGTACAACCAAGCAGTCTCGCGGCGGCTGCATGTGCGCACACAGAACCACCACTTCACCCACAGTGCATCATTCCTCTCCTTGAATAAGCACTTCAAACCGCTGTGAGTAGCGGGGCGGTCACGTTACTTGCGCTCACGTTTTTGGACGGTGGTACTGTGTTCGATTGCCTGGCGTTAACTAAGCGGTCGTCTACCAGCGGATTGTTCTGTACGCAGTGTAAGCCTCCGACCGAACTGGATGCAGTGCCATCTTTCACAGACCGAGGCACATGCGTGGACTTGTTTATCGCCGGAGAAGTCTGGCCAATTGTTTCATTGCACAGTCTGGGAAGTACGTTTCTAAGTGTTGATGGTTTAAGCCGCTTGGTGAGCATTCGATCGATGGACGGCGTTATGTTAAGAGCGAACATGGCACTTCGACCCAGCAGTGCTAGACTATTTTCAGAAACCACCTATATGGTAACGTCGCATGTAACCGAGTGTAGACTAAGTTTTGTCATAATATATCCACGTATGTGATTAAGGCCAGTTGTGTATGAGTCAACATTGTGCGACGTTGAAGGTAGTAGAAGTTCATAAAAATAGTTGTCGTAAAGGCTGGGTGGAATAATGTTCATGGGTAATGCAGAATCTAATTCCATAGGGACTGGCACATTTGTATAGCAACAATAAAGCGTAACTGTATGAATGTCAGAGAAAGGGAGCCTGGGCGACATCCGAAAAGTCTGCCGAGTTTCTGGTTGACACAGTTTTTGAGCGAAAATATATTTTAGGCAATTTAGGTAACGGGAGTAGCACACAGTTTATAGTCAGTTACAGCTAGCAGGCGAGATCGGCAGCATCAGGCCAAATGGCCCTGCTTACCACAGCTTTTGCAATCCATTGTGCGTGCCGGACATGTTTGACAGTTTGCTTTGTGGCGAGAACTACCACACCGATAACACAAATCTTCAGCCTTTAAGATTGGGCAGAAGTGTTAGTATGAAGTTTATTGTCTTCAAGGGATTCACTTGTTTTGAACAGGCGCGGCTGTTAGAGCGTAGCTGTTAGAAGCTGTCGATCTCTATGGCTCTGTCTCGGGAAAGCTTCGAAGAGTCTTCAGAAGGTAGGGCTTCTCTTATGCGTTGATCTGCGATGCCTGCCATTACGTGTTCGGTTTGCACAACCCTCTAATCTACTCTTCGGCATGATTGTATAACAGCAGTTTTGTGCAACACGGATTAAACTGGAGACAAATTGAACCAATAGGTCTGCGACCTCTTGCATCGACCGGAAGCATTTGTAACGTTATACGAAAGCAGTAAAGCGGGCACACCAAGCTCGAGCCAATACCTCCAAAGCACTTGTAATCCTCTGCTTTTGTTGTAGTTCCAATGCGGTACATTAGTGTTGGCCTCCCTTGCCTAACAGGGTCGAAGAAGTTTCAACGTTTGATTCTTACCGTAAAATAGCTTTCCACTAAACCAAGTCGCTTTTAATAGGCTTAACACTGGCATTGCATCAGGAAGCCTCCGGCGCTGGTAGATGGAATGCCATTGAAGTGGTTTGCGGCCGCGACGCCGATGTTGTGTCGTAATTGGCGCAGTAGACCTAAACGCAACCTGCCTCAATATGCGTACCATGAACGCGCATGAACGACCATCAGAATAAAGGCACAACGTACTTGGAACCGAGTGTTCTGCTGAATAACCCTTAAGGCATGATGGGTATTAGCCATCTATCGACAAACGCACCACGAAGCAATGGTGAGAGGGGTTGCACGTACGCACGTAGAACCAGCAGTTAGCGCACACAGCGCTGACCACCGGTTTTTTCGCATAAGCGGGAAGAAGTCGGTTGTTGACGTACCTGCCACCTGCAGAATGTGCGCGCATGGCTTATCCAAGTCACTTCAGAAGGAGCACTGGCACGTGCTTTCGTTACCCATCACAACGCTATGCTTGCGTTCACCCTTGGCTGAAACTGCACCCGTAGTTACGTCACATCTTAATGCTGCCACCGTTTCCGATATATCGTGAGGCATAAATATGGGGGTTGCATAACAAGGAAAGCGGGATACCAGCTCTTTCAGATGCTCCGTGCCCGTGACCGCACGAACACTCCTCATCAACCATTTTTAGCGAAGTGGTAAAATGCGAGTCCGCATCGCGTGCGGAGTTTAATGTGTACGGTCGCTCGCTTAGGCGAACCTTTAAGTGTTTAATCTCCTGCTTCAATGGCTTGTTATGAACATACGCAACATTTACATTTTGCGCACTTTATGCTGCGCCAAACTCACTGTGTAGGACAAGCACGCTCGACAGCGGTAGCAGAAAACCTTTTTGCTTATAACCAGTATAGCTCTAAGAAGCAGCGTGAACTGCAAGTCCGTTCTGCTGTAAACTAACCTTGCATCCACTGCTTCAACAGAATGCGGCCAGCCTTCAGGTGTTTTGACAGACAGTCACCTGCATGAAACATCCCGTAGGAAATAAAACCAGCAAGCCAATACTATGGCCCCTTTATACACCAACTGAAAAAGCTTCATTTGCACTAGGCACCTATCCGTCACCATTGCCTTCGCTAAGCGACTGTTAGGCCACATTTCTGACGTGGCCCGCGCAACCTCCAGTAACTACCTGCTGTTTCAGTTAACAACAAGGCCTAGAACCCACGGCGCCCAACGCAGAAACCGTCAATCACCATGCCGTGTCGTAAGATGTAACCACCACAGCTCAACTTATTAGTGGCAGCTACAAGAAGCATGACCGTATTTTGCTACTACGGACGTAACCGAAGCGGGAACGAACAATAGGAATCGCACCTGCGTGTCATCTATTTCCACGTGCACCTTGCCATCCTTATGAAACCAACGCGCCATCTAAACGATGCCGGATGTTAAACGGGTCTTGTATGGTTTACCCTTTGTTTCACCATTCGGGTACTTAGCCGCGCAATTCTCCAGTATTACAGGAAGGTTGCATAAACTCAACCACCTGCCGCTCTGCTTCGCGAGGCAAGCACCGCTTACTAACTTATATACGAGTATCCTCCAGATAGCATGTATGATTATGCTCCAGACTATGCATACCAACCTCATAGTACACGGCTATGATCGCCTCACAACCATGGTCTATATACGCACACAACATACAGACCACGTAAAAATGATTTGCACTTACTGACATCACGCTTTAGTTTCCTGTTACTGAATGTGCATCGATACTTCACCCTTTTGTACCGGAAGCCCTCAACTACCTCTTGACTTCATTTTTATAGGCCGCCGAGATTAAACAACCATAATTGACAAAGCTTGCAGCTGGCTAGTTTGAAACGCTTCAGCTCACCTATGAATTCCTCGATCCTGTTACAATGTGGACGAAATACACCACGGAACACAACCGTGTCATCCACAGCCATTGTAGCAAAACCAACAAAATAGCAGCAATGCACTAACACAAACAATCCATACTTTGCACCAAAATGTAGTACCATTTAGCGTTTCACTTAATTACTTAAGACATCTTGCAAAGTTATCAAATCTTTTGGCTGGATTTTATTACCTTCCTTAACAGCTGCCGATACAGCAAACAGTACCGCCTCCAAGTTATGCCCAACCTCTTCCTAATACTGCGGCTAATTTATCAACTGAAAATATGAGGTAACCAAAGCTTTTAGTAACCTTAACAAGTGCTTGAGTTTCAACACCCGGTTTGCTGATGCGAAGACAGAAGTTCGTTCCATCCAATGTTGCATAGAAAGCAACCCGCATCCACAGAATTATTGGAAATCGCTCCGACGAATCCACATTCGTCCAACTGCCAAGTTACTCAAAAGATATGCTCCTAGTCTGCTGGAAGCCATTTGATCTCGATTCCCTGAACTGGAACGATTGCGTACGCTCCACGCTTCGGTGGTCTACGATCTTTTCTATGAGTAACGCGAATCTGTTAATGGCCATTTGTAAGAAATATGCGAAAATACAAAAGCGAGGAGAAACGCTAAGTTGCTCAAAAGCTTGGAACCATGCTCGTCCGAAACAAAGTTTCCCTCCACCGTTGAAAGTTATGTGCATAATCTGTCTAGCCAGCAACTGAACCGGCTGCACTTAGTAGCATTGGTGTTTGGGCCGAACTGCTGCCTCTTCTAGTCGAAATGCGAGCAGCTTCCTCCGGAGAACCAATTTGAGACTTTAATGCACCCGTTTGTTGCTGTAACACTATCTTCACCCGCACTTGGCACATTTAAGACCACCCTAGTTCATCTCGCCTAACAGTATCGGAACTAAGCCTCAACCTTCTAACGTCTTAACAAAAAGCACTGTGACACAATCAACGATATGTTATCCTACCCAGAAATATACCTTTCCTGACCAGACAAAGGATCTGGTTGGGTATTGAGGTACAACTCTGAATACGTCTCTAAACTGAATACAATCCTGGGGGACAGCGACCAATTCTGACGAGACGCAATCCAAGGGAGACCACCGCAAGAGAAAACAAAATTCATAAACAGTTTGAAGGAACTAAGAGTACCGAAGCTTGTAGACGTTGCACTTTTCTCAAAGCTGACTCATTGCGGCTCACACCCTACGCGACTCTATCGTTTGCCAAAAGGACAAAAGGCAGAACTTTCCATGCGACCAATAGCGGACATGTCTACCTTCGCTTTTCACTTGGTTGTAACGTGGATACCAAACTTGCTGGAACCGGTTCGTAAAGAACCGTCGATTCATCCGGTCAAAGAAACGTTTGAATTTGTCAACCGTTTAGAAAAGTTAAAGGCAAATGATAAAAATCACGCTTTCATTTGACGAGGAAGCACTTTTACGTTGGTAGAGTCTGTGACTTCAGTTGTGATTTAATCACTGAGAAAAACGTTGATAATAGAGTTCCGGTGAATAAACTAAAAGAATTGAGTTGGCGTTGCACTTTCAATGTATCATTTCGGTTTAATGGAATCTATTATGGACAGGTAGATGAAGTCTCAATGGGTATTCCCCTAGGCTTCTTTTGGCTGATATCTTGCTTTCAAATCTCGTAGGTGGACGCCTGAACAGTCTTAGTTCTTCACTTCATTCATATTACAGTTAGCTGGAAGACAGTTGCAGTTTACAATGCATCCATCATCAAAATTCAAAACTGAAGTTGAGTAAGATGGCTGGTTAGCGTTCCTAGAAGTTCCATTGCATCGGCGTGTAAACGGGACAACCAAAAGGAGGCTTTTCGCAAAGCTACGTTGGTAGGTCAATACACACAGTTTCTTAGCTTTGTACCACTTAATTACGGGAGGAATTTAGTTCGTTGATTATATCATCATGCCAGCGCAATCTGCAACCCAGCAACGCTGGAAAGCGAAACCAAACCTATCTTTAACAGGCTGTAAGAAAATGGTACCCTGTGCCTTTCATTAAAGAGCACTCCAAAAAGCCTGATTCTGTCAACTCTGTCTCTACAGTGCCCAAAAGCGCTAAATTCTTTACAGTTCCTTTTAAATGTGACTTCGCGTTCGCACAATCGAATAGAAAAATCTTGATGGCAGTGGCAAAGACATTTCTAGCCACTAAGCCAAAACTACTTGCTGAAACAAGATCATTGCTTTTCAGCGCTTCAAAGGATAAGCTCCCGGTTCGGCCTGAATGGTTTGTCTTATACAATTTCACCGGCAACTGTGGTGTTAGGTATCTTGGACATACGACCATTGGTTTGTCCAGAAGAATCGCTGAATCTTGTACCGCATCCTTACGGACAGGCACCGCAAAATACTTCAGCAGTTCCGTTGTACAACACGGCTTCCACTTGACAGCAAGTCCAGATGAATCCGTTTATACCATCACTAAACGCTACCCAAAATAGCTTAAGAAACCATTGTTCTCCATGTTGACGCTATTGCAATCAAGGTCCTGAGACCGGGGTTTTGCAAAACGCGCACAATTATACGACTCTGTCGTCAATCTTCTCGGGGTGTCCGACGAGCGGGCTGTACCGAAGCAACACCGCCACAACCTATTTGTTGTCGTCATGACGTTATAAAGTGCGCTAGTTACAAAATGCATCTCATATGTATAACATTTCCATTTATGCAAAACATGACCGTCAAACTTATATGTCCGACGGCTAGTCTGGACAGTGGCAACTGCGGTTGGTGTACTTAACCTTTCTCTCTGTGAGTACTACGCGGTTACCCGATTTTTTGGCGCGCCATACCGATCGAGATTATCAGCTGAAATAACGTGAAAAACAGTATTTAAATAATCACACTTGAAATGTAATTTGACTATTGTCAAATTTTCTCTGATCCAAGATATCTTGGATCGACTAAAGTGGTACTGGCCAACGCGTCTTTGGCGCATACTGGTAATTTTTCCGGTTGTTCTCAGTTTTAATCCCGTTTTGCACCCTGTTTTTGCTTTTTTATTGCGGTCGATTTCCCATTGTATGCGTGTTGGAGTTCTACTCTGTTTTTCACATGAACATGACTGTCTCGCTAAACACCGAGACGGATGGACCTATGGGGTCATCGTTCGATGAGTCTACTGCAGCTTGCGGACAGGTTAACTGTTCAGAGCCAGTAACAGATGTATCTGGCGGTATGCAATGTGACGTCTGTTGCCGCTGGTATCACGAAAGCTGTACCGGCCTACAAGCTGACTAGTACAAAATGTTATCATCAAGCGGAGTGTCCAATCCGCCACCTGGGCTGCGACGTAGTCGCAGCACTGTTACTCCGCAAAACCTAGTGGGCAATAAATAGGTTCGTGTCATTTTATGGCATGATTCCCGGCTATCTATCTGGCTTTGCAGTTTTATTTAATTCTGTGCAAATGTGATATTACATTTGTTTAAATATGTCAGAAGTCAGATACGTACCGTTACCCCGCAAAAACTAGTGCGCAATAAATAGTTTATGGTCATTTTCTGGCATTATTCCCGGCTATCTTTCTGCCTTTGCAGTTTTATTTAAATCTGTGGAAATGTGATTTTGCAAATGTTTGTATGTGTCGGAAACCAGATACGCGGTAGAAACAGTATTTTCGAATCAGTACGCCATGGAGTCCGGAGAATCTTCCTCGGGCTTTCTTTTGACAGGTTTGGCGCGGTTAATAGTTTGTTTTCAAAATTTATGCTTCTTCATTACGTCAATTTCGTACGCTACAGCAGCAGAAATTGCAACCTGTCACGGGTGAAGTACGACAGGGTTATTCATCGATGTGTCCGCTGCGCTCGTCGGAAGTCAAAAAGTACAGGAGGGAGACGTGTTTAGTAGGATTTCGCTTTTATTATTCTTAATCTTTCAGCTCAAGTGATACTAACTGCCAAGCTCGCGTTAACCTCATTAGAACGGAACGCAAGCTGAAAGTCACAACGTTCGATAAGTCTTACAATCACCCAGTTAATCGCATTCTTTTTGCCCGACCCCCCGTCAATCGCCGTCTGACAGACGATGAGTTCGCTCAGTCCGTGGACCTTTCCGCTACAACACCCCAACAAGCGACATCAAGCAGTTCGTCGAGGTTCGATTCGGAAAGCATATTACCAGCGATGATGTCCGCAAGGTTCGTCGTAAACTGGGACCTGGCCTTTAGTGTAAGCTTAGTTTGATAGTTTTTATTTCCTGCAGTAAAATTGCATCAGATTATCAAGTCTATGGAAGAAGACGGAGTTGCTTGTGCACACACATATTATTCCATCGGCATCAACAAATAGAACTTTTCCGGCGATACTCTGTTGTCGTTTATGTTAACGCTACTCATGGTACTAAGCGTTTGAAGTAAGAATTGATAGTGGCATTACTTGTTGCTTGCAGCTTCAAACTATACCAGTTTCTAATAACTGACGGCATGAGGTACGGCCGGCCAATATTTTATGCGTTTCTGCTTCGGGAAGAATACGCATCATTGCTTACGTTGTTCGAATCGTTTCGGGATATCACGGGTCATGATATTCCTGTCCGCGCAATAATGATGGACAAAATGGCCGCTCAACTACGTGCGGCGCGCGCGGTCTTTCAATGCGACATTTTGTTGTGCTACTTCCACATACGCCAGGCCATCAGGAAGCATGTAAGTGATAAATCTACGTTACATTCTGTAGACAAACAGTAACCGGTCGCGTTAGCTGTTTTATCGCGTGGCAACTTCTGACACGGAGACTGAGTATAATCTCATTATATATGTAATATTCTTGTTTTAGCTTTCAACAAGATTTGAAGCTCCTTCAAAGAACAAATCGGCACATTTTGAGCTACCTTACGTTGTACTGGTTGTACATAAAACGCCCGTGGGCGAAACACGCCCAAGCTGCACTGGTGCATTTCGACAATACAACGAACAACCGAGTTGAGAATGCCAACTTGCGATTGAAGTTACCCATGCATCGGATGGCCTTGTTTCAGCCGTTCGCAAAGTCTGGGCGCATTCAGGAGTTCTCTTGAAAGAGTCCCACATGCATGCCGCGTTATTCTGTGACAGGCGTCAGCTACTAGAAGGCAGCGCATATGTTCACCGCGTAGTTTGCCTCTTAACTACGTACGCATGCAACTTAGTGGTGCGCCATTTAGCGCAACCCATGTTACAAGCAGTTTACTCGGACCTTGGAGATGGAGTGGTATGTGAAGAAAAATTTCTGACGCTTCCAGTTTGAGATATCGCACCAGAGAAACCGCTTCAATATCGATTGCTCCTTTGGAACATGTACCTGTCCTTTGTATGAACCCATGTGGCTTCCGTTTGTGCATTTAATGACGACATACAAGCAGCACGCGTACCCGACAAGTTTGCCGTTTCTGATATATGCATCCATTTACAGGCCAAATACCTATTTGCATCCGCTGGTTGGCGGACTACAGCCTACACACAGAGTCCATGCCGTTGCGGACGTTGAAGGTCCCCGTTACGAGACCATCTACGTCTAAAACTGCACATCTTGTACATCGTCTGAGAAGTGTTGAAGAGGTTATTCCATCCAGATTTTCGGAACTGTATCAAGAGCTATTGCGAAGGACTAACAAAGTAATTGGTGATTCATCAGACATTCGACGTGCGAAGAAAGAACCGCATTCACCGAAAATTATGGCGCCCACAGATTTGTGTTTCACGTGCAGCAAGCCTGTTGTGATTGACGCAGTTCGCTGTGCACACAATCGGTTACTTCACCATCGAAAGTGTTTGCGTGTGCAACCAGGAGCCCGTTGTACAATTTGTGTGAACGCTTCACAAACGGTATCTCTGCCCATGATGGCAGTGCAGTGCTGTACTACCGGTAAGATAGCAAATTTTTACTTCTGTTTTAAGCTGTTGGTTGTTCACCCTCACCGGATTTCACAATTGCCTCTACCCCATCAACCTGCCCCGCTTACGAAGGTAAGCGACAGCTAAATATAACTATTTCCTGCGCAGGCAGTCAGGATGAGATTACCGCCGAACCGAGTACAAGTCAACAAACCGTACCCCATATTGCACGTGCACTTGGTACTGGTGATCTATTTCCTTACCTTTCATCGATAGCTTGTCGAAAAGGAGCCGTGGAATTCCCTTCAATCAGAGGTATTGTGCAGAATAGAGTGCCAAAGTAAGCTATTCGGTGCAATGTAAACTCCCATTTTCACATCATTTTAGCGTCCACATGGATGCCAGCCCAGTACAGAAAGCGCAAAGGAACAAGCTTGTTCAGATAAAAACTCTCATTCAATTACCCGACAGTAGGCTATATGTTCGCACTACTATTGTATTTTAGCCGATGATTACGACTTTGTGTAAAGATACCTTGCATGGGACATGCGATTTCAAGGCACGAATGTAGTGAACAACGCTGAACCTTCTTTCGCTCCCTTTTGTTAAGTACAATGCAGATTTTATATCGGTTTCTGAACTCATTTGTGATTACAGCATTTTAAACAATGCACTGCACAGCGGCACGTTTGCTGCCAATGTAATAGGACCCAGGTGGGTTGTCATTGCACACGGCTCGAAGTCGCGTGCTAGTTGTATACAGGCTCCAACAGTGGCACATTTGGTGTCAGCGTAATAGGGCCCAGTTGGGAAACTAATTAAATAGTCCAGGACGAAACTTGTTGGGCGGAACCTGGGATACTAGTCGGTAAGCAACGACACGTAAGACGTGCCAAATACGACAGTATAGAAGTTGGAGGCAACTGAACCCAACGTATACTGTGCAGGCTACAAGAATAAGAAGCGAATCAAACAGAGCGAGAAACGTGTAGCGAGGAACTCACCAAAACGGTTTGTGACCATGGATGTGCAGTCAGTTAAACAAATGGACGTTTTGAAGGATAAAACAACCGTAAAATCCAATGTTATAAGATACTGAAAGAGCATGTTTTTAGTTGCACTACAAACTAAAAGTGGACGGCAGGAATTTTTAATAAATGGGCTCCGAAACGGTATGCTTATCGTTAATACCTTGTAGTGAATGCTTTCTACTTTAGTTACCAATATTGCGATACTGTCACGCATATTTAAGGCAAATATAGCTGCATGCATTACACACTTCGATGTTTCCAAATCGATAAGTAGACGCATAGTAACGCCAGTTGGATATTAGCAATTTTGCAACACAGCATGTCCAGATGGTTGAGTGGACACCAGTTTGCATTCATTTCAAAACCATTTTGCTGCGCATCACGTCTGTGTTCGGTTTTGCGTTTAACAACATTTAGACATAACACCCAGAAGACGCATAAAGATAAACTACAGACTATTAACCGTCGCTCGTGACAACAAGCTTGTCACAAAAGAAAGCTTTTACGGTATACGTTGCTGAAATCCAATGTTTTTAACGGACTTTTAAGACTGCGAATTAGTTAAATGCAGCATCCATGAAAACAAGCAACCTAATTTTGACTTTTAGCATTACAAGGAGCTCAGTGTGCAATATTTGACATAAGGGTGTGGAAATTTCTTCGTCTAATTAATTTACCAACTTTACAGCATTTGGTCAACCGTATTGTCAAGCATTCGAATCAGCGGCAAACGGTTGATAGCCTTTAGCA
>OX104069.1:33283421-33299238 GCA_944474145.2 Dicrocoelium dendriticum
CCTTGTTCACCTTCATCGAATAGGATGGATACCATCTGCTTCAAAAAAGCTTGGTCGTCAAGATTCTTTACAGCTGATGATTCTTTGTCGGAATCAGGAACATTCGTAGTTAGTAAGCAACGCTCATGAGGTGTTTGTTTCCTCCTGACAGACCTGGCTTTTCTTTAATGAGCTGTTCAAGTTGTGTAACTGTCAATAATGAGCTCCAGTTGCGTTGGGTTAAATTTTGCTTTAAGCCTTGGAGCTGCTTTTCGCGTCTGCCTTTTGACCTGGTATATCCCTGAGATGTCTGCAGCGTTTATGCCCGCCACTGCCGCATAGGTCCTCGTCTTTATCTTTGGCTTAGCTGTATCCAACCGATCTGTGAAAACAATAACCTGCGTTAGTGGTGCACCATCAGAAGAGGAGGTGATCTGGCTTCGACTTGCAGCTGGATTGTCAAGTCCGACAGGCAACGGTGTTCATGCCAACGTAGTGGAGGAGGCACGGCTACTTTTCCCCTTGGGCGTAGAGTAGCCACACCCGGACAAACACACAGATGAAACAGGTGTTTCGCAGTCAGTTAGACAAAGCTTGTGCAGGAGCAGTAGTACGCTGAGGGGGCGTAGGCTCATCAGAAGTTGTTGTCTCTATCCACTGCTAGACACCGATCGCAGTGAAAGCTTATGCCCTTGTAGACAGTGTTCTGAAGACTGTGATAGAGATCTTGATAAATGTTACAACCCCCAATGTGAATCCAACTCTCGTAGATGACGTACTGGACGGCTTTGATCGCGAGGTGACACGTTTGCCACAGTCCACACATTTGGACTTCCTAATTTCGGGGAGAAAAAGTTGGCAATAGTCAAATATTGTTGAAAGTATTTTCTGAAACACTTCTCTTCATGATATATGAGAAAAGTTTGCCAAAAGTCAACTTCCGTTCCCAGTGTTTATTCAAACATTGTTTTCAACGATATTTCAGCCTGGAAATCGAAGCAGGATGGCAGCAACTGTTAAGGTTGATAAACTGTCCCGTCCAAGTAGGCTTATGTTATACCGATCGAGTGACGGTGCCGTCTGGGTTTGTTTTCGTATTCACACTTAAAAGATTCAACATTTTCCAACATAAATCTGATCGAACGATGGCACTGGTTCCGTGCGTAAAGTAAATCATTTGGCGGATGAGAATTATCAACTACAACAAATTTTTGATCCAGGTGTCTGTTCTACGAACGCACATTGTGCATAAAAGGACGAAATTTGCTGTTTTCCAAGTTGCCCACGAAAATACCAACCAGGATTGTCCCAAGTGGGCTGCCGATGGCCAGGCCATTTATTTGTCGGCACCCGGTTGCATTGAATTGGAACTGAATGTCCTTCATACGCAAGCGGGTTAGCGACTTGAGATGCTTCGTGGGAAACCCCATTTTGTCCGCATGAGTAGCAGTAATGCCGAGGTTCTCTCTAGGTGAACGTTGGTGAACAACACATAAACATCAAAAAAATTTTATGTTTTCCGTCTGCGTTCCATTCCCTGTGCGTCTAAGGGCTAACCGTACAAATGAGGTATTTGACCATGTCGAGGGCGTAGCCGTGCCATGGTTTTCGTGTCAATCAATCCAAGCTATAGTAAACTTTTAAGTTTGCGTGTAATCGAATTGTTCGGTTTTCACTGTTGCATTCTAAACCGCGTACAAAGCGAGTAACGATCGCAAGAATTGCTTGCATTTTTCATACATAATCTTATTTTTCCAGCAAAACTAACCCACATCCCTTGTCGGGATCATGCAGAACTCCACAACGTCATGGGACCTAGGCAGGAGAATTTCCGTCAACACGGTTCAAGCACAGCTAATCTACTGATAGCACGCAGTAGTTAGACGGAAACAGCCGTTAAAGTTAAGGCGACCGACGTCATTTACATCGACCTCTACAAATTCTTCAAACGACTGCACCACCACCACCACATGCATGCGTGCCACTGACTGGTCGCATAAGAAAAGTGCTCTCATCTGTCACCGGATTTCACGCCTAACACCACCTAGCCTAATCATCATACGTCATACGAATCAGATGAACTCCTCGTGTTCCGTGTGTTAGATCTTCCTTTTTTCGCTATTCCGAATAAACCACCCAGAAATTTCTCCGCAGCAATTCTAGCCCAGCCGAAGATAAATCAAAACTCCAACAGCTTTGACCACGAAAAACGTGTTAACAAAACTCTGCCAACGTAGCCAGAAAAAGCCGCCGAAAACACTGTCCTCTCAACTCTGAGGCAAAAGTCCAATTCGCCGGGTGTTTGAAAACGCATTCGTCCGCTCGATCGATTGCCTGATCGACCGCACGGGTAGGCGATTCCCTTTAGCCCAGCTTTCAATCATCATTATATATTCTCCTTTTTTATGTTTTTATCTGATTCCCGGATATTTCCCCTCCTGAAGCTGCTGCCGTTGTGTAGGATGCTAGCCGAGGATTAGCCTGGAGCCTCCTGGAAGGATTCTTCGCCTACCGGTGCATCGCCTTGGCTGTAGTGTTCTGGATTCGAATTCCGTACTCTGCGGTCTCGTACTATTCGTATGATGACAGGGTTCTTCTACTGGCTCTGTAGGCAAGTTGAAGCTGTCTGTCAACAGGTCAAATGGAAGCTTGGCGGATTCTATTGCTTGTGGCTGACACATTGTTGTTCGCAGTTGGTTTGCATGGCGTACTCATACCTGCGTTCCAACCAGCACGTCGTAAATGACGCTTCCGCGCTTGCATTGGGTCGTTCCTGGTGCCCATTTTGCGTGTCCACCCCGATAATCACCCACAAGTACTGGCTGACCCGGTCTACACGAACGTTGCTTGGCAAGAAACCGCCGATTAAAATCACGTTCCATCTTTAGGTTCCTTTCACCAGCTATGGACTCTGAGGATGGCCGAACTTCATCATATGTCATGCCAAGTTTTCTTTTCATCATTGCCTTTGCTGGTGATATTCCACCCGGTGTTTGTAAATTTTGTGTAGATCGGTACAGAAATAGGAAGCGGTCGATAGTCCCTATGTCTCCCTCCCTCCCATCGTTGGAGTCGATTGGCTGTATAGGCAGGAATTCCCTTCTTCGAGCCGAAAATGGCCAGCAGCGGCTTGTGATCCGTCAAGAGTTTGAAGCGGCGGCCATAAAGCATCTTGTGAAATTTCTTCACAGCAAACACTATGGCCAATGCCTCCTTCTCGATCTGACTGTACTTTCTTTCGGCTTTCGTTAGCGTCCTGGCGGTATGTGCGATCGCCTTCTGAGATCCATCTGGGAATGTATGGGAAACTACGGCACCGATCCCTAGACTCGATGCGTCTGTGGCAAGGACAATTTCCCGGGAAGGATCAAAATGAGTTAGGAGTAAGTCTGAAGCCAACAATGACTTGACCCGCTCAAACACAGTCTGGCCTTCTGCGTCCAATTCCAGGTTTGGCCCTTGCTCAGCAACTTATTCAGCGGGGCACGCAGGCGATGTAGTTCGGGCAGAAAAGCGCTGTAATGACTGCTTAGGCCACAGAATGTATGCAGCGACTGCAAGTCCACAGGTGAGGGCATCTTTTGAATAGCCCGGATATTTTCTGGATCAAGGCGACGACCGTCTTTTTAGAAGATGAAACCGAGAAACTTGATGGTTGGTGTAAAAAAGGTACACTTATCTTCGCGGATACGGAAACCATATGACTGGATACGTAAAAGCACTTCAGCGAGCCGCTGAAATAGTTCTTCTGCTGAAATGCAGCAGTTCTATCAGCGAAGGCCTTCGCTGTCCATTGTGGACGATTACATCATGTTCTCAGACAGAGTAGTCATCCCGCAGGCGTTGCAACAAAGCGTGCTGCGACAGTTCCATGCAGGACATACAGGGCTCAACCGAATGAAAGTGCTTGCCAGAAGTTATGTGTATTGGCCGTTTATGGACAGGCAGCTGGAGCAGCTAGATAAAAGTTATGGCAACTGCGCTACCGCCTCAAGGGCACCGCCAAAGACTGAACTCCGCTCATGGCCTAAACCAACTAAACCTTGGAGTCGTGTTCATGTAGACTTTGCAGGCCCAATCAATGGCCAGAACTTTCTCATGGTGGTCAACGCTTATAGCAAGTGGCCCGAAGTGTTCCTCATGAGAAGCACGAAAACCAGCGCAACCGTCTCTAGGTTGCGACAAATCTTCAGCAGGTTCGGCTGCCCTGAAACATTGGTGACGGACAATGGAGCACAGTTTACTTCGGTCACATTCACGGAATACTGCCAACGTTGAGTTATCAAACACGTGCGGTCTCCACCATTCCACCCACAATCGAATGGCCAGGCGGAGAGGTTTGTGGATACATTCAGACGCGCTCTCCTCAACTCAAGGAGGGAAGGAGACATAGGGGAGGTGATCGACCGCTTCCCATTTCTGTACCGATCTACACAAAATTTACACAGTGGGTGCATATTTACGGAATTATTTCCCACGGAAAGTGCTTTGTGCCAGGGGACGCTCTGTGAATCAAAAAGTCAAAGTCTGGGCCTCGATCAGAAAGCTATTATTTATAGAAAAGAAGCTTAGTTTATATCTCGAGACAAGTAGAAACAAGCACCGATGTAGTACACATATCCCTGCTATTACATTTTTGATCAGCGTCCCAGCTTCGTTAATATTGATCTAAATGGATTGTCTACTATACTTCAGTTCACCAGTGCAGCGATCAAGTAGCTTTCGGACGTTTGGCATTAAATCGTTAAACTCGACGGTTCGATAAACAAGTCGCATGCTCAGTGTAGCATCGCACCCCCACAATTTGTGCCATTTATGTTTTTTCCGCGCGATTCATGCTTTTTAAATAAACGTGTCTTCCTGTCGACATTTGACAGTATTCACTGCTGTAACACTGCGATCGGTCAAAGATTCCGCATGCTATTTGGTGGTCCTAGAAATGTTTCCATAGGAGCATTTCTAACAATACTTCGATTCAGTCTCTTGTTTCAATTGCATTCACTTATCGACGACACTTCTCGCTGCCACCCAACTACTACATGTTAAATCCAACGGCCTTATCCTATGGGAACCATTGTGAATCAGTAAGGTAGCCAACCTTCATGTACGTGTATCCTCGTCGTGACATACCCACCTACTGTAACTGACGTCGAACGTGCGACTGCGACAAGGAAAGCGGGGATCACTCGCTCTCTACCTCCCGTGACCAAACGAGAGCAGCGTTCGTGTGCAACAACGGCCCTTAATGCAATTGTTTACATCTAACCGCAAAAGTGGTGGGTCAAAATATGCATGAGGTGTTAGAAGGGACCTTACTTGTGCAAACCGCGAACTTGCGTTTCACCCCCCCCTGTGCTGTTGTAAGCCAACTAGATTGTAAGGGACAGATTAATCTAGCCGATGCGCTCTGGTCTTGCCAAACATGCAGAGCAAACCCAATGGTCAAGTATATAATACCTATCGGGAAAAGCGTAAGAAACAAACTGAAATCTTCCAACAGATAGCGACCTTCAGAGCTTTGCCATTTGAATCTAACACCGATATTGCACTACAACAAAACTCGCAGACCTCTGTCCCTAAGTCGAAGGCTAATGTCAGTCTTGCTTACCGCCTAACTGCAGCTGCGCCACCTACTCCGACAACTGCTAACACTTTACGCGGGCAAGCCACATCTGGCGGGACTGTTACTAACCCACCCGACAAGTTGGTCACAAAACCTTCAGACCAGAGCCGGGTAACATACGCATCGATCCTCTTGATAAAAACACCCAAGGAGACACCCGTAGGTTCATTTTCTGGACCAAGCACGAGAGAAGCGACGCTGTTTTCACGACAGGCTTTAGTGCCCGCTAAACAATCCAAATTACCAGCCCCAACACTCAACCCGGCATTCGCTTGATAGAACCACAGTGTGTTACCGGTCGTGTGCACTAAGGTTCCTGTGTCCATATCTGGCACAAGCAAAGGCAAGTTGGTAGATGCTCGCAACCAGTAGAATTCCATACGCGATGCGATTGATATTCGGGTTGATTCCAGTGCGCTAAGACTCTTAGTGCGTCGCCAAACTTCAGTGCACTATGGCGAACTCCGAGCTCTTAGAGTAAAATATAACTAAACCGAGGAGACAGAGACAGTCTAACTCTCCGCAGTTCGTCTTCGCAACTCATCGAGTAGGGCACACATACTACCAGCTATTCCTCGGAGAAGGTGGTCAATGGAAACAGAAAACCATGGCGGCCCTACAACGAACGAAAGCAGATCGTGTTTGTACATTGTGTTCCTGAACTACCAGGATCTCTTGATTACGAAGCACAAATACATGAGGGAGTGCAGTAGTAACACATCCGCGAAGCACTCTCTTTGGACGACCTTATAAATAAATAAATAAATCGTTTATTCTCGTCATTGCGAGGCACATCATCAAGGGCGTGATCATGGTAATACAGTCATATATGATCGGCAATTGCCCAAATTAGTACATTTTGACAAATAGCATAGGAATGTATGTGTGTGTTGAAATGTAAAAATATGTTTAACTGTGTAGCTGGAAGGGGCCATGCTGTGGGAGTGGGTAAAGGTGACGCTGTGTGTGAGTTTTTTCGTTGTGTTCGTCATCAAAGGGGGGAATCAATGGAACGCTTCGAATTGGATGACGTTCGTGATGTGTGAATGATCCTCCGGAAAATGGAAGAGGCAGTGACTTTATTTAGTGGCGAGCCACATCCGCCACGTCACAGTGTTGTTAAACGGATATCTGTGGTTTTTATAGGGAGAACGCTTGCCAGGCGAAATCCCACCACATCCTGAAACACTGCCGCCGAACCATTTGCTGGAACGGGATTTACCCAAACCACCCAGCTGGCACCACGAGGAGGTTGTTCGGCTAGCCAGGCGAAAATCCCCTCATCCCTAAATTATAAGGGCCGCGGTCCAAAAATATTGAAAATCGTGCTACACTATGAGAGAATGACAGAAGTTCTATTGTATAGTTGGTGGAAGCTTCGCTTCAGGTTACCTACCGAGATTAGGCCAACTAGAGCAGGCGCACGACCACTAGTATTCAGCAATTGATTGGAAGATGTAGGCTCAATAAAATAACTGCCTCCACAATCCTGCCGAGTGCTAGCAAGAGTAGCACTAGTGACACCTAACAGGGCAGGCAGACACACGAGAGATCATCTCGATCTGGAATGCTCCGAGCTACCATGCAGCCATCCTGAAATACAAAAACCACTAACCCCCACGAAAAGCGATTAGCGGCCGACCGACGAACACAACATAAAACTAAGCACGAATATGTTGTCCACCCAAACAATACTAAAAGCAAAAACTCTCCTGTTTGTATACACATGCTTATGACCTTCATCGTACGTTCGCTGAACTTACAGAACGCCAGGCAACACAACCGCGGGATCTCATTCTGATAACGGAGACCCGGTTAAATCTTGTGCTGGCAGATTCTGAGGTCAATTCACCTGTAACGTAATGTTTCGGAGTGAAAGAACAGAAAGCAGTAGTGGCGTAATTCTGTATCCCAAGTTAACCTTATTGAACACCCGGAAATCCGTGCCCCAGATTCGAGCTGGGTCCGGCGACTGAAGCGGAACAAAGACACATGACCAATTGTTGTGATTAACCGTCCACCAAAATCTACATGTGAAAGACTCCAAACTGAACCACGTTCTACAGGTTGCGTTGAGCAACTCATACAGTCACATTCTCTTCGCAAGCGAATTTAATGCACACGGGAAGAAAACAGCGGCAACAGATAGCATGAAGTCTAAAGCCATTTTACAAGAAATAATTTCCTGCTACCCACTGTGGTACCTCCCACCAGCTTTCGAACTGTTAACAAGCCGTCGATACTTGATATTGTGTTCACTAACGAAGAACACATGGTCGACAGAATAAATACAAACACACCACTGAGTTGCGGAGACCATGTCAATCTACTATTTAATAACGTGTGTTATGTGGATTATCCTGAGGAAGGATGCTAAATTTATGCGGTCACGCACTACAACGTATTTTCCGCGCTTGTTAAGGAGGCATCTTTGTAATGGATTTGCGCAGACCTGGTCGCGTTAGCTTAGCCGAAAAGTATGCTTGACCTGAACACGGTCATTATTAAGGTACATAATCGGGTAGCGCTCTGCGTCATCAAAATCAAAATATGATGCGCACACAACCGAGGAGCTAGACGCGGGAGATAGACGCGCACACAGCACACGGCTAGAACGGCTCACACGATCTCGTGCCACGCGAACCTCAACCAGCCTGCAAGAGGATGAAAACAAGACAATGGACCACAGAGTTCTTTCACGTCCCATAAGGGCCGAATCACAATTGGCACGATGGTTCGTTTTGTGGGTGAAATGAATCACCACGTAGGGTGCGTGGTTTAAGATAGAGCATTGTTCACTTTAGTCTAGTTGCGCCCCAGACCCTGACTGGCTGGATCCTGCAGCGTTGTGGGCAGGAATTTAACACTGCGTGGCACAGTCCACAAATTGGATTTCGTGACGCAGGTTTGCGGGGTTAATTGACGTTTCGGCTAAACTCTTGGACTTTATTAACTAGATGCGCCCAAAATTTCCTGGGACACGTTCACAAGGAATTTTAGCACTTTAGTAGCGAACGCGTCTGAGCAGAATTGCTTCCATCGTCGACGTTGGAGCGTCATTTCTTTGGAGCGGATGATGTAAATGCAGGTTCTTGAGAAACGTAGTATGGAGAGCTCACAAGTACTCCCCGAATTCCGAAACCTGGGCTGTCTGCATGAGACATCGTAATTTCTGCGTGAGCTTGATCCGCTAGGAGTCAATGAAGCTATTCCACACGAACCGCAAACTCAAATACATGCATGTTAATGGCCTTCGTACGGTGCAACGCGGAATTCCAGCACTGGTCACGACTGACGGGTGCACGGGATCAGCAAGGGAAGCACGCTCTCTTCCGGTTCCATTACTCACATAGGCTCCAGAGAATAACGGGCCGAATGGTTATCCCTGTTTGAAGTGTCATACCGCCAGCTTCATACAATATCACATTTACTGAAAAAAGGCGCTAAAGAAACAATTCTCCCTGCGCATGCGCAGCTCTCGCGATGTCGATAACATTCGGCTGAAGGGTTCATATGCAGCAACCAGTGATATGGCGGAATCCCTGGCTATATCCTACCAGAGCTGTTTGGACGAGAACCAACTTCCAGCAATATGGAATTGAGGAGGCATCACTCCTTTTCATAAGATGTAGTCGTGCTGACCTAACCAATTACCATACAGTCACCTGTATGACTGCCGTACGGCCGCATATTATCTCGGCTCTCGCGTCAATCGCTTTGGTCATTCCAGTGCTCCACACACATATTTGTGCATGCGCTCTTTCGAACCGGTTCGATGAGCGCTACTCAGAGTATTCCATTACTTGGATTTAACTTGTGTAGAGTACACTATTACTCCCGTTCTCAGTTTCGGCACATTCTTCGTCCAGTTCTGCTTTTGAAATCACATCACTCCCGAGCTTTACGAAAAAATTGTGGTCCCATTCGGTAGAAGCTGAGGGCTCTCAAACGACCCTGTGACCATCCCTAAAGGCGGCAGCATAATAAAGTTACCAAAGATTTTGCGTCTTTCAGCTGCTAAACATAGCGTCCGCGACACTTAGGTTAGTTTGCCAACACCCCGCCTGCGTCGTCGTATAACGCGACCCCATCAATACAGGCTGCGCCTTTGTGTGCCTATGTACGCAAAGCTGAATCCCACTATCCGCGCGCGACCGCAAGAGAGAGTGAGACAATGAGACAGCCACCTGTCTCGGCGGGCTGATCCTGATGCCGAATCAATCGATCCAGGGTCCTGGGTAAGACTAGCCATCACACGTTCATGTGCCCTGATGAGCGCTAACAACCGAGCCAAGGTACCTAGAGGCGCCTGTGGGACGTGCAGTAAGATGGTCAAAATAGGGGTGTCCTGCGGTAATTGCTTTAACTATTTCCATACGAAGTGCCGAAAAATCACACCAAGCAAGTGTAGACTGATCAGCAGCAGACCTGACGCATTTTGGTTCTGTTTGAAGTGTAATACTGTCTCACTAGTTAACAGCACGATTGCACTGTCACTGAAGTAGGAAAGTCTTACAGATGTAGTTGAGAAGATACTGGTCACCAAAATACCCACGGTAAGAACAAGCATAGCAAAATGTCTGACACACGCCCTCCAGCCAAATGCACGGCTAGCCAACACAACAACGCCCAATGATACATTAATAAAGTTGCTACTGACAACACTACCAATAATCTAAATCGCCGAAGCGTTCCCAAACACTTCACTCCCAGCCCAATTACAGGAAGTTCCCACAAACCCACTTCCTCCCACCAGACTTCGCCGGAATCTGGGAAACCTGTAAACACCAGTGACAGCTCGACTGTGGTTGCATAAAACTGTATGCCAAAAGCAGTCGCTGCTGTTCCTAATACTACACCCATAACTAATGTGAAAGGCAATGCCGCACAGATGCACAGCAAATGGATGGGTCTCCCAACTACGGTCCATACTCCCAGGAAATACACTCAGAAATAATTGGATGCCCTATCTATACTTTGTAATAATTTTCTTGAGTCAATATCGAATTCCTGGAAGGGAAAACGGGTGGATGATCTGAACCAATGGAATGCCATAAGTGCTCCAAATTGACGAGGATCACCCGCTACCCGAATTCCAAGCATTGTGGCGAAGCCAGGATTCTGCTGGTTGTGCTAAGCTCTGTCGATTGGGTGGAAGCAGCATTGCTCTCGTCTGCTCATCTCCAGAACGAAATCGGTCTGGTCCACTTCTTTCAGACTTTACATGGGGTGAGCGCAAGCGAGCGAGGCAGAGCTTAGAAGAGTTCCGACTAAACATCGCAGCCAGAAGCGTTTTCGTCCAGAATGTCCTCCAGTTTCTCGAGCACAATGGATGCGAAGCAAAGGCACACAACCAGGAGCAGTGGCACTATATTCGCGAGACTGTGCTCTTAAATGACGTTGTTGCTACTTCTCTCTCGCGGCTGCCAAGATCAGAAAGCTACAAAGGATGAGGCTCAAAGCTAATTAAGGTTGTGTTACAAACTAGGCAAGTGACACTTACCATACTGGAACTCCGGCATTTACTTCGGAACAAACTGCCAACCGACCTCCGGTTCAAGGCGGAAAGCGAAACCGTCGTCCGACTTAAAGCACCCCCACAACAGGCAAAGGAAGTAGTGATATTATCCGAAATTCACACTGGAAGCGGGTCTGAAGGAAGTGAGGATTTTCCTGTGCAATCCTGCTGCCACTCCCCAATGCATTGTGCATACTGTGTTATTAGATGGGCTAGGCACGATACCACATAACTCCAAGCGACTCGCTGATAATACCAAAAAAACCATTAGCTGCCGACCATACAACGGATGGCATAGCTTCTCATCCTAGCCACAAGTGTCTCGGATCGTTGCTGAGAACCGAAACACTTTCCTCTAAGCACACTAATGCTCAAGGCATCTTCAGCAAAATCGCCGAGCTTCGGTAGCGCCAGGCAACCAACTCTTGGGATATCATCTCCATAACCGAGACTTGGTTGAACTCAGGGATTACGGATTCCGAGATCGCGATTCAGCGAATGTTCTTGGTCAGACACGATCGGCCCATCAGGGGAGGTGATAGTATCCTATACTATCGTAACGACTTACAATGCGAACCACTGGATGATCCGGAGACGCGGGTCACCGATTCGCTATGGTGCCGTTTGCGTCTCAGACACAACGACAACTGCTTCGTGGCAGTCGTATATCGCTCCCCATCGTCCACTCCAGAGATGGATTCCCACCTAATATCATCACTGACGAAATGCTTACTCCCAACTTACAGCCACGTTCTTATCTCCGGCGATTTCAACGTGCACGACTTGGAAACCTCGGCATCCCCAGCGAAACATACAAGGCCGAACTGCAAGACCTTATCGCAAGTATCCCGCTCTACAATCACATCACCTCACCTACCAGGTACAGAGCTGATAACAAACCATCGGTACTTGACCTCGTACTTACAAATGAGGAACTCATGATCGACAGGCCATTTATAGACACCCCGCTAGGGTTAAGCGATCATGTCACCATACTTTATAACTAAGTGTGTTACGTTGAATATCCTGAGAAACACAGAGAACTAACACGTACTATCAAACATTACAACATCCTAAACAACCTAGTTGAGATGACCGATTGGGAATTCTTGAAAGGTAGCTCACCCGACAGCGCCTGGATTCAGTTAGTTGGACGCTTCAGCAATCTAATCGCAACTGCTTCAGAAACGAAGAGGGTTCGCTCCACCAATCCCTCGTCTTTCATCAGAAGTAGAACCCACAAGCGCATGTCAATAAGGAACGCAGCTTGGCACACTTACAGAGCTCGTTCTAGTCCAAAAACCTAGAGCGATTACGTAACCCAGCGTAACCATTGTAACATGTTATTCGGCGAGGACAAATTGACTCAACAATAACATTTGGCCTGTAAATTTGCCAATAACGGAAAGCTCCTATACAAGCAAGTTAATACAATCCGGAAAGTGAAGCTCGGTATCGCACCACGTAACACGTCAGTTAGAGTGGCACAGAGTGCCGAAGAGGCAGCCAACGCCCTACGCATGCAGTATGCCCCAAACTTCCAAAGAGACACCCGCCACTGTTACATCCCCACATCCATGTTGCAGAACTCAGTCCTTCAGGGACAAGCGTTTATTCTGCAAAGACAGCTCAGCCAAAACTACAGCATGTTTAGCAAGCCAATCTCCTCGACATAAATTGCACTTTCAAGTAAATAACTAACGACCCCTCTGAGTCAATGAGATTCCTCCTTTGCTTCAGTTAAACAGAAAATGAATCACTCTCACGAATATCGGCCAATCCGAGTCCAGTAATGGAATCCGTCACGCCTACCTCACATTGGCTGTCTGGCTAGCTCGGTTGGTCCATCTGATCACTCTGATCTGATACTACCATCAATATCCCTAGCCCCAACCGCAACACGCACTCACATCGATTCTACTGCCACAGCTTTGTTGAAGAAATTTCTCTCACTACGCACCTACAGCTATCCCGGAATGGATTGTATTCACTCTGGCCAGGTGATTATATATTTCTTCCAAAGGTGCTTAGATAAGCAAATTGCGCCTACCATTTGGAAACATGGCTTAATCATTTTAGTTTTCAAAGGCGGTAATCGCTCGGAACCTGCCAATTATCGCCTAGTAGTTTCCTTCCATGTGCTCTCAAAATGATGGAGGCAATCACTGCTGAGGCTTTAGTAGATCGTCTAGAACGTCAGAAAGTCGTTACACCCGTGCAACACGGGTTGCGCCAGCACCATTTATGTACTACCAAGCTATTGATTGCACGCAGTAGCCGGACGGAAGCAGCCGATGAAGGCAGAGGGACAGACGTCATTTACCTCGACTTCTCCAAAGCCTTCGACCTACTGAACTACCGCATTCTGCTTCACAGGCTCGAAAACAATGGAGTTGGTGATCCGGTCCTTAGGTGGATCAGGAATTCCTTGCAGGATCGGCAAGTGCAGGTCAGCGTTCTAAGTGCGCTGTCCGATCCGGTTTATGTTGAACCAGGACCAGTTCTTGGGCCGCCTCTGTTTTTGGGTTAATTAACGAGCTTACGCGTCTGATTGCCCCAACTTTTCTGCTGTTCCCTGATGATGTTAAAATTTGGCGGATGATCGCCGATCCACCAGATCACGATGCGCTTCAACGAGATCTGCACAGAGCGCAGGAGTGGTCACTCCATAGTTTGCTCTAGTTCAATTCGGGGAAGTGTAAGTTGGTCTGCGTTCGCCACCAGCCGAACATCACATACAAGCTTGGAGATCATGTCCTGCAAGCAGCCACCCAGAAGCGCGACTTTGGGGCACTAGTCCAGACTGATCTACGCTGCTGTGAACGATCTGTGAAAGCCTCAAAAGCTGGGAGCCTACACGTCGGCATGCGGCGGATTGCATTCGGGTGGGTTGATCTCTCTGTCTGTTCGCAGTGGCTTATCACTTACGTGCGGCCTCATGTGGAATACGTAATCCAGGTGTGACATCACTGGCACGAGCAAGACCTTGCAGCGCTCGAGACTTCATAGCGACTAGCCACGAAGAATGTAAAAGTGTTGTTCAATCTTTCTGATCAACTTAGACTAAGGACACAAAATTATACAGTGGCCTATACCGGTGCCTACGTGGCGACCTTCTTATGGCCTCCTAGATTCCAAGGAACCCCAAACACGTCAGCCAAACACGAATTTGAGGGGCCACCAGTTCAAGTTAGCCATGCAATAAAGTCGGCTAGAATGTCAACAGAAGTTTTATTCACTTTGCATGTGCCAGCTAGGGAAAGCCCTCCTAAAGTGTTTTGTTTCGCTCCCAGTTTACATGCGTTTGAAAAACGTATTGGCGTTTCCCTAGCCCACTTACACTAAGAGACATAGCCTGTGTTTTGACAGATGATATAATGTGACGAAAGTTGCACAACCAGAAGTAACCTACAAAACTGTGGTTGTCCCTTTCTGCGTGCCTGTGTTAACACTGTGGTGAATTTAAAAAACGATTTTCATTTATCCCTTTATTCTCTATTCACTATGTTGTGGTTCTATTTTTGGCCATCCAAAGTGCATTGATAAAATCCGCTTTTGCCCTTTTCGTTTCCCGTTCCACTTATAAAACTGCTCCGTGTGCCTTCCATGTTTTGGAGTCTATCATCGCTGATGCACTGAAGCAGTATCTGGAAAATCACGTGATAGCACCAGAACAACATGGCTTCCGACATAAACGCTCATGCACTATAAACCTGCTACTTGCACGCAATCGCTGGACTGAAGCAGTTGATGGTGAAGCAGGCGTAGATGTTATTTAGTTGGAATTCTCCAAAGCGTTTGCTCACACGGACCACCGAATTCTCCTTCATAAACTCCAGCTTTATGGCATTGGTTATACACTGCTGCGTTGGATAGACAGTTTCTTGCACGCACGTCGGTTGTAGTTGAGAGTATCAGAATCCATTTCTGACACAACTGATGTGGAGTGCAGTGTATCACAAAGCTCGGTGCTAGAGCCCCGTCTATTCATGATTTTCATAAATGATCTGGCAAAGGGTATTGCTTCCGATTTCCTATACTTGGCGAAAGATATCAAATTATGGCGGGCGATCAGAGAACCGAATGAGCACAGAAAGCTTCAGCGTGACCTCAACACGATTTCAAACTGGTCGGTTCTGAATACACTACCGTCCAATGTGGAAAAATGTCACGCTATTCAGTTGCGTCATAGACATGGCTACATGTTTAGGCTTGGGTCACATATATTGCAAATAACTTCCCAAGAACGCGAACTTGGTGTGCTCATTCGAAGTGATCTTAACTATACAAAGCAGTCAGAGGCACAGAGAAAAGAGCCGACTTGCACGTCGGTCTGCGGTGGAGAGCACTCAGAAGTTTTGACCCATCCATCCTCATGACGCAAAAGCCTTACATGCGCCCTCGCGTAGAATACACCGTCCAAGCTAGGTAATATTGTTTGAGACACAATTTAGTAGTGCTGGAGAAACCACAACGCAGGATCACAAAGAACGACAATTGTCTAAGGAATCTGTCTCACCAGCAAAGGCTGAAGTCGTTGTGAGTTTTCAGTGACCGCTACTGAAGGCTGCGCATTGCATAAAATATTAACGCACACCTGTCAATTGAGTTTAATGATAGACACGAGATTAAATTAAGTACAAATGCGTAAGAAGTAACACCCAAATTTGGGATGATGATCAAATGCAAAGGGAGGG
>OX104069.1:33299734-33459029 GCA_944474145.2 Dicrocoelium dendriticum
CGGTGACCTGGAGATTCCCCTGTTTGGCTGCCGCATGCTGCGTAAAATATTACAAAATCACAAAATTATATTTTCTCGATGTACATAGCAAATTAGCCGCTCGCCTGTTTGAACGTTGCTCGCGTTTGTTTGAGTCAACATAGCATCCGCCTTCGAACGGCGCGACGCTCATCGGCTCCGCGGCCATCTTTGCTCTCCGCGCACGCGACCACACCTTTCCCTAGCTAGCTATCTTCCGGTGCCTTATTTTTAGCACTAGATAGCGTTTCGCCCCACTTAATAAATTTTTCCTAGCGTTACTTTTGGTGTTCTCCACTCATCGGAGGTTGGCCTTATATTCGCGTATTGGTTCTAAAGCGTACCGATCCTGCTTCTCGCTTTATTGGTGACCCCGACTTTTGGTCATTATCCGGTGAGTTTTCGCTAACCTTTCTTTTCAGATTTGGCCACATTTTTTCGCTAACCCGTCTGATTTTCACTTTTCATTTTCCGGTTTAATCTCGCTGGCTCGCTATTTTGCTCGCTATGGAAACTGATCGCGTAGATTCTGACGTTCAGATCGGCACAGTTACGCTTCCTATCGCACCTTTTCGCGAGACTAATCCTAAGTCTTGGTTTGGTCAGCTAGAGTCGCAATTTTCTTTGCGTGGTATTAGGTCCGAAAAGACCAAGTTCCACCTTGTCGTTTCCGCGCTTCCGCTAAATGTCATCGATGACATTGATGACATTCTAGATCTTCCTGACGACCAAAAGACTTACGAGGCAGTCAAGACAGCTGTTCTGAGAAGAACAGGCTTATCCGATCGGCAACGAGTTACTAAAATCCTCAACGAAACCGATCTTGACGATCTTAAGCCGTCTCAGCTGCTTCGAAAAATGCAGAGCCTAGCTAAACCCACTTCGATAGATGATTCTTTTCTTCGGAAAATGTGGTTGCAACGAATTCCGCGCGAGATGCTACACATCCTTTGCACGGGTGAGGATGCACCTTTATCCAAACTGACCGATACAGCCGACCGAATTTGGGAGTCATACAGCCAGGTTTCGCAGGTCCAGACGAAACCGGACGACGATATCGCCACGCTTAAAATCCAGATGGCAACATTGACTCGACAATTCGCAGACTTTTCGGCCTCCGGACATAACCGCTGTAAATGCTCTAGGAGCCGTTCGCGTTCACGTTCGAAATCTCCATCGCGAGCACCGATTAGACAACGTTATTGCTGGTACCACGAACGATTCGGCCAGCAGGCTGAATCAAACCGCCCGCCCTGTTCCCTCAAAAGACAGCAGCAGGGAAACAGGCGGACCAGCACGTAGGGGCGACGGACGTAGCTGGTCAACGCAGTCGCCTTTTCTTCGTCACCGATCGTAGAACCGGAGTTCGCTATCTCGTCGATACTGGCGCAGAAGTCAGCGTTCTCCCGCGTGATCCAAACGACCCGACCGAAAAGGTGACTAGCTCATTGCGCGCAGCTAACGGGACCATTATCCGCGTATATGGTCAACGCTCGCGCACGCTAAATCTCAGCCTCCGACGCGCTTTCAAATGGATATTCCTCGTTGCGGATGTTCAAACGCCTATCCTTGGTCTCGACTTCTTACGTCATTACGACCTACTCGTCGACGTTAAGCGACACCGTCTAGTCGACCGCCTTACGAATCTCGCAGTCATTGGGACTTTGACCGACGCCGCGTCAATCAGTCCCGTGTACGCGACTCAACTTAGTTCACCCGTCGGGCAAACGCTGCTCGATAGTTTTCCGCAGGCCTTCCGTCCTGCCGTCCCGTTGCCTTCCGCAACCGACGCCGCGACACATCACATCGTTACGAAAGGTCCGCCTGTGTTCGCAAAAGCCAGGCGCATGACCCCCGACAAGCTCAAAATTGCACGCTCCGAATTCGAGCACATGCTAGACTTAGGCATTATTCGCCCGTCTAAGAGCCCGTGGGCGTCGCCTCTACACATGGTGCCTAAAAAGTCAGGAGACTGGCGTCCATGTGGCGACTATCGCGCTCTCAATAACGCTACCGTCCCCGACCGCTATCCGATTCCGCACATTCAGGACATCACGGCTAGCCTACGTGGCGCCCGTGTGTTCTCGAAGATCGATCTGGTTCGCGCTTACCACCAGATCCCTGTAGCCGAGGATGACATTCCGAAAACCGCAGTCATCACGCCTTTCGGACTTTTCGAATTCTTGCGAATGCCCTTCGGTCTTCGCAACGCAGCTCAGACTTTTCAACGCTTCATAGACTCTGTCACGAGAGGTCTCGACTTTGTTTATCCTTATATAGACGACATCTTAGTAGCTAGTTCTTCCGAAGAACAGCACGCGGAGCACCTCAAGATGCTTTTCGAGAGGTTAGCCTCTAATAGCATTACTGTCAACGCTGACAAATGCATCTTTCAGCAACCATCTATCGAATTTCTTGGTCATCGAATTGACCAGCATGGCATACGGCCGCTCGAAGACCGAGTCATCGCTATTAAGGACTTTCCCGTTCCGACTACTTTGGCCGCCATCCGCCGTTTTAGTGGGATGATCAACTACTACCGTCGATTTCTGCCACGTTGTGCCGACTTCGTCAGTCCATTGACCGACTTACTTCGTGGACACAAGAACGGCAACGTCTAGTTGACGCCCGCTGCAACCGAAGCCTTCAAGGCCTGCAAAGAGGCCTTGGCTGAAGCCGTTATGCTTCACCATTTCGACCCCAAAGCTCCACTGAGCGTTGCAGTCGATGCATCGGACACCGCCATTGGCGCCGTCCTGCAGCAATTCACTGAGGGTTGCTGGAAACCACTCGCTTTCTACTCCCGACGCTTACAACCGGCAGAAGTCAAGTACAGCACGTTCAGCCGCGAACTGCTGGCAGTTTATTCTACCGTCCGACATTTCAGGCACGTCTTAGAAGGTAATTCGTTCGTTATCTTCACCGATCATAAGCCGCTTATTTACGCCTTTCGAAATCAATCAGCTCGACACTCACCACGTGAGGTTCGTCAGCTGGATTTCGTGGCTCAATTTTCTACTGACCTCCGACACATTTCAGGTCAGAATAACGTCGTTGCTGACGCTCTTTCGCGCGTCTCCGCAATCCACACCGCTGGCCAGGCAATCGACTTATCTGCCATGGCTACCGCGCAACTAACCGACACTGACTGTCAGAACGTCAAACAAGATTCTTCGCTACGAATCACATCGCATCCACTGCCGTCATCTGATGGCACAATCTTGTGCGATACTTCTACTGGACGACCTCGACCCGTCGTTCCAGAAACCTTTCGACGTCTAGTTTTCGACACACTTCATAACATCGCTCATCCAGGCATCCGAGCCACGATCAAGCTCATATCCGAGAGATACGTTTGGCTCGGAATGCAACGCGATCTTAAGCGCTGGGCACGCGGTTGTCTAACGTGTCAGCAGGCCAAGATACAGCGGCACGTGTCCGCTCCGCTTGGTCGTTTTCCGCAAGTCTCAGCTCGCCTCGCCCATGTCCATCTCGACATAGTTGGACCCTTGGCACCATCCAGAGGAATGGTCTACATTCTGACCATGATCGACCGATACACCCGTTGGCCCGAGGCCGTACCTATACCCGACGTATCCGCGGACACCGTAACACGCGCTTTCGTTGAGCGCTGGTTCGCTTCACATGGCTGTCCAGCCACCGCGACCACCGACCGCGCTCCGCAGTTCGAATCCTCGACCTTCAACGATCTTCTCAAAGTCCTCGGATGTCAACGCATCCGGACTACCGCCTATCACCCGCAATCCAACGGCATGGTGGAACGTTTCCACCGACAGCTGAAGGCCTCACTTAGTGCCGCTAATGCACTAAGCTGGACCGAAGCACTGCCTATGATACTACTTGGTATCCGATCAGCTCTTAAAGCTGATTTGCACACGTCCAGCGCCGAACTGGTATATGGACAACCTCTTCGACTACCTGGGGACTTCTTTTCTGGAAACCCCAGAACACCCCGCTACGACGCGAATTACGCTCGGCAGTTAGCCACGAGCATGCGCCATATCAAAGTAACCGACGTGCGAGAACAACGACGTAAATCGTTCGTTCCACAAGATCTACTGCATTGCGCTTACGTTTTCCTTCGAGTCGATGGTCTACGCAGACCACTCGAACGACCCTACGAAGGTCCATTTAAGGTTCTTAAACGTAAGGACCGCGTATTCGTTATCGACCGCCACGGTAAACGTGAAACTGTCTCTATCGACCGTCTCAAGGTTGCCCATGTGGAACCTGAGATCGACGATGACTCCCGTCCACCTTCGGACGAGTCAACGCAGCCTATGATCGACGACACGCCTACTTCCGATGCTACGAAGCATTCTCCGACTAACCCTTCCGACTCAGTTCCTTCCGATTCTATCGAGCCGAAAGCTTCCTCATCCGACAAAACTGCTGGATCGACAACGCCTCCGACCGAACGTCCGAAATCGACTAGGTCAGGTAGGCGGGTTCATTGGCCAGCGCGATTAAAAGATTAGTCTTCTTTTCATTCTTCCTTTCCCGCTTCCTTTTTGCTTGTGGCCTAACCCGCCCAACAAACGGCAGTTTTGAAAACACAAAAAAATTTGCAAAGCGTTTTGAAAACCCCAAAAACTGCAAAAACGTTTTGAAAACCTAAAAAAGGAGAAAATCGTTTTGAAAACACAAAATGGTTCTCGCTTTATTCGCTTATCGCACTCGGTAAGTGCTATCGCCTTTTGTTAGCTCTGTCGCTCGCACCTGTTTGACACTCCGCGTTTCCGCTTCTTTTTCATATCCCCGACACGCGGACGTTCAACGACAATCGAACGTTACGTTTTCGGACACTACGTGCTCAAACATCATGTGCTGTGACACTACGCACTCGAACGCTACGAACATTTCCCCCATTTTGTGTTTTTGGCACCTGTAGGGAGGACAAGGGTGGGAGCCCCCTAGCGTCCGATCGCATTGGTTCTCCCCCAGCAGCTGCATCAGGTTTCACCGCCTGGTCTCGCAGAAGGCGGTACAATTTACTTGTTGACCGATTGTACATTACTCCTTTTTGTTTTAATCTTACAACCGGCTCGACACACAACTGCCTTGTAAGTCCCCGCGCTCACGTGTACGCTCTTGCCTCGCTTCATCCGTCCGCTTCTTGTTGTAGCCCATCGAATACAGTCCGCTGTGTCCGACTCCAATTGCCTTCTGATATCCGCGCTTAATTACGCGCATCATCTCGGATTAGTATTAACTAGTCCCACAAATCGCAGTGCATACTACCGCATGCCACTGACTCCAGATTGGCGACATTTGACTGCTTTCCTCACGCAAGACGGTTTGTGTCAATACAAAGTTCTACCAGTTGGCCTTAGTAGTGCCCTAGCAGCTTGGCAGCAATTTATTACTCTATCGTTACCTGATCTCAAAGGATGTGTTGTGTATGTGGATGATATTTGTGTCTCTGGTCGTAACCCCACCGAACATCAGGAAAACCTTCATAATATGCTGCACAGACTGAATGAACTAAATCTCCGCCTGAATGCAAACAAATGCCAATTCGCTGTAATGGAGGTCGTTTATTGGAAATGTTATTTCTACCTCGGGTATTAAGCCTAATGTGCAGAACATCAGAGCCATTCTCGATTGTCCAAAACCATGCAACGTTAAACAGATGAAACATTTCTTTGGTTTGTGTTCGAACTATCTTCGACAGTTACCAGATTTTGCGACTATTGCTGAGCCGTTACGGAGGTTGACGAGCCAAAACCAGGAGTTTCGTTGGGCCACTGAACAAGAAATGTTTACATGACTATACGAGCGATGATTGAATGCACTCTCACGGTAGCGATCTTCAATGAGCACTGTCCAACGTTTGTTTCAACGGATTATTCAGATGTTGGCTTGGGTACAATTCTGTCCCAGCTGAGCGATGGCGAGGAGAAAGTGATTGCGTACGCATCAGGTACCTTGTCTGATACTGAAAGAAATTATTCCACCGGCGAGAAGGAGGCCCTCGCATGAGTCTGGGTATGTAAGAAATGGCACTTTTACTTATTCGGACGTCGATTCACTTTGCGCACCGATCATTCTGCTCTTAAAACGTTAGTAAGTCGCGATAACAAAGGCCAAAAGCCGGTACGCTTGCGTCGCTGGTACTCACGTTTATTGAACTAGGATTATGAAATAACATATGTGCCAGTGTGCTTTAACCAACTTGCAGATGCCTTGTCAAGACTCCCACTGTCCAACGTAGGGGAAAGCGAGGACTTGGAGGAGGAAAAAATGATATCGCCGCTCTCAGACGGAACACCTACAATAACATTTGACCTGATACGAGAGTACACTGACAAAGACCCTGTCATAGCGAAGCTTCGGGAGTACATATCCACTTCCTGGCCCAGTTGTACCAAGATCCAATCTGAGTTACTTCCATACTATACCCTACGGAACGAGCTTTCTACTGTGAGCAACTGCATTATTAGAGGCGAGCAGTTTGTGATCCCTACAACCCTTATTCGTCTGGTGGTTGCATGTGCGCATGAAGGTCATCCAGGGATTGTGCGAACAAAAGCTCGGATACGATAATACTATTGGTGGCCGAAGTTGAATCCCAGCGTCGAGACGGTTATTCTGGAATGCTACGCCTGCCAACAATTCGGTAAGAGTGCGAAGCATCTGAATGCTCCAGTCCCAACCATCGTGTATCCAATGAAGCCATGGGCCCGATTGTCAATGCATCTCCGCAGAAACGAAACGTGCTAGTGGATACATCTTTCTACAGCCAATGGCCAGAGGCTATTCTATGCAGGGACTTAACTACAGCCGTCATCATAAAGTGGCTCCGTTGTTTGTTTGCAAAGTACGGTTTGCCAGAAGAAATAGTCACTGACAACGGCCCACAATTTCGAAGTGACGAGTATGCTGAATTCCTAAGGCGCAATGGTATCAGACACACGAGGACTGTACCTTATAATCCTGCAGCGAATGGACTCGTCGAACGATTTAATCGTACTTTGAAAGAATCTCTACAAGTCCTTCGGTCTATCGGGAGAATCCTGGGACGATGCATTGGTATCTGCATTGTAGGTATACAGAACCACTCCACATACTGCAACAGCAAGGACCCCCTCGGAGCTAATGCTGGGGCGAACAATTCGAACTCGATTAAATGCAGACTTTACATACGAAGAAACCGCCGATCACAGAGAATACGAAAGACGGGCTGTTTACCAGGCTAAATATAGACGCGCTGGGAGAATGTATCCTCCAGGGACATTTGTTCGTGTGAGACTACCCAATTCCCAGAAAGGAGGTAATGTATTCGAACCGCCGACCCGTGTGGAATCTGTGGGCACACCAGGAACTTACAAGTTGGCTGCTGGGACAAAGGTGACTGCAAGACGGCTACATACAGCGCTTTCCCAACGTGCTATTGAACAGACGAACACACCTACAACACCGTGCTCGGTACAAAGTAATATAAACTTACGACATTCCGATAGGATACGCCGCCATATCTACCGATATGTTTTAACGGATAACACCACAGGACAATTCTTCGGGGTGCTGACATTAAATTAGATCGTGCATAGACATGTAATGCCTATATTTTTACGAACAGAAATGGGGACAATATTGAGTTCAAATACTTTGCTTTGTTTTGCCCTCGATTCGCTTAACCTACTCACACTGCTATTTAGCACTCGTTGGCTTATCATGTCCTCTTGAATTTGATTGGTTGCAATGCGAACCTCTATCGAGTTAATTGTACTGCGCGTGTGTGCGACAGTTCCGCCATACATACGTTTCGGTGCTACTCTGCGCTGCTGCTTTTTCGGGATACAACAGCTACCATCAACTTTCTTATCAGAAAAGCGGCTGTTCTGTGATAATGCTATCAAATATGGCCTCGAAATTTACAGTATGACAGCAGTCCGAATGGAATAGGTGCCGTTCTAATGCAAGATTGCAAGCACTTGGATCTGCGCAGTCAAATTATCACAATAGTCTGATATCCTCATTAAGAAATCAACGCGATGTTCTGTTCCAGTGGAACTGCGCTTTGAATTAGTCAGTAGCAAGATACAAGTATAATGTAGTAAGTCGAGATATTGTTAGCTCGGGTTGGGTGTTATGATAGTTATTCGTTTGCCGAGCTGAGTAATTTGCACGCACACGCTTCTCCACCAATCGCAGTGACATCTTTTTATACCAATTGTTCCCTCGAAAACATGCAATCCGTATTCATCGCACCACGGCATATGCAATGGCATGCTCTTCAAGCCTATAAACTTTAGGAACAATTGTGTTACCTTGACAACCCACAACTAAAGCTCTAGTGGCCTTAACTTCAGCACATAGGTGAATGTGCTATTGCATCTAGGACGTAATTATGATGTCAAAGCCTTTGAAATTAATCTTGCCTTGAAAACATGACGCGTCACCAACATACTAATAGTAGTTCTTTGGAACGCTATTGGAGTCCATGGTGTACCATCTTCATATACGTGGAATTCACTGTAAGATGTGGAGGCGGCTGATAAACTTTCAAGCTTTTTTCCGTCACTACGTCTTCATGAGGAGTATCACTGTCGGAACTTTGACTATCAGAGATCCTGTGATCTGCGATCTCCTGGATGGGGAAATCACTATCAATATCATATTCATTCTCATCTTCAGACTCGTTATGATCGGCCGGTCTCTTAAAAAACACCACCTGTTGTCATCCTACCAGTCACTGTGAATAAAGGTCACTAAAATTTAGTAAACAAAACACACAAACGTGAATCGTTTTGTTTTCACTCTCGTGTTAACTGGCACTTCAAAGAACACGTTCCGCTTCTATCTTGTTAACTGGGATTAATTATTGTTAGAATATCCCGACTGTCGAGCTGGAGTGCTAAGGACGATGAACGTTTGGTTGGACACAGTTGCTGATATGGCGACGATACGGCCCCAATGTCGTTCGTGTTTCAGATGACTTTGTGTATCTCGGGTTGATCACCAAACGAGGTGATGAAAAGTTTGCAAACCAGTTACGAGGCTCGGCGAACAGGTGAAACTCGGCGTTTGTGTTGTGAGTTGCTTCGTCCACCTCCCCTCTCGTTCAGATTCGCTCTCCAATTACGATCTCCCAACAAATGAATAATGAGATAGTTAACATCATTGGACTTGTTTATGTAGTGTCTTTTGTAGTGTAATGTCTAGAATCTTCACACTTGTAATGCAGCACACTGGTTAAGGTGCATCTATCACCCTCAGCTAACGTGTATTAATGGTGATGATGATCCCCAGAATAAATAGTGGCGTCTGCATAAGAAAACAACGACCGAATTAAACGAATATGATCATAGTGCCCGCCTATGGTATTCTTGATGGTAAGAGCCCAAGTATATATTTTTTCTCGAAAACTATGAGAAATAATAAAGTAAAACTTCACATTCATAAAACCAGTTTAAATATATTGAAAGCCACGACGTGTATTTATAAACTATACACATATAACATCGCTGTCATTAAAAATGCGCTCCGGACATTCCAGTGTTAACCGACACGGAACCGGTCGTAGATCGCATCACACGAGGGCAATGCAAAACAGAAATTCCCGTGAGTCCAGTGAATTCTGTCTGGTGCTTTGCCATCTGCACGGCCCACGTCATCGGATGTGCTTAACGTCAAGCGTGAGTGGACCCAAAGTCCCATAAGATTGCAAGCTGAAACTACCTAAGTCGCTGAGACCCGCTTTAGACCAGTGCACATGTTTGACCAACCTCTGCACTTGTGAAAAAATCATTTTTCGGTCAACCTATGCACCTAAGAAAAATTAGTTTCTGGTCAATCTCCGCGATCACGAAACATTCATCTTTACGATCAGCCTTTGTACTTAGGAAGCTTCCGCATCTAAAAACATTCACATCTCGACATGGTCCGTTGGCATGTTCAAATAGTGCTGTTTTACTTGTTCATGCTATGTCCTTGTTTACCATGTCCTGAAACCCTGCCGTCGAACTATTTAATGGAAGTGAGTAAATCCGTGCCAACCAGCTGACACCACGAAGAGGTTGTTCACCTAGCCAGATGAATGTATTTTTCGTAGTAGATTTGGACGCTGCATCAGCATGTCGCGAAGTCGTTCGTGCGAATACCCGGCGACCTTGTCCTCAGCACTGCATTTCACCATAAGTATCGCTTCCAGTGTTTAAACGCTAAGCTGCGTTGTCCAGAAGCTATTTCGATTCAATGTGGACCAATGCAGTGTTGCATCTACGGCACAACTAGGTTCATTCCTACAAACTTGGCAACCAGGAGCTTCAAACGTCTTCTGGCGAGAAGGATCTGGGATTTTTTGTCCAGGTTGACCTTGGATTTTTGAATCAGACTGAAACTGCCTCAAGGACGGCATACAACAGTGGGCCTCTAGAAGCGTGCACCCGGACGATTCGACCCTTCAATTTTTCCACAACTTCTCGGCTCATACATACGGTCACATGTGGAATACGCCATACAGGTTTGGAAGCCATGGCTGAGGAGAGATTTCACCACCTTGGAGATACCCCAACGCCGGGCAACCAAAACCGCCAATGGGTCTGTATACTTTGCCGTATGAACGAAGGCTTTGAGTGCTCGGGGTCTTCAGCGGACAATATCGGCGATTGCGTGGAGACCTCATTTTGACTTACCATATTTTGAGAGATCCCAACCACACGTGCCGCCATTTGCTAGAGCTCATTCACTAAGCGCAATTTAAGGCCACTATCTCAAGCTGGTATAGTAGCACAGTGGCTTAGAATGCCGTCGGAATTGCTTTTCCGTACGAGTTTGCAGAACGTGGAATGCCCTGCGGGAATCTGTCATATGTGCTCCCACGCTGGCAGAGTTCAAATGCAGGGTTGACCTTGTAGTCATTTTGCTGCATCAGCTTACATGACCCATTACCCATGGATAAACACAAGTGTCTGTAATAGTTTTCACTGGTGATCAAATCCTAGATTTCGTTTCACCTTTTTCACCTACTGCATCTGTACACCATGAGACACGATTTTTACCAACATCCAATTTGCCATCGTTTCGCATGCACTACTACGTATACTTCAGTGAGTTCACTGTGCAAAGCACGGTTGGCTAAGGATTTTTTATATTTTGAATTTTCACCATAACCATTCTACGGGACCTGTTAAGCATTAGCTCTTTTACTCGTACAGAACCATTGTCCATACAAGGATCAGTTGTGAAGTGATTCATCCAGTAGGTGTATTAGTCCCAGGTTGATGGAAAAGAAATTAAATACTTTTTGTAATTGTTCATATGGGATGGAGTTGGTCTGGAAATGGGAAAGCACTTTTACCCACCGTACATCAACCTGTATGTGTTTACAGTTCTAATCGAAATTTTGTCCGCTGATGCAAGCCTACACACGTTTTTATCTTCGTCAACCAGTTCGTTGTCCTTGATTTCCAGGTCTGGGAGGGTAAATCCAAAAATGCTGACGTTTGCTTCAACTTTCTCCCAGCACGGTGGTTCGTCCAATGCCATCCAATTAAAGCCACTCAGTTTTTGAAATCCGTCCATTCTCTCCTGTAGATAATCGACGCAACTGTCGTAAAAACTGGTGATAATATTAATGAAACTGTTTTGCTGATAAGACCCGCTTGATCGAGTTGGCCACTTCGAATCTTGACCTTGTTTGGAGCAAAGCTGCTTCTGCGCTTGGCCCTGCTATTCTGCAAGAGTTCGTGCATGGCAGACAACACTTCCAGTGCTGAAATATTTTGTTCCTTAATAGTACAGTAGCGTGGTAAATGACAGATGCTGTGTATAAAGGGCCACAGCTCAGGGTAGGGATTTTCAAGGAAAAATTGTAGACATGTAGGACACTTCAGGCGAAACATAAATAACATTTCAACGCTGAAATTACCTTCCGGATTATCTCCATTGCTGGCATTAATGAAAGTCATGAGGTTTTCAATTTGGTGTACGGTCAGCATATGCAGAAACAAACGGGAGTGGGTTAGTTAAATGTCCCGGTTTAGCGCGCAAGAAATCTGGAAGCGTCTCGCTTTGGCTCACGAATAATCTGGCCACCTTACATACACTGTACTTAGCACGTGCGTCGCCACCACTGTTTCTCATAGTAGTGCATTATACTTAAAAGTCGCCGTGACATGCGCCTCAGGTTTTCTAGCAGTGTTGTGTGCAGTTTGCTCGCGGCATGTTCTATGCACACACATTCACAGTTATTGCGAATACATTCGTGAACGCAGTTAGTCATCTTACCTAGGAGAAGTGTGTCTTTCAAATACATTACTGTTGAACAGATCCCGAATGTTATTCCTTGATTAGTACTGTCGGAAAGGAACTTTCCTCTACCTATAATATTCTTATCGTCCCAATCCATTCCGCTGTATATTTCCAATGTTGTTTTTGAATATTGTGAGACGGGTGTTTCACTAACGGTTTCGGTTGTTCACTATTCAGCAATTACATTAGTGTCTACTTGCAAGCGGCGTTCCCAACTTCCTTCTCTGTGCACATGGCCTTATCTCTGTGAAACAGAGACCGGAATTGCAGTGCTGTGTCCCATCTGTGTCCGCCGGTTGACGAAATATCGGTTTGGAAGCCAACCATCCTTGCAAACAGAGCAGTCAAGGAATGGCGATGTGCCACTCCGTGGTGAGCGATTTCAGATTCATCATAAACTAGCTTTTCTTATCCACTTTTATGTTCAAAATGTGCCATCCACTTGATATCAACACCTTTTGGCCATTTACTGAAGCTTGCCAGTACTATGTACAAATTAGTGGACATTGACGATCCAATGATAACACCATGTTCTTGATTGCCTACTTCCGACTGAAACCCGAGCTAGAACAATTTACGGTGCAATGTCTTACTCTCAGATGTTTCAACCACCATATGCTTCGGCCAATCCCCAGGTTAATCTCTTCAATCAAACAGCGTTTCACCATATCCAGTACGTCGCATTTTGGCACCTTGGTGAGGAGTGCGCTGAAGTTAACATAGATCATCGTTTCATTTTCGTTTCACACGAACTCATGACGGTTCTTTATAATCTTATTCGTTCACCCGGTCAACCGCTGCAGTATACTAACGCTTGCCAATAGACCAGCAAATGCAAGCTATGGCCAACCCAGTAAAGGTATCAAAATTAACGCGGTACCCTTAGGCGAAGCACACTGCATTACATCATGCATTGCCATCCAGATGGTGACGCTAACCTCATCATTAAGAGCGATCAGCTGCAGTTAAAAGGTAATTTGGCCACACCCACCGATAACTAATGGATTGTTCCATGATAGCGCGTAGTGAAGCACCGCACGCATTAATTATTTCATCTAGGCACTATTATCCACACCCGATCACACGTAGACGGACATGTCTGCTAGCTTGCATGCAGCTACCTTCGTGAAGGCAATCGATACTGTCGTCTGCGCGCTACAGTGAGCACTATGAACGCGGATGGAATATCTCCGGCTCCATAGTTCTGTGTGTGTTGATGCCGCAAAAGTGAGTGGGTGGTCGTTAAAGTACTTCCTCAACCATCCATGGATGCCGCGTGCTAGTCCGCACCGCATCCTAGTGGCTGAGCTCACGTGTTGTCTTGACCTCCGTATGCGCACCATGTGTGTTGTTGACTGAGCGCAGAATCTAACCGCTGCACCAACCGATGCAGGTGTTCTGAGTACTGGTGCAGTGATTTACAATTGGTCAAGACGATGGGCACGCACTTGTGCGTGTGCGCCACTTTAGATTCAACTTGATGTGCTTGTGGATTGAGTTGAATATTCTTATTGGAGGAACATGATTTGCTTAAGGAGGAGCTTGATTCCGTTATGGATTCAATTCATTCGGAAAGGTGTACATCGTCAGAACGTGGCTTAACGAAGAGGGAGTAATAACATCATCATAACAAGGTGCCCGCTGAGTGGACTCAGCGTGACATGCCAGGCTGTCCATCCCGTCGCTCTACCAAAACGTGGAGGCGCATCGTGCGAGCTGTTTAAACAGACAGACAAGTTTTATTCAAACGTATGTGATGCATCCTTCAGTGGGCTGATCTGAGGTGACGGGTTACTGCTTCTAAGATAAAAAAAATTTACCTATGCAAAGCATACAGCCACTGACTCGCTGGCACATGTCAAAAAAGTGCCATACTTGAATGGTCCGCATGACGGAGCCGCCTGAGGCTTTATCGAGCATAATGCATGCATAAAAACTCCCCGTATGAAAAAGTATTTGTCAAAGAGGTGATAGCTTATTTTCTATTTTGCCACACCGGTGCACAGTCAGTTGGAGCTTGGAATGCAGGTGAAACCCCTCGATGGAATATGCTGCATGTAAGCAGGTCTGGGGACCGTGCCATGGATAGCCGTATTACTTTGCTTGAAATGCTGGTTAAACCTATATGTTATGGTCCCCAGTTTCTTAATCTCTCTAATACTTTAACCCGCCGCTTAGGTCAAAAACCCATTTGGGAGACACAACGACTGTGCGGTAATACGCAGACAACGGAATTTGACAGATGTTAGAGTGGGAAATCCCCTTAAATTGGCGCATGATGCAACAATGTACAAATATGACGGGTTCTGACGAGGGAACTCATACGGTAGAGGTTGGCACTCTGCTGTTGATCAACAAATTGATTTGAATATCGCAAAAGGGCTTATTCACAAGCAAAAAACAGATCTGTACAGAAAGGCAAACTTGTAACAAAATAAGGAACACGAGTTAGTGTGAGCCAAATGCGAAGCAAGGGATTTTCACCATCATGGACAGCACGCTTGTTCACCGGGTAAGCAGGGTTTCGTCCGTTGATTTCTCTGAAAGGTGCGAATTGGACGTAAATGTCGCATTAGCAACCGCGGCTTTTCGTTCTCTCCGTTAGAAGAACAGCGCGAAGGAATGACATTCAAAGCACACATCACGTAATGCAGACTGTCGTCAAAGTGAGTGAGGGACATATGTCATGAACTGAAGTGGAATGTCTTATTGTCAGGGTGTGAACAGAATAGCTTTAAGGCAGCCACCGGGCATGCTAAGCCATAGTGAAAGCACACCCGCGGATAGACCACTTTCAACGTAACTATTGCTAATCAGAAGTGCGAGTGATGAGGATCACTCTCGGTTGCATATATTACGAGGAAAAACACTAGAGACATGATGGCGCTATAACTGATTAGATTTAGTACGACCTGAAGAAGGGCTTGCTTCAAGAGTTAAACGTTTCCATAACAAAAGCATACAAAAGCAGATCTGTATTCAAAACTTTCTGAAGTCATGAGATCCCAATCGGTTCCAAGTATATTCCGAGATATTGAATTAACACGACGCTCTTTCCCAAGTGCCGAGGGCGATTCACTAATATAATCCAACGGTGAGGAAATTAGTTGAAGACGATGAAAGAATTTAGAGCGAATTTGCCCTTATTTGCATGTACAGCAGAACACAGAAGCGGATTGAGGAGTCCGGGAAGTTATCAGTGGATATAGACTTCCATCACTCGAATAAGCTTAGCCAATGACCTTAACCAACATGTTACGGCAACGATCCTCCACCCCAGCACGGTGGTGGTCATAAAATGATAACGGAAATCCATACATCAGTCAAGACTGCGTCTAGTTCCACTTTTGAACCCAGATGTCGATACAGGGACGACGGTCGCACCCACATAAACGTTGAAATGGTCACATGTTTGCTCATCGTCAAACAAGTAATTGTGCGAATGGATCCAAGTATCGTACCCATCGATGTACCCGAAAACCAAGCCGGCACTGAAGTGAAATATTAGACAGATTTGTATAAGTGGAACGGTCGAAAAAGTGAGTGTATCTTTATGTGTGTTACAAGTGAACAAGATTGACAATTATCGTTACTGACTATTCGACTATTTTGTTTCGCTTTATGCGTCTTATATATGAAGTGCTTCAAATGAGGCAAAATCTGAGTAAAGAATCCTTTTCGATAATTCTCATCAGACTCAAATATTACGTGATGACGACAAAGTGCTAAACGTGCCGGATTGGGCTGCGTATTGACCAGAATGTTTAATTCCAACGGGAACAAATGAATAATCCACGAAATTCTTGAGAGTGGCAAATGGTGTACGGGGGAAAATCACAGCAGAAGTTGTAGGCCACAGTAGGAGTAAAGGACGTACAAACTGTTTTTGTACGCTCACTTCTGGCTTGGGTGGTGGATGTAGATATCTTCCGCAATAGACAGGAGATGCCTCGGGAACCTGCACGAGAAACGTTCAGAGATAGTATAGAGGACTCTGAAATCGTTTTCCGTCCCTGCGTGACCGCACTCTAGAAGGTGTGACAAGATGGAGCTGTTACTAGACCAAGCTTCGCTTTTGTAACACCACCTCGGGATGTGTTACCGAATCCTATGAGTTAGGCGCCTGGTAGTACGACACACGTATCGTGCACCACAGGAGCACGAGTTGATTTAAAAAGCATTCATCGAGTCACCGGAGACAGCCTGTCTTTCAAAGGTTTTGCGAAGAAAGGCTTGTTGTAAAATACTATGTGTAGGTGAGTCGCGAAACAAATCTTTTCAACAGCTTCTTTCAGGCGATTGGACAGGACATCGACCGCACCGTCGTCTTTGCAAGGTGCAAGGTGCTTTCCATCCGACATCACGACAGCTACTCATACCGACTCGGAACGGATGTACTACAACAATCAACTCTCGAACGTGACTTGGGTGTCCTGGTTCAAGATGACTTGGGTTGCTCCAGGCAATCCGAAAAGGCCTCGAAGACCGGGAACCAACACGTTGGGCTGTTGAGGCGGGCGTTTGGACAAATAAACAGCTCCATATTTCGACAAATGCTCAGTGCGTATGTTCGCCCCCATGTCGAATACGCAATTCAAGCCTGGCATCCATGGCTGAAACACGACCTTAATGCACTGGAACATCCACAACGCCGGGCATCTAAGAACGTAACTGGAATGCGTAATCTGTCCTACCAGGAGAGGCTGCGACGACTAGGATTGTTCAGTGGAAGCTATCGCAGGCTACGAGGCGACCTGATTATGACATACTTGATTCTGCGAGACCCACATCATGTGTGCCGCCCTTTACTGCAACTCAGCAGCAATACAAACCTGAGGGGCCACTCATTAAAACTCGCAGAACGACACAGTCGTCTGGAGTGCCGCAGAAATTTCTTTTCCATCCGTGTCTGTCACCCGTGGAATGCTCTCCCAGAATCGGTCGTCTCTGCACCGACACTAACAATATTTAAAACATGGTTGGACGATGCACTCATCCACTTACACTTTGTTACTTAACACTATGTCTCCATCCTACACCTGGAGTTTACCCTGGAATTATTTGTTGTTAACTGTGGGTGTTGTGAATCTAAGTGGATCGCAGGACTGCAGCGAAGCAAACGATAAGTCCTTATTTTCGTATTTAAAGTGTTAACTATTTTACTATCCTTTTCATCATAATTATTATGTTTATATCCGCACCAACTATCCAACGGGGCTTGTAAAGCAACGCTTCTTAACCCGTATAAATTCATTGTTCATTGAAAGGAAAATGCACAATTAGTTCTTTTTTGGACACGCTCATCCTTAGTGGTTTTATCTTGCGCTCTTTCGAATGTTTGAGGATGAATTTAGCTGGATACCCATTCGCTCTTAGAGTGTCACTGATCCTCCCCAATTCTTTGGTGATTGTGTCCGACGTGCAAATTCTGTGTGACCGGAAGGCAAGAGTGCGGACTAAATTTCGTTTGTACTGTCCAGTGTACTGTACAGTACAAGTCGGTTTTCTATACACTGTTCTGCTGCATGATCCATCGTTGCTTCTGATGATATCAACGTCTAGGAAGGGTAGTCGGTTTCCAGACTCGTGCTCACATGTGAATTGTAGATTCTCATGCGCAACATTACAGGTCGCCAACAATTTCACAGCCTGCTCCTACGATTTGCAGAGTATAAATGTGTCGTCCACATAAGGTATATACACCTCGACTTCGTTGATGTGCTTTCGTAATGCGTTGTGCCCTAATTTTACCATAAAGACATCTGCTAGAAAGGGTCCCAATGGTGATCCTATGGCAACCATCAATTGGACGATACATCTCTCCGTTGAAGGTGAACTGCACGTTTAGGGAGCATCTGAGTGACAATTATTTCAGGTTTTCCGGGAGATTTACTGGTACATTCAGTTACCGTACTAGTTCGCAAACATAATCCACTGTTTCCAACAACGGAATATTCGTAAACAACGACTGCGCATCAAGTGATGACATTCATTTGGTGTTAAGTTTTACGCCCCTTATCTTCTCAATGAACTCGAAAGGGTCTTCCATGCAGTAAGCGCATACCGTTTTACGAAGCGGTTCCAGATTTTCAAGCATTCGTTGAACTGTCAAATGTTGCGGAGAGCCAACCAAGTCCAGTATGGGACGCATTGGGGCGCCGTTCTTGTGTACTTTAGGGAGGCCGTACAATCGTGGTAGAGGTCCGCCTGAAGGTCACAGCTTTTCGAATTTGCACTAGCTTTGCATTAGCTTTCATCGTTCGTCGGAGCAAATCGGTCAGTTGTTTTTCTAGCTCCTCTGTAATATTCTTCTGTACTGTTAGCTTTTTAAATGCACGTTCATTACTAAGGACATGTTGCATCTTACTGACATAATTAGTTCTATCCATTAGAACTAGACCAGAACTTTTATCCGGCTTAGAGACAATTAACTCTTTGTTTAACCATAACTCTCTAAGTGACTGCATGTGTTCACTTGTAAGAATACCACTACTGGCTGATCTAGCCTTAATATAATCATGACAGGTGTTTACTAAGCTGGTAAACATATTCTCAACGTTCCCTGGCGAATTTGGTGACAGGTCGCGCGCCCGCGTTACTAAGCTCTCAAACTGCACCTCTAATGCAGCTTGATCAGCCTTTTTGCAAGGAATGCAAAACTTAGTGCCAAATGATAAAAGATTTTGTTGTGTTGGGCCAAGCACGATACTCGAAAGGCTAAAAACTTACCGCTCCGAGTCACTCGGAAAGTACAGCTGCGACACTTGGCTATTTAGCGAGTTAAGCAATTTTTCTTTTCTGTGCACCCCTTTGCTTTTTAATCTGTTCTACGTATGCTTCAAGAGGTCGTCGTAACTCTTCCGATAGGCCTACGGCGGTACGCATCCGTTGTGAGATGAATCTTTCCAGGTCCGATAGTTTCGTGCGAATGTTATCTATATAGTTGAGCGTGTGCCGTCTAAAATTGCGCACATTCGTATGGAGACCACCTCGGCGCATTACTCTTCAAAAGTGTTTTGGATACCGTTATGAATGTAAGCATTCGTTAAAGAACCTCTATTCAACCTCAGCCTCTTCATACTGAGCATTAAACGTCAGATACTTACGCGAAACCTTGACTTAATCACGGGGAATGCTGATCTTCAGCATGTTGTTGCACCTTCTAGAGTGCGGTCACGCAGGGACGGAAAACGATTTCAGAGTCCTCTATACTATCTCTGAACGTTTCTCGTGCAGATTCCGGAAGCATTTCTTGTCTATTGCTGAAGCTATCTACATCCACCACCTCAAGCCAGAAGTGAGCGTACAAAAACAGTTTGTACGTCCTTTACTCCTACTGTGGCCTACAACTTCTGCTGTGATTTTCCCCCGTACATCATTTGCCACCCTCAAGAATTCCGTGGTTTATTGATTTGTTCCCGTTGGAATTAAACATTCTGGTCAATACACAGCGCAATCTGGCACGTTTAGTACTTTGTCGTCATCATGTAATGTTTGAGTCTGATGAGAATTATCGAAAAAAATTCTTCACTAAGATTTTGCCTCATTTGAAGCACTTCATATAAGGCGCACCGGATCATAAGGCGCATAAAGCGTAACAAAATAATCGGATAGTCAGACTTAGTTCAACTCATATAACGATAATTGTCAATATTGTTCACTTGTAACTCACATAAAGATACACTCACTTTTTCAACCGTTCCTCGTCTACAAATCCGTCAAATTCTTCACTTCAGTGCATCAGGGCAGCAAGCAAGCCCGGATCTCCTGCGTCATCATCTGAGTTAGTCTTGTTGCTGTTGCTTGACTTTTCATTGATGATTCCGGCCTTCGTGATAACTCGGACGACAGTTGAGACCGATACTTTGGCCCAGGCTTCGACGATCCATTGACATATATTGGCGTAACTAGCCCGGCGTTGTCTCCCTATCCTGGTAAATGTGTGCTCACCTTGCGTCATCCAATGTTCCCACGCGGCTCACAATTTAACTTTGAACGCCCTGTTGACACCAATGTCTAGCGGTTGGAGTTCCTTGGGGTTAATCCTTCCGGATTGATGGCAAGTTCCGAATTAGTTTTTTTCACTTGGTGTTTGACAGTTTCGGTGAGATGGGCGCACATGGAGTCGTAGATCAATAAGGAAGGAGATTTGAGGAAAAGCCATCTGGTCTCCTGACGTAATCTTCGCTCAACCACTCGCTCATTTGCTCCTTTTCCATCCAGTTTTTAGGTTGACCTTGACGATGATCCCAACAGGAACCTTTTTTTTGGCAGTCTTCCTCTTAAACATGACCATGGATGGTAGTTGCTGACCATTAGCCTGGCAACCGAGAACTACAGTGAAGGATCATCTCCCGTTCCCTGTGGTGCGTATAGATACAGTAGAAGACGCTGTTTTTCAACAGTATAGTTCACAGGGATGTCAAAGATGGGAGGAACCTGGTCCACGTTTGTGATGTGGTCTGGCTGGATCTTCTTTCCGGTGATCTTGTTCTTGCATTGTTGGACCGTGAGTTTGTCGAGTGGAGTAACCATCACCTATATCACAGTACGGGATATCAGCGTGGATAGTTGAAAAATTGATTGATTTATCGTCGCCAGAAAAGCTCGAATCAGTTGGCTCCTGCACAGATTTCGCCACCGCCAAAACAAGTCTGTCTAGACAACATAGAAATCTGACTCCATGATGTTCATGACCAGCGATTATGCTTCGACAACCAAAGTCGTAATTAAACATTTTGGCAGATTTTTCAGCGCAGTGTGAACATAAAAATTGATCTGAGGTCACTAGGCCTCAGCAATAATTATTCATACATAAGGCGCACCGGAATACAAGGCGCACTGTCGACTTTGTTAGGCAAATATAAGGATTTTAAGCGTGTCTTATAGTCAGAAAAATACGGTACTTAACCGTGTCGTGTTTTAAAGAAGCAGAGCTGTGTTCCGAGATCCTCTTAAAAGCTTGGTCGTGTGCCCGAGGTACATAGCCCCATAGGTGCGGGTGAACGGATTTAAAACAAAAGATTCGGAACGAGTCGGGACTGTTTGAAGCATTTGATGATGTGCGGAACGGTCTAGGAAAGAATGTGTCTTCTAGAAATCGAATCTGTTTGGTTAATAGCAGCTGACAACCATTAGTTCACTAACTCGTAGGCGATATAATCCTTGAAAGGACCCGAAAGGAAAAGTTATTTTTTCACAGTTGTTATTGCTTCAGGGTGGTTCGAAAAGGCCGAATGTTTTGGATAAATGTATCAGGATAACCGCTGGTTTGAATCGTTGTACGAATGAAAACCTACTAGGCGTCCAACGTTTCTGGGTTGCAGATCCTTGTGACGCAATAGTACAGGCAAGGTACAAGGTTTTGCTTGCATCTTATTGGAACAAAACTAAGGAAATGCGCATATCTACCTACACATGTTGCATTTCTGAAGACCCTCCTCTCTAACAACCTATCAGCTTGTCGTTGCAGTAACACATACAAAAACGAGACTTAGGCATCGTTCTCTGTCTCATTAGTAAATGTTAACGATGGATGGGCACAGTCATGGTCTAAAGAGGAGAAAAAGAGTGAATGGAAGGGACAAAGAAACACACAGAACAAACATCAATGGGATCGGCTCCTCCCCTTGTTAACAAGGGTACCCAAGCAAACGTGTTCGTCTTCCTTCGGAACCCAAGTCGGTAGCCGGGAAACACAAGGTTCGAAGTGAGAGACTTGAAACCAGTTATCGCTGGGCCTCTCCTCTTTTACTTCCATCCACACCACGACGTAGGAGTAAGTGCGCTGGCATGTGCAACGAATGGTTCAATCGACTGAGCCTGGTGGTATGCCCGAGGGAAACCGCTTAGCATTGAATACAGAAAAGTGCATACACGTTAACACATAACGCAATGCATCTCACTGAACCCCATGGAACGCATCCCGATCGCACTGATAATGTAGGATCCAGTGAGAGGTGGATGATTGAGCAAAGTGATGTGATCAACGATGCAACAACACAATTAATAAGAACTAAACACTTCTGGTTTTGTACTCACCCAAATGAATAGCTTTGACATGCTCTCGCAAACTGCTTTTATCGGAAAACGATTTATAACACCGATCGCAATGATGGGGGCGTAGATCTGCAATGAGAAACAGTAGGTAAATAAGCACAGACTAACACTATGGCAAAAATAGATGTGAAATAGCGAACAGCCTGATGGAATGGGGTGTAAACAAAGCGTGTATACGGATACCCAAAAGATGATCAGTACACTTGAGAATCCACTGCCGTAAAGTTTACACGATAATGCACAAATATTTCTTTAACAAGAGGAATACAGATGAAAAACAGTGCGCAGGATATCTGCTAGTATAGACGACTTGATGTTAATAGCGAATGTGAGGAAGTGTACAAGAGCAAGCACAGCCCATGAGACTTAGAATCTGTAAAGAGAAAAGATATCAAGTTAGAACGATAACATGCATTCGGGGCAGCGATATAAAGGGACGAACACCGCTGGTACACCCAATAGTATTGGTATCTGTTCAGGTCGCGTCCGATCAATTACATTGTTCGCCTCTCAGATACACCAGAGCATTCTTACTAGTAACCCCAATCAAAGCCATCTTTATTGCCTCTTTTCACCTACGAATGAGAAAAACGGGGCATCACTCTGCTTAAGGTGAACATCGTTGGCCACATCAGTTGTAACATCAGTCAAATGAAGAGCTCATGATTGACAAGTTATTGATGGATAGTCCATTAGGTCTCAGTGATCATGTAGTAATAACTTTTGACTATGTATGTTATGCAGAGTATCCATTTGAACACTCGGAACTAACTCATACAATCGCACGCTACCACGTATTGAAAGAACTCGCCGACGCAGCTGCTTGGGAATTCTCAAACAAAAGTCCCCTTGACAACGTTTGGGCAGAGTTCGTTAATAAGCTCAGCGACATCGTCAACAAAGCATCAGAGACCTAACCCCTTCGTCCCGCGAAAATGCCTTCAATTATAAGGAGTAGGACTCGCAAACGCCTGGCGATAAGGGATGCAGCATGGAGTGCCTACAAGATTAACCCCGACTCAGAGACTTGGGGAAATTTCCTGACCCATCTCAACCATTGCACTGCACTTGTCCGTGAGGATAAAGTAACTTATCAACCGTGCCTAGCCAAAAAGTTAATGACAAACAACAAATTGCTATATAGGCATGTCAATAAGCTTCGTAAAATGAAGCATGGAATACTCCCACTATTCACGACAGGCGGTAGAGTATAAAGCGCCGAAGAAGCAGTTAATGCCCTGCGCCTGCAATACGCCCCAATTTTTGAACTCGCAACATCTACCTGTCCCATAATATCAAGCTCATTACCGACACCTTTGTTTACAAATGTTATTTTCAACCCATCAATTGTGCTAAGGAAGTTACTCTCACTGTGTGAACATAGTTCTCCGGGAGCAGACAACATCCGCCCGAAGGCACTGAAGGCTACGGCCACCAAGCTAGCTGAACCACTGTCACAGTTCTTTCAAAGGTGTTTTGATGAACAACAAGTCCCCACTATGTGGAAGTGTGGCATTATAACCCCTATTTTTAAAGGCGGTAGCCGTTCCGATCCCGCAAACTATCGTCCAGTGACTCTCCTCCCTGTGCTCGCGAAGGTGATGGAAGCAGTCGTCGCTGAGGGTTTAATGAACTACCTGGAAAAATGCGACATTTTGGTACCGGAACAGCATGGCTTCCGTCAACACCGGTCATGCACCACCAACCTACTTATTGCACGAGGTAGTTGGACGCAAGTGGCCGATGATGGGGTCGGAGTCGACGTCATCTACCTGGACTTCTCCAAAGCTTTCGACCGCCTTGATCACCGCATCCTACTTCAAAGACTACAAAGTTACGGAATCGGAGATCCAGTACTTGGTTGGATTGGCAACTTCCTTTACCAACGGAAGCTTCAAGTACGTGTTAAGGGATCACTTTCTAACCCAATTGAGGTGGAATGTGGTGTCCCACAAGGCTCATTGCTGGGACCGCGTTTATTCCTGGTGTTTATCAACGACCTGGCAAGAGTCATCTCCTCAAACTTCCTGCTTTTTGCCGATGACGTCAAGATATGGCGGGCGATTAGTAACAAGGCAGATCACGATCTGCGCCAACATGACCTACATTGCATTTACGAATGGTCAAAGAGGAACAAGCTTCAATTGAACATGGTTAAGTGCAAAGTCATGTATCTGAGTCACCAGCTGGTGAGCGCTTACAAGATTGGAGACCACACGTTGGCGAAGGTTTCTCAGGAGCGTGACCTGGGTGTATTGGTACAGGAAGATCTCGGGTGTTCAAAACAAGCAGAGAAGGCGAGGAGAACCGGAAATCAACACTTCGGCCTTCTTCGCAGAGCCTTCGGTCGGTTTGAAACATCAATATTTCCCCAAATGCTTAACGCCTACGTGCGATCGCACGTGGAATATGCTATTCAGACGTGGCAGAAACAGGATCTCGTTGCTCTCGAAACTCCTCAACGACGGGCAACCAAGAACGTCAGGGGCCTCTTTCATCTTCCCTATCAGCTTAGACTGAAATCTCTAAGAATGTACAGCAGTCGATATCGGCTTTTGCGGGGGGGATCTCATAATGGTTTACCAGATTCTGAAGAACCCAAACCACATTTGCCATCCGCTGCTGGAATTGAACCCCAACACTAAACTAAGAGGTCACCCTTTGAAACTGACAATTCATTATCGCCGGCTTGAATGCCATAGAAATTTCTTTTCTCTCCGCGTGTGTGAGCCTTGGAATGCCCTCCCTAATTATGTCGTCTCTGCTCCCAATCTGGCGATATTTAAAAAACGTGTTGACGAAGCATTGTCTCACTTACATTTCATTTTATGACTTGTTAGCCAGGGGCTACAAAACGCAATCAAACGGTTTCTTGCCAAACGCCTAACCAATGGATGTATGGATTTATACGTTTAATACGCGAACATCTACGCTATTCCACATAAGTCTATGGTGAGTCCACCACAACGCTTTTCACTATATCATGCAATTGATTTTCGCAATAATTTCCATCCCACGGGACTTGTTAAGCGATGCTTTTTTACCCGTAATAAACCATTGTTCCATTGTTCAATATAGTGTTCGCGCGTCGCTATCGGTAAACCGTTGTTGTGTAGCCATAAGTTTCCTCAACTCCCGTCATAGCCATTATGCAATAGAAAAAATAATCATCAAACTGTGGATTTCATGTACAGTGACTTGATCCAAGTCCAACACAGGTAAGTCGGTTTCTTCCAAAAGCAAGGAGTACGCCACCAGATCTGCTAAGCTCTACAACAACTGCATCGTTGCCTCAGACATTTGGAGTCGTCCTACTATAAGACAGCTAAAGTTGAATTCTTCGATCTGAAGAATTAAGGTCCCTACAAGTGTTTGACCATCACTATCTGCGGAGAACTGCTGATGCCCGATGGCATCAGCGTGATGTCACGATGATATCCGTAGGCGCGTACCAGGCAATGATAACCAAACTAGTTCCTTAGAGCAACAGATAGCACGGAACAAGTTGCGTTGGTTTGGGCACGTACTACATATGCCCAGTCACGGCTTACCGAGGAGGGCACGAGGCCATACGTGGGCAAAATTAACATGGTAGCAGGATATGAAGTCACTAAAGACTCAACTCGGCGCCGTCGGTCCGTCTCGCCTTCCAGACTGGAGTCCATGTGCACCACAATGTGCTTGGCTCGAGAATTTACAGGACATGGCCCACGGTAGGCACCACTAGCGCGTCTGATTTCGTCTCGTAGTCGGACTGTCTGTTTACAGTGTGGTTGGTGCTGAGTTATCTGCTGGGCAATGGCTGATTATGACGCGGAGGAGTGAAAGCCGCAAGGAAGCTGTCTCATCGATGTCGCCTCATCTTTAAACGACATCCAGCTGTTTGTGAGGGTATGTTGTAGACGAAGTGTAGGCGCCTTGATACTGGTAGTTTGCTTAGGACATTAAGGTTTTCCGGTAAGTCCCCATTCTCTCATATGATTACTCGTTCCACAAGTCCAAATGGCTGATGTACTGACGTCGATGATGCTTTTGGGCTTGAATGCGATAACGGTTGTGGTCTGTTAGTAATGGAGTAAGCCGTGGGCTCATTCCGGTCAACAAGAAAGTTGGTGGAAAGGAATGGAAACGAAGGAGCAAGAAAGTTTACTGTCGTAAAGGACATGAAGACAGATGGAACGCTCCCGGCAACTATTTTGAGAGGGAATTTGCCAAGAAGACGATTGGATATTGTGACCCTACCTTCTAAAACGGAATGAATGAACAATCATGTTGTAACGTTGCTTCTTTCCCTCTGCTCTCTGCGACTGACAACTGTTGTACTGCTGCTAGCTGCAATGTGAGACTGCGGCTATCTGGCTGCTCAGTCAGGCGCCCAGCCAACCGAAGGAATACAAAAGGCAGGAACTAGGTAGACAGAGAGTATATCTATATACAGGATAGGTTAACTATTTATTGGTAACCGAAACATGCTAATTAGGAGGTCCATGTCACTCACTACACTGCGTCTGCTTTTCAACCGATGTGAGTGAGTTCCACTCCACGGGTTTATCATACCATCTTACTGACCGAATAGTTCGATTCCTTTGACGCGGGCTGGTATTTGCTGGTCAATCAATGTTTAATCGATTGATGCAGTTTCCAAGAGATACTGACTGCGGTACTCCCCTACGGGAACAATGAATGAACATCTGATCCTATAGATGGACAGGCCCATAGTCTAGGGGTAACGAGCTTGTCTCGTAATCTTGCGGCGAGGATTCGAGTCCGCGTAGGAGTGAGCGTTCTCGCGGTATACTCAACTGGACTGGTGGTGGTCGGAAGACAATGAAGCGCCGTTACGGCGTACAGATGACACATTATTATTATTATTATTATTATTATTATTATTATTATTATTATGTACTGATTAACAAGGACTAAGTGACGATAATTTGGAAACCACAAAAACTCCAAGTGAAGATAAGCCAGACATCTTTTAATGCAACTGAAATCATTTTCTGTGGAAATATGTCCAAACATGCTGAAAAGTGTAGCTTGTGCTGAGAGGGCTTACTTCAATTATCTTTCTGTCAAGAACAGAACAAAGATGGACTATTTCTGCAAAAAATGATTTCACTTGCGAAATGCTCATTGCGTTTTGATTTACTGTAACACTCTATGGTGGAACTACGTTTGCCGTTACGTGGGACCTCGTCTAATGTGTTCGAAACTGGTCTGTGAGAAAATAAATTTCACGATATACTACTCACAACGGGAAAGTAGGTTACGCAAAGTCTCGGCATAGGACCTCCGTATGCTGACGACCTCTCTAGGTTGACCACTTTGGTCCAGTCCCTTGGGTGGTCAACTTATGGAGATTCTACTGTGAATGTTATTTACGCAGAAGACTATAGATCAGCCTTACATAGAAGACGTATGGGCTGCACTTTACAAATCTATGCGGGTCAAGATCTGGAATGTCCGTCGAAGATAAATGTACCCTAGAGCACATGGAGTCATCCCTTATGCGGTTCCCATCACCAACTCAGTTTACCGTGAAACGATGGATGTCTAAGCCTGGATAACAACTAACCGTCCGGTGGCTTATCGAAGGCTAATGTCTTTTCGCAAAAAGCTTATTGCCAAACCAGAATTACATCAGACTTACACCGAAGCTATCGATGAGTACGCTTCAAGCGGGTTTGCAGAAGTGCTCAACATGGAACCGTTTGGCAATAGGAACGGTGCATGGTATATGGTACATTACGCAGTGAATCAACCAAACAAGCCCGGAAAAATTCGACTGTGCTAGCACCTACCAAGGCACGTCCTTAAACGAACAGTTGTTGAGAGGGCCAGACCTGGTGAACAGTTTAGTCGGCGTTTTGCAGTGGTACCGAATGGGGAACGTGGCTGTGGTTGCAGACAGTGAAACGATGTTTCACCAGGTACTGTTGACTTCGAAAAATAGAAATTATCTGCGATTTCTATGGTGCCCAAAGGGGCAGTAGCAAGAATCACCGATTCACTGCGCAACCCCGTCAATTTGTTGTGTACTCAGAACTATCGAAAACCGCAAGACTGAGTATCCCGAGTGGACACTGACTCTGATGCGGCGATGTCTTTATGCTGATGATTGTCTGTTCAGCTGTCGTAGCCGGGAAGAAGTTCACCGTACTATTACCCATTTGGAAGCAATTGCATCCAAGGGTGGGTTTCGTTTAAGGAAATGGAAGTGGAACAACAGCTAAATTCTGCGCGAAACCAAGAGGAATCCATCCTCCAACAAACAAGTTCGACCGAATCTACAATCCGAGAACGTACAACCCACTGGGGTTTAAGTGGAATTTGTCAGACAATTGCATAACCTTTAGTCTAGGTTCGAATGGGATTGCAATCGAAGATCGATTTTATTTCTCATCGCTTCGATTTATAATCGATTAGATCTGGTGGCAATAGTACTGTTGCGTGCTAACCAACCGTTGCAATCATTCAGACACAGAAGACTTGATTGGGATACTCAGTTAGACGAACCGGAAGGAAAACAGTAGTGTCGTAACTTCAGGAAGCCAAACCACGGGAACGACTGGGAATTCGCCGGTGTATCAGATCAAGACTATTCACTGACGACTATATGTATTTTCATTGTGTCTAAGATGCTTCGTAGGATAGATACGGAGCGGCCGTTTACATCAAGATCGCTGACAAAATGGATCCGATTTGGTCCACTCTCACTATGGGAAAGTCAAGCGTCTCACCGATAAAAGGAGTTACAATACCGCGCCTAAAATTAACAGCGACGATGCTTACCGTTCGGTTAGCTATTTCAACGGTTAAATAATGGTAGTAAAAGAGATCACTGATATTTGGGACAGATTCAATGGCAGTGCTACCGCTGATCCGTTGCATGAAAAATAGGTTCACAAAGTTCGAAGTGAATAGACCATCCGAGGTGTATCAGTTTTCCGCCATAAAACAGTGGAGATACGTCGGAGCATCTGTGAATTCAGCACATATAGGCTCACGCGGATTGTGTGTGAATGATTTAGTTCAGATGAAAAGGTGACTTGAAGGGCTTGATTTGCTGTGTCTCGAAGAAGTCCATTAGCCTAAGACACCAGAAAGTTTAGGTGAAATCCCGAACGGCTGGCTGAAGTAGGAACATGTTGTTCGCTGCGCAACGTTAACGAATATTTGGCTAACCAGACTCACAATCCGTAGTAGATGTGTCAAGTTGAAACGATGTGTGGTCATGTTGCTCAGGTTTAAGCGGCATTTGATGAGGAGATGCAGGAGACGTTTGAGTAACCCGAAAGGTTGACGCTGAACATAACGAAGCGGAAGTAGTGCGAAAGATATTATTTGTGGATGCGATCAGAGTACTGGAAAGAAATCCACAGAAAGATGCAGTCAGATGATTAAAAAAACTGCTCATTCTTGTATGACGTTATTCTAATGGTAGATTGAATTGGTCACCACTGCCGCATGACGCTAGGTATCCTGTCCTGCATCCAGCCCAATATTTTGTGACCAAGGCTAAACCTTTGGATTGCCATGGAAGAAATGGACATGTTGAGCCATACCACGTCCTCTCTGATCTGCATCTGCGGCACTCTATCCTGTGTGGTGTTTCAGCAATCCGACAGGTCCTGAGGGGTTGTGCACCCAAATATCCGAAGATCGAAGCAGAGGCACTTTACGATGAGTTTACTGTGAACGTCATAGAGCACCGATTGTTCACTGTGTTTCTTATCATTTATGGGCTATAGAACAAGGTAAACTGCTCCAACTGATCTAATGCGATTCTAGATCTGGGATTAGTTAACAAGGTGGAGCTGTTCACCAGGTGTAATAAAACGGCGCTTCGCAACTTTGATCACTCAACAGTTAGGGGGTGTCCAGTAGTCTAAGACAAATCTTTAGGAAACTGCTCGTTGCAACGATTACAAGTTATGATGGAAGCAATGTTCCGCACAGAATACTGACTACCAAAAATGGCAACATCCACCGAGCTCAGTTTAGTTTTCGACACTGATGTACCCACGTATTGCTGTCGGTTGAAAAACGACCGGAGCCACACGGCGGGTACTGCAAATCCAACTTTGAATCCCCAGGACTTCTGTTTTGACATTTACTATCCTTGCGAAACTCCGTTCATCTGTGAAGACATGTTCTGTACACCCACCCCCATCTGAAGCGGCTGTGTAGCCAAAGGAAAACGCTTTCAAAGTCACTACTCTTGCAGATAAGGAACTTCGCCGTCTCAACAACATGTACGTTCAAGCTATACTTGGGAATAGTAGTTGCCGCGAACTCCGGAGGATGTTGAAGTAAATAAGCGGGTTTTATCGATGTACATCAACCGCAGAGGTAGATGTAGAAAACTGAAACAAGATTCTGCAACTGTTACAATAATGCGAACTCTGACTCGTCCTTTGTACAGCCTAAGTTATTTGCAGTCTCATTGCTCCCTGTTGACCGACACCGTGCAAGTTACTGAAACAGATAAATGCACGGAAAACAAGCGGTCCGGAGCGAATGTCTCCCGTTGTCCTTAAGGAATACGATGACTTTCTGATTACAGCTCTGTCTACGTTGTATACATCGTGAATTCAACAACGGATAATTGCCGACTGTTGGAGATGCGCCAGTATCACACCGATAACGAAAAAGGGACTCACAATCGGTAGCCTTAAACGTGTTGGAGAAGTAACTTGTAAAAGGATTCTGATACAACAGCAGTCAAATGATTCTGTTCAATTTGCCTATCGCAGTTGGAAGTCAGTCCAAGACGCAGTAGCCTACTCTGTGCATTCCATTCGGCAGTCACTAGACAATAGGATCAAGTTCTCCCGGATCTGCTTTTCATACTAAAGCAACGCACTAGGCTGCGTAAATCGTGAATTGTTGTCAAAAGATCTATTCGGTGTCGAAATACATCCTTTCATCGCGGTTTTGTTGGGGGACTATTTTACCGACTGTAACCCGGCTATCCGATTTGGAGGTAGAAGCTTTACGACTATAATCACAAACACCTGTGTTCTACAGGCAGCTATTCTGTCACCACCTCTATTTTCTACTTATGTTAGCTCAATACTGGTTCCTGAGGCGACCCCGCTGAAGTACACTGATGACATTATCCTGGGGGTCAAACAATAAACCACTGCTTCTTCAGTCAGATTACAAGATATTCTTTATGGTCTCACGTTTCGGCCGAAAGTTTGCAAGCTATCGCTTAACGTGCAATGATGTCACGTTTCATCGTAGAGAAAATCGGGATCAACCGTTTCCTCAGCAATGCCTAGAAATCAACATGAATGATGAGGGGTTGCACTCCTCCACAACAGCAAAATAAATCGGTGTCGTGCTTAGCTACGACTCATCTTGATCATACCGCATGAGCGAAACGTTCACAAAACTCAGATTATCTCTCCAGGCCTCACGTTTGCGTGCTTCATCTGTTCTCCATGATTTGAAAGATCGCTTGGTCACTGCCTGTGTACTAAAAAAGGATTTGCTGCTCATTAGTGATATTTACTGCTCTACTGGGTAAGCATTAAAGATAAATCTCTAGGACATTAAACCAATTGTAGCGATGTGACGGTTTATGAGAGCGGACTTTTGATGATAAGCCTGTGTCTGCATATGCAGGCTCTTGCGAAAGACTAGTGGCTGCAGTGCTAAGGCACAAACGTCACTATCCTCATTGTGCATGGTATAAATGTCATCATTCATCATCATCATCGTCACCATCCTCATCGTCATCATCATCATCATCATCAAACTCATCAACACCATCATCATCATCATCATTAGCAGCAGCAGCAACAGCAATATGTCAGCCCCTTGAACTGATGCTTCCCTGCGGTACACCACAGTGACCTACGAAAGAATAAACTATAAGGAGATGAGGGGGCTAAGGGTAAAACAGTAATGCCTTAAACAAATCGCCGGGGCCATGGCGCCTACACTTTATCTACAACATACCCTCACAAACAGCTGGATGTCGTGCAAAGATAAGGCGGCATCGGCGACACAGCTTCCTTGCGGCTTTCACCGCCCCGCGTCATAATCAGCCATTGCCCCGCAGATAACTCAGCACCGACCACAGTTTAGAGAGGCAATTCGATTAGGAGACGGCAGCTGGCGCGCCACTGGTGTCAACTGCGATCCATGTCCTGTAAGGTCTCAAACCAAGCAAAATGTGGTGCACATGGACTCCAGTCTGGAAGGCGAGACGGACCGACGGCGCCGAGATGAGTCGTCAGTGACTTCATTTCCTGATGCCATGTTAATTTTTGCCCACCTCCGGCCGTGCATCAACCTACATCTGGCAAGCACAACAAGGCTGTTCTCGGTAAACGGCAACTGGGCATACGTAGTACATGACCAAACCAATGCAACTTATTCAGTGCTATCTGCTGTTCTAAGGAACTAGCCTGGTTATCATTGCCAAGGGCTCGCTTACGCACACCATCGTTGCGAACACAATGGTTTCATCCGACACCAGCAATGCTTCGCAGACAGCGATGATCAAAGACATGAAGGCGCCGTAGGTCCTCAGAGGAGGGGCCAAGTCTCCCTTCCAGAAAGTAGGAAGGCCCTCAATGTGGTCTTGTATACACGGCCTTTTAGACAGAAGGAAACCCCTTTCTGACGTCATAGATGTCGCAGATTCAAAAAGCCAGTTCTGGCCTTTGTAATGCGTGAACTGACTTCAGCTGCTATGCGCCCGTCATTGCTGATACAGTTGCCAAGGTAAGTGAAGTGATCAACTACCACGAGTTTTCGCCGTCAAGTGGCTGGTGGTCCTGTAACAGGATTTTGCATTTTGAAAAGGTGAAGCGCATGTTAAATGATGGGACTAATGTAGAGAAGTTATACAGGATTGATTGTGACGCCCCCACATCGTTAAAAAGCAGGACAATATCGGATGAGTTGTCAAGATCAACTAACTTTTCACCAGGCAGCACCTCAGCGCCTGCATCGTAAGACTCCGCAAGAAAACAATCTATGATGAAGTCAACGACGAAGCTAAACAAAAGAGGGAAATCGCACAACCCTGACGAATGTCACTTGTGGTCGGAAAGGCGTCGGACAAATCACGGTAGATCCTGACGCGGCCCGTGCCGTTCGAGTATAGAGCACGCAAAATGTTCAAATATTCCACAGGAACACCTTTCCGCGCAAGTAATTCGAACAGAAGACATCGGTCGATTGAATCGAAGGTACACTTGAAGCCAAGGAACACAGCTATTGCCGGTCTGCGGTATGCGTGGCGCTGCTCTAGCACCTGCCGCAGAGTCAATATATGGTCTATACAGCCACGATCTGGGCGAAAGCCTACCTGCTCTTCCATAACCCGTGATTCTCGTTTCGCAGTGAGGCGGCGAACGAGACTTGAGGACAGTAATTTTGTCACAACTGGCGCTAGGCTAATACCCCTGTGAGTAGTACAGTCGGTGTGACTGCACCTCTTGTATATCGCCACTATAATTGATTAACTCCAGTTAGCTTCCAGACCTGCTCGAACAGGGAGGTCAGTGGCTTACAGAGGACTTTAGTACCATTCTTAAATAGTGCGGATACGAGAAAATCCTGACCAGCAGCACGAAAACGATGGAGGGCTGTGATCGCGTTTCGGACCTCAGCCTTCGATGGAGTCTCTAAACTAACTGGACATGCTTCGGCCTGCAACACCTGAATAGGAAGAGGTCCAGAAGCCAGGGGATCACTGCAGTGCTCTCGAAAGTGCCCCGCCCAACCGGCCATACGGCGCTCCTTCTTGTGAATAAAGACAGCCGCGCTGTCTCCGATTATTTCACAGATGCCTGGTTTCCTGAGACCAGTGGTGCGTATCAGCTTGAAGAGCTTGCGATAATTGCCTACTGCTCCTGTCTTCTCCATTTCTTGAGCCCGACTGGTCCACCAGACTTCCTTGTCAGCACGCAGGCTCCGCTTTAGTTCGCACCCAACAATCCATCTGGTCACATTGTGCTCCGAGTCAGCCGGGAGTTTTCTGCTGAATTCCAACAGATTCACCGACCTCTCGGATATACAGTGACTGATGCGGTGACGATTGATAGCGTCGCAAGCGGAGGCTTCTGCAGGTTGCATGACGGCCGAGATCTTATTCTATTGAAGCGCAGTGTCAGTAGCACAAGAGAGCCAAAGTTTGGTACGCAGGAAATCCTGGTAAGCTTGCCTGACCGAGGGCTGAGGTAACTTCAGTTGCCAATCGAGGGAGACGCTTGGTACGCCTCCGAGTAAATGTTATGGAAAAACGACAGCGTACCGAGGCATGATGAGAGTAGATGCAAGTACTCCAGAAAGAGCGACAATCCAGGATGGAACCACACCACCTGTAACTTATGGCAACGTGATTTATTTGGGTCCATTGCTGGTCAGCTACAGGAGGACGCCAGGTGGCACTTCGGCGCCCAGTGTCTAAAAACGGTACTACCAAGAAACAGTTGGTACTCCACACACAGCTGTAACAGACGCTCAACGTCGCCCGTACGGTCGGAGTTAAGCGCATAATAACCACCTAGCTGTGCTTCCGAAGAACCCAGGAGACGTACTTGTGCATTCATACCCCCTGCAAGCACTATGATTTATGAACTGATAACACCGTAATGGCGTGTTCAGTTCGTGATAGGAAACGTCCTTCGCAGCATTAGAGCTGCAATTGATGGGGATATAGGCCGAAACCACAAACCAACAGTGTCTGATGCTATTCCATGAATCAACCGTAGTAGATGTCGTCAAACGGGCTGCACACGAACGTTTGCTCACCGGAATTCAATCAACCAACGATGATTCGGCCATGGAGCTGAGGACAATGCTCCATCCAGCCTGACCAGTGTTTGCCGTATCAGTGGCTCCGGATGTGTGCAACTAATATGGAGAGGACAAGCCGGGTGCAGTTAATGCAACAACCCCATTAGGGACATTGATCGTAGTTTCGGACACGTAACACACGTCAATATCCAGTGTGTTTAACGTACTTGCGAGTGCAGCCTGCTGAACTACTTATCTTAGAGTGCGAACGTTGAAGGCCATCAGGGAAATGGGACAGTGTGGCCTATTAAGGGGCTGTTGCCGATAGACGTCCGGTGGGTGTTGTGGGAAGGTGGCTGCAGATGGCTCGACTGCAGTGGCAGTTTGGTTGCTGTCAATTAAGCTGGGAAGTATAGAAGGAAGGTTAATAATGAGTCAGGATGGGAGTAAGAGAAACGGGTGGAAGAGAAAGAAGGAGGCACCAGCAGTAGCATGTTTTCGCTTATTCCACTTTTGTATGCAGCAGATAAGGCGACTCTTGACAAGGTGCGCGACGGTCGATGCAGCATATGGTTGATGGTACTGTGTTTCACATCCTTCGGTTCCAAGCAAGGCAGAAGGAAAACGCCAACGGACGACAAGTTCGATGTGAAGGACTTCATTCCTCTTGACCAAGGCATCGCTTGGCCATCTGAGCCTGGTGCGTGATATAACGGTGCTGAGCAGTTCACTCGCTCTACCTGCACCAAAACGGGACGCCGAACATGCCGATGCTCACGCGGTGTTCACACCAGACATGAGGTAAGCTGCGAAGACAACGATGATCGAACGAAACTAGCCTCTTTATGTCTGTCAATCGATGGGCCAGATTTCGCATCTGTACAACAGGGTTGAACGGACGGTTCCACTGTAAACTCAGTCCTTGATGGAGAGAGTAGTGTCGCACAAGCACCACAGGTGCTGGAGATTGGCAAAAGCGCCTAGAGTATTGCCGTACGGCTAGTGACCTCATATTCTGTCCCGCGGGTACAAATATAGCTGTCGAAATACTTGGATTTCTGGACGACTTCTAGCTGAACTCCACCGAGTCAGCGCACGGCTGGATCCCACCAAATCATGCAAGAGGAATCTGCATTTCGAGAGTGCAAAGCATAGCCGGAAACGATTGACAGCCAGAGCTGGTTAGCCCACTGCTACTTGGCATGTCTTCGCGTTGATACAGACACGGTTAACACCGTCTGTGTACTCCAAGTAAAGAATTCTACCATCTGGGAGAAGATCAATACCTCACAGATACTGCTCAGTAGACGCAGTTCCCTGACTTCGTCGATGGCGAACTTAAAGAGGAAATGTGACAGCGAGTACCCTTGTAGAACACCGCTTGAGATATTGAAGGGTGATGACAGTTTGTTATAAAGCCACACTCTGACCGAACTATGCACGTACAGCACCCACATGACATCCGCATATTTATCGGGCACACCATTGCTGAGGAGACAGTCCCCAAGAGAACACCTATCCATCGAATCGAAAACACTTTTGACGTCGAGGAACACGCTAAAGTGGGTCAGAAGTAAATACATCGGTGCTCCAACAAGCAACGTAAAGTGAAGATATGGTCAATGCAACCACGATTTTGATGAAACCCGGCTTGCTCCTACCGAATCTGGATTGTACTGGTGCTAGTCGGTCTAAGGCGGATGACAGAGGCAAGTAACTCAGAGGGAATTGAGATCAGACTTATCCCTGTCTCTATGATTAGCCCATTCCGAACGAAAGACCCTTGAAAATAGGGACGAATCGGCTCCAGCCTGCTGGGAAAGACTCCCGCTCTCACAGATTCACTAGTAAGTTACGCAAATCATGCAGAAGAGCAGGTCCCCAGAAAGTCAGGAGGGCTGAATGAAGTCCACCTGCTGCGGCGGCCTTATTCAATTCCAACCAACTCTCACGTTCGACGTATGCGCTAGAATGAGGGTCCCGGAGGCAGCCCAGGGATAAGCGTGATCAATAACTGAGAGAGAAGCTGGTAACTGGCTAAGTAAACTGCTCTCAAATTGTTTGGCACAACGCTGCAAGCGTTTTGAGCAGTGAATCGGTAGTCCACTGCTGACGCGTATGGTCTTGCTGACACCAGGTCTCCTTCTACCCGTTTCTCGTATAGACGGAATAAGTTCCAGTGGCAGCATTTGTCTGGAGCTCCGAGGCCCGATGAACCTAACAGGCTTTGCGGTCTCTCTTCAGGCTAGCAAGCAGTTTCGTTCTGAGTTTTTGAGTCCCGTTGCGTTCGCTTGCAGCCGGAACATGTTGACGAGCATGCGGTAGTTCTATAGACAGCTTAGAGACCCAATGTTCAGGTTGGCAGTCTGATTTGCCACATGAAGACATGCCTGCTGACAGTAAAGTCTGGCGAATATGCGACCAGTGATCCTCAACGGTGTTCAGTGGGGGCGTACTTAGCCCGAATTTCAGCGTACTTTGATACACATACAGAACATTTGGCTTCGCCAGTTGGCAAGTATTTGCGCGCTCACATCGTCGTCGTGGGCGTCCACTGAAACGTACGCGCTGGCCGGTGCAAACAAGTGTATGGTTAGAGTCCATGCTCGTGTAGTTCAATTTAGTTCAATTGAACAAATATGATTCGAGCACCGAGTTGCATTGAATCCAGTTGCCATGATTCACATTGCAAGAATAACAATAAATAACAGCGGCATGATAGTGGGGTTAAAGGCAACTAGAATGCTAAGAAAATGGAAGCCAGAAAGAAGTGCATTAAATTAATCAGAATGGAATGAAAATTGACAACCATATGCAAGAAACCGAAAGCAAGGAAGCTACTGACTGCGCCATGTCTAATACGGTCTCAAAACATCGGTGCGGACCATCCCGAGAACTACATCTACGAAGACGGCACGCAGCCGCCAGACCAAGTTTCTCAGTCAGTTTCTTCATGTCTCGATACCACGTCATGGGCTGGTCCCCTCGCGATTTTGCTCAACTTGGTGCAGTCACGGCGTACAATCCACGTCGAGGAAGCCGGTCAAAGGGCATACGGAGGACAGGGCCTATCCAACATAACCGATTAAGTCACAGTAAACGCTCGAGTGAGGAACCAAAATGCCTCTTGCTAAAAACCAACTGGAAGACTTCAGTACTGCTCATCTGGTGTTCCCACCAGACGTGAGCAATACTCCGCAAGTAAACACAGCCAAGCGTTTAATGTCTTGGCCGTGAACTGGCTAGGTATCTGATCCATACCGTGAGACCAGCATTTCCACAGCGTTAAATACCCTACCTTTCACTGAAGGCTGATATACCGCCGCCTCTATAGATGGTTCAGTCACTGGAAAGCCACACGGGCTTTGCTGATACGTGAAGTAACTTCCTCAGTGATGTGACCACCAGAGGCGAAACAGCGGCCAAGGTAAATGGACCTATCCACCACTTTCAGTGACTACTCGGTGATAGCTAGAACCGGAGGTATGTCAGTCCAGTCCTGCAGCAGTACTTTACACTTTGAAGATAAAAAGCACATGTCGAAGCGTGCAGCACTGCGCGTCAGTCGATATAAGAGGGTTTGCACAGCCAATGCAAGAGACCCAAGGAGAACCATGTCGTCCGTATACTCCAGGTTTGTGATGTCGATCGCCTGGCAGAATTTCCGACTCATGCACGAGCATTTCGATCACAAAGTCGAAGAAGAAAGAAGATATAGGACAACACCAGCGAACCCCACTTGTCTTGGGGAACTCAGGTGACAGTTTCCAGCAGACCACTAGACTGCCTCAGGAGTCATGGTAGACTTCAGGACGGAAAGGAATTTAGCTGACACGCCCTTCATAGATCGTCAGTGTCACAACCTGGAGCGGTCAACAGAGTCGAAGGGGGCTTTCAATACAAAAGAAACAATCATAGTCGGTCGGCTGTATGTGTGTCTCCGCTCTAAAACGATGAAAAGTACGAATGTGGTCGATGAAACTATTAGGAGAACAGCTATTAGACATTCAGTTATTGTGACCGAGCTTGATAGCTATTCTTTACTCTTCCTATTTTCTATTGCTTGACTGTTGTTTAAACGTTCTACTGGGTTCGCCCGATTGGTACATCCGCGTCATTGTTAATGGACGCTCATCGTCATGCCCTTCTCAGCAGCGCTGTTTACAAGAACATATTCCATTGGTTGTTTCTTCTCATCACTGTTCTACTTGGTTATGTTAAAGGAATATTTAGTGTCACACAATTATTGTACTAGTTTTCAACTTTGGGGTCTGCATCCCTTATTCGCGTTTGTTTCGTGACTTTTGTTTAAACGTTTCATTTCGTCATTCTGATTGGTCAGTGCCCGTCACTGTAAATGGTCGTTCGCTTTACGCTTAGAGTCCAATGATGCTATTTTTAGGGACCTACGCGATTCGCTCTTACATACACGGTTGCTTATTCGCCGTTGCATTTTACGTTTTTCCTTCAGTTGGTTGGCTCAAGTGTACTTTAGTAGCTTCCCTTCATTTTGCCTTCAAACTATATAAGCAACTGTGATTTCATGTATACAAGTCTCCTTCTGGCTCGTCTTTGGACTTCTTCTTGCGGTCGTGGGGTGAAGGCATCAGCGGCGACACAACAGATTTTCTGGCGACGGAGGTTCCGGTAATCATGTCGATTTCGTTCGAGCAGATGCAGACGCTCCTTCAACAGCAACAACTCCAGTTTGAAAAATCTCAACGACAGTGGATCGAGTTGCTATCTCAGAAGCTGAACATCCAAAGCGAATCCCCGACGACAACCGCACGGCCATCGGTGGACGCCCTTGCCGCTTCAATCACAGAATTTGTTTTCGATGGATTGAACGGATTGACATTTGAATCCTGGTTCCTAAAGTATGAAGATATTTTTCGAGTGGAACTTGCAGACCAAGACGATGCCTGGAAAGTTCGTTTGTTGTTGAGGAAACTTGGCGCAGTCGAACATGAACGTTACACAAATTTCGTGTTGCCGAAGAATGCAAGAGACTTCAGCTTCGATGAGACGGTGAAAACGCTGACGCAGATATTCGGTGAGCAGGCCTCTCTGTTCAGTGTTCGCTACAATTGTTTGAAGTTAGTCAAACGCGATGCCGTTGATTTTTTCACACATGCCGGGATCGTAAATCGCGAATGTGAACGATTCAAACTGGGTCTGATGACACCTGATCAATTCAAGAGTCTTATTTTCGTGTGCAGTCTCCAGTCCCACACAGATGCCGATATTCGAACACGTATTCTCCACAAGCTCGAACAAGAACCACAGTTGACGCTGCAAGAGATTACAGCCGAATGCCAGCGACTGATTAACTTGAAGCACGACACAAAAATGATTGAAACTGCTGACCACAGGACAGAACCCCAGATTTGTCGCACAGCTATCCGTGGTAAAGTGATGAACCAGAATCGGTCAACTCAGAAGCCCCCAACCGCATGCTGAAATTGTGGCGCTTGGCATTTTGTGAGAGACTGTATCTACAAAGCGCATCAATGTCACAAGTGCAAGCGGTTTGGTCATAAGGAAACCCACTGTCGAGTTGCGCACAACTTCAGACGTTCATTTCCCTCGAGGTTGCGCACAAACATCAACTTCAGAAGGGCGAAATTTCATGGACCGGCCACAAAGGTAGTTCTCGCTGCATTTCGCACGGAATTCGCAGGCAAGAGAAAGTACTTAACAGTAAAAGTCAATGGTATTCCAGTCACCTTGCAACTAGATACGGCGTCCGACATCACAATCATTTCGCGATCCACTTGGAGGAAGCTTGGAATACCCGCATTCAAGCGCACAACTCTGACGGCTCAGAATGCATCCGGGGAACCGTTGAGATTGGATGGAGAGATTGAGTGTGAGGTCAACTTCAAGGAACTACAACTCCGCGGCACAATCTACCTAGTCTCATGCACCGACGTCAATCTTCTCGGAATCGACTGGATTGAAAAGCTGAACTTGTTTAATGTACCACTGAATCGTGTCTGTGCTGAAAGGAATGTCACGGTGCACCATACAGCCATACCGACTCCTCCGGGTCAAAGCATCTCTGAACAGCTTCAAACGAAGTATGCGTGTGTATTCCAGTCGGAACTTGGACACTGTAAGAAAATGCAGGCAAAACTTACTCTGCTTCCGGATTCCAGACCAGTGTTTCGACCCAGACGTCCTGTCCCTTATGCTTCCCAAGCACTTGTTGAACAGGAACTTGATGGATTGCAGCAGGCCGGAGTGATCGAGCGAATCAATTTTTCACCATGGGCTGCGCCTATTGTTGTGATCAGGAAACCGAACGGTTCTATTCGTTTGTGTGCGGATTTTTCAACGGGCCTGAATGCTGCACTAGAACCCCACCAGTATCCGCTTCCACTCCCTGAGGACGTGTTTGCAAAACTGAACGGGGGCAAATATTTTTCTAACCTTGAGCTTGCAGATGCCTATTTGCAGTTAGAAGAAAACCCGAAACCAGTAAGCTGCTAGCAATCAATAAGCATGGCAGTCTCTACCAGTACAACCGTTTGCCCTTTGGAGTCAAAACGGCACCGGCAATCTTTCAGCAAGTCATGGGTGCCATGCTAACGGGTGTAACCGGAGCGGTAGCCTACCTGGATGACATCATCATAATGGGATCGACGCAAGATGAGCTATTGCAACGATTGGATGACGTGCTACAAAGAATCAAAGATTACGGTTTCCGATTACGAGCGGACAAGTGCAAATTTTTCCCGAAGTCAATTAAATTCCTGGGGTTCGTAATTAACGAGAACGGCCGACGACCCGATCCTGAAAATATCGAGGTGATAGACCGGTTACCGGCGCCATCAGATGTCACAACTTTACGGTCATTCCTTGGGATGGTGAGTCACTATAGTGAATTTCTACCATGCATGCATCGCTTGCGTCATCCTCTAAACCATCTGCTGATGAAAGACGTCGAATGGAAATGGTCTGCACAGTGTCAACAGTCGTTCGAGAAACTGAAATCTCTGCTGAAGTCGGACTTACTGCTTACGCATTATAACCCGAAGCTGGAGATTATCGTTGCCACGGATGCCTCAAGCTACGGAATTGGTGCTGTCATTTCACATCGTTTTCCAGATGGATCCGAAAAGGTTATAGCACATGTTGCACGGGCGCTGACGGCATCCGAAAAGAATTACAGTCAGATTGAGAAAGAGGCGTTGGCTATCATCTTTGCAGTGCAGAAGTTCCATAAGATAGTATATGGTCGACTGTTCACGTTGGTGACTGATCACAAACCGCTTCTGACAATCTTTGGATCCAAAAAGGGGATTCCAGCATATACGGCCAGTCGACTTCAGCGATGGGCAACTCTGCTCTTGGGTTATGATTTCAGCATGCGATACTTGTCTACGGATTCTATAGGGCAAGCGGACGCCCTTTCCAGATTAATCTATACCGGTAAGCGTGAGTCAGAAGACGTAATCATTGCCTCCATCGCAGCCGAAACGGATGTCACCTACATGGTACATTACGCCGTGAGTAATTTACCGGTCACTGGCACAATGGTGAAGCAAGCCACTGAACAGAATGCATTGCTGCAAGAGGTATTCACCTACACAAGACGGGGCTGGCCAAAGAAGTGCCCGAAAGAAGCATTGACACAGTTTTTCACACGACGCAACTCTTTGTCTGAAGTTGATTCCTGCCTGTTTTTTGCAGATCGCATTGTCATTCCAGAAATACTCAGGTCACGCGTGTTACGGCAACTGCACAAGAGCCATCCAGGAATCGCTCGCATGAAGGCGCTTGCGCGCAGCTACGTTTTTGGCCCATGATGGATAGCCAAATTGAAGATATTGGCCGATCGTGCTCCAGATGCATCAGTGCCTCCAAGTTACCGGTACGTTCTACATTACAAGCTTGGCCAAACCCTGAATCGCCCTGGTCGCGCATACACGTAGATTTCGCAGGACCAGTCGAAGGAGTGCATTTCCTCGTTATTATTGACGCCTACAGTAAATGGCCGGAGGTAATCACTATGCAAAACACGTCGGCCAACAGCACAATTATTGCGATGAGACATGTCTTCAGTCAGCACGGATTGCCAGTAACAGTCGTGTCAGATAACGGGGCACAGTTTACGTCCTGTCAATTTGCTGCATTTTGTGCACAGAATGGGATCGAGCATGTGAGGACGGCCCCGTATCATCCGCAGTCTAATGGCCAAGCGGAAAGATTTGTGGATACCCTGAAACGAGCATTGTGGAAGTCAAAAGAGGAGGGATCGTTGAACGAAAGATTGGAACGTTTCCTGTTGAACTATAGAGTTACCCCGAATCCTAATGCACCAGATGGCAAATCACCAGCTGAAGCACTTATGGGTCGAAGGTTGAGAACCACACTAGATTTGCTGACCCCCAAGCGCCCGTCTCTACAACTACGGAATTCAGTGATGGAGCGTCAGTACAACAGGCGGTATGGTGCAAGAAGAAGGATTTTCAAAGTGGGCGATCTTGTGTTTGCAGCTGCGAATCAAGGACGGCGGATCGCATGGATACCAGGACGAGTCCTGCGGCGCCGAGGCAACGTGATGTATGATGTTCAAGTGGGTACACAGGTGTGGAGACGCCACGTAAATCAGTTGAGGTCACGTTATACACATGGTGCCGCCGTTCCGAAAGCCAACGGACTTGACGTCAATGAATTGCTGGACACCGGCAAGCCTAGTACTCCTGCAGGTGGTGACGTTAGTCCAGTGGAATGCATGGAAAATGGAGCTCGCCACAGGCCAAAGAGAACAAGAAGATTCGTGCAGCCTCTCCAAGTGGATCCGCGTCGAAAGAGCTATGTGAACCCCAGGTAACCCGTTATTTTAAAGAGAGGGAGGTATTAGGAGAACAGCTATTCTTTACTCTTCCTATTTTCTATTGCTTGACTGTTGTTTAAACGTTCTACTGGGTTCGCCCGATTGGTACATCCGCGTCATTGTTAATGGACGCTCATCGTCATGCCCTTCTCAGCAGCGCTGTTTGCAAGAACATATTCTATTGGTTTTTTCTTCTCATCACTGTTCTACTTGGTTATGTTAAAGGAATATTTAGTGTCACACAATTATTGTACTAGTTTTCAACTTTGGGGTCTGCATCCCTTATTCGCGTTTGTTTCGTGACTTTTGTTTAAACGTTTCATTCCGTCATTCTGATTGGTCAGTGCCCGTCACTGTAAATGGTCGTTCGCTTTACGCTTAGAGTCCAATGATGCTATTTTTAGGGACCTACGCGATTCGCTCTTACATACACGGTTGCTTATTCGCCGTTGCATTTTACGTTTTTCCTTCAGTTGGTTGGCTCAAGTGTACTTTAGTAGCTTCCCTTCATTTTGCCTTCAAACTATATAAGCAACTGTGATTTCATGTATACAAGTCTCCTTCTGGCTCGTCTTTGGACTTCTTCTTGCGGTCGTGGGGTGAAGGCATCAGCGGCGACACAACAGAAACCACGATCAAGGCGAAAGACAGCCTGATTTTGAGTGCTTCGGTTCTCAAGTGGACCAGTAAGTTGTTGGCGAATGATACCCGTGGGAAGTTTGGAAGCAACGGAAACAGGGCTGATGCCTCGATTATTTTCGCATAAAGCGCGCTGACTATTCTTAAAGATGGGCACGACAACGGACAGTCGCCAGTCTTAAGGCTCCATTTAAGCGTTCCAAATTGTATTAAGTAGGGAAGCGAGTCCAGTAAACAAAAAGTCACCACCATCTTTCAGTGAAATGGAGAAAGATTGTCGGATTCAGAAGCCTTATTTCCTTTCAACACGGAAAGCATATTTTGAATCTTTTCAGAGTGGGAAGTGTGAGACATGTACTTCCCACGTCGACTCACGCGATTCGGCAACCGGCAATGTGTCGCAGCAGGCCTGCTGAACTGCTCGCGCTCCAAATCGACGACGATTTTGTACACATATCCTTTCCAGCGGTAACTGATCGCGATGTGACCGAGTTGCTTGTATGACTGGTTTGAGGCGACTGGGTGCCATTTCAGTCTTCTGAGGGTGCATTGTCGGAAAGTAGTGCTCGCAGGAAATAGACGAGCATCTTCACACAGGTGTAGCAACCGCTCATCATTATTATTACGGGAGCCTACACCCTATTGGCTACTCATAAGTGGACAATTCTCAAACTTTGGCGTTCAGAGCATCAGCCAGCAACACAGTATCCGTACTATTTCTGTAACGGATGAGCGTGTGCAACTAGTGATAGAAGTTGTCTTTCACCGAGTAAGCACTCAAATTTGTGCGTGCGTAGACCGCAATGACAAACAGGCACCGTTTGTTCTTGCGCGAACAATGAACAATGATTTATCACGGGATAAAAGCAAGTGCTTGACACGTCCCGTAGGATGGTAGCGGTGAATATGATGCAATTAAAATATGTCTGGGTCATCTATCGAACGTCTGCCGAGATGAATACTTTGATAATTAACATCAGTGTAAAATGAAAAAAATTATCGCGCGTCAACGTTCAGAAAGACACTGGGGTGCAGTGATAGTTGAGGTAAAGAGTGAGAAAATAAAATATGGTCGCTCACTTAGGTCCGTTTGATACACTAGTCCTGTTGAAAACATGCTTGGCGTAATCCACAATAGAGGAGCTTAGGTAACAAAATGTTGGGAGCTAAGAGCAACATCTAATCGTTTTTTGAAAACATCCAGGGTAGGAGAGGATACAACTGAGTTTGGGAGTGCGTTCCAGGGTTTGCAAACCCAAAGAGAAAAGTAATTCCGTCGACACTCTAGACGGCTATATTGTTCTTTCAATTTTAAGCAGTTACCCCTGAGCTGCGTGTTGTGGCTGTTTCAGCAAATGGCGGCATATGTGGTTGGGGTCACTCAATATCTGATACGCTAATATGAGATCGCCGCGCAGCCTTCGATAACGTCCGCTGAAATTCCCAGCAACTTCAGCCTTCGGTGGTAAGAGTGATAGCGTAGGCCCTTTACATTCTTTGTTGCCCTTCGTTGTGGTGCCTCTATCGCTTCTAGGTCGCGCTTCAACCAAGGTTGCCAAGCTTGGATTGCGTACTCAACATGCGGGCGCACGTAGGAATTGTGCATCATTGGGAAGATTGATGGGTCAAATCTCCCGAATGCCCTTCGCAGCATGCCGACGTGCTGGTTGCCTCTTTTCGCAGCTACCTCGGCCTGTTTTGAACAGTTGAGGTCGCTCTGTACGATCACTCCAACGAGCTAGGCAATCTGACAGCAGACGTCCGGCTGCTGTTCATCGAGATCCAATCAATCAGGACAGCTTCAGCCCAGTGACTCATAACGAGAACACAAACACCTAGTGAAACCAGACGGAGAGGGCCAATAATTGGAGGTTTGGAAACAGGGGGGGGCGAAAGTGAAGTTGAAACGGAAACGGATAAAAAAAGCACAAGCAGGGAATAAGAGGACAGGAAGGCCTAAACAGTAGCATCCTTACCATTATCTACCCTGTTCGATGCAGCAGATAGGGGTGCATTGATTATCCTCTGCGACGGCCAGAGAGTCAAGGAATTGTCTGAAGGGAAAGTCATCACTGGTTTTTTCCACTTCGTGGTTGAAAGCACGGACAGACACAATCAAGTGCATAAACAATGGTTCGTTCAAATCACTTGAAACCCACGATTCAGTAACACGGTGACTCGACAAACTGGACTTCCGAAATCAATATCTTCGTGGAAACGCAACACAAATCGCCGGTATTCAAGCAAGACTGAATGGTATCAACAGCCTACCAATTGAACAGTAGTTGGGTTGCAGACGCGTAAACTCAGTAGAACACTGGTGCACTTGTACTTATAGTGCATGCACGCATCATTTTGCTATATATACCTCACTGGTGGAGGGACGTGCAAAGATGATACTGCTATTTCCGTAAAAATGATCCCTCCATACGCCAGGTAAATGGCTCCCGTCTGCCGCAAAAGTTGCCAACCTATTTAACCGAGCACTGCCAACACAGTATGTAACGGTGATCGCCTACAACAAACAAAAAGAACGCGATGTGCAAAGTGAAAAGTGTGATGCGATGGTGCTGCAGTTTTGACAGTCAAGGTCATGAAGGTAGGAGGGTCCTACTTCACCGTGAAATGACATGCGTTAGTAAGCGAGATGTGACCGTTGGAGGGGTGCATAAAGGCCTGAAGACAGTGCCACATGCTTTTCTCATCCTTTCCAAGAATCCAGGAAGGAGCGAAGATGTGCGAATAAGAAATGACGTTTGCAGTGGAAATTTAGCACTAGGACTAATAATCGAGAAAAGTATATGGCATAAAAAAGCTGAAGTGTGATTACTGTGGAGTCACTTTGAGAGAGCTTCGAAGGTATGAGACAAATTTTAGTTGCAGCAACGAATGAGAAAACAGTTTGCGAAACAATGACTCTTCATCAAGTAGAGCGGATTTTTTAGCCTCATGCATAAGAGCTTTTCCCCCATCACATGGTGAACCAAAGGTTGTATGACACTTTTACAAGACGTTAGCGTTAGATACAACTAAGTAGTCAGGGCAATAAAAGAATGAGTGTTAACAAACAGAACAGGAAACGAAAAACTAGCAACGTGTGAGATCAGTAGCAACATTGCGAATGAAAAGCAAAATCAAGCAACACCTCTAGCTTTGCACTCACGCAAATGAACACGCCTGATGTGCAATTGTAAGTGGGTGCTACGAGAGAATGCCTTCGCACAAAACTCACATGTATGGGGGCGCTGATCTGGATTGGGGAACAGAAAGTGGGCAAATACAGGCGAACCGCAAAGGGAGAAAAGAGCAGCAGAATAGTGAGTGAGAGCACATAAGTAGTTACCTAAAGGATGAACAATACATTGCGAATTCAATACGTTAAATGATGCTCGATAATGCACACATCAGTTCGCTATGCGAAAGATAACTATAAAGAACAGTGTTTGTGGTGGCGTCGGATGATGTCAATAACTACAATCCATTAAACCGTGTCATGCGTGATCCGATCCGCGCCATGAAGACGAATATCGCGCTCTCTCTGATACCATCAAGAACAGAGCATGTTCACTTAATCTAGGTTCACGACGGAAAGGTGTAATGAAATACAAGAAGGCAAAAATCCGGCACTGGTAACCACAACACAGTAAAAAAAACATGCGTTAGCTTTTTTTCAAATCAATAACGTGCATATCGGAAAAGATACCCTGATGATATAGGTGAAATAGATTCCAAAAAGGAGACGTTGCTACAAAGGTCGCTAAACGGCGCAGCTTGTATCTCACAGAGAGTGAGGCCAACATCTAACAATATATTAACTTGGTAAGCAAACGTATCCAGAGCGTATATTCCGTCGGACTGCATCCGAGCCTATCATTATCATTATACACATCAGCTAGAGGTGGGAAAACACCTCCGCTATTGTGACGCAATACATGAAGGAAATACATACATACATACATATAATACAATACACAGAGGAAAAATAGATACAACAGTTGCATGCCAGCTGAGCTACCAGCAACGGATAGGCATCGTTCCGGTAAGCTTCCAGCCAGCTACTAGGCAAAAAGAAAAAAATTATATTATGTTTTACCCTAGGAAATGAGATCGTAGATGGAGGGGAGGCTAAAAGGGATGGGGAGGGACAAAGAAACTCACAGCACAAACGCCACTGAGGTCGGCTCCTTGCCATGTCAGCAAGTGTATCCAGCCAAACGTGTTCACCGTCTTTTGGACCCCAACCAGGGAGCCGTGACGCTCCAACCGAGGCTAGCTCCGAAGTGATGGACTTCATTCCCCTGGATCAAGTCATCGCTTGGCTACCTCCCCTCTTCTTCCACTCACATCCCCGGTGAGCAAACAATGCACGTTGCGGGAGTCGGTGGGCTGGCATGCGCAACACGTGGCCGAGCAATCGGAGCCTGGTGCGTGAAATAACGGTGCTGAGTGGTTCAGATCCCTTTCCTGGGCCGTAAACAATGCGTCGAACACGCTCGTTACTCACGCGGTGTTCCCACCATATGTGAGCCAAACTGCGAACGCACCGATGGTCGAACGTAACTAGCCTCTTCATGTCCGCCGACCTTAGGGACCAGGTTTCGCAACCGTACACTAAGGTCGAACGTACCGTTGCATTGTACACTCTACCCTTCAGGGCAAGAGTGATGTCGCGCCGCCGCCATAGATGGCCAAGACTAGTAAAAGCATTTCGAGCTTTTGCTATACGGTTTGTGATCTCGACTTCGATCCCAAGGGCGCTGATACAACTTCCCAGGTAGTTGAATTTCTGACTGACTTCTAGCTGATCCCCAACAAAAGTCAGCGCAGGAGGCGATCCCTGCCAATCTTGGAGGAACGCTTTGCACTTCGATGGTGCAAAGCAAAGCCCGAAGCGGCTGACAACCAGTGCTAATCTGTCTAGCTCGGCTTGGCACGTCTGGGAGCTGTCACAGATGAGAGCAATGTCGTCTGCATACTCCAAGTCAAGAAGTCGTTCTCCTGGGAATAGTTCCACATCTTCCAAGTCATGTCCTGTAAATGCAATCTCCATGACTTCGTCAATAGCGAAGTTGAAGAGGAAAGGTGACAGCGGGCATCCTTGTCTCACACCACTGAAGATATTGAAGGGTGACGACAGCTTGCCGTAAGCCCTCACTCTGCCCGTGCTACGCGCATATAATGCTCGGATAATATTTACATATTTCTCGGGCACACCTTTCCTGAGTAAACAATTCCAAAGGGCACATCGATCAACCGAATCGAAGGCACATTTGATGTCGAGGAACACGACTACGGTGGGCCGCCAATATGTGTGGCGGTGCTCCAAAGTCCGAGCCTAAGAGAAACACGATTGAACAAGACGCAGTAATCAACGACTGGTCAAAGTCTTGTCGGATGTAGCATCCGTTTTCGGGTTTTGTAATCACTGCGGCCTACATGGAGACAAGCACAAAACGCTTTCATTTACAGAAAGACCATGAGTAGGTTGCGATGCATCACCCACAGCTTCATCCACTTACCCCATAGCCAGCCTAAACCCGAAGGAATAAGACCTGGAGACATGTGGATGGGAGCCACGCTTCATCAACGGAGCCGTCCCATACTTCTTCAACATACACAGCAGCAGTATTTGGGAACCATGCGTACCAGACGTACACAAGTTGGTGACTTTGTCGTAGCCCGTTCCACACTGGATGGAACCACTGTTTGAGCCTATCCCAGTCACGAGGACAGAGTGCTCCGTCTCTACAAGCAACGATCAACTGTTTGACTGAGGTAGTGCAGCCATACGGGATATCAAACAACCAGCACAGAATATCACCAAAAACAAGCAGGATGACAGAAAAGAGTATATAATCAGCAGCTGAAAGGCAGGCACGCATACACACGTGACCAACTACAAAGATGATGCAGTAAACGAGCCATATCGACGGCATTTTTGGCCTGGGTTAGTAAATGGAATCAGAAGTAGCGTACTAACCAAGCGTTGCGATAATGTATACCAAATCAGCTGACTCGTCGTCTCTTTGACGTTGGTCTCGCGTGGCCACACTGGCAGCTTACTAGGCCAGTTTGGCTGAAGCACTCGTGACCGCATGTGCTACAGCACCAAGCGCTCGACGTCGATGATACAGACTCAATCGGCGCCAGTTGCTTCTGTGCCAAGTGTTCTACGCATGCAATAGCGCTTTCTGCTGCATTTGCGCAACCGCCCTCTTCATTAGCTCACGCCATTCGCGCCGATCCATTGCCATTACTTCCCAACACGTAAAATCAACATTAGTTTGTGACAAACTCACCTTGAGCATGCCCTGGTAACGTAAGTTCGGTTCTTTCACGTGCCGCTTCCCTGCACACAGTTGGCCATATAGCACCTGATTGGGTATCCGCTACGAATCCATGCGGCTAATAGGTCCGATAGATCACAGGTGCCGCGGCAGAAGTAATCAGTTCACTGTATACATGCCGCTGCAGCGGAACACATCCATGTCTGAAACCCGGTGCCACCCCAGCCGATGAGCAGACTCCAACGCGGGCACTGTCGATGGAAGCGCACCAGATAACGGATGTCCTTCCGTAAAGCCGCTCAAGCTTCACTGCCGTATAGAAGAACGGAAAACACCATCGAGCTGTATACCATCATTTCTATCCTAGTGGTTCGCTCTGCACCTGAGTCTCCACCCTTTCAAATGCAGCAGCCAACCTCGATCGGCGCATGCGCAGCTAGCTCGTCATTTGGATTTCGGTAGACATTACACTTCCAATGTAGCAAATCGAGAGGCAGTTGTTAAACGCCGTTACTAGTCTGGAGTAGGGGTAGGCCCACGGATTTCATTATCAGTGAAGGCTGAAAAAAAACAGTCTCACCTGTGCTACTGGTGAGTCCGAACATGGCCGCTGTCAAAGCCGGAGCCGAAGCCATGCGCTGCAACTCATCCGCGCCTTGTGAAAACAACACGCAATCGTCGAGAAATAGCAATTCACGGACGGTTGTCTTACATTCAAAAGTTCTCGCCCGAAACGAAGGATGTTCAGTAAGGCTCCATCAATACGGTGCTTCTACACGGATACCGCAATCAGAAGCAGCATCAAAAGCACGAGACGTCGTTGCATTTAATCAGTGTTAAACAGAGTACGGGCTAAGACACAGTCTTGCTTCACACCCCAGACGACATTAAAGTCGTCCGACGTTTGTCCACTTAATTGCACTGTGCAGACATTCCAGTATACTTAAAAAATGCTTCAGGCAGCCAAAGGTACCCAACACCAACCAAAGCGTCTCGCGGCTCACCGCGTCAAATGCCTTGGTGAAGTCTACAAACAGCGAGTACAATGGCCGGTGTTGCTCTCTGCATTTCTCCTGCAACTAACGAGTTGTGGACAGCATATTTATGGTGGTGCGGCCCAAATAGAATCCACATTGCTGTTCCGTCACGCTCAGTTTGACGACCTGAGTGAAGAAGCGATTGAGCAAGATGCAGGTGATCACCTTCCCCAGATAATTAAGCAGGCTGATACCACGATAGTTCGTGGCACATTGCATGCTCCCGTTGCCCTAGTACCGTGATAGCACAAGGGCATCCTTCAAGTCAGCTGTCTCCTCTTCTCCGAACCACACGTGTTGCACCGTGGTGCAGCGTATGAATCAACGCGGGTCTGTTGTGTTTCAACACTTTTGGCTGTAACCCATCGGCGCCGGCGCGTTTGACGTTTCGCAGCTGAGAAAGTAGTCTCTGCGTCGCATTCAGCGTTGGGGTACCGTCAAGACATCCTCAGCTCTTACTGCTGCAGCCCGAGCAATAGAACCCAGTCAATCTCTGAACGGTTGTTAAAAGACAATAAAAGTGTTTTCGCAAGATCTGACTTATATCTGCAAGTGGCATGCATCCACGAGCGCCCCCAGCAAAGAATTCCTTACGTTGGTGGCGTTCGACATAGCAGTACATTTGCTTCACCTTCTCCGTTCACCATGCAAAGATCTCTCGAGTCAATCGTTATCTAAATTTAGGAAATTGTCTCTCCTCTGCATCGACAGCGTCATCCACATGTGTAGCGAATGCTACATTCTTCGCCGACACCAATGCGCCCATAGTCGTAGTGTTATCTTCAAACCAATCGGGCCAATTACAGTTTGCGCGCCCGATCGTTTACCCGACAGCGGCCGTCACTTGTTCCCGAATGTCGTGCCACAGGTTTCTGACTGAGGTGACACAGTCAACTTCGCCAACGCCGGTAGCCATCGCCTTCTCCAATTTCATCCTCTTCTCAACAGTACCTAGGGAACGAGCGTTAAAGTTACGCCGATTCCCGACAAGAGAGCGATAAATAGATTTACAAAAAGATATGGAGAACTGGGTCCGCACCAACATGATCAGTATCACACACTCGGCCCCACGCATGACATGTATGTCATGCACACTTCACGCATGACACGCTGGCGTACGACGACATAGTCGAGCAGGCAACCGTGACCACTCTGTGGATGCGTCCAAATAGCTTTATCACTTACACAAAGTGCAAACTGCGCGTTCGTGATCATCGGGCCATGAGTGGGTGAGAGAAGTCGGTCTCCGTTCCTACTGACTGTACCGATACGAAATGGACAAATTACGTCTGTCCGCACAGCGGCATCACGCACAACATGCGCCTTGAGATCACCCAGTGTTATCCCTTGTGTCATCACGATAACACACGGTGGGATCATACGTGCTAATGGAAGTTGCAAACTTACAACGTCCGAGGTGTAGACAAAGTTTCAACAATCGTTGGTTAATGCTAGACGGTTCTCCCAACAACTGGCCATTTAGGCCATCGGATAGTGCAAATCTGACCTTATGTTCTCGTGGTGACGTGGCGGCGTTTCCTGCCCAGCACCATCCTCATGCACCTTGCCTTGGTCAGCGAGTCGAATTTCGCTAGGTGCAGGAATCTCAATGTCGTAGCGCGCGTTCCATCGCAACCTGTGCAATGCATCGCTAGGGACGCTCACTCGTGTTCCGGTCGAGCAGAGTGCGCACGTTCCAACATCTGATGTTGAACGCTTGCCGCGGAGACATACGATTGCGCCGGATAATCCATGAGTGGTGACCTGGATTGGAGGAATTTGTGGATTACGTGAAGTAAGGACAACTGGCGTAATGTGAGGATGGATCAATCAAGCCCCGATTGCGACGAAACCCGGCCGATCCACGCGAATCTCGAGTGTATCGCAACCGAATAGCATATGGTGCAGCCGTACCGTTCAGTGTACACACAGGAATCAGTGACGTGATTTCGCGCATGTGCCCGATCTAACTACGATGAAGTAACACATATGTTAATCTACTAGCTCTGTATTTTAGTATTCAAGTGCCGCATCAAGTGAGCTGATTCGGCTTGTTCCTATACACAATCGGGCAGGTGATTCAACGGAAACCGGATCAAGGCATTCGCAATCTCGCTTGCTTTTCCAGCACCATAAGAGACAGTGTAATAGTAAGCCGAGCGTAGTAAGGCCGAGCGTTGCATACGGTGAGGTGTCATCTGGTTTATGGATGATGAAGATTTCGAAATGGTCAACAGTCTTCAGAAGTATTGCCGGTCCCGAACGTAGTCCGAATGGCAGCTGGTTCTAGTGGAACAGACCCACGTGCCTATTGATGGTTGTCGTCTCCTTGACGGATTAATGAAGCTCTACTTAAGAGTAAGCGTGGCTTTAAGCAAGTTTGGAGAGCTTCTGGCGTTCTAATAAGGTCTCGTACAGGTCATCCATCTGCGGAATAGGGTAGTGTTCTGATAGTGACGACGCCTAGTTAATGGTCAGTTTATAATCACCAAAATATGGAGTGTGTCATATTTTTGTACTGGAAAATTCGGTGCGACCCAAGATAAGTGATATATAGGCGATAATATTCCATTTTGTTCGAGGCGCTCCAGCTCAAATTCAACTTCCGAGTGGATAGTAAAAAAATTACGGTTGGGTGTTCGGTCTGATATTGGAATATTTGAAATCACGCAGTTTATCCGGCAACCATTCATCAAACACTAGAGCTTACATCCTCAATAATGAACGAATATCTGGAATATGGTTCACGTTTATGACGATTTGAAGCATTTCAAGCGTATGTTTGAGCCGGTTATCACTAAGTAAGTTCGGACCATCAGCATTAAGAAAAACTAGAGGAAGAGTTAAAATTTTGGCTCCACGAGTAACCTCGAGTGATTCACCTATGTCAAGAGCGCAAAGTAGATCATGTCGGGACCAACGGCAAATCGGGCGGTGTAAGACTGTTGACCAACGTAACTGAGGCCCCCGGATCGGTTTGTAGGCAAAGCAGTTAGCCTACTAGTCTACAGCTCCATAGTACATCGTGGCATTCCCGCACATGATGTCGTAGTATGTGAAATCGAGTAAGATATGAATGTATCGGAATTCTCTATTATCCGGACAGTACTTGGTGGAGAGTAAGCTACATGACGTGAGAGCACAGCTGAGCCGCTTCGACTTGTAGATACTTCAAAATGTGATAAAGGTTTGGCTGGTCAAGATTTTCTCAACGTCAGTGACGTCATGGAAGATGTAGGGCAGCTTTTAGAGTCATAATTTGAAGATCACTTTCCACTGGGATAAAGGCATTTCAGCACCGACGGAACAAGTAGGCTGTGCCTGAGGGTGATTAAGATGAAAAAGCAAAACACTGAAGACTGTATCTCGTTTGGTGATTAGAGGCACAAAATTTTCATTCGCTGTAATGAGTACATGGTCACGCCGTTAGTGTCGATCCTCAGGTTGAAAGGCAGATTCGCGCAGTCCTCAGAACCGCACTCAATTCCGTCGAAAGATGTTAAAATAAGTAAAATAAATGGTGTATTCGCGACGGGGTGGTGCACACCTGTGAAGGTATGAGCAGATGGGGACAATAGGTATAACCGTATAGGAATGGTACAGGTGAATTATTGGAAAAAGTAAGAATGAAGATGGTATCAGGTTTTACATATGAACAGTTGTCGTATAGTCATGGCATCGAAATCGGACATGGGGCTGGTGCGAGGAAAAAAGGTGTTAACAAAGCCAGTGGTTGCTAAGGTTTTGCTATGTCGATATATGTGCACATAAATGCAACAATTTGGTATAATTGTTTTTTGGGTGTGTTGTATCAAGAAAGCCGTAGGAAAGGTAAAATGTATCTTGCAAAATTAACCAAGTACAACTGAGTCAATCCCTTGTTAAACGGAGAGTCAAGCGACAGACACACACAACCAATAGGAAGATAGGAATGAGTCAGCAAGCCAACCAATGAGATCGAGCCAATCGATGTTGCTGACTTGGTTACCACAGGGTGAAGAACCAGAGTGTGCTAATTGATGTAAAGAAATGGAAATGGCATGACGGAAGGGAATCGAATTGAAATTGGGAAGCAGATAAAGTTGATGCCTTTGAGTTTTTGAGGTAATCAATCTTTTTCCAGAAAACCATTGAGATATCCTTATATCCAAGTATACAGTAGTTGAAACTGTATTTGTGATGAGGTGGGGTCTCTGAGGAGCGGCAGCTGTCTCTGTTGACGAATAGTCAGCCGGAAAGGCAAGTTGTGATAACCATAGCATAATCTTCAATTCATTTCCAGAGGAGCGAACCGTGTGCCCATGTGAGTATGGGCCAGAATCGTTGAGTATGGGCGAGTCGGAGCGATTCCCCGGATCGGAAGGTGCCAACCGATGTGTCTGCAAATCTCATGAACTACCATAAATAGCAGAGAACCCTAGAGGTTCTTCGCCACCTTACAGCCTTCAAACACCCATCCTCATAATGTCCATCAGTAACTAGTATTCGTTATACCCATACCTCGATTCTCAGAAAGAAAGGTGGAAGGCATCCCTACTCATGACAATAGTATTTTTTCTACCGTAGCATTCCATTTTTCATACAGCCTTGTCAAATAGCAATCGATGTTATATTGGGTTGCAGTAGATGCATGGTACTTGCAGCCATATCCTTGTTCTGCGGCTGGTCCCGATCTCAGTAGAAAACGTGTTTCATCGCTCCAACTACACCACGTAGAGATTGGCATTCATCTCCTTTGCACTGGCAAGTGACTTTTATAATGCTGATGGTCAATCCATTCGGCTGACTATAAGATATACTAATGAGTCAGTGGAGAAAATGCTATTTCCCATAGAAAGTATGATAATCTGCAGTTTATTGGTGGTTCGTTAGCGGATATGATATCCACCGGTAGCCGGTTTCCGCAGTGAGTATAGTGAGCGAATCAATCCTGAGGTAGCCACTAAAGCAATTGACAATCAAATAGATCTTTCCTTTGTGACTGAAGTTGTTTAAGGCGATGTTTATCAAGACATACAGGGGAGTTCCCGAAGCAGCATCGGCCCTTTCGGATGGCGCACGTCCTATGCTCTGTATGCTAATCAGTTCGGTACGTACTCTCGCATGTAACTGGCTATCCTTAATCAGAACATCAGCACCCGCGTTCTTGCCGCATAATCGATTCTCAGATGTATGCAGTGGATGAGCTTCGGCATGGAACACTGCAGTACCCAAGAGACAAATACATAATTACTTTTTAATAGCAAATTTTGTCGGCCGTGAGTTTGTTGCGAAAATGAAAAAGCAGGATCAGTCCATTGGACAGATTTAGTTTAGCACAGACCTTTCATACTGTTTGCACCGGCAGTTTGTAACGTTGTAGTTGTTGCGGATGTTTCTCAGTGTGGGGAATGTTGTGTTGTGTGAATACGTTTAGAGTTAAGATCCAGATCGAACTCTTAAAGAGGAATGAATACCTGCTGGATACAAGGTGGAAAGATATGGATGGTTTGACTGGAATGAACACCAATGGCTTGTGGTTGATGAAGACGATGGCACTGCGATTAAAGCGTGGACCAGCGTCAAGGTACTTTCGTTAATTAGTGCATACCAGCGCTCGGTCTCCGACTGCGAAAATCTATGGGCATCTCGCCGCTCTGTATGCGCAGCGAGTCTCAATGCCGTACTGATCACTGCCACGAGTGGTGGAGATGGATCATATCAAGCGAGAGTAGGTGCGACTGCAAGTAGCGCTTCGATCTTCCGGTGTCAAAATTCCCGGTTAGAAATCAATTTTCAAACCGTCATCGGCATATCAGTCAACCTGCGCAAGAAACCACCGGGGTAGTCGATCGTCACATTCAGCGTGCTAACAGCGTTCGCGTTATTGAGAGAAGATATCAAATTGAAGACATTTCCTCCGCATCGTGCGTCAATCAATCTGAACTCACGACGGGTTTTTGTAAACCATCTGGAGCATTAAGGGGTTTAGCGTTGACACAAATATAAAACACCTCCTAATCTGTCGGCCCAACAGTCTTAGTTACAGTGCCAAAATAGGTCAAACACCGCATTTCCAGCGGAAACAGTTGCACAAAACACAATGTAATATCCCAGTTGGCAAACATTGGCTTGAGGGATTCGAACAAAGACAAATGAGCGCATCCCATGAATTTCTTCACAACTAAGTGAAAAGCATCAAAATGAAGGTCCAGACTATTTGTCCTAGTCTGAGATGAATGAACAAAATGATCGTGATTAAAGGAGGTAGAAGCAAAACTCTGAATGGAGTCAGTTTGCCGAGTGAGTGTAAGGACAACGGACGAAATCAGGAACTGCAGTTGGTGCTGCCGCTCGTTCATCAGATTAATGGCCTTCACGGCGACACTGCATTTCGGTTGCGGACAGCGAGCTACTACGCATTATGAAACCTTCTGTTGCACTCTAATCTCACCCTGTGCCTCGCCGACAGCATGCTACAGGGGGATCGTTCAGATGCACGGAACTGTGGGACTGGATTGCCATGAGCAAACCCAAGCTGAAGTGAAGACCAGCCAATCCGGACACAGTAACCACGTGCAATCGATAGACAACTGCAACAACGGATGACCACATAAGTCAGGAAAGAAAATAAACCATCAAAAAGAAGGAAATTAATTGATCATAAGAAAACACAACTGTTCCACATGATAAGTATGACGTTAGATAGCCACCCGTATAAAGTTACAGCGGAAGATTGCAAAAAGTCGAGCATTTCAGGAGGCCAGCTGTAGCCAAGGCGTGCGAACAATATAGCAATAAGAAATGTCATGCAGTACAGTAGACGCCAAGGAAGCGAACGCTGAGATCTCCAGTAGCATACTCACTCAGATGAACAGTTCTGATGTGTTCTTGCAAATACCCTTTCTGAGCATAAGATTTCTGACAGAGCTCGCATGTGTGAGGCCGTTGATCTGGATTGGGGAAAAGAAAGTGAGCAATTACAGAGCAAAAAAAGGCGCCTGATGGGGAACGATTTGTTAGAATGGGTGTACAGAAGTCAGGGCATACGAAGGCCTTGGTGACGAACAAAACATTTGACGATCCAGGAGACAAAAACCCTAGTTCAACGCATACAATGCTTTGTAACACTGGGGATAGAGGTGTAAAATAGCGATCGAATGGATTAAAAAGTTACAATCCCTTATCAAATGCTTGGTTTACCACCTAAGTATATGTGTTACGTTTCCCTTCATTGCGGTGTTCAGGACCGAAATTCGTCCCACGTTATGATGAGGTGATTGTCACCAACGAAACACGCAATATCAGAGAAAACATCCGCTCGATATTCGGAAACAGATCTGAGCAAAATACTGAGCCAATCTGCATTAGCAGTTCTGGATGAAACCTGTACGTAATAACCGGACACATTTCACTGAACCGCGGTCACACATTCCAGAGAAATATACTTATTATTATTATTATTAACATACGAGCACCAAACATATGGATATTCTGCTTCACCCCACAGTTCGAAGTAGATAAGATGGAAAGAAAGCCCGCTGCAGCGATACGGACAACCGGCTGTGGGCGTAATCGGCGTAATCATTGGATAAAGAACGATGCGCGTGTGCCACATAGTAGGGCCCGTTCACGCCGCGTCCGAGTAGATGTGTCTTATTTATCTCACTGATCCACATTCCAGGATCCCGAGCAGCAACTCCAATGACGTACGCTATTCTACTCAATTATGTCCTTATAGACCACACCTGTGGTAATTTGGTGCTCACAGGTGTGCTCCATCACTTTGTGGTTCCATCGCAATGAGGCTGGACTTTACCGTGGTGCGATGGTTTGTGTGCCTCAGCGATCCATTGAGCTACGTGGTGTATTTTTGCACCTTCAGAGTCACTCAATGGTTAGAGGCCAGACAAACTCAGCCTCCTGGTCAACCACGCTGGGGTTGGAATGAAGATGGCTCCTTATTGCTTAAAACGGAATCCTTGTAGCCCAACGCCAAACCCGCTGCCTTGCGGTAAAGTTTTTGAACCAAAGGCTTTGGTTGAGAACCCTAATCGTTCTCCTGTCTAGACCTGGGCAACCTAACAGTATCCTGTCCACGCAATCCTATGAATCTTTTCTCAAACGGTTTCTTGATGCTCTGGCCACCGCAGAGGATAATCGACGGTGCTCTATCTGCTGCATCGAGCAGGGTGGACAGGGGTTTGGATGCTACTGCTCTGGTCTTCCCATCCTCTTATTCCCCCTCTTACGCTTTCTCTCCCTTGTGGTCCCGTTCTAACTTCCCTTCTATCCACCCCTGTTTCCAACCCCCAATTCTTGGCCCTCCCCGCCTTCCTTTGCTAGGCTTTTACCTTCTAGTTTCAACTCACATGTGAACGCGGAGCGTCACTCCTCTCCTGTCGACAAGCTCGTGTCCAGTCAAGCGGTCCATTCTAGTTCACCGGCTTCCATTTGGAGCCCTCGATCCTCCTTCAGATTGGCATGCCTCAATGTACGCACATTGCTACAGATCGGTCAACAGGCAGCACTTGCCTGAACTACAGAGACGCTCTCCATCAATATCTGTTGCTTGTCGGAGACCCGCTTGCAAGACTCGAGCTCTGTGCTCACTCTGCGATCCCCTTCAGGTGACATCAGCAGCATTTTCTCATTGCGCCTATCCGGTGATGATGCAGCTTCGAACACCGCCAAATCGGTGTTGGTATTGCCCTGGGTCCCCGGGCTGAAGCTGCTCTGGTTAATTGGATTCCAATCAGTAGCCGGATGTGTGCGGTCCGATTGGCTGGCTCGTTTAAAGCTTCGAAGTCGCGCGGGACGAATAGGTGTCTACTCATCATCGCTACCTATGCGCCCACAAACTGTAGCGATGATTCGATAAAGAACGACTTCTACCGCCAACTGACTCAGCTCCTTCGCCACAGAAGAAGCACGGACACTGTTGTGCTGGCGGGGGATATGAACGCACAAGTTGGAAAGTTGTCCACTGATGTAATGCATCTGCCCGGCCAGTACGGTGTAGGCTCCCGTAATGATAACGGTGAGCGGTTACTTCATTTGTGTGAAGATGCTCGCTTATTCCTTGCGAGCACTAATTTCCGACACAGCACCCGCCGGAGGGTGACTTGGCGCCCACCAGCCTCGAACCAGCCTTGGACGCAGATCGATCACATTGCTATTAGTTACCGCTGGAGAGGCTGCATCCAGAATTGTCGCTCGGTTTGGAGCACATGTGTGGACACCGATCATGCACTTGTATGTGCTGACATGCGGATGCGCATTGGCGGACGCCCACGACGACGCTGTGAGCGCATTGACACCAGCCAACTGACAAAGCCAGCTGTTCTGAATGCGTATCGAAGTACGCTGACATGCGAGTTGAGTAATCGCTCACTGGAGACAATTGATGGTCACTGGTCGCATGTTCGCCAGACCTTACTAGCAGCGGGCAAATCCTCATGTGGTATGTCTAAAAGCCAACATGGACATTGGGTCTCTTCTCGGTCTCGGGAACTTATCGACGCTCGCCGGCACATCCCGGCTGGAAGCGAGCACAATGAAACTCGCAATGAGCTCCGGGTAAAACTCCGCGCTAACCTGAAGAGAGACCGCGAATCTTGGTGGTCTCATCGTGCGTCAGAGATGGTAGTGGCAGCTGCCCTTGGCAACCATCGTAAGTTATTCCGTCTGATACGGGAAACGGGCAGCAGGAGACCTGGTGTTAGTGAAACAATTTGTGATGAGAGTGGACAGCCTATCCACAATTTGTCAAAATGTTTGGAGCGTTGGGCTGAGCACTTTGAAAAGCAATTTAATCGGCTAGAATTGTTCGATTCGCCGGTCACTGATCGCCCTGCTCCGTGGGCTGACCCTTTGGATCCACCCTCTCACTCAGAAGTCGAACGTGAGATCGGACTGTTGAAGTTGAACAAAGCCGCGGGACCAGATGATCTTCCTCCAGCCCTCTTAAAATTCGGAGGCTCTGCTCTTGTTGATGCTTTACACGAATTACTAGTGAAACTGTGCGAGCATGAGATTGTCCCAACCGACTGGAGCCGCTCCGTTATTGTTCCCATCTTCAAAGGCGGCTCGCGCTCGGAATGCGGCAACCATAGAGGAATCAGTCTGATCTCCATCGCCTCCATCATTCTTCACAGACTGACTGGCGCTCGTGAAAGTCAGATTCATGAGGAGCAAGCCGGGTTTCGTCGGGGTCGCGGCAGCTTCGACCACATCTTCACTTTACGTCAATTGTTGAAGCACCGTCACACATATTGGCGGCCCACCGTAGTCGTGTTCCTCGACATCAAATGTGCCTTCGATTCGGTTGATCGATGTGCCCTTTGGAATTGTTTACTCAGGAAAGGTGTGCCCGAGAAATATGTAAATATTATCCGAGCATTATATGCGCGTAGCACGGGCAGAGTGAGGGCTTACGGCAAGCTGTCACCACCCTTCAATATCTCCAGCGGTGTGAGACAAGGATGCCCGCTGTCACCTTTCCTCTTCAACTTCGCTATTGACGAAGTCATGGAGATTACATTTACAGGACATGACTTGGAAGGTGTGGAGGTACTACCAGGAGAACGACTTCTTGACTTGGAGTATGCAGACGACATTGCTCTCATCTGTGACAGCTCCCAGACGTGCCAAGCCGAGCTAGACAGATTAGCACTGGTTGTCAGCCGCTTCGGGCTTTGCTTTGCACCATCGAAGTGCAAAGCGTTCCTCCAAGATTGGCAGGGATCGCCTCCTGCGCTGACTTTTGTTGGGGATCAGCTAGAAGTCAGTCAGAAATTCAACTACCTGGGAAGTTGTATCAGCGCCCTTGGGATCGAAGTCGAGATCACAAACCGTATAGCAAAAGCTCGAAATGCTTTTACTAGTCTTGGCCATCTATGGCGGCGGCGCGACATCACTCTTGCCCTGAAGGGTAGAGTGTACAATGCAACGGTTGCGAAACATGGCCCCTTAGATCAACAGATATAAAGAGGCTAGTTACGTTCGACCATCGGTGCGTTCGCAGTTTGGCTCACATATGGTGGGAACACCGCGTGAGTAGCGGGCGTGTTCGACGCCTTGTTTATAGCACAGGAAAAGGAAGTGGACCGCTCAGCACCGTCGCTTCACGCACCAGGCTGCGATGGCTCGGCCACGTGTTGCGCATGCTAGCCATCAACTCCCGCGACGTGCGCTGTATGCGCGCCGGGGGTGTGGATGGAAGAAGAGAGGTGGTCAAGCGATGACTTGGTAGAGAGGAATGTAGGTCCTCACTTCGGAGCTGGCCTCGGTCGGAGCTCCACAGCTCCCTGGTTTGGGACCGAAAGACCATAAACACGTTTGGCTAGATACACTTGCCGATATGGCTAGGAGTCGAGCTCAGTGGCATTCTTGATGTGAGTTTCTTTGTCCCGCCCCATTCCTTTTAGCCTCCCCCTCCAACCACGATCTCATTTCGTAGCATAATACAATTTTACATCATAAATTTTTCTTGGTGCCTAGTAGCCAGCTGGTAGTTTTCCGGAACGTAGCCCATCCGTTGCTGGTAGCTCAGCTGGCATGCCACTGTTGTATTTTCTTTTTACTTTTATGCATTGCGGCACAGTAGCTGAGGTGTTTTAATCCTTTAGCTGACGTGTATAATGATGACTTGGTGGTTATTTGAGCGAAGAGAACCGACGTGGACAACCCATAAGGAGAAGTCAGGACTGACGCAACCCGGAGGGAACAAAGCACAGCCTTGTCACGAACAAAGGCGAAGCGGATTGGCCGGAACACCCGCGGGCGGACGAAGCGTGGGCGTCAGCGATCCTACAATGACGACCCAGGAAGTGATGACCGCCAGTCAACTAAACAAACGGTTGCGACATGTAGCGAGTGAAGAGAATGCGAGTCAGGTGTTACACAGGCCAGTTGGCAGTAATCGCGCTGGACAGACAAAGACTGATGCTTTCAGGCATGACTCAAAGTGTAAATGGACTGACACGAGCAAAGCGTTCTGGTCAGTCAATACAGACAGATGCAAAAATGAAAAATGACCAGTGTGAAACTATCGCAACCAAATAGCACTCCCCACAAGTGTACAGTGTAAACCATGATTTGTGTTACGTAATAACATATTTCCATTGTTGCCCAGACTTTGTTTTGACTTTTGGAGGATTCTACAACAACACCTGTTCTAATCCCAGTCAAAGTAACACACGCGCGCAGCGACTGTAGCATTGGTTCCAGGTAGCCACAGGTTTCCACAAATTTCCTCGCAGTAAAGTAATGGAGAAACGAGGTGTCAAAGTGGGAGTACTCACCTACCTCCTGCCCAGTTACTCCACTAGGTCAAATCGAGGCTCGAAAAAGGGAAGTTGGGTTTCGCCAGTAGGGCACCGACACACCGTGTGGACGCTGCGGTGCCAAAGGACCAGCATCAGTCGCATAGGCTAGTTATAGTGCGAAACCGCTTGCTTCTGCGAGGATTCGAACCGGTAACCTAAGGGATTACAAGACAAGCTGGTGATCCTCTCGATCGGTTCCTCAAAAGGCACATGATACATTGCTGAATGGCTACGGTCATCGATAACAGTTTAAGCTTGCGTTAACAGTGCCGCGAGACTTTCTTTCGATTGGAAGTCAGTAAACTACCTCTCCGAGACACGGTGTTCAGCAATGGGAGACTGGGTGGTATTGTTGTGAACAATTCTTCCCACTATTGCATGCTGGGCGAATCAGCGAGTGGGTTATTTATTGGGAGTTTTCGTTGTGATGATGGGTGGATCAGGTGTAAAATAAGTTCCGTGGAAATTCCCACTGAAAGAAATAGCCTTCTTCGTTGTCAAGAGTAAATCTACCGTTAATTCGGTTTCAACTAACATGTAACATCTTTGGTTGACTAAGTTGGTCACCCGCGTGGAAACATGCGAAATTCAACTGATGATCTCGAGGCACAACTTCAGTTTCTCTGCTCCTCTAACGTTGTGCTATAAACCCAATTGAGTTCGACATGCACAGCGTAGCACGTATTCGTGTGACGACGGCGGGAAATTGCTGCGATTGTTCTCGGAAAGCAAAGCAGCACGTTTCGCGAGTTTGGCAGAAATGTTGAGTCAAGGTGCTTGTCACATTTTCATACCATCTCTATAAATCATGCACTCGTGGCTCTTTCCAAAGCACGGTACCACATTTATTTCGAGCGTTCACTCCTTATTCTAAAACATTACACCGAGTTCACGGCCTCGGTCTACTCCTGATGTTGCTCCGCGATCAGGAGACGAACTCCGAACAGAGAATTCAACAAGAATATCTGTGTACCTGGAGCGCGTGCGGAGTTTTGGAACCATGTGGGCATTTTGCCTTCGATAGGCGTAAGTGTTTGAAGACAATAGACACAACGACAATCATTCAAGAAGATAACTGTAAGCTACAACTGTGCACAGTTTCTCAGCCCAAGCATTCTGTCTGAGAAAGTGAATCGAAAGCTAACCAAGCGATCGCAGTCACTTCCAACAAAGGGGAAAGATTTCTAGATCGGAGTAAAACCTGAACGAAGTAGTCGCAGAAGAACAACTTTCCATAATGCAGCCGATAGCAGATGTTGAAAGCAGTCCGATGAGATAACCAACCAGTTGCCGAGGAATTACCCATCAATAGCATGGAGCATCGTGGTGATGAGTGAAATGTCCATTTAATACTGATTGTCGAGAAGCAACTATTAAGGTTCCAATTAGACAGAAGAGTAAGGGTGGGACATAGTGGAATGGACCGAAACTCCAACCGAAAGGCGATCCCGCACTGCAGATCGTCAACCCGAAAGATGGAGTGAGCCATAAGATGGAGTGTGTGGTGACAAACAGTACTTGTGCATGCATCAGCAGTACTCCGATACGCAACACCGACGATTCGCTGCCACGCAACTACCGCCAGTCGCACACGGGCTAAGGATACTGCGAGAGTCGCCCGGTCCCTACTCAGGCTCGAACCCGTGTCCTCGGATCACAAAGTAGGCTTATGATCTTTAAGACTACGGACCGGGGTTGAATCTAACTGCTCCCTTATTTATAACGCTTCAACCGCAAGCGTCTTGTGAATTGGTGTCAACCAGCTACCGACGCCATCAACCGCTACTCTAACATCTTTAATAGGTTACTCGGAAGGTTTGAGGATTGCGCACATTTGCCACCAAACGAATCCACCATACCTGGATTATTCATACTAGGGAGGAGGTATACATAGCACTGTGTGTAAAATTCTCGCAACAACAGGAGCGCTTAGTAAACTAGGTGTTGTATACAACGCTGATAGATTAGCAGATTACATCGGACAGGTGGCAAATAATACTAAGAAAACCCAGTGACTTATGGATTTGTATGGATCTAAAATTGCTTAATATGCTGCGCAGAGAAGTGAATACATCTTATCTGCTTTACAAAGCAAAGTTCTTCACGAAGCGCGGTATATAGTCTCCTTTCGACAGTGTCGGATGAAGAGTCGAAGTACCCGACATCATTTAGCTGATTCCGAAGGCCGTGTTCGTTATTCCGTTCAAAAGTGTTTAGTAAAATATCCTAAAAACGCTCACCGCATGCGTCATATGAAGCGCCAAAAACCAAAGGCACTATCAACGACCTGTCACTAAGTGGCGCCGCTGCAGGAGAACACGAAATCCACATCCATCTCTCCAGAGAGGTAATAAGAAAATCATCGAACTAGCGCTTGAAAAGTCCAATGCACGAACAAGAGGTGGTATTTCACCGACACATTGCGAGCTCTGATGGACTGAAGACTGTTAGGAAACCGAAGCTAACGAGCCTGTGATCCATCGTCGCCCTTTGGAAATAGATTCAGTGAAACCCAATGTAGAGTGCCTAGTTCGATTCAAGACATGAATCCGGTTCGGGTTTCATTGATTTGTATTAGTTAGCATCTCCTACATTGCTGATTGCTCTAATGTGTTTAGTAGGTTTACTTCGTCCCTATTTGTACCGCATTATTCTCCATGCATACGATTCTGTTCTGTCTCAGCTTAACTTCACGTTCGCATCCGCGGTCCTGGGTTCTGAGCAATTACATGGGGCTTCATCCGTGGCGGAGCTGTACGCTATCGGGCTGGTCCACAGGTTGTGGATTGGGGTATGCTTTTCTTGTGATGGTAACTGAATAGGTCTCGTTTGCTTATTATGCTCGCTGTCGAAAACTCCAGCTGGATCCACTTTGGCTGAGACGCTTAAAGAACAACCTCCTTCTCTTTTACAACATTATAAACCAACGAATTTACGCAGACAGCACCGCACTTGAACTGCGGAAGACTGCAGTCTACCCCACACGTAATGGCGGCTACTTGATACGTACAAACCTTTCAAGTCATAAAATTCGATCGAATTTCTTCTTAGTGAGATACACTTATTTGTGGAACAAACTACCCCTACAGATACGCATGTGTACAAGCCATGTCACCTTTCGAAATCTCCTTCAGACCTTCCTCACTATACCAAATGCTCTGAAGATATTTGACTCACAGCAAACACTAGAAACACTGACAGAAGTTGGTATAAAAAAACATTTGATAATAGCTTACAGCTAGCTTACCCACTACATGTCATTACATACCATACCAAATCCTGTGTCTTTGCAGCCTAATAGTCCCTTCGTTTATTATCTACTCCTGACGATACAAACATCCATAAATTTTACATATGAGTTGCGCGGGTCTAGGACTCAAGGAAAAGTAATCATGATCCGAAATGCTATCAATAAACTTTTATTTAATGTTATGAAACGTGTTCACTATACACATGATCGCTCCCACTTATGGGGCCGTGTACCGTCCGTCGGTAAATATACAAATTTATTTATTTATTTAGGTGAAATGAATAAGCAGTCGCGGACAATCAGCGGCAGCGTCGCAGGGCGTGTGGAGTTCTGTGCTGGTTATCTGGTTCTTCATCAAACACCACATCAGCTCGCACGGCGCTTCGTCAAAGTTAATGTGACCGGCTATAGGGTCACTGACCACTCACTTCTGGTCACAGAAGTGAGTAACTGAAGCTAGCCACCGGCTTCTCTGTGGACTGCTTGCGAACACAAAGAAGGTGAATGAGCAACCTGGCAGTCAACGGTCCACGTGAATCGCCCCGCTGCCTTGCGGATCAGGTCTTTATGATCAAAGACTCGGGATGGGGTCCATTAAGTCAACCCTCTTCCTCGGCATGGGCAACCGGGAAGGCCTCTGCCCACACAACGCATGAACCTTCTAAAGCTTTCAAACAATTCCACTGACTAGCAGATTTTCCCTTTTTTTAATGTTCTTAATCGTGTGTTGTGACACTCCGAATGGTACATTGGTCAAGTGTTGAATGATAATAAGAACAATACTACATGGGGCCTGAGCAACAGTTCCGTGGCGACACATCACTTTTGGCCTCGGAATTTACCACTAACAATGGCAACTTCTCTGCTAAAGGTCTGAACGTTATTTTGGCACAGTAGCAACAACAATTTGAGGCATCTCAGCTGAGATTGATTGAGACACTCACTCGACAAATGACTGTCCAATCTGACCCAACACAGGGGACATCCAGACCTCCTGTTGATGCAGTACTCAGCAGTGTCGCAGAGGTTACTTTTGATATCGAATCAGGATAGATTATCGACGCATGGTTCAAGCGTTAAGATGATATCTTCGAAGAGGAACTAGCAAGCCTGGACGATGCAGCAAAGGTTCGGTTGCAGTTGAGGAAACTCGGAACTATGGAACACGAAAGTTATGTCAATTTCATTCTGCTGTAAGACGTACATGAGTTTAATTTCGATGAAACGGTCGCTCGGCGAACAGAAATATTCGGCGATTAGTCCTCGTTATTCAGTAATCGGTACAACTGTTTGAAGCTGTGCAAGAGAGACGCTGACGGTCTCGTTGCTCATGCGGCAATCGTAAAGCGAGAGTGCCAAAAGTTCAAGTTGAAGACTTTTACAGCGGATCAGAATGAATGTTTGATTTTAGTATGCAGCTTACCATCTCCAAAGGATGCCGAGATAAGACCCAGAATGCTGAATCAACTAGAGCGCGATCCGGAGGTTACATTGCAGGACGTTATCGCAGACGCTAATGGAATCATTGATTTGAAACAGGACGAAGCAATGATTAAGGATTCCAAGGCGAACTTCAGTGACACAAATGCCCAGGCAATCTTTAAGAGAAAGACCCTCTCGTCAAATACATAAAACACCTACAAGGAAAACCCCATCGGCTTGCTAGCGCTAGGAGGAGTGGCACCTTGTTCGGTGGTATCTCCTCAACAGACACGTGTGTGAAAGCGTCACGGACGAGCACACACAAAAACAACTGCGGGGCCAGGCATCCATTCAGGCAAACATCACGCATCTGACAGAAAGTACACAAACCTTTTGACTGGAGAGTAAACGCCAACCTCATTGATAATGTCAAAGAAAGACAGGAGTTTCTCAGCAACGCTATCAACGGAAAGTTGGTCGGACTGTAGATTGACACAGCTCCAGACATCACGGTGATATCAGAAAACCTGTGGAAGACAATCGGATCAACTGCTATCAACCAGACGGAGCAGCGGGCCAGAACTGCTTCGGATTCCGAGTTGTCTTTGCTGGGTCAAGTGGAATGCGAATGCCGTTTTACCGATGGCACTGCGTGGGGAACGATTTTCATCAAAGCGCACCACAATTTGAACATTCTGGCGTTGGATTGGATCGAACGTTTTAACCTATTGGATGTCCAAATTAATCAATGTTGTTCAATTATACAACTAAAGACCCAAGTGGCACCCAAAACGACGACAATGCAGCGAATGCGAGAGAAATATGTCTCAGTTATCCGAGATGTTCTCGGTCAGTGCATTAAAAATAAAAGCTTCACTGTCCCTAAAATCCGAAGCCGTTCTAGTATTTCGCGCAGCCATCCCTGTGGTTGATCAAAAACCGAATTTCCTAGAGAGAACAGGAGTGACTTATGCAGCTAATTATTCATATTGGGCCGTCCATATCCTTATTGTTAAAATGTCCAGCGGTCAGGTTCGAGTATTTGCAAACTTTGCGACGGGCTTGAACGTAGCACTGAATCATCATCAGTATCTGCTTCTAGCTCCGGGACATCAATTTACAAAGCTCAGTTGGGGCGTGTTTTGCCAAGTTGGATCTGTCGGACGCATAACTGCAAGTTGAAGTGCATGAAGGCTCCAGAGAACTACTCACCATAAACATGCAACGGGGGGCTGTGTCAGTAGCACCGACTACATGGACACGACGCCGCTCGGAGTTGACGGAGCTGCCGCGTATGCGGACGATACAACTGTTTCAGATAACACAATGAGAAGACGGGTGTTACACGATGATATCATTTGGCGCTTTCTGATCACATGCAAGCGAGCGACATTTACCAAGCACGAAACGGAAAGATCAATGATTTTAATGGTGTCGGAACGAATACCAACGAACTTTCTTACAAGCTGGATAGAGTACTAGGCTGAATCGAGGAATACGGCTTCAGATTGCGTCCATAGAAGTGCCACCATTACTATGGACTCTATAACATACCTCGGCTTCATAGTCAACAAAGACGGAAGACGTCCAGATCCGGTTAACATTGAGGCTATCAAGTGCACGCCGCCACCTACAGATGTCCACACGCTGAGATCAATTCTTGGACTCATCAACCACTATAGCCCATTCCTGCCACACATGCATCGCCTCCGGGGCCCGTTTAACGAGCTGTTGACCAGTGACAAACTTTAGCATTGGTCAGAGAAATGTCAAAAATCATTTGCAAAAGTCAAGAAACTGCTATGCTTGAACCTCCTACTGATCCACTACAATCCCAAGCTGGTTATTATAGTAGCACCGGAGGCCTCGTTCGGAGCAGTCATAGTGCACCGGTTCCCCGATGTTTCAGAAAAAGCTAAAGCTCACGAGGCCAGGTCGCTATCGCCTGCAGAAAAGAATTATGGCCAGGATGAAGAAGCTTTGGCGAGCGTCTGTGTCGTGAGGAAATTTTACAAGATGTTGTGCGGGAGAAAGTTCACTCAGCTTAGTAACCACAAGCCTTTGCTGGCGATTTTCGTCTCAAAGTCATGTATCCCGGTATACGTGGCGAACAAATTGCAGCGCTGGGCTACAACAATGCTGGACTTTAACTTTAAAGTGAAGCAATTCAAGTCAAAATATGATTTATGAGCCCGACTGGGAACATTTTCAGCATTTTACACTAGCACTGCGGATGTCGTGAGACATAACGCAAGTATGGAATTGCAATACAAGCGTAAAAAGAAGAGAACGCATGCATATCACTCAAGTGAGCGTTCACGTGTGGTGCTGTTAAGTTTCTTGGAGTTCACAAGAAAGCGGGATGAATACGGTAAGATAAAGTTGTGATAACGTGTTGCACAAGAAAACAAAATCTTAAATATATAGCGAGTAGACGAGCAGGAGGGGGATTTAGTTAAATCAGCGTGAAGTTGGTGAAAATGGTTGTTTAAAACAATTGCTGAAAAGGTGTCACATGCGCTAAAGTGCTTTGTAACGATAAGTCAAGCAGAGACGCTCTGGACAATCCACTACACTTGGAAGTGAGCTTAATGGAACGCACAATCAATGTGAAGTCTTTTAATAGTAGACCAGGAAAATGATAGCGAGCAATATAACCAATGGTGAAGGATACGGGCAATCACGAACTGGTGAACTAAAGAGCTGAGTACTAAAAGCATTTTGAGTCTGAGAGCAAAGAAGGATAACTTCCGCACTTTGCAAAACGTTTCGTAAACGTGTGTTGACAAAGATAGATTGTGAGATAAATGTATACCAAGGTATTTAACAGTGGACGAATAGGGTATATTGTGGTCGCTTACGACCATGGGGGGAGAAGTGTTTATCACAGTCAGACATTTGTCAGTGTGGAAGCACGTCTCCACGAAACTTAGTGGTTTAGTAGATGCGCTCCCTCGTTTGTTGACAAAGGAATCACGCCAGATGGAATATACTGTCATTGCAGCAATCTTGTTGGAGGATGAAGTGAAACAAGTGGTAGCGGAAAGTTTCCAAAATCCACCAGTGACTTTCGAAGTGGTACACGATGCAGCGATGAAGGATCCCATCCCACTAGAGGCCATGGAAATGCATATCACTCAGTGGCTAAAGGATGATTACACTGGCGAGTTACACACATCGTACCAAAGGAAGGATGTGTTGCCAGTTGTGGTTGGTTGCTGCTCTTCTCGGAACGCATTGTCATTCCAACTGTGTTACGCCGCTGAGTCATACGTCAGCTTCACAGAGGACACTCTGGTATTAACAGGATGAAAATGATAGCGTGAAGCTTTGTGTACTGGCTAAAGATGAACTCAGAAATAGAACATTTCAGCGAGCCATGTCCCTGGTGCGCCATACCCTACAAAGCCTCCAGAAGAGCCACCAGTGGTAAGAAGACCATGGGAGCGCATTCCGACATATTTCTATGGTCTTGTAGATGGGCAGTAGTATCATATCATCGTCAACCCATTCAGCAAATGACCAGAGGTTATTCGAATGGACACAACTACCAGTGGTGCCAACATAAACTTACTGAAGGAGGATTTATCCTCAAAACGGATCAAATGTTTCCCACAAAGGTAACGCAGTGTAACATATTGAAAATAGTCCCTGTGTACATCTGCGGATTAATAGCTACATCGAACGAGGAGGAGAATAAGATGCTACGAACTAGGATGATCAAAAATCGAGCTGTCATGCTCTGGTTGATTAAGCTTAGAACTACGTCAGTTTTATATTACTTATGAGTAGGAAAATTTTAGTTGCAATTTTAATGTATTCGTCAAAGCATCGCACAAGCTGCATAGCACAATCCCAATCCGGAAAAGCACCAGACGAGTTTCGCCTTACCGGAGCTCGTCTGTGGTGCGCATCCCTTGGTCCCCTAGTGGAGACCGAACCCATGGCCACTAGAGGCTGACGCCAACTAGTCAGCAGCTTAGGCCACTGAGCCATGGAAGACGATGGTTGGGCTATATAATTTGCAAGCGAACCGGGATATAGCACGACCCATTTTTCACTGCCACGCAGATGAAAGTAGCTAGCCTCCGAGGTCATGATTTCTCTCACTAGACGCTATGTCCATAGGACGCAAGCGTATGACAGCTCACCAGAAACCAGTATGGGCAAACCAAACGTTATAAGACATGCTAGTAGCAGAACTATAAACAAATCGAACGCTCTGTGACATTAGATGTAGCTGAGTAGTGAGAGGGATAAAGTACCGAGCATAAACAAACACAACGGTGGATGAAAAAAGGCAACGTGATATCATCAACAATGTCCGAAATGAAGTGATACAACCATCCAGCTTTATACTCACGCCAATGAACAGATCTCCGGTGTAAATTTAAATGGTCGCTACGAGTAAACGATTTCTCACAAACCTCACATGTATGGGGGCGTTGATCTGGAACATAAAGATAGAAATTTCAGCGGAAGCACACATCGAAAATAACATCTGGAAAGTGAACTAGTACACAAATGTTGAAGCCATAATGAAGAAAAATACTTATGTGATTTACTAAGAGATAAGCCAGATTCCAATATAGGAATTAACGGGGAGGGCGAATGGCCCGAGGGAAAACTGTGCATGTGATTTCTGCTGGTTTAGAGAGCTTGATGCACTGGAACGGTGTCATCACGCAGATTGATGATGAACCATCATTTCCCTGATACCATTAAAAGACAACATACGCGTCTAAGTATAGGACGAAAGCAAGTGGCAAAATGCCAGAATGGTAAGAAAGAACAACATTTCGACAAGATAATCCGAATTCAGTTATTTCACCTATGCAAGATATGCTGTTGTAAGGTTGTTCTTTCCTGCCTCTGAAATGTGTGAAGAAAAAGTGATACGTGAAATAACAAAGTGGCAAAAATTGTCGGCTAAGTTATTCGAATAGCTAGCGTGAATTTCGGAATACAACCTGGTGACGCACGTGAAATCGACTCCACAAAATAGTTCCGTGGGGTTCACCAAACTTAATTGACCAATACACATACACCGTAACAGAGGAACAGGCGAATTAGACACTTCGCAAAATCGGCTCGGAAGGATATAAACGGTGAAACAAGGGCAAGTAATTGACGGCGCTACAATGGGTGACAAACGACGCAGTTTGGAACTTATAAACGGTGAGGTCACTAGGTAATAAAACATAATCCTGGTAAGTAAACGAATCCAGAGCGCATTTTATGAGCTTTCACAAAAAGTGTGATATTGTCACTCTTGCCGGAGGTTGAAACGCACGAGTGAGCAACCTGTCACCAAGCGAGCACAACCCTAGTTTTGGCCTCGGTAGCAGTCGATCAGATGAAAGAGGCAGACTGTAGACTCTTAGCTCTGATCATCGTTCGATTCTTTATAGCCCCAGTTTTCGGCACACGAAGACGCAAACTGCTACCTGGCGCCTACCTTCACAAACATAAGAGTGGTCTCAGCTTGACCACATAGCCATAAGCTACAGATGGCGTGGAAATGTATCAGACTGCCGTTCGTATTGGTCAACTTGCCTGAACTTAGAACGCGCATTGGTTCGTGTTGAGATTTGTATGCGTTTCGGAGGATCGCCCAAATGTACGCATTATCGACCGATCGTAGAAAACCAGCGAGACCCTGCAACGTTAGCCAAATACCTGGCCTCTCTGTCGGCACTGCTTGCTTCAGCTAATGACGATGATCTGAATTCACGGTGGATGCGCATCAGAGATACCTTAGTTACTGCCAGCATTGATAATTGCGGAGTTGACCGTCAACCACCCAAAGACTTTATCGTTGCTGTCTTCTTGTCGCTGATGGACAGACGCCGCTCGATCCCGGCAGATGCCAGCTGTAGTGAAGAGGGCCGATCCCTGCATCTAGAATTACTCAGGAGTTTATAAAAAGGACCTTGAAAGCTGGTTGTGTGAATGCAAAAGAGAGTTGGAACTCACTAACCTATCTGGTAATACCAGAAGACGTTTCCATCTCATCCGAATCACCGAAGGTTTCCGATTTGATGTAAGTGAAACAATCTGCGAGGAGGATGGCTCACTAATCACCAACCTCCAACGACGGTTGGAACAATGGGCTCAACCTTCAGGTGGGCAGTCTTGCTGCCCACTAGCTACATCTACTTTTCATGAAATGTGCGCTGGTGCTGAGCGATATGTCCATACAGATCTTCCCTTTCACCAGGAAATCTGGCAAAAACTCCGTCTACTGAAGCATCATGAACCACCCGGTCTTGATGGCTTACCTCCCGCCCTATTTAATGATGGTAGCTATTCGCTGGTTCAAGAATTCAGCGCTTGGTTCTCAGAAGTCTGGTTGAAAGAGGTTCCCTCGTCTAGGGGTGAGTCGATAGCCGTCCCTAGTCACAAAAGTGGATTGTCCAAAATTTGATCCAAATATAGAAGTATAATTTTGCTTCCCATCATCCGTAAGGTCTTTGTTTCTATCACACCTCGAAGGCTATCTCTAAGTCGAGAATCACAACAGCGGGAAGTACAGGCTGGGTTCCACTCTGGCCACGTCTGTATCGATCAAATTTTCAAACGAAGCCAGATCCTCGAGCTCCACCACGGGTACCAATATTCTACGAGTATTGTGTCCCAGCATAATCCAGCAGCCGTCGTTTCTGTCGACAGGACTGCATTGTGGCGCTGTTTGTTGAGAAGCAGCATCCCCGGGATGTTAGTTTCCATAATGCATGCTATGCACAGTGTGACTTCGGGTAGAGTTACGGCTTACGACAAGCTTTCCTCTTATTTTGTTGCTATTATTTGGGTCAGACAAAGATGTACTATCTCCCCCATTGAGGACGTCCGCAAAAATCCTCTCGGAGATTCTTTTAACGATGGCGTCGAGCTAATCCAATGTAACCGAGTTACTGACTCGGACTGCGCTGATGTTATCGGCTTGCTGGGTGACCGTCCTAAAGTTCAACGTAACCCTCCTTAGCAACTAAATAAATCAGGCTTCCTTGGTAGTCTGATACGTAACCTCGTAGCTGACTAGCTATTCCTGGTCAGAACATCAGCTCACGGGATCGCGCAACAGTAATGTTGAAGCGTACTGTCCAAGCACGTAACCCAAATCACCGACGCTGCAGCTGCGAACCCTCACCACCAGTGCAGCTGTTGACTCGCGTGTGGTCGCACCACTTTTGGTCTGTTACCCAAAATATAGAAGGGAAGGTTGGACACTATCCTCACAAGTGCCAGTCTCACTGCATCAATGAGTAAGTTTAGCTATCTCGAATAGTAACGGAAAGTAAAAAAACCATAGGCCTAAAAAAGACGTCTTTAAGACCACCTAACTACTCTAGATCACATCAGCCACCCATCAGAAAAGCTCAATCCGGTCTACATGAAGACAGCATGACAACTAACTGCATGTATCGCGTCAAAGGCTCACGAACGAAAGTGTAGATTAACAACACTAACGCCTTTAGTATACTGAATAAAGTAAAAGCTACACTACTGAGCGTTTGCATCAGGTCCGAGGTCGAATATAAACCCCAATGTGTCTGGCAGAGTGATTAATTCGATCGGAGAAGTTAACTGTGACATCGCAAATAATGGATTGGAAAAGAAAACAGTATGACAGATGTAGCGGCGATGGAGATTGGAACATCCAGTACTTGATTGAAGTGAGAAGTTAGACCCTTCTGACGTCTCCCAAAGTGAAATATATAAATGAGTTCAAGCTAAGTTAGAATCTCTGTGGAAGAAATGGTACGCAAGTCAAGACAAAAATTTGCATGTGTCTTAGAACGACCTCGGTCATTATACACAGTTCAAGATTGTGCTGTGCTTAATCCCAGTCATCGAATCCAAAAAACCGGTGTCATATGCTGCCAGACTACAGAAAGCCGCTGTTGTCACGTCCTGAGCTGCACCGATTATCACAATGAAAAAGCGAATGGCAAGATTCGAGTTTCTGCCGACTTCGCAACTGGACTTGACGCTGGTCAAAATGAACACCAGTATCAAAAACAAACAGATTTTTTACAACAATGAGTGGTGTTAAGCACTTGATGAAACTTGATATGTCTACCTCCAAGTGGATATCGATGAGGACCAACGGGAACGAATGACAATGAACACTCATCGCGGTCTGTTGAATTTAGGTGCAAGAACCGTGTCATCAATCTTTCAGCAGCTGATGGACACGATTCTACAGCGGGTTGGTGGAACCGCCGTATACCCAGACGGTACTATCAAAATTGACTGTACAGCCGAAGAGCTAGTTGAAAGTTTGAACGAAGTGTTCAGCCGCACGTAAACCTATGGTTTCCGAATTCGTGAAGTGAAATAGAACATCTTCACGACAACCATGGAGCAGCACATTTTCATCCTAGAAAATAATGGTCATCGTCCAGATCCCCAAATATAGAAGAGATACAGAAAATGTTTACACAACGGAAATAAAATCGCTAAGTGACCTTAGCACTCAGTACAGTGCTATTCTGGCCCAAATGCATCATCTGTGTACCACGCTGACACCTGAATTTTACTAAAAATGCCAGAGCGCTTTTACGCATTAAGCCTTCTGTTAATGTACCTCGACCAATTTCAAGAAGTCGTTCTCGTTACGGATGGGTCAAACCACTTGGTCGGTGCAGTGATACCACGGGTGTACCAAGATGGATCGTAGAACACAATCGACCATGCAGCCAAGGTGCTAACGAAAGCCGAAGGAAATCAGAGCCAGATCGAAAAAAAATCACTAGCAATAATCTTTGCAGTGAAAAAATGCTATACGATCGCCGTTTCAAGTGGTTGATGGACCAAAAGCTAGAATGGGCATCCCAGAGGATAGAGCCAATTGGCTTCGACGCTAGGCTCTCATTCCTCTGGGCTAAGATTTCGAGATCCGCTACCAGCTGACAGCTTGCATAGGTCAGACGGAGGCACATGGACCCGCAAACGTGGAAACAGGACACAGTTGTTCCGTCAACTAAGACTAAATCGGACGTAAAATGCTTTCAGGATTCGTCATCTACAGCAGAACAAGTAAGAACTGAAGTGCTTCTTACTCATCGCATAAGAAAGTCGCCTAATCCACCCGAACAAACTGGCCACGTTCATGCATGTCCGATGAAATGAAACAACAATATCAATGGAAATCATCGCCTTCCTTCGTGGACGACTTCATTCTACACGCCGGACACACAGGAATCAACCGGAGCTTTCATGGAATTGACCGAATACTGGCACAGAGCAGGACAGAAATGTGAGTCCAGTGAACGATACCTTTGAAATTCAAAAAAGGGTAAGAAGTACAAATACTGGAACCACTTAAATTCCATTGACGATGCGAGAAAGTTCATTGTGGAACCCACGTTGCAAAACGGTACACCGGTCCTTTGATTTTATGGCCCCCGGGAATGAAGGAGCGTTAGAAAGGACAACGCGTCGCAAACCAAAGGACACAGACAGAGTCCTAAGCTATAGTTCAGGCCACCCGAAACATCTTTACGTGTAAATCGCCTCATTACTGTTGCACAGAGCAAGTGCTCCGGATGCAGAGGAAGAAGGAAAAAAAGCTGCACAAAGGGAGACGTTGAGAAACATATTAGCTAACGGGTATTCACATTATCATCATTATTATACACCTTAGCTGCCGGTGGAAAACACCTCAGCTATTGTGCCGCAATACAAAAGACGAGAAAAAGAAAACAAAGAGTGGCACGCCGGCTGAGTCCCCAGTAACGGATGGACAACGCTCCGGAGAGCTAACAGCTGTCTATCATGCTGCAAAAATATGTTATGCCTAACGAATGCGATCGTGATTGGAGGTTAAGCAAGAGGGGGATGGACAAAGGAACTCAAAACACAAACGCCAATGGGGCCGGCTCCTAGCCATATCTGCAAGTGTGTCCAACCAAACGTGTTCACCGTCCTTAGGACCCCAGCCAGGCAGTCGGGATGCACCAACCGACGCCAACTTCGAAGTGAGGGTTTTCATCTCTCTCGATCAAGTCATCGCTTGGCCTCCCCTCCTCCTCTTCCAACCACACCCAAAACGCGCAAACAATGCACGTCACGGAAATCGGTGTGCTGGCATGCGCAACACGTGGCTTAGCCATCGGGGGCTGGTGCATGATATAATGGTGCTGAACGGTTCCCTCGCTCTACCTGCACCAAATACGCGACGCCGAACACGCTCATTGCTCACGCAGTGTTCCCACCAGACATGAGCTAAGCTGCGAAGGCAGCGAAGATCGAATATGACGAGTCACTTTATGTCTGTCGACCTGATATGCCAGGTATCACAACCATATAGGAGAGTTGAAAGGACGGCTGCGTTATAAACTCTGCCCTTCAGGGTGAGAGTAATGTCGCGTCTGCGCCGCAGGTGGCGAAAATTGTCAAAAGCACCTCGAGCTTTTGCTATACGGTTCGTAACCTCATCTTCGATCCCTCAGACGTTAATATAGCTGTACAGATACTTGAATTCCTGAACGACTTCTAGCAGATTACCACCAAGCGTTAGCGCATGGGTGGGTCCCTGCCAATCTTGGAGAAGCACTTTGCATTTCGATGGAGCAAAGCATAGCCCAAAACAATTGACAGCCAGTGCAAATCGGTCCAGTGCTGCTTGGTATGTTTGGGAGCTGTCACAGATTAGGGAAATAACGTCCGTATACTCCAAGTCAAGAAGTCCCTCAACAGGAAGTAGCTCCACACCTTATAGGTCGTGTCCAGCGAACGCTGTTTCCATGACTTCATCAATAGCAAAGTTAAAGAGGAAAGGTGACAGCGAGCAACCTTGTCTCACACCATTGGTGATACTGAAGGGTGGCGACAGTTTGCCATAAACCCTCACTCTGCCCGAACTATGCGAGTACAGCGCTTTGATAATGCCTACATATTTATCAGGCACACCTTTCCTCAGCAGAAAGTCCCAAAGGGCACGTCGATCAACTGAGTCGAAGGCACCTTTTATGTCAAGAAACACGACAACAGTGGATCGCCAATAAACTTGGCGATGCTCCAACATTTGACGCAAGGTGAAGATGTGATCGGTGTAGCCTCGACCTCGACGAAACCCGGTTTGCTCTTCACGAATCTGGCTTTCACGAGTGCCAGTCTGTCTGCGTAGAATGACAGACGCAAGCAACGTAGGGACACATGAAATCAGACTGATCCCACTATAATTGCTGCTTTCAAATGGGAGCCTCCTTTGAAAATTGGGACGATGACGGGGCAGCTCCAGTCTGTCGGGACAGTCTCCTGCTCCCAAATTTTCACTAGCAACTAGTGTAAATCATACATTACAGCAGGTCCCCGAATGTGAAGAAGGCTGGGGGAATTCTATCTGCCCCTGCGGCCTTATGCAATTTCAACAGCCTGAGCTCACGTTTCACTTATGCACGTGAGGAGATGGCTCAGGGAGAAAAGCGCTCAATGCCCGAAAAAGAAACCGATAACTCAACTCAGGTTGGTTAAATTGCCTTGCAGTGTTCAGCCCAACGCTCCAAGCGTTTTGACAGGCTGTGGATCGGCTGCCCACTCTCGTCGCGTATGGTCTCGCTAACACCAGGTCTCCTGCTCCCTGTTGCCCGTATCAGACGGAATGATTGCCAACGGTAGTGGCTCTTTCCATCTCAGAGGAACGATGAGACCACCAGGTTTCGCGGTCTTTCTTCAGGCTAACACGCAGTTTTTCCCTGAGATTTTTGCGAGCCTCATTGTATTCGCTTCCAGCTGGAATACGTCGGCGAGCATCCATAAGTTCCAGTGACTGTGTAGAGACCCAATGTCCGGTTTGGCAATTTGCTTTGCCACATGAAGACATGCCTGCTAACAGTAACGTTTGACTAATATGCGACCAGTGATCTTCGACGGTGTTCAGTGGGCGCTTACTCAGCCCAGATGTCAGCGCACTTTGATACACATTCAAACACCTGGCTTCGCCAGCTGGCTGGTGTCAATCCGTTCACATCGATGTTGCGGACGTCCACAGAAACGCAACCGGAGGTTGGCGCAGACAAGTGCGTGGTCAGAGTCCACGCTCGTGCTCCAAATCGAGCGACAGTTTTGGACACAGCCTTTCCAGCGGTAACTGATCGCGATATAATCGATTTGCGTTCATGGCCGGTAGCCGCCAAGTAACGCTTCTGCGGGTGCTGTGTCGAAAGTTTGTGCCAGCAAGAAATAAGCGGGCATCTTCACACAGCCGTAGCAATCGCTCACCGTTATCATTACAGGAACCTATACCATGTTGGCCACCCAGATGAAGTTCCTCAGAGGACAATTTTCCGACTTGAGCGTTTAGATCGCCAGCCAACACCACAGTATTCGTGCTTCCTCTGTAACGAAGGAGCTCGTGAAGTTGCTGATAGAAATCACCTTTTACCGAAACAGTGCTACAGTTTGTAGGGGCGTAGGCCGCAATGACAAACAGGCACCGGTTGTCCCCGCGCGACTTCGTAGCATGAAACGAACCAGCTAATCTAACGACGCACATCCGACTGTTGACTGGGATGGTATCGATCAGGGCTAAGGGGTGACTCAAAACAATGTCGACGCCAGCTTGACCGGCATTGGAAGCTGCACCATCGCCAGACAGACGCAATGAGAATGTGCCGCCGGTGTCGTAGGGTAACCAGGGAGCTTGAATCTTGCAGGCAGTTTCTGCGAAACAGTACATATCGATCGATATGGTCTCTAGTGTGAGGGCAAGTGCTGCCTGTTGGCCAATCTGTAGCAAAGTGCGCACGTTGAGGCATGCCAGTCTTAGCGGGGATCGAGGACACCAAAGGGAAACGGATGAACTGACGTTGTTCGCTTGGTTGAACATGGACTATTTGACTGGATTGGAGCGACGGTCTGCGACTGTGTGTAATTTGAAACTAGAAGACAAGCGACTATTGAAGCAAGGTGGGGGAGGGCCAAGAATTGGAGGACTGAAAGTGAGAAGGGATAAAAGTAAAGTTGGAGCGGGACGATAAAGATGAAGAAGCGCAAGAAGGGATATATGAAGACGGGAAAGCCTGAGCAGTAGCATCCATACCCCTATCCACCCTGCTCGAAGATAGGGCGCCGTTTATTATCCTCTGCAACGGCCAAAGCATCAAGAAATCGTTAGTAGAAAGGTTCACCGTATTCAGTGGAAAAAATACTGTCAGGTTGCCCAGACCTAGACAGGAGAACGATTAGGGTTCTCAACCAGAGCCTTTGGTTCAAAAACCCTACCGCAAAACAGCGGGTTTTGGCAATGGACTACAGAGAGCCTGTTGTATGAAATCAAAATTAGACTTGGAGAATCCGCTGGTGGTTGGGTTGCTATAAACAACCTCTATTGAGACCTCGGTTCACTTGAAGTGGACCTCGGTCATTCCGATCACAAAGACCGTAAGTAAAATGGAAATACATTATAGTGTTGCTCATCCCAACGCTGGCACTCCAAGACCGCGGTTTCGTCCTGGTTGGAACTCATCAGTTGGAGATAGCCTGAGTTGGGCTGGAACTCAGAGCCTAGTGGCTCATGGTTGACGCCATAAGCACTGTGCCACTGAGATCTGCGAGCAAGCCGTTGTATAGTGTAAGGAGGCACCCTCACTCCAAACCCCCACATGGAGGGCCAGGAGACTGAGTTTGTCTGGCCTCTAACCATTGACCAATCTGGTATGAGTGGCTCTGAAGGTGCAAAAGAACACCACCCTGCATAGCTTAATGGATTTCTGAGGCACGCAAACCATCGCACTACGGTAAGCTCCAGCCTCATTGCGATGGAGCGGGTATCCTAGGAGATTGATGAAACGTCAGCTACACAAATGTCTCATTCCACGCCCGATAACAACCATAGAATGCGTAGCTAAGTCGGGGTGGCTTATAAAGAAAAAAGTTCGGAGGCAATTCGGAGTGATAATATAAAAAAGATTAGGGTAGTTTTCCAAATTGACAAACTGCTACCGTCGGCGCTTGTGCATTGGAAAAATTGCTTTCCCTTAGTACAAGTAACTGCATTCACAGAACCCCATGGAAAGATTACGCATATGTGTGAACAGTGAGGGTACTGCGAACGAGAACTTCAGAACATAAGTGGCGCATATCACAACCGCCGAGGAACGAGCTGGAATATAGAGCTTTGCTCAGAGAATCGATGGCAGCAACGTATGCGCTAGACGTGGCACGAAATTGATTTAGAAAATTTCAAGATTATTAAGCAAAGATTAGGATCTATCTCAGAAAAACTAATTCCTGAGGCTGTGGAAATCTCCAAAAGTAAAAAGTGCGTGAAGAGAATGGATGGATTAAGGCTGTCGAATGCCTGCCGTTCAGTCCGGACAATTTGATGAGCGTTGGAGGATGGATCCGAAATCGAGATGGACCATCAACACCAAGACCTTAGATATCATGAACATTTCCATTAGTAATTTGACAAATTTTATTTCAACCGACCAATTATGATAATCCGATACACATCTGTAACTGTCGTTCTACATACACTTTTTGCCCCCACGGCTGAAACCCAGATCCTGCAAACAGAGAAATTTAGTGGCCAACTTCGCCCGACCCTGATGATATCAATGCTCACAGTGTAAGTAAACCTGATGATCTCTCTCTGCCATAACCCTTTACCAATGAATTGCATGCGGATTGCTCTCTGTATGTAAATACACACGATTATCATCATTATCATTATACATGTCAGCTAGAGATGGTAAAACACCTCCGCTATTGTGACGCAATACATAAAGGAAATACATACATACAATACATAAAGGAAAAATAAATACGACAGTTGAATGCCAACTGAGCTACCAGCAACGGATACGCATCGTTCCGGTAAGCTACTAGCCGGCTACTAGGCAAAAACAAAAATTTAATTACGTTTTACCCTACGAGATAAGATCGTAGATGGAGGGGGAGGCTAAAAGGGATGGGGAGGAACAAAGAACCTCACAGCAGGAACGCCACTGAGGTCGGCTCCTTGCCATATCAGCAAGTGTATCCAGCCAAACGTGTTCACCGTCTTTTGGACCCCAACCAGGGAGCCGTGAAGCTCCAACCGAGGCCAGCTCCGAAGTGAGGGCCTTCATTCCTCTGGACCAAGTCATCGCTTGGCCACCTCTCCTCTTCTTCCACCCACATCCCCGGTGAGCAAACAACGCACGTCGAGGGAGTCGGTGGGCTGGCATGCGCAACACGTGGCCCAGCCATCGGAGCCTGGTGCAGGAAATAACGGTGCTGAGCGGTTCATTCCCTTTTCCTAGGCCGTAAACAAGGCGTCGAACACGCTCGTTACTCACGCGGTGTTCCCACCAGATGTGAGCCAAACTGCGAAGGCACCGATGGTCGAACGTAAGTAGCCTCTTCATGTCCGCCGATCTTAGGAACCAGGTTTCGCAACCGTACAGTAAGGTCGAACGTACCGCTGCATTGTACACTCTACCCTTCAGGGCGAGAGTAATGTCGCGCCGTCGCCATAGGTGGCAAAGGTTAGCAAAAGCACTTCGAGCTTTCGCTATGCGGTTCGTGATCTCGTCTTCGATCCCAAGGGCGCTGATACAACTTCCCAGGTAATTGAATTTCTGAACGACTTCTAGCAGATCCCCAACAAAAGTCAGCGCAGGAGGCGATCCCTGCCAATCTTGGAGGAACGCTTTGCACTTCGGTGGTGCAAAGCAAAGCCCGAAGCGGCTGACAGCCAGTGCTAATCTGTCCAGTGCAGCTTGGCACGTCTGGGAGCTGTCACAGATGAGGGCAATGTCGTCTGCATACTACAAGTCAAGAAGTCGTTCTCCTGGGAGTAGCTCCACACCTTCCAAGTCATGTCCTGTAAATGCAATCTCCATGACTTCGTCAATAGCGAAGTTGAAGAGGAAAGGTGACAGCGGGCATCCTTGTCTCACACCGCTGGAGATATTGAAGGGTGGCGACAGCCTGCTGTAAACCCTCACTCTGCCCGAGATACGCGCATATAATGCTTGGATAATATTTACATATTTCTCGGGCACACCTTTCCTGAGTAAACAATTCCAAAGGGCACATCGATCAACCGAATCGAAGGCACATTTGATGTCGAGGAACACGACTACGGTGGGCCGCCAATATGTGTGACGGTGCTCCAACAACTGACGCAAGGTGAAGATGTGGTCAATGCAGCCACGACCCCGACGAAACCCGGCTTGCTCCTCACGAATCTGGTTTCACGAGCGCCGGTCAGTCTGTGGAGAATTATGGACGCGAGTAACTTGGAGGCGATGGAGATCAGACTGCTTTCTCTATGGTTGCCGCATTCCGAGCGCGAGCCGCCTTTGAAGATGGGAACAATAACGGAGCGGCTCCAGTCGGTTGGGACAGTTTCCTGCTCCCACAGTTTCACTAGTAATTCATGCAAAGCATCAACAAGAGCAGAGACTCCAAATTTGAAGAGAGCTGGAGGAAGATCATCTGGTCCCGCTGCTTTGTTCAACTTCAACAGTCCGATCTCACGTTCGACTTCTGAGCAAGACGGTGGATCCAAAGGGACAGCCCACGGAGCGGGGCGATCAGTGACCGGCGAATCGAACAATTCTTGCCGGTTAAATTGCTTTTCAAAATGCTCAGCCCAACGCTCCAGACGTTTTGACAAATTGTGGATAGGCTGTCCACTCTCATCACAAATTGTTTCACTAACACCAGGTCTCCTGCTGCCCATTTCCCGTATCAGACGGAATAACGTACGATGGTTGCCAGGGGCAGCTGCCACTTCCATCTCTGACGCACGATGAGACCACCAAGATTCGCGGTCTCTCTTCAGGCTAGCACGGAGTTTTGCCCGGAGCTCTTTGCGAGTTTCATTGTGCTCGCTTCCAGCCGGGATTTGCCGGCGAGCATCTATAAGTTCCAGAGACTGCGAAGAGACCCAATGTCCATGTTGTCTATTAGACATACCACATGAGGATTTTCCTGCTGCTAGTAAGGTCTGGCGAACAGGTGACCAGTGACCATCAATTGTCTCCAGTGAGCGCTTGCTCAACTCGCATGTTAGCGTACTTCGATACGCATTCAGAACAGCTGGTTTTGTCAGTTGGCTGGTGTCAATACGCGCACAGCGTTGTCGTGGGCGTCCGCCAAAACGCATCCGCATGTCAGCACATACAAGTGCATGATCGGTGTCCACACACGATTATGGTGAAACGTGGCCAAATTCTAAGTTAATTCAAGTTACTTGAAGAAACCTTCATGTCAAAAGCGAAACGCTGCGCAACAAATACATTATCTGGTCGTTCAAAAAGACTTCCGAAAAAGTGTTGGTCTCATCTATAGCCGAGGACGACAAAAACTGTGATCACGAGTACATGTCGATTTTGCCGGTCCATCAAGGACCAATCCTATCTCACAGTGGTGGACTCCTACAACAAGGGGTTCGAAGTGCTCCTTAGGGATAACAACAAAACCAAAATCATTGTTTTACGCCTACGGCAGTTCTTCAGCAGGCTCGTCTGCCCGGTAACACTTGTGACAGAGAATCGATCAACATGCATATCGACAATGACCCAGTTTACCAGCCCCTTCGATGGAAAGCACTTAGAGAAATTGCGAGACGTCGCTTAAATAGGAACAACCCGAGCGACGACTTCCGCCATGGGGAAATAAGTAGAGATCACGGATCGACAATTCAATCAGCGAGATGACACCACATCTCAGCGCACTGATGATGCCGCCTCTCATGGTGACGAAACGTTTGCAAACAAATTGCCTAGCTCGGCGAAAGAATGGGCAACTGAATTACCAACCAGAGCTACCAGTTTTCCGAAACATTTGAAAGAATCGAATGCAGTTCATTTCTGCCATCGTCAGGAAGTTTTGCGGAACGTGTACTATTGACTATAGCCACTTGTTACCAGCAAACAAATTAACAAATATTGATGGTCGTGTTCAAAAGCGCTCTTTTCAACTCAAAAGGAAAGGAATGCGAGGAGGAAAATATCGACCGGGTTTTTCTGTACTGGTTCACATCAAACCTGTGTGCATTGAACGGAGTTTCTCCAGCGGAAGATTTAATGTATAGACCGTTACGTATGACTCTGGACATAATCAGATCACTCTCAGGAAACCAATTCTATGAGTAAAATTTTAAAATAGTGCGATAATTCCGCAGCCAGCACGAAGAAACGTTGCGCTCATTAAAACCTGGAAAGCCCTTGCAAGCCAGCGGCTACTGGAACCAGTATACATAATGACCATTAGGCAAGATCGAACACAGTCAGGGAAATGTCGCATATGACCTGTTTTTAGGGTTCCAGACATCGACCCGGTACCCAACCTAACTGGGGCTTATGCTGTTGAAATATGTGAATTACTTTATACTGGTTGAAAACGTTAGCTTACCAGGGTATTGAGCCGACGTAAAGAACCGTGGAATCGTGCGAAAACGCTTCCAAGCAAAAAGACCAATTGCTAAACGCAGAATCCAGCCTAGAAGGATGCAAGTTAATCCAACGCATTCGTTCTACGATGTGGCTCCCATCTTAAAATAGGTGTCCTAAGGAGATGCAAGTTTGTAAAGTATCGAAAAACTGGAAACCATAGAGCGGTCGATGGTGTGCACAACACAACGCTGTTTGGACAAAACGCCTGTCGCGATATTATCCGTCCCACCGCAAGTGCGTTAATTGAACCCATTAGTGGAACCAGACCTATCAATACGGTGGGCGCATTCGCTCAATACCACGTATCGGTTCTAGATTCAAGACAGCAAACTACTCCCCAGAGCACTAAAAAACAACATGTGTCTGCGCGGTTCAATCCACCTGTTTGTGACTTGCAAAAAAATGCGATGACCCAAATGAATCCACCTCTGTTCACCCCCAGATACGAAGTATGATGGCGACAACAGTTACAAATTTATTCATTTTCTGATGTTAACCTTTCCCGTCGAACACTGTAAAGTGCAGACTTAGCACCTTATATTACTACTTATTTTACTGAGTTACATCAACGGCATTTTCATATCGCCTATCGTTTAAACGATACTCGTGGATTCACTTCCAGCAGGTTCCCGTGAGTCGTCCCCCTTACTCATAAGCCTATTGTATCACATTGTCCATAATTACGATAGCGGAACCGCAATTCAATAGTACAATCTATTACGCTCTGCTGCCCAGATCGTGAGCTTGTCTAGTGAAATGGCTTGCCATCTGTCCCTACCGCTCTGACGCCGTGTTGGGTGTGCGGTAATTATGTCATTCTCTTCGGAGTTTCTGACTTGTGATTTTCTCGGCTTGGGGCTCGAAGTTTTGCAAAAGACTGACAATGGTTGATAGGAAAAACACAAATAGGAAGTAGGAATATCTAACACCACTTTAAGATAATTAAACGCCTAAAGATTCTTCAATCATTGTGGTAATAGCATTATAAATATTGAAAATTCCGCGACGTCAGATGCAACCGAGAGGTAAGAATAACAAAACAACGCCAACGTAATCAATGTGATCAACAACGATTCGAAAACACAAGTGGTAAAAGACAGGCTGAATAAAATCCCTAGTTCCATACTCACGCAAATGAACAGATCTGAGGTGAGAGCGCAAACTGCCATTTTGAGCAAACGATTTCTCACAGTATTCACATGTAAACCGATGTTGACCTGAATTGGGGAACAGAAAAATAGGATTACAAACTGTAGGGAGGGAAAACGGATGTAGAGTGGTGTACAATCTGTTTCAATGGGTATACAAGAGTCTCGTTATACGAAGGTCGCAATGAATGAGAAGTTTCTAACCTAGAATATAATATACCACTTTTCCTTATTCATACTATACAAACCCATATATCTACGTTCGGAATTTAACATGGTCTGCAATTTAGTGAAAATAGAGCGCAGTGGTAAATTGTTTATATCTCAAAGAATGTCCACATCTGAAATCCACTATGAGATGCTCAATACATTGCATGACAATGCCTCTTCATAAGCCACATTTAAACGTTGGACGCAGGAAGAAAAGTGCGACAAGAAGAGTATTGAAGTTGAGCCCATGTCAGGAAAACCATCAACAGCCACCAGCAATGACAATGTTGACCTTACAGTGGATATGATCACGCAAGATCGTCGGCTAACAACTCAGCAGGTGGCATAAAGGTTGGGTATCTCCTAGGAGCGAGAAGATAATATTCTGACAAAGGAGTTAGCCTACACAAAAGTTTCCGCTCAATGGGTGCCACAATCTGTTGGACAGAGACTGTGCCAGCAGAATCATGCCGTTATAAAAAACAGAATAACAGGAAAGAAGAAGACGTAATATTTGTTTCGAATATTAATATTTGAATATTTTTAATTCGTAGATTATCCCATTTAGACGTTAGAAAACAACTGGCGCGAAGAAATTTCATTTCGACAATTCTCATCAGGCGTATACCATTATGGAGCTAATAATCAAAAGAACATCACGCTATTTCCAGCTAATGTGTGCAAGGTAGTAGAGGTCTGGATAAGGGGAGTGTATAGGATTTTAAATCAAACAAGTTACAATGGGTAAATTACCTTAAGGTCCCATGACTAGGCTATGCCCATGGCAAGATAATGGCTTGCACCCAGAGTCTTTTGCTTACACATTTCTGGCTGTAGCCGTCTGATTGCAATGGTTTCAGATGTAGTCAGCAAATGCCTTTTGAGCTCTTTTGGAGTCCGCTTCAGTAGAGCGTAGAAAAATTTAAAAGGGTCCTTAGCTCTTATTGGTATCCGATGTAAAGTAGGTGTTTTATTATGGAGCCGTATGCATTCTTTACCGTACCGTGCTGCAATGATGCGCGACAGTGCTCAACAATTCTCTTCGATAGACGTCTGCTCGTATGTCCGTTATACCTAGCACCACAGGTGCAGCTGAACATCTCATTGCTTCTGTTGTATCATGCCAAAGGTACATGGATGATGTCTTCATTGTTTGTGACTCCAAATTTGACCCAATTCATCCGTCGCTAAAATTCAGCTACGAGATCGAGGACAATGGTAAACTGGTTCTCCTAGACGTGTTGCTGTGGCGACGAGATGACGGTTCCCCTGAAAGTAGAGTGATCTGGAAGACAACTTGGGTTGGCCGGTACACGCACTTAAAGAGTTTCTTTCCTATGAGATACAAAAGAAACCTAGTGCATACTATGTACCGTCGAGCTACAAAAATCTGCGACCCAGAGACGTTTGATGAAGAGAAGAATTTCATTCAGAGTACGCTATCCGGCTGCTTTCATTAAGACCAATTCTGTTGTCCACGATCACCATAAGTGTATGATGACTGTTAGAAAGAAGGGTGTATTACTTTCAGTCCTTTCAAGGGAGAATTCCCTTTCGAGCTACTTTGCAGAAAGGTGTCAACCGCAGTGAATCACACCTATCCGGTAGTAGGAGCCCACATTCTTGCTGAAACATCCTCTCTCATTACGTAGAAGCACCTCAAAGACAAGCTCCGGTTGAGTCCAACTCGTTGTTGTATATCAGTTCACCTGCGTTTGTGGTGCTAGGTATAGTGGACGTACGATAAAGCGTCCATCGAGGAGGATTTCTGAGCACTGATCCGCATCATTGCAGCACAGTACGGCAAAAAATGTCCACAGCTCCATATTAAAACACCAAGTTAACACCGGACACCAAATAAGGGCTAAGGACCCTATTAAATTTTGCTACGCTGTATCGGAGCGGAGTTCAAAAGGTAGTTCCTGACTGCCGCTGAAACCACTGCAATCAGACGGCTGCAGCCAGAAATATGTAAGCAGAAGACTCTGATGCAAGCCATTATCTTGGCATGAGTTTAGTTTAGTCAGGTGAACCGTTGTAATTTGTTTGATTTGAACCCCTATACACTTCCCTTATCCGGACATCCGCTACCTTGCACATGCTAGTTGGAAATAGCGTGATGTTCCTTTGGTTATTAGCACCATAATTATACACGCCTGATGAGATTTGTCGAAAAATTGCTTCGCGCAAATTTTCCTTTAATACTTTTAACTGCTTGTTTTCTCTGGGGAAGGGAAAGGAACACACCGCAACACGCAGCGATACATGTTCGAGATGAAATCAGTCTTGAGCCATGACTTCCAGGGTCTGTATATAGGCAACGACATTCTGTATCTCTGAAATCCAAACCAGCGAGTCGAGAACAACCAACGGAAACCAGCTGCTTCGTAAGCTTTTTCATACCGCTTCTCCAAGTTGTAAGTTGTCCATCGCGTCATCTGCTTCAGTCTTGTCCAGCAATCCCGAACAACGCGACTAGGAGGAGGATGAGCTGACATGCGCAGTACGTGTCCAAGCCACCGCAGCTGATGCAACGGGATGAGCGTCTCGAGCGAGTGGCTGCGTCCAATCAAGTTATGTTGTCGAACCTTTGCATGGCTTACGTGATGCAGCGACCTCACACAACCAATGGACCGCAAGAAATGGTGCTCAAAGAACGACAGTCGGCGCAGGTCAACGGTTGGAATAGGGAAGCGTTATAGATGCTACAACTGTAAGGCCCGATTTTCTGTGGTACTGAAAGGCGGGTATTATGAGATTGGCCGCGCCTGCTTGAAGCATTCGCATGTGTTCAAGTTGGGGAAACCTTGGCTTTATCCTGCTAATTGGCGACTTACTGCAGTACAAGAAACGGTGGTATTAAAGTTGATGAAGTCGTTCGTCAGACACGTGAAATCAGGAATTTCGTATTAACGGAATACGGTATCCGTATTACCGGATGTGACTTATATCATCTGAGGCATCGGAGTCAGGCGGAGCAAGTTAGTGAGGTGGAACATGTAATCACCATGTTGGAAAGGGAAGGTTCATGTATGGTTGTGAGGGAGCGGTTGGAGGTGCGATTCCTGTTCTTCGTACCTGCGTGTATTCGGAGGTTGGTTGCACGATACGGCGAAGTTATACTGGCGGATTCGACGCATCAGATTAATTACGGGGGCTACATTCTATGGCATTGCATGTTCGTTGACGTCACGGGGTTAGGGATGTCCATTTTCACGCCTTGTTACCAAATGAGACGACGGATAGTTATTTGGAGGCGGTAACAGCTATGCGTGCAATGGTTCCTAGCACGGCATCCGTGCGGACTATTGTGGTAGACAAATGCGCGCAACAAATAAACGCTTTCAGGGAGGTGTATCCGGAGGCGTGCATGGTGTTGTGCCGTGTCCACATGTTACGGGACATAAACAGATGGTGCAGTCAGCTGTAGGTCGCGAACCCAGCGGAAAAGGCTTTTCTGATCCGTTTGCTGAGGAACCTGATATTCACGCCTGAGGAGACGCGTTATCACAGAATTCTTGAAACCATTCGGCAGAGAAATACGGAATGCTTTCAGTATTTCCGTAGAACATGGATGCCATGGTGAAGATGCTGGGCGGCGCATCAATTACGGTATGTCATGATGTTCGGATGCAATTCCGCTAATCGAGTGGAGAATGAAAATATGCATCTTAAACGAAGTTTGAACGAGCGTTCCTCCTTACGGGCGTTTTTCGAGGTGATCGTTCATCGTGCGAAATGTATGGCTGATTGTCATAGCACTTAGTTAGCGACGGAGTGCATGCGAAGTAATGCAGCACGTGGTGATGTATTTGTGGTATCAGAACTTGTAAGCAGATTGACTGCATATGCTCGCGAAAGGGTGATGAGGCATTTTCAGCGCACGACTATTATCGGTGTCGTGCCGGATGGACCGTACCGGGTGGTGTCAGAATCCGGGTCTGCTGTCTACCGCGTTTGCATACACCAAGGCAGTAACTGTGACTGTTCTTTCAATCGTCATTGGCGTATGCCTTGCGGTCACATATTGCACGTTGCGGCGGAGGAGAATCGGAATGCCCACAATGTCCTTCAAGAATGTCGATGGTTGATTGATCCAGCGGTACAATCTGAAACGTCGGAGAACTTGGATTGCGGTCAATGTGAAACGGTCTCCGCAGTTGGACATGCACACAGTGTGATAGACAGGCGCATAAAGATTAGAGGCTTGCAAGAGTTGTTTGAGGAAATCGATGTGAACGTCCAAAGTCTCGGCTCAGAGGGATATCTGAAAGCGCTGGATATTTTGCGTGCTTTCGGGAATGTTATCTCCGCTAAATGGATTACAACATTCGCTGCGACACGTCAAAGTGTTCAGAATGTATACCGTTGTGCACGGCAAACGTACCACGTTTATTGGGAGGTCAGTGTGAAAATGAGGTGCAAGTTATTGCGGCGGGCTTCGTTGAAATGTCGGCAAACTTTGAGGACCGCGTTATGATGGATGGTAGTCAGGAAACTATCCCAGGCCCGTCAATTTCCACTACTGTGGTCTCTGTGGAGGATCCAGGGCATCGGAAACCTGCGCGCAAGGAACCCTTGATCCATCGTGTTGTAAATCCGGCTCCCGGTACCAGCGCAATGTGCGTTACGCAATTTCGTCGGCTGCCGACGACTACGACCGCTAGATGCAGAACGCGGAGCAAACGTGGTGCACATGGGAGTGCAAGTGGCCAGGTTCCAACAACTGCTTGTGAATTGTGTCTGCAAGAAGAGGACTTTGGAACGCGTGGTAGCGATGTCTCCTGGGTGATGTGTGACAGGTGCTCAAGATGGTTCCATCATACTTGCGCATCATATAAGGGTGAGGATACTTATGAATGCGTTTTCTGCAGAATGTAACTTCCCGGTATTCCATGTAATGATGAAACGCATTGCAGGTGACCGGAAGAGAACAGCACGGGCGTTTGCAATTGAAAGCCATTTGCAGAAGTAAACCCGTTACACTATATTCGCGAATGTCCATCACACCATCTTGTTTTTATGAAAACAATCATTTCATGTGCCTTTGGTTGATGTTGACTTTCCCTTGCGTACGTGTATTAAGGCAGCGGTTGCAGCAGCATGTGCGGTTATGCTAGCAAAACGGCATGCTGTGCGCATTTTCATCTTGCTGCCGCCTCATCTTACGTACAAGTGAAAGCGTGATCATCAACATTAAACATGTCAGTCAGAGTTGGAAAAAACCGTAGCTACTGTGTCGCAAAACGTAGGATAAAAAAGGAGAGAAAAAATTCAACAGGTGCAAGCCAGCTGAGCTACCGTTAACGAATGGGCATGGTTCCGGTAAGCTATCAGCCGGTTACTATTCCGCAAAAAATTACTATACGAAATCATATATCGCTATATAGTGAGATGGTGGTTGCAGTGGAGGCTAATAGGGATTGGGTGGGGCAAAGGAACTCAGCACGAACGCCACTAAGGTCGGCTGGTAGCCATGTCAGCAAGTGTATGCAGTCACACCAGTTCGTCTTTCGGACCCCAACCAGTGAGCCTAGACGCTCCGACCGATGGCGCAAAAGCGCCTCGAGCTTTTGCTATACGGTTCGTTTTGTCATCTTCCATCCCACGGGCGCTGATACAACTTCCCAGGTAGTTGAAGTTTTGAACGACTTACAGCTTATCCACACCAACGGTCAACGTAGGAGGCGGTCTAGGCCAATGTTGGAGGAACGCTTTGCACTTCGAAGGTGGGAAGCCAAGCCCGAAGTGACGGACAGCCAGTGCTAATCTGTCCAGTGCCCTTGGCTAATTTTTCACCTGTCACACATATTAGGTCAATATCAATAACACTATAAGTCATGAAGTAGTTCTCCTGGGAGTAGCTCCACACATTCTAAGTCCTGTCCTGTGAATGCGATTTACATTACTTCGTCAACAGGGAATTTGCAGAGAAAAGGTGACAACAGACATCCCTGTCTCACACCGCTGGAGATATAACACGGCGACGACAGCTTTCCGTAAGCCCTCACTCTGCCTAAGCTACGCGCGTATAATGATCGGATAATATTTACGTATTCCTCTGGAACACGTATCCTGATTAGACATTCCCAAAGTACACTTCTATCCACGGATTGGATTGCACCGTTGATATCAAGGAACAGGATAACGTTCCACCGGCAATGTATGTGATGGTGCTCCCACAACTGACGCAAAGTGAAGATATGGTCAATGCAGCCACTACGTGTACGAAATCCGGCATGTTCACGAGACTGGACCTTAACGTGGTGCGACGGTTTGCGTACCTCACTGACCGATTGAGCTATACTGGGTGATGCGTCCGAGCATCTTGAGAGCTACTCCTACCAGGTTGGTCAATGGTGAGGGGGCAGACAAACTCAGTCGCCTGGTCCTCCATATTGGGGGTTTGAAATGGGATGGCGTCCACTTCTGTAAAACAAAACCACTGTCAACTCCCCGCTGCCTTGCGGACAGGCCTTTCAGCCAAATGCTTTGGATGAGGACCCTAATTGTCTTCCTGTCTAGGTCTCGGCGCCCTGGTAGTATCTCAGCCCACATACAACCATGGCATTTTCTTCAAACATAAACTTCATCCTGTATCGGACGTCGTGCAGATTATTAATGGTCGCCTTATCTGCTGCATACAGCAGGGCGGATAAGCGAAAACATGTTACTGCTCCCATCTCCCTTCTATCTTTTCCACCTTTTTCTCTTACTCCCATCGCGACCACCATTACTAACCTTCCTTCTATAATTCCCATTTTAATTGACAGCAACCGAAGTGCCACTGGAGTGGAACCATCTGCAGCCACCATCCCACAGCACCTATCGGACGCCTATCGGCAAAAGCCCCTTATAAGGCCACGCTATCCCGTTTCCATGGCGACATTCAACATCCGCAAAATGGCCAACAGGCTGCACTCGCACAGAGCTTGGACGCAATGGATATTGATGTGTGTTGTGTGTCCGAAACTAGGATCAATATCCCTAACGGGGTTATTGATTTAACTGCACCCGTCTTATCCCCTCGTTATTGGTTGCACGCATCCGGAGACGCTGACGCAGCAATCACGAGTCAAGCTGGTGTAGGTATCATTCTCAGCGTCAAGGCTGAGCCATCGTCGGTTGATTGGATTCCGGTGAACAGCCGTTCATGTGCAGCCCGTTTGACGACATCAGCTAAGGTGGGTTCATGAAGTAATACAAAACGCTGTTTGTTTGTGATTTCCGTTTATGCTCCCACCGACTGCAGTTCTAATGCAGTCAAGGACACTTTCTATCACGAACTGAATGCGCTATTACGCAGTGCTAGTAGTTCAGATATTATAATACTTGCAGGGGATATGAACGCACAATTAAGGTATCTGAGCTCTTCAGAAGCTCAGATGGGTGGTAAGTATGGACTTAACGCCGAACGGACTGTCAACGGCGAGCGTCTGCTGCAACTGTGTGAGGAGCACCAGTTGTTTCTTACTAGCACTGCTTTTAGACATAATGGGGGCCGAAGTGCCACTTGGAGTCCACCTGTAGCTGGCCAGCGATGGACCCAAATTGACCACATAGCCATAAGTTACAGATGGCGTGGTTCCATCCTGCATTGCCGCTCGTATTGGAGTACCAGTGTCGACTCTGATCATGCATTGGTGCGTTGGCGTTCCTCCAGGAACTTTACCGGAAGGCGCACCAAGCGTCCCCTACGATTGGCAACTGAGAAATTGTCTCAGCCCACGGTCAGGCAAGCCTATCAAGACGCACTGCATAGCGAACTTTTGCTGTGCTGTCCTAACGACATTGAGCTTCAGTGGAATAGGATCTCGGCCGCCATGCACGACGCAGGAGCATCTGCTTGTGGCACTATCCATCGTCACCGCACTAGTCACTAGATATCCGAGAGGTAGGTGAACCTGGTGGAGTCTAGAAGACACCTCCCGGCTGGCTCTGAACACAATGTGACCAGACGGGCTATTAGGCGTGAACTAAAGCGGATCCTACGTGCTGACAAGGAAGCCTGGTGGACCAGTCGGGCTCAAGAACTGGAGGAGGCAGGAGCAGTAGGCAATTACCGCAAGCTTTTCCAGCTACTCCGCACCAATGGTCCCAGAAAACCAGGCGTCAGTGAGACAATCAGAGACAGCGCGGGTGCGCTGATACACAATAAGGAGCGCCGTATGACATGTTGGGTGGAACCCTTTGAAGATCAGTTCAGCTGGCCCCCTGCTCCCGGACCTCTTCCTACTCGGGTGATGCAGGACGAGCCATGGACGGTTAGTTTAGAGCCACCGTCGGAGGCCGAGGTCCGAAACGCGATCACAGCCCTTAATCGTTTTCGTGCCGCTGGCCCGGATTCCCTCCCACCTGCACTATTTAAGGATGGAGGTATTTGGCTAACGTTGTAGGGTGTTGTTGGTTTTCTAGGATCGGTCGATACTGCGTACGTTTGGGCGATCCTCCGAAATGCATACAAATCTTAGCATGAACCAATGCGTGATTGAAGTGCAAACAAGTTGACCAGTACGAACGGCAGTCTGACACGCCTTCACGCTATCAGTAGCTTATTGCTAGGTGGTCAAGATTAGACAACTCTTGCGTTTTGTGAAGGTGGGCGCCAGGTGGCAGTGGGTCTTTTAGAGTGTCAAAAATTGGTGCTTGAAAGAAAACAAAGAATAGAAGGAAGAGTCAGCAGTCTGCCTCTGTTATCTGATCGACTGCTACCGAGGCCAGAACTACTACAAGATGACGCTCGCGTGGTGACAGGCGGCCCACTCGTGAGTTTAACCACCCAGCTAGAATGACAATCTCAGATTTTTAGCGGTATGCAGAAGGTCAATTAGTTGTTGGTAAAATCAATCCCTGACTTCATCCGGGCTTCAGTTTGTAGGAGCGTGGGTGGAGACGACAAATAAGGCGCGTGTAACACCTCGACGCTTACTCAACCTATATGACTGCACACAGCCGACTGTTGACTAAAATCCAGTCGAGCAGAGCGGACTCGGCCCTGTCACTCAGCACAACTCCAACACAAGCCTGGTTACTAGCGGCAGCCTGTAGGTTACCGGGAAAATGCAAACGGCATTTGACGTCATGATTTGCAGGAGAGGTCATTCTGATGACGGCAGTGGAGTCTTGAAATCCAGTTTCTGAGAGGTAACCGATATCTACCGAGAGCGTCTCACTGGTGTGGGCCACGCACACTTGTTGTCTGACCTGCATCGGAGAGCAAACATTGAACGCTGCGACACCGAATGAAGAACAGGGCCGAAGAAAATCTGAGTCTTCGTGTTATAGCGGAGGTAAGAATACTCCACCACTCCCCGTGGTTTTGTGAGTTTTATTCCATTCACCCCTATTCATCCCGTCCTCTTTTACGGTTCCCCACATACGTTTTCTATTACTTCACCTTGTGACTAGCTTGGGTTGACACTGAATCTTATGCTTAATGGTTTGTCCCCTACTCTGTACATTTCGCTCGTTCGTGAGACATCATATCGATCCTTCGCCCCGGGAATGACTAGCTTTAATTGATCGATTGTCAGCCTTTCTGCGTAGCCTGTGTATATGCCCTAATTTGAATCGTGTGATTGAGTTGCACACACGGAGGTTTGGTGACCGGTCTGGCGTGAGGCGTGAACGTTATTTTCTACCCGGTCGTTGGTGTTCTCACTACGGTTAGTGGGTGGAAGCATTCGTGGGGCTCCGACACAACACTTCGTTGGAGTGTGATAGGGCTATGATCGCCGGGCATCGAACATTAAGAGTTTTACTCTGAGTTCCGTCACGCATGGCCAGTGAGCTGCTGTGGGTAGTGACCGGCGAAGATATAGTTGTAGCTGGATAATTGGACGTGGGAGGATCTGTGAGTGGAGATTGAGCAGTGGGAACAATAGAGTACGAAGATACAACAAGGGTGAAGACAGTAGTATAGTCCATACAGGATTCGTTAGTCGACGCGATACAATCCGACTGCCGACCGTAATAGAGGGCAAAATTAGGGGGCCCTATCTTGAGCAGGACGCTATGAAGCGTCGCAACCTGTTGGGAGCCGGTGACCAAACCATTGATTCTTAGAACCGCAAAGGACCGTAGGCCCAACAAATTCTGCAGTTAAAATGCCACTCAGAGAGGCAAGCGGCAATGACTTTATTTAATGGTGAGGCGCATCCCACACGCTACAGCGTTGTTAAACAGGCATGTGCAGCATCAGATAGAGAGAAGGCTTACCAGGTGAAAACCCACCACATCATGGAACACTGTCACTGAACCATTCGCTGGAACGGGAGAAGCCGAATCACTAAGCTGGCACCAGGAGGAGCATGTTTGGCTAGTTGTAAGTGGGATACGACAACTTGGTAGTTATAACTGAGACAGATACTCGGTTTTGAAATCAAAATTAAGTTCAAGTGGAAGGGCTAGCAGTGAGTTCACACCAGACCTCAAGTTCCTAAAGACAAGTAAGAGCACGTCTCCTTATCACCTGTAGACTGCATACATCATACTAACATTGCAAATCCGGAGACATGCACGACAAATGAACGCCTGATAATGGGCTTGCTATTGCACAAAACTGCCTGCTTATTGTCTTTGACGGAGTTGGTCATCCACTGGCTCATCCACATCCGACCGTTTGGCGACCCACGGTTGCAAGCGAACGCGTAACGGGAACCCACAAGTAGGCCAGTAAGCAGCAAGGATCCTCAACTGCGTTTTGCCGACCGTTGCGGTTGATCTCTAGATTCAGCCACGAAATGCAGGTAGAGCCAATCATAAACATTTACCAATGGCCTTACCGACGGGACCAACTAGAGGCACGAGACATTTTTACTCCCGCCATCGCTTCTACTGAAATTTCCAAAATAGGTGAACTGGTTCACTACTTCCCGTTAAGCATAGTCAAGAGTTAAGTGTCCATCAATTGGCTGGAGGTCATGCAACAACACACTGTACGAGGCGCACGCCAAATTATGGGACTACTCCAGAAAGTCTGCTCAATGGTGACTATGATGTCTCGTGATAGTCAAACAGCAAGCTGACGTCATCGGTGTAGTCCAGATAAACCACTGGATGCGGCCTGTTTTGCTAAGAAATAATCTAAACAAGACGCCGCGTCGTTTAAAAGGTTTGCCGGCCCACAAATACCACCACTTATATTTTCAATTTTATCCTCTCGGTAGTTTGCAAACAATAAAGAAACGTCACTCCGCGATTCCTACGCCCAGTTCTCACACGTCGTCTCCTGTTCTGGGCTCAAAGTCTCAAGAAGCCGTGAAGATTGGTATGTTGTTTTATAACGGGGCCGCAGAACGGGACATGGCCTGCCACGGACGCAATATTGTCGGGATCATGGATAGCTCGCAGCAACAGCTACTGATAACTTTCAGCCGACACGGTGAATGTGAAAACGCAACGTGACGTGTGGAGGAGGAAGAGATCAATCGGTGACCCAAGTTTGCTTCCTTGCAAATGCAGTATAAGTAGCAGACTAATAGTTGGCATAGTGCAACAGCTGAAGGTTGTATACAAAGGAGGTGATGACGGAATGCCCTTTCAATTTAAGCTCGCATGTACGCTCGGATAAGAGCTTACAGAGACAACAGACGCATATGGGAGTGCATGTGATAAACCAAATACACAGTTGGTATTCTAAAGCTCAACAATGAAGCCCCTAACTGCGGAAGCCAGCATTCCAGAGGCGAACGGCTTAGTAAGTGAAAGCAAATCAGAGAGAGACACCCACCGGTAGGGCGCACACACGTGCTGCGAGTCTGCATCCATAAGCATCGTGGTGTACGATCTCACTATTTAGCCTTATATAATTTTGCATAGTAATTTTTTCTGCTGCATGGTAGCCGGCTGGTAACTTACCGGAACGATGCCCATGTGTTACCGTTAACTCAGCTGGCTTGCATCTGTCGCATTTCCCCCTTTTCTTTTATGTATTGCGGCACAGGAGCTGAGGTGTTTCCAACCTCTAGCTAACGTGTATAATGAATAAATGATCATGGTGTAGGAAAACAAGCAGCTTTCCTGAGTATGATCCAGACAAATATAAAAAATCGAGAAAGCGATCGGAGTGCAGCCACAACGCATCAAGCAATCAGCGCAGCCATGCACAGGGAGGACTATACGTGGTGTGTGTGTGCGTGTGTGTGTGAAGACGAAAGCCATTCGACTCGTGTTTGAGCGACCGTCTGGTTACGTGGCACAATTCGTTCAATTCCAACTGTCGCTCGTCACACGCATAAGACGTGTTCTGGAGCCTAGTTCATACAACGCTCATTCTCCAACTACACCACAACAGATGATCAGTGGGAGATTCGTAGGTTTTCCAGTTTACGTCCTCTTCGAGTTTGCCGAATCGCCAACGTAAACAATCATAGGGGAACACCGTCATCACAAGCTGCCATGCTAAAAGAATCAAGGGAACGGTTTATGTGACACCAATGGACAGCCCAGTGCGAAGCCGCGTGAGATGTGAAGGTTAAGACCGCAGAAACAGACGAAAGGTAGTTAGAAGAGGCTTTATCGCCAAGGTAATAGTCGTATTGAGCAAGTAAGAGTAACCGGATGGTAAGTAGACAAAGGGCTTCTGTATGCGACACAAATACGAAGATTCTTCATATCAACGGAAGTCTACGATTGCATGCATGTACTGAGTTCGCCACCTGATATAATCACGAAATAGCCGCACCAGTCATGCAACCACCAATCAACTGCCAGTAGCAAATTCGCACTGTCAGTGAGCAGAGAGCCGAAATGTGTAGTTGTTCTTGCTAGAACTGAAATAAAACAGAGAAAAATGATGGTTGAAGTATACCATCGGTTTCCATCGGGTCCCCAAGGAAGTCTGGGAAAGAATGAACCTATCAGCGCGCAGCAGGCGGTTGACCCAACATGAGATAGGGATTGTGAGAAACAGACAAGTGAATCATGTGCAAAATATACGGACAGTGTCATACCAAAAGAATTGGTGAAGTTTCGGGAGTAGATAGAGACCGCACGGCGACTCCAGGCCCACCCGACACCAATCTTGTTAAACTAACCGTCCACAGAACTAAGTAACCCAAATTCGCACAAGCCAAAGGTGAAGTAAATCTCGCCAGCTCAGTGATGCAATGAGGAAACGTTGCAGTGACATTACTCTATTAATTGTGAACTGTTTTCCGAGAACCCTGCTGAGCTTGATACCCACAAATCGCGATCGAGATAGACTCGCCAAACACATCGACACAGAAATAGCACAACCACTACTAAATACTTAATGGAAACATTGCCATTATCGGAGCACAACTTGATGGTAGGTCGTCATGAGGCAAGGACCCGACGCTGTCACAGCCATTTGAGTTTTCGGATATGGCAGTAATGAGCCAGCACATCTGGATGTAAGTGATGATTTGGCGGAGGACAGGTTCTTGAACAATTGCGCTACACGGGGGTTACTCCGAATCCAACTTGGAATTCCTCACTGCTGTGTCTAGCGTTGCTTACGTATCTTAGTGGCATAGTAATCAAAGCGTCCACCGTTAACCACTATGCCCCGAGTTCCACCCTAGCTCAGGCTATTTCCACCTGATGAGTCCAAACGAAGAGGAAACCGTCGGTCGTGGGTGTCAGTGTTGAAGAGGAGCAACATCGTATAACCTCTAACTGCGCTACGGATTTGTTCGGCGTAACGGGAAAACTACGGATCGTGTTAAAAAGTTAACGTATGCTATCCACCCTGTACACTTCGGGATGAGATGAGAGATCGTCAGCTTAACTGAAATCGTGGGAGCAGCAGAATTAAATTTCAAAATTGTTGCCAAAAAGTAATATGACCCATCACTGAAGTTGACTGCTTGAACCAAGCATTAACAGCGACTGCTTGTGGTCATGCTCCAAGGCCATACCACATTTTGTGAAACTTGCTGAATGTGAACACAATGATAAAGATTGCCTTCTCGATCTGACTATAGCTCTACTCTGCTGAAGTCAGTGTACGTGATTCACTAATCGATGGTCCTTTCAGAGCAATCTAGAAAGCGATTAGAGAGAACTACTTGGAGGCGCAAGGAGCGACAAAACTTGGCAGGAATGGGTAGTTGTGGGCTATAGTAGATCCGGACCTACCACGAAGATCAAACATACAAAAGCATTCTCGTATGCAGCGGACAAATGTCAAGGAACGTCTTTCTGCACTACCCGATTAAGCGGCTAAGCGTAAACGATGGTAGGAAGGCATTATAATAGCTGATAAGCCAAGAAAACCCTGCATCTAAAAATATTACCAAGGGCTAACACTTGCTTCTTGGCACAAACATTATCAAGATCGGGATATCGGCCGTTAGAATCGAGAAGGAAGTCAAGCTATTTGATCATTCGAAGGAAAAACGGTTATTCAACCGGAAACAATAATCTGTATAGGTCAAAGAATCGTGACCAAGCATTCTCGAAATTCTACTTGAACACCACTGTAACTGGAAGATTATGGACCACGGTGTTCATCGGTTGCTGGAAAATAGTTAATACAGTCTCGACACCAAATGGCAGTCTGGTGTCCTGGAAAGAGACCGCGAAGCGTAGTGAGCGCCAAGATGGCCTGTGACACATGGCCAGCTAAATTTGCGGGTAAGCATCTGCCAAATCAAGCTTCGCGATGCACGTGCCCCAGCTGGGCAACCTGAAGAGGTTTGTTGGAAACGCTAACGGATAGCAATTCGGCTCCAGTACAGAAATAGGACTAGTGGAGCAGTCGACACAGATGCGTAGGTCTCTGTTTGATTTTCTGATCATGACGAATGGCACTGTCCAGACGGAATAGCACATAGGTACCAGAACACCCAGGTCGTCCAAATGTGTGATTTCGTCACAAACCAAGAATAGGGGAAACATTTAGAATGTCTCTTGCGTTGAAATACCGATTGAGCTCCGGGTGCCATCTGCAGCATAATTCTCACGAGTGAACGGAGGTCAAGACTGTGTTGGAACAATGAAGTAATAAGTAATGATGTCATCGATTTGGCCAGCTGATACTGCCGTGAGGGTTTTGGAGCCAATCGACCCCGAGCAGATAGAGTTTTGCTTCTGAGTGGTAGCAGAATTCGTCGAATGCAGCACCTCGAAAGAAGACTGAGCAGTACAGCTGCCCGGTTAACTGCACCATACTGCCACAGTTGGCAGATTGGTAGGCCAGCTCCAATGGTGATTTGCCAAATGATCACCAGAATTTAGTGGGGATGATCGTAATGTCAGAGGTAGTGTTCAACTCCAACCTGGCCAGATGAACGTTAATTAGGACATCGCACTATTGACTTGGTACGCACCAAACAGGATCATTTGGCTACAAATTAGACTTGTTTTGGATTTGCACTTGGATCGGAACCTCTTCCTTGAGCTGGGTTTGAGGGGCAGGTCAGTTTTGGCACACTTGGTTGGTGAGTGACCGCAATAGGCACCACGGTGCCACATTGTTGGCATCGGTGAGGGTGGTGGAAGACAGCTGCGATGGAAACCCCACGCACCACAGAATCGGCACAGAGAGCGTATGAACGTCACCCGGTTGCGTTGAGTGAGATGAGCGGACAGTTGCGGCTGCATAGACCCAATCGGGTGAAGGGATATTTTGGATCATTGCAGAGTCACGCTACGGGTTCAGCAGTCTGATATTCCGCGAACAGTTGCTGGAGTGTGAACCTGCTGTTTTGATGTAACTTGAACAGGTGGCACGTCCGAATATCAGTGCTCTTGGCGAACTAAGACCAGAGAAGAAAGCGAAGCAGTGGTACGGGATCTGCGCAAGGAATCCGAGTTGAAAACGTTCGCACTTAAAACAGGATGCCCGCATACATGATAAAGTCGTCGGCATCACGTTTGCCTAACAGCAGAAATTAGAACTGCGTGTTGGACAGTAAGGACTGTTCGTCATATATCTTCGTCAACGTTAGGACAGTTTCAGCAAAAGAATGTGTTAGGTGTACGCCGTAACGGTGTTCCGCTGTCGTGCGACCACAACCAGTCGCACGTACATTGAGTATACCGCGAAAACGCCCACCTCTACGTGGATTCGAACTCGCGCCGCAAGATTACAAGTTCGTTGCCTCTAGGCTACGGGCCGACGGTTTCAGCAAAACTAACCTTCCGGGGCTTGTTCGGTAAAAATAAGATAATATTCCATTGGTGTTTCCGATGCCTAATTTGTTAAGGTGCAACCAGAATTTCTACACATTATCCTGGCAAGTTAAACCAACCGTCCCGATCGAATCAGGAATCGAAAATGGCGATGGCACTGCCAGCAATATGGTTTCCCGATTCAGAAGTACCAACGGAATCTGTTTGAAAGGAAAAACTGCACAGCTTGCCGGTTAGAATGGGTTTCAACTTAAGATTTAGGAGCAGCATCAGTTACGAATCAGCGTACGTGTAAGCCGTATTTCGAAAACGGACCATCGCCACTTTCCCTGCAACTTTCGCTGTTGTTGTCACGTCCTCACTCGGTAAGGTGACGTGGGTGAAAAGAATTGTAATGGAGAGAAAGATGGGAATAAATTGTGTTGGTGACGTGGTTCTGTGCCTGAAAAACACAACGTTCAGACTCGCGAGGAAATGCAGATCACGCCTACCTTAGGATTGTAGTTGCAGAGGCAAATTAGAATCCTCTAGAGGATCATCACAGGCAACTTTGGAAGAATAAAAACAATACGTATGATGTGTGGGCATAGAAAGTCTTTCACATGCGACCATGATCAACCGTAGATGAGTTTTGGTGGGTGGTACCTTAGCGAACGGGTGCTGTCTGGCTTGAAGTAGACAAGAATAAACCCTTCGAATCCGAAGACTGCTGCCTCCCGTGATTAGATTTCGAGGAGAAGAGTTAGCACCTGACGACGATGCCAGAATTGAGTTTGTCACAATGGTGAATGCGCAAGATCATCAGTATAGATTGCTCATATGTACCGCGTAAGAGTAGAAAGAGCAATGAAGAATAACATGTAGGAATTGCAGGCGATCTAACTGCAAGAGTGCGGTCTCCAACCCGAACGGAACCAAAACCTTTCCACAATGTATTATATTTCAGTAACCGCTGACATAGGCTTTCGACGACTGATAGAGCAGGACACATAACTGACGCGATTCGAGACTGGTGCTTGAACGCCAATCAAAAACTAAGCGTGGTTTTAACAATAAATCGGCTACTACCATTTCAGCAAAGAAGTTACATTATTTATCTCATCACAAATACATGAGAATAGAAAAGCGCGACAAGGTAATCGTTGATAGAAAATTAGCGCGATGCCCCACATGGATGGACGTCTATGGTCCACGTTGACCATCGCTGACATAGTAGATGCGACAGTTAGGGTAGCTGCCCGGGTGAACCTAAAGTGGATAGCTGGCGTTGATGTGGAAGTGTGCAGCCTGACTGGACAAGTAGTGCAGAGTCGAAGCTTTTATCGATACACTATGGACAAAAGAACGCATACACAAAATGTGTCTTAAATGCGATGCCATTCAGTTGAAGCAGCTGGTAAAAGCTGCCGCGTTGCACAATGTGCAGCTGGATCTAGGTAAAAAGTAATTGAGTCTAGTAAGGTTGTGAATAGTTGGAGATGGGAATAACAAGAAATAAACAAGATTCACGTCAAATTGAATGTCCGACGGGACACTCACTCAAATGAATACGACGGACGTGCGTTCGCAGATTACGTGGTCGGGAAAACGATTTACCACAATAGCTACATGTGTGCGATTGCTGATCTGAAACAGAAATAGCAAGGGGAAGAACAAGCTGGATGAAAGACGGTTCGGGAATAAAGTTCTCACATTCACTCGGGGTTCTCTGAACAATCCGTAATCTAGGAAATACAGCAACAAAAAAATAGTGTGTACAATCGCACGACGTTGAGTAGCGCAAGAAGCAGAGCACAAAAAGACCGTCATCAGCGTGATCAACAGCAGTACATCAGCCATTCGAGTTGCAGTAGTAGTAGCATCAGCAATCAAATAAATAGATGTAGAGTCAACAAACACATGGAGACTTGTGGATAAGAGGCAGAGTCGACGCATCATCATCATCGCAGCACAGTAGATAAAGGTGAGTAACACACTTCAGCTACCGTACCACAGAAATAAATGAACATGTTTTATTTGTTCACAAGCAACAGATGTTAATTATTAAGCATTAACCTTATCAATCTAAACAAGCGCAAATATATATATATATATATATATATATATATATAGTGTGTATGCAGTTGACTGTATGCTTTTATTGAGACACCTGAGGTGGCTCGGTCATGTGACCCGTATGGATTCGAAGAGGATACCGAAGCAGCTATTATATGGTCAGCTGAGTATTGGGAAGCGGCACGTGGGGAAACCAAACTTACGTTACCGGGACATGATTAAAATGAGCCTCACACGTTCTAATCTTGATAGCAGATCATGGGAATCGAAGGCGGTTGATCGGCATGCATGGCGCGATCTGATCACGAAGGCAGTTGCCGAGGTGCAGGAGAAAGCCCTCATGCATGCAGAGAAGAAGCGGCAAGTGCGGAAGCGGCAAGCACCGATAGGTTGTTCTCTATCGACATCAAGCGCATGGTGCTGTAGAACATGCGGTTGCGATTGCCTTAGGCAGGCTTAGTGAGCCATGAGCGAGGCCACTCGGGACCACCACCGAAGCGACGACGGGTCCTGCAGAGAACGTAGGCAGAACCGGCGCAGCGTGTGTATGTACGCTGCATTCGATTTACTAACCGCGTGCTTGCGTGCCAAGTCTCTTTATTTCAGGTGGCGGGTTTTCAATTTTGTCCTAATGCTTTTCTTTCTCAGATAAATGTCTACCTGTACTCTATTCCATTAACTTGCACACCTCGCTTAAGCCAATTGTATTCGATTTCCATAACATTTTCGTGCGGGTGGCATTTCCGTAAAGTATAGTTTCTGACCTCGTGAACTTAACTAGGATTCGTTTGTAAACATCTTATTCCATATGCTCATTAACTTAAGGGTTATGTCACCGTTTACTTATGCATTAATCGAGTTATTTTCCTTGCATCTCTCTCTGTCTCAAGTGATTGGCAGTTGCTTGATATCCCCAGTGTGGCTGCGCTTGATGTGCATGTTGACAAGGTGCCTACCTGTCTAATACCCACTGCCTCGTCCATATTGTCTCTAGCAGACAGTTGGTCGTTGCTGGAGGGGACGGGGTACACGGTCCTTGTGGCCGTGTTAGGATCAAAGAGTGGTTCCATGCACGCAGTGTGGAGCGGACTAAAGTCTAACCACCGCCTTGTGTGCGCTTGATTTCCAAATACAGCGTGCTTGTGTTTGGCTGTGAAGGAGTGTGAGCCGGCTCCGCTGATGAAACGTGGCTCTCATCCACATGCCTCCCGGTCTTATTCCTTCGGGTTTACACTGGATATGGGGTGTGCTTTTTGAGCTGTGGGTGGTGCAGCGCAAGCCAATCATGGTCCCTCTGTAGGCGCAGGCGTCCTGTGGCTTGCCACAGTGACAGGCAAATCCGAAACCGGATGCCACCAACTATATATATATATATATATATATATATATATAACCAAGAGTTCAAGGTGATCACCTGTGTGCACTGATACACAATAAGGAGTGCGGTTTGGCTCGTTGGACAGAACACTTTCAAGATCAGTTCAGCTGGCCCCTTGCTCCTCCACCTCTTCCTCCTCAAGAAATGCAGGACAAGCCACGGACGGTTAGTTTAGAACCTCCGTCGAAGGCCGAGGTCCAAATGCCGATCACAGCCCTCAATCATTTTCGTGCCGCTGACTCAGATTCCCTCCCACCTGCACTATTTATGGATGGAGGTGAGGTCCTCTGCAAGCTACTGACCTCCCTTTTCGAACGTATCTGGAAGGGAATGTTCTGGCTAATTAGAGCGAAGCGATCATAATGGCAATATACAAGAAGGGCAGTCGCACAGACTTTGCTAAGCACAGGGGATTAGCCTAACGCCAGTTGTGACAAAGTACTGGCCTCGATTCTCGTTCGTCGCCTCACTGTGGAACGGGCATCTCGGATTAAGGAAGAGCAGGCAGGTTTTCGATCAGGACGTGACTGTACAGACCATATCTTCACCTTGCGGCAAGTGGTAAAGCAGCGCCACGCATAACGCAGACCGACAATAACTGTGTTCCTCGGTTTCAAGAGTGCGTTCGATTAAGTGGATCGATCGATCGACTCTGTTCGAAATACTTGCGCGGAAAGAAGTTCCCACGAAATATGTGAACATTCTGCTTGCTCTATACTCGAACACTACAGGCCGTGTCAGGGTCTACGGTAACCTGTTGGATAGTTTTCCGACTACAAGTGGCATTCCTCAAAGTTGCCCGATTTCCCCATTTTGTTCAATTTCGTCGTGGATTCTATCATGGAATGTTCGCTTGTGGAATCTCACGATGTAGGTGTTGAGGTCCTGCCTGGTGAAAGATTAGTTGATCTTGTTTATGCTTGTCTTGCTTTTCGACGATGTTGCTGCTGCACAAGCAACCCTGAATAGCCTGTCTAGCGTGATCCCATTATTTGGTATGCACTTCGCACCTTCAAAGTGCAGTGTTGCTGCAGGATCACCAGCCATTTTATGACCCCTTGATCCTTGCTAACTAAGAACTCAAGGTGGTTGATCAATTCACTTATCTTGCTAACTGCATCAGCAACGATGGGCGCATAGAAACTGACGTCAGCTCACGCATTACAAAGGCCAGAGCTATCTTCTTCAACCTGCGGCATCTTTGACGACGGAAGGGAGTTTCCCTCCATCTGAAACGCCGTGTATACAAGCCCACAGTGAGGAGCGTTCTGCTCTATGGGAGTGCGACTTGGCCCCTTCGGTCTGAAGAGCTGAGGCGCCTTCAAGTCTTTGATAATCGATGCTTACGTAACATTGCTGGTGTCGGATGGTACCAGCGTGTCCGCAATGATGATGTGCGTAGGCGAATACTAGGTAGTGATAATCATGCTAGCTCCCTAGAACAACAGATAACGATGAATAAGTTGCGTTGGCTCGGGCACGTGCTACGTATGCCTGGTCACCGCTTACCTAGGAGGGCATTGTTTAGCTTGCCGGGTGCAGGGTGGTGCAAGGCTCGAGGTGGACAGAACTTGACTTGGCAACGGAAAATGAAGTCACTGACGACCAAACTGGGTGCCGTTAGTCCGTCTACCCTGCCGGGCTGGAGTCCACGTGACTCACCTTGTGCTTGGCTCGAGACTTTACAGGACATGGCTCGCAACCGACACCAGTGGCGCGTCTGCTGCCATCTCTTAGTCGGACTGCCTGTTTAAAGTGTGTTTGATGCTGTTATCTGTGGGGTAATGGCTGATTATGACGCGGGCCAGTGAAAGCCGCAAGGAAACTGTGTCGCCGATGCCGCCTTATCTTTGCACGATAGCCAGCTGTTTGTGACGGTATGTTGACTACACAAGGTGTAGGCGGCTTGACCTTGAATGTTTTCTTGGGGGATTAAAGTTTTCAGCTAAGTCCTCCCCTCTCCCTCTAATAATTCTTGATTTCAAAGGTCCTCTTGGTTGTATGGAACAAAGCATCAGCACAAATTGCTGATATACTGTTGTTGTTGTTGTTGTGGTGGTGGTGGTGGTTGGATAACGTCCAAGAAATGGATATGGAGTCATCAAGAAAACGAGGGGAATTGTAGAAACGTGCAGTTTGACAAAAATAGAACGAAACATTTTTTGTTCGTCATTAGCAAGCTGAACTTTCTCGTTTTTGACATCTTCAAGATTTGAAGTAGTAAATATATGAAGCAATACAATTCTGTACACTGGTTCTGGTTGCGGGTTATGTTTTCAAGCGTGTTAACCCATTAGCACTCCTCATGCCTGGGTTTCCATCCTGGAAGACGTACGGGTCCAACGGCGGCTAGACGCGACGTCAGTGATTTCGTGTGCTGTCGTCAGGTGGAAGGCTGACCACCATGCGGTTGCCTATAGCCAGGACCTTAGCAACCAAATAGAGCGCGGCGCTGTAAACGCTCAGACACCAAATGTAGGACGTGACCAAGCTACCTCAACTGCCGCAGCAAAATCAGTTTATTGAAGGGAATACTCGCATTCCCAAGAAGTCACGCCGAACGTCATATCCGTGAACTTGATGTAGCCACCACACACGAGCGATCCTCCTCAAACAATCGTTGGCGAAGGCAGAAAGATAACGCATGTCTTACCCGCCAAGACTCGCTCCCAAACAACAACAGTGAATGAACAGGTGTACCGTAAACACTGTCCTTTAGAGAGAATTAGACGTCGCGATGACACCACAAGTGCCATAGATTGACAATTACTGACTGGGATAGCGATGCGAGGAGAAACTTCCTTGTTGATAGTGCCTCAAGCAGAAACACAGACGAAACTATCTACCTGTTCAAGTTTTGCATTTTCAAAAATGCACAGGAGCAGGTTGGGGCCCATCTTGGAGCAACACTTTACATGTCGATGGGGCGAAGCATATGCCATACTGAGATGCCTTCAGCGCCAAACAAAAAATAAAAATAATAAATTTGTATATTTACCGGCAGACGGTACACGGCCCCATAAGTGGGAGCGATCATTTGTATAGTGAATACGTTTCATAACATTAAAGAAAAGTTCATTGATAGCATTTCGGATCATGATTATTTTTCCTTGAGTCCTAGGCCCGTGCAACTCATAGGTAAAATTTACGGATGTTTGTATCGTCAGGAGTAGATAATAAAGGGAGGGACTACTAGGCTGTAAAGACAGGATTTGGTATGGTATGTAATGACATGTAGTGGGTAAGCTAGCTGTAAGCGATTATCTTCTCATATGTTTTTTATACCAACTTCTGTCAATGTTTCTAGTGTTTGCTGTGAGTCAAATATCTTCAGAGCATTTGGTATAGTGAGGAAGGTCTGAAGGAGATTTCGAAACGTGACATGGCTTTTACCTATGCGTATCTGTAGGGGTAGTTTGTTCCACAGATAAGTGTATCTCACTAAGAAGAAATTCGACCGAATTTTATGACTTGAAAGGTTTGTACGTAGCAAGTAGCCGCCATTACGTGTGGGGTAGATTGCAGTCTTCCGTAGTTCAAGTGTGGTGCTGTCTGTGTTAATTCGTTAGTTTATAATGTTGTAGAAGAGAAGGAGGTTGTTCTTTAAGCGTCTCAGCCAGAGTAGATTCAGCTGGAGTTTTCGACAGCGATCATAATAAGTCAGGTTTGAGCAGCGCCCCATGACCAGCTTGGTAAATGATCGTTGGACATTTTCCAGAGCCGTTCTGTCTTTCTTTCTCAATTGGCCGTGAACGATAGTACAATATTCCAGAGTCGGTCGTACTATTGTCTTGAATGACTCAAGTCGTGCTTTTGGTAGGGAGAAAGTTCTGGTGATATATCAGCATAACTGCCCTGCTTTCGCAACCTGATAAAGAACATGTTCGGAGAAATTGAAAGAGTTGGAGTATCTAATTCCGAACTGAATCAGATGTTGGGATCACATTTCCGGCAAGTATAATGGAGCCTTCTGGGATGCGGCACCTGTACCCAAGTACTTGGGATTTCACTGCGGAGAACTTCATTCATAAACGCTCACTAGCTATATTTAGTGCGGATAGGTCTTCACAGATGTTCCCCAAACACATATGTAGTTGGTCTGGATGAAAGGAGTAAACCAGTTTGACATCATTTGCAAACAGAAATGGGTGTCCATGTTTGATCGGGTCACATATGTTGTTTACGTAGATTAAGTAGCGGTCCGAGCACACTTCCGTGGAAGATACCGCTGGTTATTCGTTTCGGTGTAGAATGTTGCTGACCGATTTTAATGACCTGAGTTCGACCGTTTAGGTATGAGTCGAACCAGTTAAGCAGCGGATTTCCAATTCCACATGACTCTAGTGCAGACAGAAGTGGCTGGTGTGGCACGCGGTCGAACGCCTTTTGCATGTCCAACAGAATTATAATAATTGCCATTCCTCTTTCAATCATAGTCATGATGTGATCGAGAAACTGTAGCTGGCGTGTAAGGCAGGAGCGTTTTGAGAGAAAGCCGTGCTGTGAAGGGTTGATCAGATCCAGTCTTGTAAGATATTGGACAATGTTCTTCTTGACTATTCGCTCTAGGGCTTTGGAAGCAGCAGAGGTGTGGTTTATTGGGCGGTAACTTAACACTTGATTTCTAGGTCCACCTTTGTGCTTAGGCATTATAATGGATTGCTTCCATTGAGCTGGAAAACAGCCGGCAGTGAGTGAAAGTGTGAAAATGTCTAATAACAATAGAGCGAGGTTTTTTCCTCCGAGTTTTATAACAGCTGGGGAGATGCCATCTGGACCTGGATGAGTTGATGGTTTTATGGATGCGATGGTACTTTGCAAATCTCTTAACGTCACAGGGATATTGCAGTATAGTTCGGTCGTTCTTTTTGGAAGTGGAGGATGAATTGGCTGAATGTTGGGGACAAAACAGGAGGCAAAACTAGAGTTCATGGCCTCGCATATACAGGAGATGTCGCGCGTTATTGAACCATCGTCTAGAGCCAACGTTTCAATTTCCTGTAGTGGTTTAGGGTTCCTACTTTTGAGTAGTTGCATCAATGTACGTACTTTCTTGGGATTTCTGAATACCCGGCTTTCTTCTTTGATTTTGACCGTTTGGGTTAGACGTTGTAAATGTAGTAAATTCTCGTGTATTTGTAGCAATGTTGCGAAGCTGTTGTTCCAGCGATATAGCGATTTGTTTCTTTAGTTTGATTTGTACATTGGACAGCAGCTTGAGTTCACCCCTATGTTCATGGATATTTCTCCTTACAGTAGGTGCTAGTAGATCCACAACAAGAGCAATATTGTTTATAAACTCATTTGTAGCCACAGTAGAGTTGTCAGTTAGGAATGACGTATTCCAATTCATGGCACTGATAAGTTCATTAAATGCGTTCCAGTCCACAAGATGGAGGTTGCGAATGGGTTTTAGCATGTTACTTGGTCGTTAAGGTAAATCAATAGTCATATCACAAAGCACCGTGTTGTGATCACAGCCAGGTAGTGGATTATCAATGAATGTATAAGCGTTCGCGATTCCCATCGTGAATACAAGGTCTAGAGTAGTAGCACTTCTGGTTGGCTCTCTAACATGCTGGGTCCAGCCATTGAGGTGGATACATGCGATAATTTCCTCAATCTCCGCCGTGTTTCTGAGTGCAGGCAGCATCCAGTTAACATGTGGTAGGTTGAAATCTCCACACATAATTTTGGATTTGTATGTGGTGCTGGAAGCAACATTGATCATATCGATTAGCTTTCGGGTTGCACATTGAGTAGTTTGAGGCGGTCGATAGATACAACCCACTAGAAGATCAATAGATGGGATCACTAGCCATAGTGTATCTTCTAAGCCAATGAACACAGGTTGATCTGCAGGAATGGCAGTCAGGTTATTTCGAAGATATATGGCACAGCCACCACCACGTTTGTGTGAGCGATCCTTGCGGAAAAGCTTATAGCCTAGGATGTTAAGCTGAGAATCACTAATTTCTGACGTGCCCAAGTTTCAGTGATAAAAGCAATATCGGGGGATCTCATAAACATAAGTGTTGAAAGTATATCTAATTTAGGTAAATGGGAACGAATGTTAATGACGACAGCATTGAAAGACATTGTTAACATGGAACGAAAGTGGTGGGTAATGTTTGTTTCATCGTCATTGTATCTGAGAATTGTGTTGTGAGGTAGCTGAGGCACACTGAGCTCTAGATCGTACTGGATTGAATGAAGTACATACTCTAGTAGTTTGATTAATCGCTGGTTCATAATCGCACGTGATAGGGGCAGGATTGGTGGCGGAGGAACTGGTGGTGTGCGATAGTCTAAAAAAGGACTGACATCCGTAGTATACAGGGGTGAGGGGGGGTGCTGAAGTCTACAAACTCATTTTGCTTCGGTTTGTATTATTGCCAATTGAGTAATACAGTGGGTGGTGGTGGGTGAATTTTGACTTGAGGTAGATAGGGGTTGCACCCTCTTACTTGTAAGTCCTTGTGGCCTACCAACATTTTGTTTGCTAATTCGGTGTCGCACACACAAGGACTTTGCCAGCTTGAGGTCGCGGGATTTGGAAACGTAGTCAGAGGCATTGTGGGTAAGTACTGGGCCGGCTCTCTGCAACTTATCCCGACAACAGTGTCAGTTTTGCATGTAGGCTTGAGGACCTACACTTTTTCTCAGTTGGCCTAGCTGCATATCCCTACGCTCTGGTGGTGGTTGCTTCAGACCTAATGAGCTTTGAGTGCTTATGGGAGAAATTCTGGCAGGGTGCTTTCCCCTGTTTTTGCCTACGCTTCGGTTGGTCGGAGATAACCTATAGCGTAGTTCATTCGGGTCGGATTGAGATTTGTTTTTCGTGCTGCCAACGTTGCGATCTGAATTTTTGTCTCGCTCATGATAGGTCTCAGGTACAGTTACTGTCAACTTTTGTAAAGCCTCGCGGTTTGGAGAAGGGATAAAGGAGTTGAGTGTGTGGTCAGCAGGTGTCTGCGTCGTTGTATTTTCAGCTTGGTTGGTAGTTTTAGTTTTAGACATATCACTACTGCTGTTGGAGATTCCTTCATGAGGCCGCTGAAGACTGAGATATCCATCATCGCCTATAGTAGACGACGCGGTTGACTTATCAAGGTCGACATTGCTGATGACAGCGTCAGTACTGGGTTCATTAGCAGGAACATGGGGTATATGATGGGTGAAGGGGTTTTGTTCCATTGTTAATCGTCTTTGAAGAGGCGTTTGATCGTACTTAATAATAATTTTTTAAAATTATTTTGTGCAGCAATTCGTCTTTTACTGCGTACAAATTTGGATGCGCTCCTATCGTCTGGAAACCGTAGGAGTATCGGACATGTGGTCATGTTTTCCTTTTTCCTCAGTCTAAGGCATTGACAGGAGACTCCATCCATATTGCATGCTTTTAAGAGGGTAGTTGTTACCCTGTCGATGTTCGGTTTATCAGGCATGTTAAAAATGATAACGTTATGCGATCTACGGAGGCGTTCTTGCGTTTCGGATGTAACTGAGTCTAGTAAGGAAGCCGCTGTGCTCAATCGGTCCAGTGTAACAGTTTCTGAGCCTCTAAGCAGTTCACAGAATGATAGGACTTGTTCATAGTATGCGGTGAATTCATGAAGCTTGCATTTCAGAGTGGCTACTTCTTCCTCAAGGGCTATAATCCGGTCTGTCGTTTCAGTCGGAATTATGGTAGTAAAGTTGGAGTGGTTTGCAGCTACATCGACTTTTTTGGGATTTAGATGATGGACATCCCTTATTTACAGTAATATAAAGTGGGTTTCTATCCGTGCTATCAGAGGGTTTTATGGTCTTTTTTGTTTTAAACTTCAGCCTGAGGAGGGAGCTTCTTATTTTCACATTATTAACAGGCATTTCTAGTGGGTACTCGGAAGAATGTTATGGTGCTGAGTGTAGGTCTAATAAGTGTTGAATAGAAATACATCCGCAGGGGGACGAGCAAAAAAAATTATGGCGCAGCTTTGCTACCTTAAGTGGTGCAAACCAACCGGTTTAAATTCCGGGTTGTTTTCGCTGATGGGGCAGTTCTTTGGTTTCTCTGTCACCTGCGCGGTTTGTTCGTTAGTCTCGTTTGTTCGTCTATGTGCACGGGTCTATGGAGTACGCTCCCGGGCGGGTGGTAAATGACAATCTGACGTTTAGGTAATTCGCTCACACGATGTGACACGCACGCAAGGTCGAGTGGCTTTGGGGTGAGAGAAAGCTCGCGTTTATTGATCGATGCCGTTTTGGGTCGGTTGTCGGTGCGATGTAGTCCGCACGATGGAGCTAGGGTCCGATAGTGGGAAAGACGATTTACTGGTCGTATTAGGGAATATGGCGCAAAGCACCGCCAAGAGTTGTAGATTCATCATCATCATCATCATTATACATGTCAGCTAGAGGTGGTAAAACACCTCCGCTATTGTACCGCAATACACAGAGGAAATACATACATACATACAATACATAAAGGAAAAATAAATACGACAGTTGCATGCCAGCTGAGCTACCAGCAACGGATAGGCATCGTTCCGGTAAGCTACCAGCCAGCTAGTAGGCAAAAAATTATTATGTTGTACCCTACGAAATAAGATCGTAGATGGAGGGGGAGGCTAAAAGGGATGGGGAGGGACAAAGAAACTCACAGAACAAACGCCACTGAGGTCGGCTCCTTGCCATGTCAGCAAGTGTATCCAGCCAAACGTGTTCACCGTCTTTTAGACCCCAACCAGGGAGCCGTGACGCTCCAACCGAGGCTAGCTCCGAAATGAGGGACTTCATTCCCCTGGACCAAGTCATCGCTTGGCCACCTCTCCTCTTCTTCCACCCACATCCCCCGTGAGCAAACAACGCTCGTCGAGGGAGTCGGTGGGCTGGCATGCGTAACACGTGGCCCAGCCATCGGAGCCTGGTGCGGGAAATAACGGTGCTGAGCGGTTCATTCCCTTTTCCTGGGCCGTAAACAAGGCGTCGAACACGCTCGTTACTCACGCGGTGTTCCCACCAGATGTGAGCCAAACTGCGAAGGCACCGATGGGCGAACGTAACTAGCCACTTCATGTCCGCCGATCTTAGGGGCCAGGTTTCGCAACCGTACAGTAAAGTCGAACGTACCGCTGCATTGTACACTCTACCCTTCAGGGCGAGAGTAATGTCGCGCCGCCGCCATAGGTGGCGAAGGTTAGCAAAAGCGCCACGAGCTTTCGCTATACGATTCGTGATCTCGTCTTCGATCCCAAGGGCGCTGAATTTCTGAACGACTTCTAGCTGATCCCCACCAAGGGTCAGCACAGGGGGCGATCAAGACCAAGCTTGGAGGAACACTTTGCATTTCGATGGTGCAAAGCAAAACCCAAAGCGACTGACAGCCAGTGCTAATCTCTCCAGCGCCGCTTGGCACGTCTGGGAGCTGTCACAGATGAGGGCAATGTCGTCTGCATACTCCAAGTCCAGAAGTCGTTCTCCTGGGAGTAGTTCTACACCTTCCAAGTCATGTCCTGGAAATGCAATCTCCATGACTTCGTCAATAGCGCAGTTGAATGGGAAAGGTGACAGCGGGCATTCTTGTCTCACACCGCTGGAGATATTGAAGGGTGACGACAGCTTGCCGTAAGCCCTCACTCTGCCCGTGCTACGCGCACATAATGCTTGGATAAGATTTACCTATTTCTCGGGCACATCTTTCCTGAGTAAACAATTCCAAAGGGCATTTGCAGGAACTGATCGCTAATATTCCTTTGTACAATCATGTCACCACGCCCACTAGATTCAGGACAGCAAACAAACCGTCCATATTGGACCTTGTGCTCACAAATGAAGAGCTCATGATTGACAAGTTATTGATGGATAGTCCATTATGTCACAGTGACCACGTAGTAATAACTTTTGACTATGTGTGTTATGCAGAGTATCCATCTGAACAATCGGAACTAACTCATACAATCACACGTTACCACGTATTGAAAGAACTCGCCGACGCAGCTGCTTGGGAATTCCCAAACAAAAGTCCTGTTGACAACGTTTGGGCAGAGTTCGTTAATATGCTCAGCGACATCGTCAACAAAGCATCAGAGACCAAACCCCTTCATCCCGCGAAAATGCCTTCAATTATAAGGAGTAGGACTCGCAAATGCTTGGCGATAAGGGGTGCAGCATGGCGTGCCTACAAGATTAACCCCGATGCAGAGACTTGGGGAAATTTCCTGGCCCATCGCAACCATTGCACCGCACTTGTCCGTGAGGACAAAATAACTTAACAACAGTGCCTAGCCAAAAAGTTCATGGCAAACAACAAACTGCTGTATAAGCATGTCAATAAGCTTCGTAAAGTGAAGCATGGAATACCCCCACTATTCACGACAGGCGGTAGAGTACAAAGCGCCGAAGAAGCAGCTAATGCCCTGCGGCTGCAATACGCCCCAATTTTTGAACTCGCAACCTCTACCTGTCCCATAATATCAAGCTCATTACCGACACCTTTGTTTACAAATGTTATTTTCAACCCATCAATTGTGCTAAGGAAGTTACTCTCACTGCGTGAACATAGTTCTCCGGGAGCAGACAACATCCGCCCGAAGGCACTGAAGGCTACGGCCACCAAGCTAGCTGAACCACTGTCACAGTTCTTTCAAAGGTGTTTTGATGAACAACAAGTCCCCACTATGTGGAAGTGTAGCATTATAACCCCTATTTTTAAAGGCGGTAGCCGTTCCGATCCCGCAAACTATCGTCCAGTGACTCTCCTCCCTGTGCTCGCGAAGGTGATGGAAGCAGTTGTCGCTGAGGCTTTAATGGACCACCTAGAAAAATGCAACATCTTGGTACCGGAACAGCATGGCTTCCGTCAACACCGGTCATGCACCACCAACCTACTTATTGCACGAGGTAGTTGGACGCAAGTGGCCGATGATGGGGTCGGAGTCGACGTCATCTACCTGGACTTCTCCAAAGCTTTCGACCGCCTTGATCACCGCATCCTACTTCAAAGACTACAAAGTTACGGAATCGGAGATCCTGTACTTGGTTGGATTGGCAACTTCCTTTACCAACGAAAGCTCCAAGTACGTGTTAGGGGATCACTTTCTAACACAATTGAGGTGGAATGTGGTGTCCCGCAAGGCTCAGTGCTGGGACCGTGTTTATTCCTGGTGTTTATCAACGACCTGGCAAGAGTCATCTCCTCAAACTTCCTGCTTTTCGCCGATGACGTCAAGATATGGCGGGCGATTAGTAACAAGGCAGATCAGGATCTGCTCCAACATGACCTAGATTGCATTTACGAATGGTCAAAGAGGAACAAGCTTCAATTGAACATGGCTAAGTGCAAAGTGATGCATCTGCGTCACCAGCTGGTGAGCGCTTACAAGATTGGAGACCACATCTTGGCGAAGGTTTCTCAGGAGCGGGACCTGGGTGTATTGGTACAGGAAGATCTCGGGTGTTCAAAACAAGCAGAGAAGGCGAGGAGAACCGGAAATCAACACTTCGGCCTTCTTCGCAGAGCCTTCGGTCGGTTTGAACCATCAACATTTCCCCAAATGCTTAACGTCTACGTGCGATCGCACGTGGAATATGCTATTCAGGCGTGGCAGCCGTGGCAGAAACAGGATCTCGTTGCTCTCGAGACTCCTCAACGACGGGCAACCAAGAACGTCAGGGGCCTCTTTCATCTGCCCTATCAGCTTAGACTGAAATCTCTAAGAATGTACAGCAGTCGATATCGGCTTTTGCGGGGGGATCTCATAATGGTTTACCAGATTCTGAAGAACCCAAACCACATTTGCCGTCCGCTGCTGGAATTGAACCCCAACACTAAACTAAGAGGTCACCCTCTGAAACTGACAATTCATTATAGCCGGCTTGAATGCCGTAGAAATTTCTTTTCTCTCCGCGTGTGTGAGCCTTGGAATGCCCTCCCTAATTATGTCGTCTCTTCTCCCAATCTGGCGATATTTAAAAAACGTGTTGACGAAGCATTGTCTCACTTACATTTCATTTTATGACTTGTTAGCCAGGGGCTACAAAACGCAATCAAACGGTTTCTTGCCAAACGCCCAACCATTGGATTTATGGATTTATACGTTTAATATGCGAACATCTCCGCTATTTCACATAAGTCTATGGTGAGTCCACCACAAAGCTTTTCACTTTATTATGCAATTAGTTTTCGCAATAATTTCCATCCCACGGGACTTGTTAAGCGATGCTTTTTTACCCGTAATAAACCATTGTCCATTGTCCATCGATCAACCGAATCGAAGGCACATTTGATGTCAAAGAACACGACTACCGTGGGCCGCCAATATGTGTGACGGTGCTCCAACAACTGACGCAAGGTGAACATGTGGTCGATGCAGCCACGATTACGAAGAAACCCGGCTTGCTCCTCACGAATCTGGCTTTCACGAGCGCCAGTCAGTCTGTGAAGAATGATGGAGGCGAGTAATTTGGAGGCGATGGAGATCAGACTGATTCCTCTATGGTTGCCGCATTCCGAGCGCGAGCCGCCTTTGAAGATGGGAACGATAACGGAGCGGCTCCAGTCGGTTGGGACAATCTCCTGCTCCCACAGTTTCACTAGTAATTCATGTAAAGCATCAACAAGAGCAGAGCCTCCGAATTTGAAGAGAGCTGGAGGAAGATCACTTGGTCCCACGGCTTTGTTCGACTTCAATAGTCGGATCTCACGTTCGACTTCTGAGCAAGACGGTGGATCCAAATGGACAGCCCACGGAGCAGGGCGATCAGTGACCGGCGAATCGTACAATTCTAGCCGATTAAATTGCTTTTCAAAATGCTCAGCCCAACACTCCAAACATTTTGACAAATTGTGGATAGGCTGTCCACTCTCATCACAAATTGTTTCACTAACACCAGGCCTCCTGCTGCCCGTTTCCCGTATCAGACGGAATAACTTACGATGGTTGCCAAGGGCAGCTGCCACTTCCATCTCTGACGCGCGAACAGACCACCAAGATTCGCGGTCTCTCTTCAGGCTAGCGCGGAGTTTTGTCCGGAGCTCTTTGCGAGTTTCATTGTGCTCGCTTCCAGCCGGGATATGCCGGCGAGCGTCGATAAGTTCCAGAGACCGAGAAGAGACCCAATGTCCTTGTTAGCGACTAGACATACTACATGAGGATTTGCCTGCTGCTAGTAAGGTCTGGCGAACATGTGACCAGTGACCAACAATTGTCTCCAGTGAGCGATTACTCAACTCGCATGTCAGCGTACTTCGATACGCATTCAGAACAGCTGGCTTTGTCAGTTGGCCGGTGTCAATGCGTTCACATCGTCGTCGTGGGCGTCCACCAAAACGCATCCGCATGTCAGCACATATAAGTGCATGATCGGTGTCCACACATGTGTTCCAAATCGAGCGACAATTCTGGATGCAGCCTCTCCAGCGGTAACTGATGACAATGTGATCGATCTGCGTCCAAGGCTGGTTCGAGGCTGGTGGGCACCAAGTCACCCTCTGGCGGGTGCTGTGTCGGAAATTAGTGCTCGCAAGAAATAAGCGAGCATCCTCACACAAATGAAGTAACCGCTCACCGTTATCATTACGGGAGCCTACACCGTGTTGACCGCCCAGATGCAGTTCATCAGTGGACAACTTTCCAACTTGTGCGTTCATATCCCCCGCCAGCACAACAGTGTCCGTGCTTCTTCTGTGGCGAAGGAGCTGAGTCAGTTGGCGGTAGAAGTCGTTCTTTATCGAATCATCGCTACAGTTTGTGGGCGCGTAGGCAGCGATGATGAATAGACATCTATTAGTCCCGCGCGACTTCGAAGCTTTAAACGAGCCAGCCAATCGGACCGCACACATCCGGCTACTGATTGGAATCCAATCAACCAGAACAGCTTCAGCAAGGGGACCCAGAGCAACGCTAACACCACCTTAGCCGGTGCTCGAAGATGCATCGTCACCGGATAGGTGCAATGAGAAAATACTGCTTGCGTCACCTGAAGGAGATCGCAGAGTGAGCACAGTGCTCGAGTCTTGCAGGCGAGTCTCTGATAAGCAGCAGATATCGATCGAGAGGGTCTCCAATGTTCGGGCAAGTGCTGCCTGTTGACAGATTTGTAGCAGTGTGCGTACATTGAGGCATGCCAATCTGAAGGAGGATCGAGGGCTCCAAATGCAAGCCGGTGAACTAGAATGGACCGCTTGATTGGACATGAGCTTGTCGACAGGAGAGGAGTGACGCTCCGCGTTCACATGTGGGCTGAAATTAGAAGGTAAATGCCTAGCAAAACATGTTGGGGGAGGGCCAAGAATCGGGGGGTTGAAAACTGGGGGGATATAAGTGAAGTTGGAAGGGGACGGTAAGAGTGAAAAAGCGCAAGAGGGGGAATAAGAAGACGAAAAGGCTTGAGCAGTAGCATCCAAACCCCTATCCACCCTGCTCGATGCAGCAGATAGGGCACCGTTGGTTATCCTCTGCGGTGGCCAGAGCATCAAGAAATTGTTTGAAGTAAGATTCATTGTATTGCGTGGGCAGGATACTGTCAGGTTGCCCAGGCCTGGACAGGAGAACGATTAGGGATCTCAACCAAAGCCTTTGGTTCAAAAACATGACCGCAAGGCAGCGGGTTTGGCGGTGGGTTACAAAGAGTCCGTTTTAAGGAATAAGGTGCCACCCTCATTCCAACCCCCAACCTGGAGGACCAGGAGGCTGAGTTTGTCTGGCCTCTAACCATTGACCAATCTGGTATGAGTGACTCTGAAGGTGCAAAAGCACCACCCAGCATAGCTCAATGGATCGCTGAGGCACACAAACCATCGCACCACGATAAGGTCCAGCCTCATTGCGATGGAGAGAGTTGTAGATTGCGATGGCATGGAGCTGGCGAAGTGGTTGTTGGAAAGAGCTGGTAATTCCGAGCCGAATGATTGGAACTTGGTTGATGTACGTTGAGATGTGTAAAGAAAATCCACTGCAGAGCGGAGCGCAGAGTGAATTGGAAGGTTTTGCAGAGTTTTTGTGAGAACCGTCAGATATTCTCTAGCACTTGTTCCGATTTTGGAAAGAGGACGCAAAACGGGATTAAATGGTGTATAATAGTCCGTGATCCGTTGGGAATGCACGTAGAAATCAAGTAAAGTGTTAGAACTTCGTTTTTACGTCTGCCGTCAGGCGGTTCTCATGACTCGCATACTCTGTGGATCGTCAAAATTAAGGCAATATCATCAGCATAATCTGTCGGTCGCGCGTTCACCCGGTAGAAACTTTATCCATTTGAACTCAAGCGCCGATGCTGTACAACCACAACGAAATACGGAACGAATAATAAGTAGGAGAGAAAAGAGAAGTGCAGTAAAACCTTAAGACCCTAAGCACACTCAGGGTCAAGGTGCCTACATCTTGTTAACAACTTACCGTCACAAACAGCTGGCTATCATGTAAAGATAAGATGTCAGCATCGAGACAGCTTCCTTGTGGCTTTCGCTGTCCCGCGTCGTAACCACTCATTAAGTCGCTGATAACTCAGCACCAAAAACATCCTAAACAGGCAAACTGACTAGGAGACAGCAGTAACGTGCCACTCGTGTCAACAGCAAGCCATGTCCTGTAGTCTCAAGCCAGACACGAGGCGAGTCACGCGGAACCTAGCCGGGAAGGCGAAGTGGACTGACAGGACCCAGCTTGGTCATCACTTTCATTTCCGGCTGTCAAGCAAACTTCTGCCCATCTCGATCCTTGCGCCCCTAACATCTGGCAGACAAAACAAGGCCTCCTCGGTAAGCTGTAACCAAGCATACGTAGTACGTGCTCAAGCCAACGCAACTTGATCAGTGCTATATGCTGTGCTAAGGAACTAGCTTAGTTATCACTGTCCAGCATTCAATTATGCAGATCATAGTTTCGGACACCCTGGTACTATCCGACACCAGCAATGCTTCGCAGACAGCGGTGATCAAAGACTTGAAGGCACCTCAGATCCTCAAGTCGAAGGGGCAAGTTTCACTATCATAGAGTAGGACGTCGCTCACTGTAGCCTAGTAAACACGGCCTTTCAGACAGTAGGAAGCCAATTTCTGATGCCAAAGATGCTGCAAGTTCAAGAAGGCAGTTTCGACTGTTGTAATACGTAAACTGATTTCAGTGATTATGCGCTCATCGTTGCTAATGCAACTGCCAAGGTAATTGAATTGGTCAACTATCTTGAGTTCCTCACCATCAAGGGTCAAATGGTCATCCAGCGGTTGATGGTCCTGCAACATTTTGCACTTTGAAGGTGCACAGCGCATGCCAAATAATGGGACCACTCTAGGGTGGCTAACAAAGGGTTGATTGAGCTGCACAAGTATCGTTAAACGGAGAGACCGTGCATAAAATGAAAATATTGATGTAGTGACTAGCAATTCGATGAAGAACAGTGAAAAAATACATATTGTTGAAGAAGACAGCTATGAGGAAGTACCGGTAACATAGCAGTACCGACTACAGAAGATCGACATAGTTATGTGCTAAGATTGTACTGCTGAAATGCTTTATACTGTCACCGATCGCATGAGGCAGAACAAGCAGGATACACACTAAGCAAAAAAACTTATTTGATCTAACTGGTTGATATAACGAGCTAGTCCACTTAGAACCGCACATTACGTGGTCGCGCAACTCCCCACTGGCTGCAGACACTGTACTAACACTCGGTACCGTAAGTGTTTTGCATGCAGCGAAATTCAAAAATATAAACGAAGTGCAGTTTTCCAGATCGCATGTTATTGCTTTCCAAGTGATCGTGTTTACAGTCCGTCAACAGAGGAGGAAGTCCACTACGAGAATCTGTGTACATCCCTGGGACTTGGAGACTGGCTGATGAAAGCACAGATAATATGAGACAGTGGAATAGTTTACTTTCTCCAAGTACGTCTCCGTCAGGTAGTAGCTCTAGAAAAATACACAGGACACAGCTAACGGCACTCGCACGACGACCCGGTCGGATACGCCTCCATGTACACAGATAAGTTTCGATAAGTGAGGTAAAATGGTGCACTGTAATGTGCCGAAAGTTAGTTGACTCACACACCAACTCGAACTGTCCACACATTTTCAAGCAGAGGATATGTAACGCTTATCGGGTATATCTTTACCCACTTGGTCAGCCCTTGTCACGGATTTGCTTACTCTATCCTACCTGAAAGGTATCAGACAATGGAGTCTGTCCTTGAACCTGATTGATTACCCCACCGCGTATTCGTCAGTCGGCCGGTGGCCGAACGCATTGCACGTCTGGATTGCACTCCTTATGTCATCGGTTCGAATCCGCGTAGGCGCGGGCATCCCCACGGTATACCCAGCCCACGCGCGACCGGTGGTAGTCGCGTGGCAGTGAAACGCCGGTACATTATGTGTCGGCGTACTGCTGATGACTTTCCTTTTAATGTGTACTCGTCTCAAGTCAGTCGGAAGGATACAGTGTCTGCATTATAATTCAAAGTTCACCAGTCAGAACCTATGTATCACTAGCTCAAGCGCGACCAGTGGTGGCCACCTGGCAACGAAGCATCTGTCCGACGTACTGTTGGTGCCACTCACTGCCACGTGCTTACCACACAGTTACAACATTTGCGCACAAGCTAGGTTTTCGACACAGTGGTTGCTCTCCCTCTTACTCTTCTGCTTCAGGGGGAACAACAAAGAGCTCTCTTTCTCAGATGACACGATCATTAATCGCCATCTTCCACATACAGCTGCCACATAATCAGACTATGCAACCCTGCTATTCGAGTCCTGCCATCCACCGCCGAACTTCCGTCAAATAACGTGCGCTCCCAAAGACGCGTCCCATGGTAATCGAGCTAGATTGCGCATGCTAAGAATATTGAGCGAAATGTCACATTAATTAACGGGTTCTGTCACTGACTAGTCATTTCGACACATGGTCGTGTTAGCAACGAGTGGGAACCTGGCCGATGCGCCTCGCTACAGATGAGCTGCGTGACTCAGCAGGGCATCTTCAAGTCGTAAAACAGTCCTTGAGCGTCACTCCTCCGCACGGTCTGTACAAGGCAATGGATGACAAGAGCTCGCTTGGAAACTGAAGTTCGCTGAACATCACCACAAGCCCAGACCGTTGTCCGATGATACCCATTCTAAGCAGCGTCACATAGTTGATGGAAAAGACGGCTTTAGGCAAAATTGAGATGATTTGCGTTTAGGTAGATGTCATTAGGACTGCTTTAAAAAAATGCATGCGAATTTGCATTAAGAACGTCGGACAGAATTTCAAATCAGTCCATGCTCAGAATCCATTTCGCATGCCTAGATATGGTCCTGATTGCCAGAAATTATAACGGAAAAAAATTGCATGACATTCCAACATTTTTGACCTTTTAGAACAGGACGATAATTTAAACAACGCTGGGAAATGTTCGATCGATGGTAATGCGGCCAGCCCGCTTTGATACAACTGCAGGCGTCAAAGCATTTTAGGATAAAATCAGTCTCATTTGGCGCCTGAAATGTTCCCTGAGGTCGGAAATTTTGTTGCAAAGGTTTCATCACCAATTGAGGTGACATCATCAGCGCGTAGTTGAGTATCGTAGAGGAGCCTCGGTGAGAGTGCGCTGCACATGGTGTGCGTGCGTGTTTATACCGTCGTGGTTGCCCGTGAAAACGAGCAATCCTATTGGTTGGGACTTCGATCCGCGTTCAGCTTGGTTGATGGGTACGTGACCTTTGACTTTGACCCCTTGTGCTTCGTGGCCTTTGTCTGTCTGTTCTTGTGAGCGAGTCTGTCGTCAGTCTGATTATCTAGTTACACGTTCCACAGGATTCAATCGATCGAGTTGGCGGTCGTTCGCCAATAGTATTGCCTATACTGCGTCCAGTTCGATGTGTCGATTGATTGAATTCGGTCAAGAGTACTGAGGTAATTGGTTCTATTGTCGATCATGACTCATATGTGCGTCGGCGGTGGTGGGCATCCGTTAGAATCAGTGTGACGATGCGTCTCCCGTACTGACTTGTTAGATTCCAGGCTGCTGGACAGTTTAGTGCCGGTCTGTGATTGGTACTCGCTGGCAACACCTTTCTCAGGCATTCATGAAGGAAGTAGAGCTGTTCACGTGTGTAAACTTGTCGGTAGGTAAAGGTTTCCCACCGACGAGCTTGTTGTAGCGTTGTATGCCCGAATTGGTTGGCTATAGAATTGATGATAACGGATGTCCACCACTGCCTAGGCAAATATAGGAAAGTCATAATCGACAACAGAATCAATTGTCTCAGTACTCTTGACCCACAACTACGAACAACGCTGGAGTTCGCAATTAAACGTCGAGACAAAAGCACAAAGAACCGACGCAAGACTGCACAGAACACAAAGTTAGACAAAGTGGCTACTGCGCTAGCAGTGAAGGATGGATCAAAAACCTTTCACACGGCCACCTCACTGCTTAAGTGGCTCAAGTTCAACGTCAAAGATGCTGGCCCCGGAGACTAGTTGGCTAGCTTAGAACACGCATTGAAATCAAATGGACTGTAGGAGGAGTCCCAGCAACACATAAGGCAGACAGTTGTCCCAGTGCTAAGTCAGAATAAAGTCACCCAGACCCAATCCATGGAGGAACATGATGCACTTAGACATCTACAGAAAGAAGAGAACATTGTAATCCTACCAGCAGACAAAGGTGCATGGCAGTGATAATGGACAAGCCGGAGTATATTAACAAGGCCAAAGAACTGCTATCCGACACAACTACATATCGCCAGATGGAGCAAGATCCAAGTTCAAAACTGGTCAACCAGATCAACGCAACGCTGAAGAAACTACAAACGAGGAACGAGCTCGCCGCCACAGAGAGATGGAGAATGAAAACTGATGATACAAACATTGCACTGTTCTACGGACTACCAAAAGTACACAAGGATGGAGTCCCGCTAGGACCAATCGTCGCGCGCCCCGGAACCCTATCATATAAACTAGCGAAGGATTTGTGGAGGAGGTGGAAACATTTGATTGCTGTATCCGAAAATAGCATCAACAATGCTGAAAAATTCCTCAAACTGCGGAGTGTCAGGATAGCAGACGACGAAATAATGCTTACATTCAACGTCACCGCACTCTTCACATCAGTCGGTCACGAATTGGCCAAAGAAACCATGATGGAACTACTTGAGAATCAACTATGCCCAACAACAACCATACGGCCTGAAAGTTAGTGGGAATTCTGGAACCACTGTTTTGATGGACAAGTGTACCAGTAAATAAGAGGAACCCCATGGGATCCCCAATTTCGGGGCTCATTGCTGAAGACGTAATGCAGAAATTGGAGCGCATTGCACTGCCATTTATCAGCCCAAAACTCTGGATACGATACGTAGACGACAAATTTGTCATCGTAAAACGGAACCGAGTACAGGCCATGCACGACTTGCTCAACAGCACATTGAAATGAAATGAAATGTGTCAGCTTATACGCCGTAACGGCGCTTCGCAAACGCGCAACCACCACCAGTCGCGCGCGGGCTGAGTATACCGCGAGGACGCCCACCCCTACGCGGATTCGAACCGGTGACCTTATGGTTGGAAAGCAAACGCGCCGACCACTCGGCCACCGGCCGACTCAACAGCACATTCAAGGAGAGCAAATCCACGAGTGATTTAGAGGGGATAACAAGTTACCATGTTTGGGTGTACTGGTCACTAAGAAGAATACCGACGGATGACTGCAAGCATGCGTATATCAGAAGACCGGATATGATACTATTACAGCAACCACCCTATGAATCACAAAAATGAGCTGCATTCCAACCCTGGTCAAAATAGCAGGAACGCACTGCAACACAGGCGAATCGCTGAAACCTGAAGAAAATCAACTATATCGAGTGTTTAGAAACAACGGTTATCCGAGAAATTTCATCAGAAGAAGCTTAAGGAAACGAATGACTCAGCAACAGCAGCAGCAATCACATGAGCAAGCAAGTAAACATATAGTGCTCCCTTACATCAAGAATATCTTCGAACTAACAAGAAGATTGTTGCAGTCACATGGAATCTCCGTGGCTCACAAGCCAAGTGCTACCCTAAGGAAATTGATCTCAAACCCTAGAGGAAAAGTCAATCAAGCCGACCAGTGCGATGCCATATGCCAGATAAAATGCAGCGACTGCGATAAAAGTTACGTCGGACAAACTGGAAGAAAGCTTTGTACACGAATCACTGAATACAAGGCAACCGTCAGAAGATGTGATCCTCACTCATTGGTTTCTGGGAATGAAGACCAAGAACGCCACCATTTCGATTTAGAGAATGTAAAGATCCTAGCAAATGGAAGTACAGAAAACGCAAGCCAGGTACTTTACAAAGATTTCAATCAATCGACACATCGAACTGGACGCAGTATAGGCAATACTATTGGCGAACGACCGCCAACTCGATCGATTGAATCCTGTGGAACGTGTAACTAGATAATCAGGACTGACGACAGACTCGCTCACAAGAACAGACAGACAAAGGCCACGAAGCACAAGGGGTCAAAGTCAAAGGTCACGTACCCATCAACCAAGCTGAACGCGGATCGAAGTCCCAACCAATAGGAGTGCTCGTTTTCACGGGCAACCACGACGGTATAAACACGCACGCACACCATGTGCAGCGCACTCTCACCGAGGCTCCTCTACGAACTCAACTACGCGCTGATGATGTCACCTCAATTGGTGACGAAACATTTGTAACAAAATTGCTAAACTCAGCGAACAGTTCAACCGCCATCTGAACAACCTGAGCTACCAGTCTTCAATTCTATAGCCAAAGTCTTATTTGTACAAATGTGTCCGGTGTATGGGCGGTCTCGTTAACTTATACAGACATTTCATATCCAACTGAGTATCGCTAATGCTGCTCTGACGAAACTCAACCAAGAAATGCTCAGGATATCTTGGTTTCTTACTATTAAGTGCATCGCACAATCCTTCTGCTGCGTTGTTCGGTAAGGATCATGGCCTATACGCCATAGTCCATTCCGAAGGAATCGGTCAGTCTTCTAAGAAGTGTAGCCTTTGGTAACCAGAAGGATATTCCGTTTCAGTGTTCCATACCCTAATTCCATATTTGATAGCTTCCAAACGACATTGGTCTGTTCAGTGAGTTACTGTGCTGAGGTTTGCTACAGCTCGCTCCACCTGTTCACGTCCTACTCCATCCCTCACGAAAATAACTCGACCTAATGGGAATATTGACATGCACAGAGGATAAGGAAACAAATTCAGACCTGGCAGGTACTGTTGGTATAAACAACAACAACAACAAAAAATACAACAGTACGTCAGCCATTTGAACTCATACTTTGCTGCCATAGAAGCATGAGGACAATTGAAAAAAATCCTAAGAGGGAGAGGGAAGGACTAAGTTGGAAACCTAATACACTAAGAAAACATCTAGCTTCAAGGCGCCTACACCTTGTGTAGTCAACATACCGTCACAAACAGCTAGCTATCGTACAAAGATAAGGCGGCATCATCGACAAAGCTTCCTTGCGGCTTTCACTGGCCCGCGTCATAATCAGCCATTACCCCGCAGATAACTCAGCACCAAACATACTTTAAACAGGCAGTCCGATTAAGAGATGGCGGCAGACGCGTCACTGGTGTCGGTTGCGAGCCATGTCCTGCAAAGTCTCGAGCCAAGCACAAGGTGAGTCACGTGGACTCTAACCCGGAAGGCGAGACGGACCAACGGCACCCAGTTTGGTCGTTAGTGACTTCATTTCCCGCTGCAAAGTCAACTTCTGTCCACCTCGAGCCTTGCGCCACCCTACACCTGGTAGACTGAACAAGGCCCCCCTAGGTATGCGGTGACCAGGCATGCGTAGCACGTGCCCGAGCCAGCGTAACTTATTCAGTGCTATCTGTTGTTCTGGGGAGCTAGCATGATCATCACCACCTAGTACTCGCCTACGCACATCAGCGTTGTGGACACGCTGGTGCCATCTGACACCAGCAATGCTTCGCAAACAACGATGATCAAAGACTTGAAGGCGCCTCAGATCTTCAGACCGAAGGGGCCAAGTCGCACTCCCATAGAGCAGAACGCTCCTCACTGTGGGCTTGTATACACGGCGTTTCAGATGGAGGGAAACTCCCTTCCGTCGTCAAAGATGCCGCAGGTTGAAGAAGATAGCTCTGGCTTTTGTAATGCGTGAGCTGACGTCAGTTTCTATGCGCCCATCGTTGCTGATGCAGTTAGCAAGATAAGTGAATTGATCAACCACCTTGAGTTCTTAGTTAGCAAGGATCAAGGGGTCATAAAATGGCTGGTGATCCTGCAGCAACACTGCACTTTGAAGGTGCGAAGTGCATACCAAATAATGGGATCACGCTAGATAGGCTATTCAGGGTTGCTTGTGCAGCAGCAACATCGTCGAAAAGCAAGACAAGCATAAACAAGATCAACTAATCTTTCACCAGGCAGGACCTCAACGCCTACATCGTGAGATTCCACAAGCGAACATTCCATGATAGAATCCACGACGAAATTGAACAAAATGGGGAAATCGGGCAACTTTGAGGAATGCCACTTGTAGTCGGAAAACTATCCAACAGGTTACCGCAGACCCTGACACGGCCTGTAGTGTTCGAGTATAGAGCACGTAGAATGTTCACGTATTTCGTGGGAACACCTTTCCGCGCAAGTATTTCGAACAGAGTCGATCGATTGATCCACTTAATCGAACGCACTCTTGAAACCGAGGAACACAGTTATTGTCGGTCTGCGTTATGCGTGGCGCTGCTTTACCACTTGCCGCAAGGTGAAGATATGGTCTGTACAGTCACGTCCTGATCGAAAACCTGCCTGCTCTTCCTTAATCCGAGATGCCCGTTCCACAGTGAGGCGACGAACGAGAATCGAGGCCAGTACTTTGTCACAACTGGCGTTAGGCTAATCCCCTGTGCTTAGCAAAGTCTGTGCGACTGCCCTTCTTGTATATTGCCATTATGATCGCTTCGCTCTAATTAGCCAGAACATTCCCTTCCAGATACGTTCGAATAGGGAGGTCAGTAGCTTGCAGAGGACCTCACCTCCATCCATAAATAGTGCAGGTGGGAGGGAATCTGAGTCAGCGGCACGAAAATGATTGAGGGCTGTGATCGCCTTTTGGACCTCGGCCTTCGACGGAGGTTCTAAACTAACCGTCCGTGGCTTGTCCTGCATCCCTTGAGGAGGAAGAGGTCGAGGAGCAGAGGACCAGCTGAACTGATCTTGAAAGCTTTCCGTCCAACGAGCCATACGTTCGTATAGGATCCAAGGAACATGAGCATGCCGAAGTGGGAATGTTCGCGGATATGGATGTATGCTGTCCTCAGTGGCAAACAGGTTGCGAGACTCTACTACCAATTAATATTTTCGTTTCATTGCTTTCAACCGGTAGCTGAAAGGATACCGTATCTGCCTTGAAATACAAAGGGCACCGATACGAAACTGCGCAGAGAAGAGAGACCTCGCACTATGCATAGTCCGCACCAGTGTTGGTGGTCTCATGGCAACACCAGCATCATAATTATCATCATCAATACATTTTGGGTGAAAAACACACCACAGCTAACTTTTCTGTAATGCAAAAAGGTAAGAAACAAAACGATTACGGTACAAATATTTCAAAAGCAGGTCATGTAAAATTAAATATTATATTATGTAATTCGTATGAGATCGGAATTGGAAGGGGAATATAAAATGGACGGGGATGGACAAAGAAACTCATAACACGAACGCAACTGGGGCCGGCTCCTAGTCATATCAGTAAGTGTGTCCAACCAAAAGTGTTCATCATCCTTACGACCTCAGCCGGGCAGTCGGAATGCACCAGCGGACGCCAACTTCGAAGTGAGAGTTTTCACTTCTCTCGACCAAGTCATCTCTTGGCCTCCCCTCCTCCTCTTTCAACCGCACTCTCGGCACGCAAACAATGCACGTCGCAGGAGTCAGTGCACTGGCATGCGCAACACGTGGCTCAGCCATCGGAGCCTGATTGGTGATAAAATGGTGTTGAGCGGTTCACAAGCTCTTTCTGCACCAAATACGCGACGTCGAACACGCTCATTGCTCACGCGGTGCTTCCATCAGACTTGAGCTAAGCTGCGAAGGCAGCGATGGTCGAACATGACGAACCTGTTAATGTCTGTCGACCTGATAAGCCAGGTTTCACAGCCGTATAAGAGGGTTGTACGGACGGCTACATTATAAACTCGTGGCATCAAAGCGTCGGTGTGGTGCTCCGGCACATTGCGGATGTCGTATTGCCTTCATTCGTACTCTGTGATACCCGAAAATCGTACAATAGTAGAGCAAGTCTCAATCTACATGTAGTAATAGACATGTACGCGTGTGAACTGTTGACTAATACCTCGTTTAGAACTAGTAGGTACCCGTACTTCCTCGACCGTCGGTGCGCAATGCTGGTCCAACGAGTTCCCAGAGGCGTCTTGCTCGGTTTTGAATGAAACGTCGGAAGTACACCACGCCTTTGGATCCTGTGGGCCATTTTCCAGATGATCCAGCGAGGCACCGATCTCCTCCCCCTTAGGAAATGCCGGGAACGACTTTGTTTCTGTGGGCTCGGGCTTCGGTCGCAGAATGCAAAGATCCAAGAGTTGTCTCATCTGTGGACTCGGCCAAGCACTGTCCTGACAAACGAAAACCCGGATTACGTAAGTAATCTAGATAGTACTCAGAAACAGATCATACGCGCCCATCCGATTTAAAAATAAGACGCAGTAACCACTAAGAAACAAATGCAAGAAATAGTTTCACATTAAAAAAGCAGTCGCCTCACTCAACCAGAGCAAGTGAAACTCAAGTTGAGATAACTTTCCAAAATCAATTCTTACTGAATTTCGAGTTAAGTATATGTAATTGAAAAGCTGTCCCTTCGGTAAAACTGAAACAAACTGCTACCTTAGTAATGTTCATCAAAATTTACATTACGCAGCTCTACCCTACAACCATGGATCAATAGATGAGACACCATACATAGCTAATGGATCCAAATGACCTGGCACATATCCAATACCGGGAGTATTCACACAGGCACAATTGTAAGGCCTGGCCCGGTATAGATAACGGGACAATTTCTCTGCGACTCGATGCACCACAGTATTTCCGACCCAACGCCGGCTGTTTAACACGAGGTCACATATGGAAAACAAAGAAAAAGTAGAAGAATTCGTACGGATGTAAACCCATTTACTAGAGTGGTAAATGACTGGAACGGCCTACCGGAGGAGATTGGGGACGCGCCATCAAAGAAAAGTTTCAAGCGACTGCTAGACAACCATTCGCCGAGAATGCTGAGATATTGCTGCCATCCCTGCAACTGTGGTGAACCCTCGAAGAGCGTCCTGAAGCAGCAACCCGCATCAAACCCCAGATGATTCGGAATCGATGGAGATGACAAGGGTCTTCCTTTCTGCTCTCTACAACTCCATGAAATCAATCACGTCATGATCAAGCTAACGCCACATCCACGTACCTACGCTGAAGCAGCGGATACTTGTAAGTAGCCGGGGTAAAGCAGCGCAAAACAAAGGTAATCATCGCACTTCCGAGAGAAGTTGGTGTACTTCAGAGTGGGATAATGGAAAATTTCGTGCACATGTTGAGCAAAACCAAATTACTTCAGGTAAAATATACCCAATCTTTGTGCTACGATTAATTATTTCGTAGTGTTGGAGCGGCAAATGCAGTCGAATTTCCCGTGCAGCATGGCGATGTTAACAAGCAGTTGTTAAAGAGGGGTGCGAGCATTTTAATGGCACCAATGATAACTACTGTGTGCCTCAGTCGGATACCTACAGCACGAGTCTACAATACAAGTACAAATTCACGGTGGGTTAAATGCCGTCACTCTTGGATCTGGTCTTCATCAAGTCAATGGACTTTGTCAGACATTGAATATGATGCAACTTTAGGTGCTAGTGCTTATGTCTGGTGGGAGCACCGCGTAATGAGCCTGTTCGGCGTCGCGCATTTGGTGCAGGAAGAGGGAGTGAACCGTTCGGCACCGCTATATCCCGCACCAGGTTCGGATGGCTGGGTCACATGTTGCGCATGCCAGCCCACTGACTCCCGCGAGGTGAGTTATTTGCGTACCGGGGGTGTGGACGGACGAAGAGGAGGGTAGGGCAAGCGATGACTTGGTCAAGAGGAAGGAAATCCCTCACTTCGAAGTTGGCGTCGGTTGGTGTTTTCCGACTGCCTGGCTGGGAACCGAAGGATGTTGAAAACGTCTGCTTGGATACACTAGCTGACATGACGAAGAGCCGACCACAGTGGCGTTTGTGTTGCGAGTCTCATCATCTCTCTTCTTCCGTTTACCTTCCTCCTCCAGCAACCATTAAAAACGTGACATTAGGATTAGGTTAGCTTTTTATAGCTGTTAAGCCTACATTGCTTAATGCCTTACCTTTTGGTAATAGGGCACATTAGCTGAGGTGTTTCTCATCCTCGGCTAACGTGCATTGTCGATGATGATGATAACGAAGTACTAGTGACCATGCATGCCTGTCGTTCAAGTACGCTCTCAACCGAGTATCCAATGACCGCACCATCCGAAAACCAAACTTATGGCGTGCCGATTTTCAAGCAAATAAAACAAAGACCGCCATCTCACCTTGCGTCATTTTGAACACCGACAATAATCAGGCAGCCTGGAACACATTTAAGTACTATTTAGCTGAATTGTCTCTATCTCACATACCAATTTCTGTGAGGAATAAAACTGCAGCCAGGCTAACCTGGTTTGATTGCGCGGCTCGAAAGCTTCTTAAGAGACGGACCAGATGCTGGCGTGTCTATGTGTCTGCTCCTTCGGCATTAACCTTTAAAATGTACCAAGAAACTCGAAATGAACGCAGGCAGTATCTGTGACGTGCTCGGTGACAACATGAAATCGAGCTGGTCCGTACATCCTCATCAAACCCAAAACGCTTCTTTGCTTACAACAACAGGCGAGGCAACATGAGGCCATCCGTCCCGGTGTTGTTCGGTCCTGACGGCTCTGCTCTGTCACTGATCTTGACAAGGCTTCTTTGGTTGGGGAACAGTACGAAGGCGTATTTATTCGACAGTCCAACTCGCCGCGCATCAGTTTAAAGGTGAAGGTTGCTGCAAGCACTTATCTGGAGAAGGTTTCTATATCGGACGCCAAGGTGCCCCAGCTTCCAAGAGAATTAAATCCTACTAAGGCTGTAGGAGCAGACGTCATTCACCCCTAACTGGTGTGTGAGTTGGCAGATGAGCTTTGCTGTCCAAGTACGCGAGTGTGCAGCTGTTCTCTACCTGACGACTGGAAAAACACCGCTGTATGCCTAGTTTTTAAAAAGGTGGCAAAAACTCTGCTGAGGACTATAGACCTGTTAGCCTAACAAGTGCTTTGGTCAAGCTCCTGGAAAAAACTTTTCTGGGATGTTCTTGAAAGCAATTAGGGGTGTTCGGGTTGCGCTGCCCCTTCCAACACGAGTTTCGTAAGGACTATTTTTATCTCACCAACTTGTTAGTTGCCCGCAACACTAGGCCGAAGCAGTTGATCGAGGAAAATCCCTGAACATATTGTTCAGCGACTTCTCCAAAGCTTTTAACATGGTTCCGCATTCTCGCCTTTTGTACAAGCTGCAGATCCATGGCATCTCCGCAAAAATCTTAAAATGAACTTCGGATCTTTAACCGGAAGTGGGTAGTGGGTTCGTGTGGGCTCCAGTCTGTGTAAATCAGTGTGTTCATAGCGGTGTTCCGCAAGTGTCGGTCCTTGGCTCTCTGTTATTCACCTTGCTCGTTAATGACTTACCTGACCAGCTGGGAGTACCATCACTAATTTTCGCGGGCCACCTAAAGTTCTGGTCCACAGTAGATGAATCTAGTGGTCCATTGGTCTTACGAAGGGTTCTAGATAGCCTATGGGTTAGGTCCATTTCGAGGCAGCTGCCCAGTATTGCAAGTAGGATCAAATGACTCACCGAAGCACTATCTACTTGGAGGTAATGAGGTGCCGCGGGTGTCAATCCATGAAGATCTAAGCGTCTTGCTGTCGTCTGATTTTAAGTCCAGTGAACATTGGATGGCAGCTGCTCGCAAAGGTTTTAAAACATTGTGGATGATCCGCAGAGCATTCGAGATCATAACAACTGAAATGTTCGCAAGATTATTTGCAGCCTTTGTTCGGCCACACTTAGAATACTGCGTACAGACTTGTCCTCCTGCCTAGTCTGGGACAAAATGTTAGTTGAACGAGACTTACGGTCGGGGACGAAAATGGTGTTTCAATTAAAAATGCTGTCGTACCCTGAGAACGTGCTCAATTTGAGCATATTCCCGATGCACTACAGGCAATTTCGGAGTGACATGGTCATTAATTAGCGCATAACAACAGGTCAGGTCGGCCTGATTTACCTGGACTGTTCCATGCCACTCGGGTGCCAATTCTTTGCGAACATCCACTGAAGTTGTATAAACCCCGTTGGGACGCGGTTGGAACTGATACTCCGTTATTGCTCCGGGTTATAAACACTTGGAATGCGCTGTCCGCGGAGGTACTGATGGCACCAATGGTGAAAGAGTTCGAAAAACGACTTGACGCCCTTGATCTGCAGTTTAAAACCTTCCCATCCTCCTCTTAGCGTTGCTCTTATCTGTTGTTGCCTATTGCTTTTAACTTTCCATTCGCATGCCATAGTGGTTACAATAAGTGCCCCAGATAGCCTTGTTTCTGTTCTTCCACTTGTACTTCACTTCACGTGGCCGGCACAGCGGAGACTGTTAGTGCAGAGCATGTGGGCATTGTTTGGTTAACCATAGAGTGCACCGTGTGTGTTGATCTGGCCCTTCCTTGCAAAAATTTCACACTGGGATTTTGGTTCATTGGTGTATAGCAGGAGAGAAGACCCTTGTTAACTCTGTAGATTCCGATTCAGTGCAGGTTGGACGAAAGTGGTTGCGAACAGACATTCCTTTGGGTATCGTCGCCGATGCAGCAAGAGTAGCAGAACCCTGTCGTACTCATCAAATGGCAGTCAAGCAGTCGTTTGGAACTTTTCACTGCCGGTGTATCAGCAATGATTTTCGGAAGTCTGTTCCAACCAATCACTACACAAATTGATAGGGCAGTCTCTGGACGGACGTAAAGTATTCGGCTATCGCACAACCAGTTGTGACCTCGTGTCAAGCCACCCACGTTGAGTCGAAAGTGCTTTTGCACCTCACTCCCAAGTTCTCCTCTTAGGATCCGTCGGGTGTAGATGAGATCACCAAGGCGCCGATGATAATCTGTGGATTAAGTTCAACTTTCGGAGTCGAAGTGGGTAGGCAAGATATCGGCGTTTTACAAGGTGGAACAATGACGGGATTCACCTACTATTCCGGTCCCACTTGAAGTTGAACTTGAATCGTGTAGAAATCGTCAACCCAGTTTTATACCACCGGAACAACCGCATGAAATAACCGGCTAGGCATTCTAAAGAGAAATGCATCCGAGCCAATAAGTGCAGCTCAGACTCTATGTGAAATCACTTCAAACTCGGTACTGCGACGGTAATTTCCTCTGCGACAAGACGCGGAGTTAAGGATCTCATAAGTTATCGCCAAGTGGACAGCTCACTACCGCGTAGTCTCATATAGCCAGGTTCAGTAAGAGTGAACAGCGCACAATGAAGTAAATGCCCATCTGAGTTACACAGTGCATGAGGGCGCCATCTGAACAAGCGCAGTAAAGTCAGGTTGTTGAAGTGAATACCAGCATTGCTCAAGACAAGACTTTTGGCTTCACCGTTCAAGTTCAGTTGGGACTGGAACGATAGAATAATCACGTGAATGTTCCTTTCTCTGCATCTCGTTGAGCCGGGGATTGATAAACCGGCTTGAGATGTTGAAAAGCCTAACACAATGATAGCATCATACCCTGTCCAACCAATTACCGCCTACATTTTCTGCCTAACAGTGCATGCCAGGCCGATTTATGTGAAGTAAGAAAGAGTGAAGGGTAAGCTAAGGAAACAAGAGGAGGAATGTCAGCTAACTAATGATAAGACCAAGGTATGAGAATAACTAGAAAAAAACGAACAGAAAACTGAAGCTACAAATCGGTTAGGAGAAGGGGATAGTTTGGTACTGCCACCCAAGAACATCTAATTGACACTCGAAACCGCCAACTCTAGATTCCCTAACGACGTGCTCCGGAAGCGAGTTCCAACTTCCAATAACCCGGTGCGACTAGCGAGTTTCCGTCCTTACCCTATCAGGACGCAGTTTGTGCAGCTTCAACGGGTGATCTCGGAGACTAGACATCTTGGTGGGACTAAATAGCCAGGGCATGTCTAGAGCGATATTACCCGTGAGGATACGTTGAGTGAGGATCAAGTTTCCTTTAATTCTCCAGTAGTGCATTGAGCACATCCCTAAGCTAAGTAAACGTCCTGGATACGTTTTCCCCCGTAAACCCTGCACTAACCTTGTACCCACTTTCAAAATTGTCTCCAGTTCCACTTCTTCCCTTACAAGACAAGCCTGGATGCAGTAATCCAAGTAGGGTCGCACAAAAGCTGAGAAAAGCTTCACAAAAATATCGGCGGTTGGGACATCCAAGGAGCGGCGAATAAACCACATCATACGGAGCCTTCCACAAACAGCCTTCCTCCAACTGTCCCCAGAATGAAGCACTGAGGTGTGGACGACGCCTAGATCAACCTGCTGAGTGTCAACAAGGATTCCCCTTCCACCAACATAGCGTGTGGTGGGGACTAGCAGCTCCAATGCGTAGGACAAAACATTTCGCCTGATTTATAAGCATGAACCATGAGGTTGACCCATCCCAGAGCCTATCCAAGGCACTATGAATTGCCTCAGAGCCCCCCAGATATATCCACAATATACCAGATCCTGAGGTTACCAGCAAAATATAGCGATGGTACTTCAAGCTCCTGGGTTAGATCACCGACAAATTGAGAAAGCAATAACCCTAAAACCGAGCCCTGCGGAACGCCACTACGAACAGGTTGTCTAAGTGAAAGGCTACACTCCTATTTAAGGGCGCCACCAGATATCCCATACGATCTCAAGTGTATTGCGAGTCATTGATGTGGGACAGTATCAAAGATGTTTGAAAAGTTAACCAAAAGTACGTCAATAGCGTGGCCGCTGTCTACTGTCTCAGCGCAGTTTACACGAGCTACAAGTTATCTCGTCAGACACGAAAATCCCTAACGGAAACCGTGTTGTGCAGCACTGAGGTTACATATTTTCAGATGATTCTTCACCGAATCGACGTTTTTCAAACAACTTAACTACGGCGCTTGTCAAACTGTCAGACCGGTAGTTCGCCGGCAGAGCACTATCATTGCCCTTAAAAATTGGACAGATGATTTTCTCCTTTCATTTCGAAGGTAAGGCACGGCTGATGAGCGATATTGTGAACAAGCATGGGAGAGGGCCAATTCGTACTTCAGTTTTTGATGAGAGTGAGCAGGGCCAGAAGCTTTCGAAGTATTTAGCTCTTGCAATAGCCCGAAGACTTGAGTCTCCGTTACGCTGTATAGTTAGGCAAGAATCCTCCGGGACTCTTATGACCAACCCAACCTGAGGTAGAGAGGTCTCACGAACAAGGACACCAGTAAACTGTTCGCTAAGTATGCAGGCCTTATCACAGTCAGTATGCACATGGGTCCCGTCCGCTCAAAGTAACGTTGTACCGCTGCGTTTCTCTACGTAAGCAAAGAACTTTGGGTTTGTTACGGTCGCGTCAGCTTAATCTTCGTACTGAACACAAGTAGTCATAAGATCTTGCTTACATTTATTTCTAACAGCTCGATAGTTTTCGTAGGTGCTGGTTGATGAAGCCGCTTGGTAAGTTCGCCAGCATTTAGAGACCTTACGGAGTATTTACCTGTATAATCTATTCACGAAGGTTGCGCCCGTGTCGCCAAGTTATTAATAAGTGGGATGTGGGGAGCAGAAATATCGGTGAGATATGCCTTAAATTTCGCCCAGGTAGACTCAACAGTGTCGGCCACGGAGATCGCACAACGCAGAACTGAAGTTTTGTCTCGCATTGCGTGGAAGTCCGCCCGCCAACTATTTAGGCATGCCTCAGTCTTGGCCTAATGACACTTAGTGAGAATATATCGAAAGAATATGGAGACATGGTCATTGGCTCCTAGAGGACAACCATATGCAATATATTAGTTACGAAATCGTGCAACCTCACAAAAATGAGATTTAAGGTAGACGGAAGTTGGTTGCTCATATATCTAATCCACGAACTGCTGCAAAGGCAGTTGCAACGTTAGCCCGAGGAGATCCGAACCGAAGGTGCCCACCGCCGAACTGCAAGATAGATTAGCCCAACAGACATCAGGATTGAAACCTCCCAGTATTAGATACCTATCTGAATCCTGAGTAAGAAGTCCCTTGGAGATACTTCCAAGAATTCGATTTACCACTATAACTGTAAACTGTGTAGAAGAAGTGCACACAATAGTCTACGGAGTTATGACAGTTTGATCCAACGATTGGAAAACATAGCTCATCAATACATCCGGTTTACAGCATACATAAAGAGGGACAGCAACACTTTGGCGGCCAACGGACCGATAACATCCAAGCAGCGCGTAGCCAGGAGAACGTACTTCACTTTGCGTGATATCTGGGGACAACTACCTTCCAGGGAAAGCGAATATGTCGAGACGAGATTTGTCTATAAGTAGACCCAACTCTTGTACCTTGTTCCTTAGGCTACACACACTGTTAAATATTAGCCGATGGAACTCGGCAGGGCCAGCGTTGGGTCGTACGTTTCCAGGAGGTGTATTGGTAAGACAGAAATTGACCTCCGGCTGACTATCTGAAAAGCCAAAAGATGGAGGCATTGTTCACCAGCCGCCCGCCTGTTCTTGAGGCTTTCGATGGTTTTCTTTAAACAGTAGATCTGCCAGTGGGAGGTCCGGTTGAACGCTGACGTCGCTACCCTTGAGTTTGAATGCAAAGCGCATTAACGCTTTGTGTTCATCCGAGGCTGAGAGGACTACACGAAGTAGTGGTGGTCGCGGATTTGGCGTATCGACAGGAGGCGTTCCCTAGCCTGGTTAGCTTTCGGTTAGTGACACCAGAGAGATGAGGAGGAAACTGGTTGATGACGCATAGTTTAAACCACTAGAGGTCATCCAGCATGCGTTCTCTGTGAAGACCTGCCGCGGATTCAACAACGTTACGAAAGATAACGCTGCTATCAGTAAAACAATCACCTCGACGAGGCCTATTTACTTTACCAGTCTTCGACGCGACCCCAGTTTCGATAGGTTTGGCAGGTGATACTACGCGTTTCATTGTCAAAGGAGCTGAGGTAGTTTGAGTCCGATTTTTGTGCTCACCTCCAACGGCTTCATGGGTTTAGTCCCTTCACTTTACGGGACCCATAGGGACTTTCTTAAACCTCTTCCTCTTGCTTTTAATGGGCACAGGGGCCATAAGATCGGGCTCGCTTTAGACGGAGTGCATTACATCAGAGGATTCATTATGAGGAGTTGTGGGTAGCTAAAGCACACGACACGGTAGCCGTCATTTCCGTCGGATTCTCATCGACAGCAGATAAGGTTCGCTGCATGGCTTCCTCCAATGGGCCGACGTCCATAGAGAAACGCAGTTTCTTCATAAGTAACTCCACTTTATGGTCAAGCAAGCAAGGAAAGACATCCGCTGGTTACCCAGTCCGACATTACTCGGTGCCTTCTCTATGTCATCAAGATGCGCAGATCGAAGGCTACGACATACAAGGCAAGTGAGCAGCATGCTATCGCTAATCGAGAGCATTGCGTACTGGGCAGAATTCAAATCGGTACAAGTCTCATGGTACCGGAAGTTACATACATAGAACTGCATGTCCCCAGACTTACCCGCACGGACTTTAAGCAGCTTATAATGCAGATACGTTGTCGCCACCACACACAAACAACCAACCTCAAGCAACCATTTTTGGAAGCCGAGAGTCGGTGCATATCATCAAAGGGAAGTGACAATGATGCGTTTTCATATGGCAACACCGCCCCCAGCAGTTGCATCGTAAACAGGGCCCTTTACCAAGGAGACATCCAGACAGCGCTACTACTGTTTCAGGTTCACAAACGTCGATCAAGCCATATGGCTCGGACTCGTAATTAGTACCGAATAAAAATCCGGAAAGCGTCGAATAGATAGAAAATAGATGAGTACAATTTGGAGGATTTTTTGGGCGCGTTGGGCTGTCAATAACGTCGATGGATCATTGGAATTTAGACAGCAGTAGGAAGGAGCTTTGTCAGCCCCATCATTTCCCAATCATAGCAGGTTGTTGTGCAACAGCAATCAACAAGTTTGGTTGTCAGTTGCATAAGAAACAACAAGATCACTGCAAATCCAGCAAGTAAAAGCCAACAATCGCTTAAAATATTCTTCAGTATGCGAGTTGACGACGGACTCAGGCAAAGAGTTCCATACGTTCACCACATGAGTCGATAGGGTAATATCAGAAGGAAGCCAGAGTCTCCTAGGTTGAAACAGTTTCCAGTAGTGGCTTGGAGTAACACACTCAGTGTTAATCTAAAGAAACCTTGGACCTCGATTGTCATCTCACCCGGCAGAATGCCGCGGGAGTAGATCAGATCGCTACGGCGAGATGAATGTGATATAGCACGTGTCGTAGCTCAAAAATGTACTTAAAACCGCGCCGCTTAACTTTCTCAATCAAGCCATGTCCAAACTTTGTAAGTAAATGAACTGCGAGCAATCCATATTCGAGGATTGGACGCACATGGGAGAAAATACAAGTCCGGAAATCTCCGGAGGGAATGGTGCGAAATCTCTGCGGATAGAGCGCAGTAGACTAGTGATCGCGGTAATCCTCCTCAAAGTATTTGGGTCGTTTTTAGATCAGAAGATACAATAACCCCAAGGTCTCTTTCCTATTTCACAATATAAAGCAAGTAACCGCCAAAGTGATAAACACCGAATGGTTCAGTAGCACCGATGGGGAGTACAGTTATTGCGATTTATAAACAAATGCCATTTAATTGACCAATTGTGCAGCAGATCAAGTGAAGTTCAGAGTCGGTCAGCATCCTCAACGCTGGATACCTCCATCCGAAAACATTTGGTAGTCGCGTCATTATCCATTTTATAAAACCGCCGTGGTAATGAATAAAAAAGTCAGATTCAGGTGGACTGGAACGATAGGAAAATCCCTTGAGTGTTCCTTCTTGAGCAAATCGTTGAGCCAGGAAATGATAAGGTGCTAATTCTTGATAGATCTGAAACGAAACACCCGAAACACACCCTGATCAACCAATTACTGCCCACGTTCCCGGCACTAGCAGTCCGCGCTGTGTAGGTTACGTGAAGTAAGAAAGAAGTAGAAAGTAAATGGAATATAAAAGGGATTGAAAGTCATTAAAATGAAGGATAACACCAAAGAGTGAAGAGAGTGACAGAATAAAAACTAAAAGTTTGAAGATGGATATGGTCAGGAGAAGGGAAAGGTTTCGTGTTGCCACCCAAGAGCGTCTAACTGACGCTCGAAACCCTTAACCGTAGGTTCACTGACTACACTTTCTGGAAGCGAGTTCTAGCGCTCGATAACTCTACGCGATAACCGAGTTTCCGCCCTGATGCGGTCAGAACGCGGCTTGTGTAGCTTCATGGGATGACCGCGAAGACAAGGCAACCTAGCCGGGCTAAATAGCCAGCGCAAGTCCGGCCCAACCTTCCCTGTTAAAATGCGGTAAGTAAGGATTAGATCTCCTCGAAGCCGTCGGTAGTGCATTGAATACATACCCAAGCTAAGTAAACGCTCGGGGTACGACTGCCCCCGTAACCCCTCGACCAATTTGGTACCTACTCTCAAAACCCTCTCAAGCTCCATTTTGTCGCGAACAAGGCAGAGCGGGCAAGCCTGGACGCAGTATTCCAGATGGGGCCGAACGAAAGCTGAGAACAGCTCCACAAATATGTCGGCAATTAGGACCCCGAAAGAACGGCGTATTAACCACAACATTCTGAAACCCCTACTAGCGGCCTTCTTCCAGTTGTCACCAGAATGCAAAGACGAGGAATGAACGACACCTAGGTCTATCTGGTTGGAGACAAGGAGGCGTTCGACCCCACCGAGTACGTAGCTCGAAGGCGGGAAAGTTGCTCTTATACGAAGGACGGAACACTTAGCCTGATTTATGGGCAGTAGCCACAAAGTAGACCAGTCCCAGAGTCTGTCCAGTGCACGCTGTATGGCCTCAGAACCCCCAGGAACATTTACAACATTCCATAGCTTAAGGTCATCAGCAAACAATAGGGATGGTACCCCAAGCTCTCCAGGGAGATCGTTTACGTAGATGGAGAACAGCATCGGTCCAAGGACCGAGCCCTGTGGGACACCGCTAAGGACCGCTTGCTTAAAGGATAAGCTGCGACCCACACGTACACACTGCTCTCTTCCCTGCAAGAACGCAGATACCCAGTGAAGGGCGCGCCCAGATACGCCGTAGGACCTCAGCTTTTGTGATAGCCTTAAGTGGGGTACCTTATCAAATGCTTCCGAGAAGTCTACGAAGAGCACATCCACGACGTGCCTCGGCCCAAGATTCACGAGCAACCAACAAATTCGTCAAACACGAAAACCCCTTCCGGAATCCATGTTGTGCACTACTGAGTAGATTAAATCTATTCAGGTGACATTCCAACGAATCTCTCACCAGCTTTTCAAGCAGTTTGACCACGATGCTAGCCAGACTAACTGGCCTATAATTGGCTGACAGACTCCTGTCGCCATTTTTGAAGATAGGACAGATGACAGCCTCCTTCCATTCGGAAGGTAATGTACAGCTGTCAAGTGACTTCTGAAACACCATCGTCAGCGATCCACTTAGTTCCCCCACCAACTCATGCAGAAGCTTCGGGTGAATTGAATCAGGTCCAGCTGCTTTGGAAGGGTTCAGTTTCTGCAGCAGTTTAAGGACCTGCGTTTCCACCACAGTAAACTCAGCTAAACAAAAACCCTCAGGTACTCTGGGAACAAGTTCAAGGCTAGTCAACGCGGCCTCACGTACAAAAGCCCCTGCATTCTGTTCCCCAAGTACACGAGCCTTATCTGAGTCCGCATACGTACGAGTTCCATCGGCCCGCATCAAAGTAGGGATTACCGAAGTTGAACCACAGCGTCTCCTAACATAAGCGAAGAACTTCGGATTTGCCGAAGCTCCATCACCCAATTCCTTTTCGTACACCAGCCGAGCTTTCCTTAAGTGTTGTTTACACCTGTTTCTAACCTCGCGGTATCTATCATAGGTGCTAGTTAATGGAGCCGCACGGTAGGTCCTCCAGCACCTAGAACGCTTCTGGAGCAGGTGCTTGCCAGTGGTATCTATCCACGGCGGCCGCGGCCGTGTCTCTTTTCTCCTCGCAAGCGGGATGTAGGGAGAAGACACTTCCGTGAGATAAGATTTAAAGTTATCCCACGCTGCCTGGACCGTATCAACCACCGAGATTTCGCAACGCATCCCAGCAGCGTTGATACGCATTGCCTGATAGTTAGCACGCCATATGTTTGGAAATGGCTTAGCAATGCTCTGGTGACGCCTGGTCAGAGCACACCTGAACGATAAACAAACATGATCACTAGCACCTAAAGGAGAGCTGTAAGTGATGTCCCCTACGAAGTCTAGTGACTTGGCAAACACTAGATCCAAAATAGACGGGAGTTGGGCGTCCATGTACCTAGTGGGGAGATCCACGAACTGACGCAACGGTACTTGTAGCGTAAGCTCAAGCAGATCTGCCCCGAAAGTATCTTCTGCCGAGTTGCAAGAAAGATCCGCCCAGCAAACTTCTGGTGGATTGAAACCCCCCAGTATCAAACACCTGTTTGCGGATTGGGAGCGAATAAAGTCAAGCACCTCTTTGGACGCACTCCCAGGGCTTCTATACACAAGTACGACTGTAAGTTGAGCTGAGGAAGTGTTAATCACTGCCGACAGCGCTTCGACAGTTGTATCTGTGTTATGGTTTCGGCTGACCTACCGATGACCTGCTGCTAGCGTGCACTCTGATCAGCCCGACTTCCCAAAGCAGGAGACCGGCGTACGGCTGGCAAGTATATTTTTCTTAACGTCCAAACTAACGGTACATTCAAGTTATGACCAAATCAATAGCCCTCAGCGTAAAACGCTCTCATTGGCTGGTTCCGTCCCATTAACACCTTCCCCCGCAAAAGTTGACATAAGACTTCATTTTTGGATCCAACTGCATTCTTACGACAGGTCTCCGTAGTCGATCAGTACAGCGCCGGGTCTGGACCTTCGGTTCCTCTGAGACTTCTGTGTGGGATGCATCCGAATTGCTTTGGGGATTAGATGGCATGTCGGAACTCTCTAGTAGACTATCTAACGGTAGTAACCGAGCGCTTGTGCCCGCAGGAATGCTAGTTGGTCGCAGCTGATTGGAATGCCTGGTCCAAATCAAATTACCCACATTAACCTCATATAGCACCTGTCCAATATTTCTCCGTATCGATCCTACCACCCATTGCGGGTTTCCCGCGCGATAGTCTCTTACTAAGACACGCTGTCCGGGGTAAAAGCGGCGTGCTTGAGTTCTGTGTCGCTCGTTGTAGTGCTGCTCCATCCGAACGTTCCTTTCTTGCTCATTAGTACACCTCGGAGTTAGCAGGGAATTCACAGTACGGAGTTTTCTTCCCATTAGTGCTTCTGCCGGCGACAACTGGTTTGGTACTTGGGGATTTGAAGTTGATCTGTACATGAGCAAAAATGTATCAAGTATCTCCTGTGTGGTTCCTTCCCCCCGCATCTTTAGTAGCGATCGCTTAAACGTGTCGACGAAGCGCTCTGCTTGTCCATTTGACTGAGGGTGAAACGGTGGCGACCGTAGATGCGTGATACCATGCTGTGCGCAGTATTCGGCAAATTGGGAAGAAGTGAACTGAGAACCATTGTCAGTGACCAAAGTTTCTGGTATTCCGTGTTGACTGAAAAGTCTCCTCAAAATGTTAATTGTTGCACCACTTGTCGCACGCTCCATACAGAAGACCTCAGGCCATTTACTATAGGAATCAACAACTATTAGGTACTGCTGACCGTTTAGGGGACCAAAGAAATCAGCGTGCACGCGTTCCCACGGTTTTGTTGCCAACGGCCAGGAAGCTAAGTCAGCTTTTCTCGGTGCCTTACTAGCAAGCGCGCATCTGGGACATGACTTTACTAGTTGCTTGAGTTCCGAATCAATGTTTGGCCAGTAGACAAAACTCCGAGCAATGCTTTTCATTCTGTTAATTCCAGGATGTGCCCGATGAAATCGCTGAAGGACTCTTTGGCGAAGTTCTTTGGGTATGACAATTCTCTCGGCCAAAAGTAAACACCCATTTACGATCGAAAGTTCGTCCTTTCTCCGAGAGAGAATTTGTAGCTCTCCGGATAGAGTATCACTTGGCCACTGCGTAGTGTGAAATTTGATTACCTGGCGCAAGAGGGGATCTCGCACAGTTGCGTCACGTACCATGTCGAACGTCACGGGAAGCTTCCTAAAATTCTCCATCAAGACCTGGTTGACCTCTGATTCAAGGGAGATTGCTGCAATTATAGATTCTTCCTGCTGATGCTGTTGTAGCTCCAATAATCGGGAAAGTGCGTCTGCCTGACCTATGTCCTTTGTAGCCGTGTACTTCACCGCAAAATCATAGGCGAGTAAGGCCGTGGCCCAACGCTGCAGTCTGTTCGCGGTATAAACGGGTATACCGGACTTTGATCCAAATATGGCTAGGAGTGGTTTATGGTCGGTAAGCAGGGTAAACCTCCTGCCATACAACATTTTGTGAAATTTCTTTATTGCAAAGACTATCGCTAATGCCTCTTTCTCTATCTGCCCGTAATTCTTTTCGGCTGGCGACAGTGATCGAGCTGCATGTGCGATCGCTTTTTCCGATCCGTCAGCAAACTTATGAGAGATAACTGCACCCACGCCATACTTCGAAGCGTCTGCCGCCACCACGATTGCAAGTGTAGGGTCGTAATGTGTCAGCATAAGGTCAGAACACAGCATTCGCTTCACCTCCTCAAAGGACTTCTGACAATCTTCGGACCAGTGCCAACGTTTGTCCTTGGTAAGTAACTCATTGAGTGGTCCACGCACGCTGTGCATATGTGGTAGAAATTGACTGTAATGACTGACGAGTCCTAAGAAGGACCTCAGAGTAGGCACATCTTTGGGAGGTGGCATCTTTTTTATAGCATCAATGTTTGACGGACCTGGACGTCTACCGTTCTTGTCAATTATGAAGCCAAGAAAATTAATGGAGTACATGAAAAACGTGCACTTTTCTGGGCGAAGTCTAAATCCGTACTCTTGTATACGATCAAGTAATAAGTGCAGCTTTCTAAAAAGGTCATCTGGGTTAGTTCCGACGACAATGATATCGTCCAAATATGCGGCAGCACCATCTACATCTGTTAGCATAGTATCCATGATTTGCTGAAAAATTGCTGGCGCGGACTTAACTCCGAATGGAAGTCGATGATACTGATACAAACCTCGGTGCGTATTTATCGTCAGTAATTCTCTAGAAGCTTCATCAACTTCTATTTGTAAGTACGCATCCGATAGATCTAGCTTGGCAAAACACTGACCCCCATTTAGTTTCGAGAACAAATCATCTGGGACTGCCAGAGGATACTGATGCGTGTTTAACGCTTCATTCAGCCCAGTAGAAAAGTCGGCACATATTCGGATCTGGCCGCTCGGCTTCTTGACAACCACAATTTGAGCCGCCCAAGAAGAGTAGTTCACTGCATGGATAACCCCAAGTTTCTCCAAACGATCAAGTTCCTGGTCAACAATTGGGACTGCTGCGTAAGGTACTGGCCGCTTTGCACGGAAAACAGGAACAGCATCGGGTTTTAAGGACAATGAGGCTTGCAACTTTGTACACTTGCCAAGTCCTTCACGGAAAACAGGTGCATATTTCTCTCGAATTTGTTCGATTGCCATTGCCTTGGGGACTTTTGGTTTGTGTAAGTGTACACTTGCACAGATTTGATTAATGGGAACATCTAAGAGGTTGAATCGCTCAATCCAGTCTAATCCAAGGAGGTTCAAATTCTTGTGTTGTGACGAAAATAGTTCCCCAAGCGGTGAAGTTGGCAAAGCGACACTCACATTCAATCTGACCGATCAAGTTTAGACTCGTACCTGATGCGCTCTTCGCTTTATGGTTAGTTGGTTTAATGTCAGGTGAACCGATAGCTTTCCATAAGTTTTCCGTAATGACTGTAATATCGGAAGCCGTATCAATCTGCAGACGCGCTACTCTTCCGTTGATAGTAATAGTGACGAACTTTCTTCTATCTTTAACATCGTCCGTATAGTTAGCGTTTACTCTTGTCGCGAACCATCGGTAACCTGCTTTTCGAGTATCACATGACGATCTAAATGACGTTTTGAATCTGCAGTGGGTCTCCTTGTGCCCCCGTCTAAAGCACCTTTGACAAACATGTTTGCTGAAAGGACACCATCTCACAAAATGCCATCCTCCGCATTGCCAGCAAGGTGATGGGGGTTTGGATTGTGGATATCTGCTAGGTTGACCGGTCGGTGGGTTGTTTCCTGAAATTTGCTGGTTCTCTGCCGTGTATAGTAGTGCATGCTCCCCAGATCTATTACGATCCCTTTACCGGTAACGGATCCCACCTCCGTCGCCAAAAATATATGTTATGGTTTCGGCTAACCTACCGATGACCTGCTGCTAGCGTGCACTCTGATCAGCCCGACTTCCCAAAGCAGGAGACCGGCGTACGGCTGGCAAGTATATTTTTCTTAACGTCCAAACTAACGGTACATTCAATTTATGGCCAAATCAATAGCCCCCAGCGTAGAACGCTCTCATTGGCTGGTTCCGTCCCATTAACAATCTGCCGACTGAAACATGTAGGTGCGTGAAACGTCAAGTTCACACCTAACGCAAATAGCAACGCCCCCCGCCTTGTCGGCCAACGAAGCGATCACATCTAAATAGTGCGTAGCCAGACAGATGTACTTCACCGTCCGTGATGTCCCGAGACAGCCACGTTTCAGTGAATGCAAGTATATCGGGATGAGACCCATCTACAAGCAGACCTATCTCACACATCTTATTCCTTAGGCTCCGCACACTGCTTAGCACTATCTGAAGGTAGTCGTAATGTCCAGCCCTGGATCGTGAGCTACCAGTACTGGCACTGGTAGGGCGGAAACAGACCGCCGGCTGACCACTCGAAAACCCATCAACCGGAGACATTGTTCACCGGCCGCTCGCCTGGTTTTGAGGTCCTTAATGGCCTCCTTTAGCTTCAGCCTATCCGCTAATGGGAGATCTGGCTGAACGCTAACATTAGTACCCTTCAATCTGAAGGCAAACAAACAGCGCGTCGCGTTCCCCCGGGCTGGATAGAACTACCCGGAGTACGATATATATATATATATATATATATATATATATATATATATATATATATATATATATATATATATATATCAGTGGATTCCAGACAATCCGATAACGCGTATGTAGGGGAGCGATTTCAAGTTCAAGTGGGAGTGGAATAATAGGATTATCCTGTGAGTGTTCCAATTAATGCCCACGTATCCTGCCCTAGCAGTTCCTGCTGGGCCGGTAACGTGAAGTAAGAAAGTGAGAAAAATAAACTTAGAAGGCAAGAAGAGAAAAAGTAAAGAACTAAACAAGCAGAATACCAAGATATTTGTGGCATAAAAAAACTGAAAGTGAGTCAGTTAGTAAAAAGGGTTTGGTGTTGCCACCCAAGAGCATGGAGCTGGCGTGCAAAACCACTAACCGTAGGTTCCCTAACGATGTGATCTGAAAGCGAATTCCAGCGACCTAGAACTCGGCGCGACAGACGAGTTTCCGTCCTAATCCTATCAGACCGTGGTTTATGCAGTTTCAGTGGGTGAGCTCGGAGATTAGGTAACGTAGCGGGACTAAACAGCCCTGACAAGTCCGCGCCGATCTTACCCGTCAAAATACGTAAGTGAGAATCAGGTCCGCTCTAATCCTTTGGTAGTGCATGGAGCACATCCCCAAACTTAGCAAGCGTCCAAGATACCTCTGTCCCCGTTGACCCTACAATAACCGAGTGACCACTCGTAACACTCTCCAGGTCCATTTTGTCACGGTTAAGACATGGTGGACAAGCCTGCAGACAATATTCCAGTTGGGGTCGGACGAATGCCGAGAATAGCTTTACGAATAAATTGGCCGTCATAACAGTCCTATAGGACTCCGAAACAGCGGCGGAGAAACCACATCATACGAAACCCCCGATAAGCAGCCTTCTTCCAATTGTTGCCAGAAGGAAGTGCTGAAGAGTGTACGACCCCTCAGTCAATCTGCTGAGTGACAACAGGGATTTCACTACCGCCGACAACATATCGAGGGGGAGGACTAGCAGCTCCGATTCGGAGAACAGAGCACTTGGCCCTATGTATGGACATCAACCATAAGGTAGACCATTCCCAGAACCTATCCATGGTGCCATGAATTGCCTCAGGACTTCCCGGGATATTCATAATATCCCAGAGCTTAAGGTCGTCAGCAAACATTCGTGATGACATTCTTGGCTCCCCCAAATTTAGAAAAAACTACTCACTAAGTAATTCCTCGTTGAAGATTATACGCCATACTTTGTAAGAAAATAATAAGAATTGCATTAAACCGGTTACAAATTCCCCACAGTCTGCTGTCAGTTCAAGGGGGACTATCGGCGAACTTGTAGGACTAGTAAATACTAGTCCGAGACGCTGCGCGAAACTTAGACTGGATATCAGAAGACAATTGGAGCTGGACAGGGCGGACTGTATTCGATGGGCTAAAAGAAGATGCGGACGGATGAAGCGAGGTATAAGCAACAAGTTGTGCGAGAACTTACAAGGCAGTCAAGTGATGCGCCGGTTGTAATGTTAAAAGAAGGATAATGTACAATTGGTGGGCAATGAAATAGTACATAAAATATGTCAGTTATCTTTTTGGGTGCTACAGAACTCCCCCTAGAATGCTGAACGTAGGAAGCCTTCGATATCGAAAATGACGGGTGAATCGAGGTTTGTAGGGCAAACTCGTGCCGAGTAAGAATGAGTGAGCCTTCGTGTCAAGTGGGGGTTCGCCGTAAATCGGAGTCCGCCGTGCCGTTTGTTATTTATTTATTGAGTATAAGGCAGGGTGCATTTCGGCGAGTCGTTGGAGCGGGCTTGTCGGACTACAAAAGAACTGGCTAGCTCAGAATAAAGACCGACAGGACCTCTACCTCCGCTGCTGCCAGACGGTGCGTTTAAGAGTGGTCTCTTTCCGCGCCCCAACCTGTCCCGCTACAAAATGACCATCGTCCCAAGAAGAAACGACCCACGTCCCACGGAGAATCGACCACCGCCCAAAGAAGAAACGACCCTTGTCCCGCAGGGAAACGACCCGCGTCCGCTCCTGGACCTTCGTTGGCTGTGGCAATCCTCGAAAACGTCGCTCGTGAGGGCCAGTCGATCGAAGGGGAGGGCTGGGGCATGTAGAGGCGAGAAAGCAGAAAAGCACACACAGAACACGCTAAAAAGAACAAACGAATCGTATGCATGCAAAAATGTTTGGGCATTTTGGGTTTTTGTCTTTTTTAAATGAGGATTTTCGGAGGTTTTCGACGCTTTTTGCGTTTATAAAACGTTAAAAGACCAAAAACGGGGCAAATATATCCAAAATTAAAGTCTTTACACTGTAGAACAAAAGACCATCTGGTGAGCAAATGCTTTCAATGATTCATCGTCAGACCATCGTATTCAGCAATCTTGGACTGCACGGTATCACGTTGGTTTAGTGCATGTCGTCTAAGCTTGCTGAAGCCAAATGCTGTGTTCAGTTCTTCAATGACTGCGTACAGCATAATGAATATCCGACCAGATTTTGGAAACAATTACGCCGTGATCGGATCTATCCCAATAGCAAGACGCTTAGACGACATGCACTAAACCAACGTGATACCGTGCAGTCCAAGATTGCTGAATACGATGGTCTGACGATGAATCATTGAAAGCATTTGCTCACCAGATGGTCTTTTGTTCTAGAGACTTAAATGGGAATTTTCAAGTTACTTAAATCATCCAAGCCCCCATTAGTGGTGAAGGAGCTCAATCAGTTCCTTAAGTTCTCCACTAAGCTTGCTGAAGCCAAATGCTGTGTTCAGTTCTTCAATGATTGCGTAGAGCATAATGAATATGCGACCAGATTTTGGAATGGTCTGACGATGAATCATTGAAAGCATTTGCTCACCAGATGGTCTTTTGTTCTAGAGACTTAAATGGGAATTTTCAAGTTACTTAAATCATCCAAGCCCCCATTAGTGGTGAAGGAGCTCAATCAGTTCCTTAAGTTCACCACTAAGCTTGCTGAAGCCAAATGTTGTGTTCAGTTCTTCAATGATTGCGTACAGCATAATGAATATCCGACCAGATTTTGGAATGGTCTGACGATGAATCATTGAAAGCATTTGCTCACCAGATGGTCTTTTGTTCTAGAGACTTAAATGGGAATTTTCAAGTTACTTAAATCATCCAAGCCCCCATTAGTGGTGAAGGAGCTCAATCAGTTCCTTAAGTTCACCACTAAGCTTGCTGAAGCCAAATGCTGTGTTCAGTTCTTCAATGACTGCGTACAGCATAATGAATATCCGACCAGATTTTGGAAACAATTAGCCGTGAGACATCAGCAATGGTCTGACGATGAATCATTGAAAGCATTTGCTCACCTGATGGTCTTTTATTCTAGAGACTTAAATGGGAATTTTCAAGTTACTTAAATCATCCAAGCCCCCATTAGTGGTGAAGGAGCTCAATCAGTTCCTTAAGTTCACCACTAAGCTTGCTGAAGCCAAATGCTGTGTTCAGTTCTTCAATGACTGCGTAGAGCATAATGAATATCCGACCAGATTTTGGAATGATATCTGCGTATGGTCTGACGATGAATCATTGAAAGCATTTGCTCACCTGATGGTCTTTTGTTCTAGAGACTTAAATGGGAATTTTCAAGTTACTTAAATCATCCAAGCCCCCATTAGTGGTGAAGGAGCTCAATCAGTTCCTTAAGTTCACCACTAAGCTTGCTGAAGCCAAATGCTGTGTTCAGTTCTTCAATGATTGCGTAGAGCATAATGAATATGCGACCAGATTTTGGAATGACTTAACTGCAACCAAATCGTGCAGGCAATGGTCTGACGATGAATCATTGAAAGCATTTGCTCACCAGATGGTCTTTTGTTCTAGAGACTTAAATGGGAATTTTCAAGTTACTTAAATCATCCAAGCCCCCATTAGTGGTGAAGGAGCTCAATCAGTTCCTTAAGTTCACCACTAAGCTTGCTGAAGCCAAATGCTGTGTTCAGTTCTTCAATGATTGCGTAGAGCATAATGAATATCCGACCAGATTTTGGAAACAATTACGCCGTGATCGGATCTATCCCAATAGCAAGACGCTTAGACGACATGCACTAAACCAACGTGATACCGTGCAGTCCAAGATTGCTGAATACGATGGTCTGACGATGAATCATTGAAAGCATTTGCTCACCAGATGGTCTTTTGTTCTAGAGACTTAAATGGGAATTTTCAAGTTTCTTTACACTGTATATACTTGGAAAAGCAAACGAGCTTACGAACCTCCCGACTACGGCGATTGATTATGGGAGGCGAAAGGCCCACAGTAGACGATGACATCGGAAGGACCTTCTCCTGTGAACATGGATCAGTACCCACTGCAGGAATGCAACATGTTTGTAATGTGGCGCGATTATTCATAACGTCACAAAAAGCGTTCGAAGTAGCCATAGGCTCAGCGACATCGTCGATGAAAGCTGGTTTGAGACGATCGATGGTGACGACTTCGCGTCGGCCACCGCGGTCAATCGTGTACATTTTATTCGTATGCTGCAACACTTTTAAGGGTCCGGTGACTGAAAAGGCTACCTAACGCCGTCTGCGTGAAAGACGTGTGAACATGTAAACAGCTCCCCGAGCACTACACTGGTGTCTTCTACGATCCTGGTACGGGCGGACGTAGCTCACACATCTGGTGAGCCAATCGGTCGGTGTAACTTCCGCACTCAAAGGAGGAAGTAAACGGGGCTGGTACCACCAGTTGTCCAGGCAGACGCAGCGTGCAGCCTTAAACTAGCTGTGCTGGCGTTGGGTCGAAGTCGGTTTTAACAATATTTCTTAAGCCTAGGAGGACGAGTAGAAGTGTTTCAAGCCATGAAAGATTTGTGTGCGCACGTAGCGCTGCCTTCAACTGGCGGTGAAAACGCTCCACTATGCCGTTAGCGGCCGGATGATACGCCATCGTTTGAACATGGCAACAGCCTAAATTCCTAAGCAACGTGGCAAAACGTCGACGAAAAATGTGATCCTCGATCGGTGGTCACGATGGAGGGACAGCCGTAATGAGCTACACAGCGCTCCAGAAAAGTTTACCCTACCGTTTTAGAAGAGCAGATATGTATGGGAATCGAGCAACACAGGTCAGTAGTTATACAGAGTCTTTCGAAGGCGGCAGAGTACCTACAAGGTGGACGTGCACGTGAGTAAAACGTGCAGCTGGCCTGGGAAATGTTCCTACTGGGTTTATCGTGTGCTTATACACTCGCGCACTTGACACGGAAGGCAAGCAGCTGCCCAAGTAGGAACGTCACGATTGACATTGCGCCAGACGAACTGTGTGGTTACGAGTTTAACCGACGCAAGAGTACCTGGAAGAGACAAGCTGTACAACGTGTCAAACACCGTCTGCCGAAACTCGCATGGGACGAATAGGCTGCGGCCATGGCTGTCAAGTCGATAGTTGTGCCCGCGTCAGCGGAGATCGCTTGAACTCGAGATAGTGAGTCGGCGACAGTGTTGTGTACACCTGAGACGTCGTATATCGGTCGTAAACTGAGCGATATATTCTATGTGGCGCGACTCTCGAGGAGAGTATCGGTCAGTAGTCGAGCAAAGCAGGTAAGTCAGGGGTTTGTGGCCGGTAAAGACAGCAAAGGAGCGGACTTCTAAAACATGTCGGAAGAGACGCATGGATAAATAACTGACTAATAGTTCTCTACCGAAAGTACTACAACGAGATTCGGCAGATTGCAAATTTTTGGAGAGAAATGACAATGGCTGCCAAGCGTCACCTACCTTTTGTTTTAAGACTGCCCCCACTACCACATCAGAAGCATCGGTGTTGAGTGACAGTGGGATTGTCGGGTCGTGATGCGATATAAAAACTATGTTGGCCATAGCTTATTTCAAAGCCTGGAAGGCGGCGCGTGCTGCAGCAGAAAAATCGAATATCGTAAGATTCCGGAGAAGGTCCGTGAGGGGTTGCATAAGCAAAGCACAACTAGGTAGGAAGGGGCGATAAAAGTTGACGAGGCCGCCAAAGCGTCTTAGCACTTGTAAAAACTCGGGGTATTCAATGATGGTCTTAATGTTATCCTGTAATGGCGCGACGCTTGCAGAAAAGATATGGTGGCCAAGTACACAGGCTAAATCCACAACAAACGAACACATTTCCGCGATGGTCGTCACATCGCGTTGAAAAAATGAGCAAAAAGTTTTCGAACATGGCGTAAATTGCTCCTCGCGTGAGGATCTCCCGATTAGGATGTTGTCGAGGTAGGCATAAGCGAAGTCCAGGCCGCGACATACTTGGTCAATGAAGAGCTGAAAAATTAGACCAAATGGCATGCGCAGAAACTCAAACAAACCAAGTGGAGTCCTCATGGCAGTTTTAGCGATATCCGCTTCTGTTACCGGAACTTGGTTGTCAGCGCGCACCAAGTCGATGTTACTGAAAAGGTGTTTACTTGCCAGATTAGCGGTGTGGTCCATGATATGTGGGATCGGATAGCGATCAGGCCTGGTTGCGTTGTTTAGAGATCGATAATCGCCACAAGGACGCGTCCCCAATGGTGTGTTTTGTAACCATGTGCAGAGGTGATGCCCATGGGCTGTTGGATGGCCTTATGATAAAGATTTGAAGCATGTGATCGAATTCAGCTCTTGCGGCACGTGATTTGTCGGAGATGAGTCGTCCTGCTCGGGCAGTCGTTGGCAGACCACGCGTGAAAATGTGATGCGTGACTTGTCGTGACTAGCGGAAGCTTTGCAGCTGGTCGTACCAGTCGCGGATATTCAGACTGTAGGTTCGCATATTCTGAAGGTACGTCCGCGATTCGGAAAGCAGAAGTGATTATTGGGGCGTCAGTGAGAACGCCTTTAACCCATAATAAGCACTAGTTTAGTCTGAGGTGAACAGCATCAATAAGCAACCCAAAATGTCGGAGTTGATATCGATAATTGCGAAGGGTACAGACGCAACCATGAAGACCCATTGAAAATCTCGGCGGACACTGAGGTCCAGGTTCATCATGCGCAGACCGAATGAAGCTATTGGAGAACCGCTGGCCGCACTTAGGTTGTAAGTAGGCTTGGAGTGCTTGTTGTTCGCAAGGATGACGCTGACTTCCGCCCCCGTGTCGATGAAGAACGTGATGGAAGAATGTCGATCCTTAACGTAAAACAGGCGATTTGTTTGGTTAGTGTCGGACGCGTTAGTCGTGCTAGTATACCGGCTATTCGCTTTCTCTGAAGCGGCCGAGTCGGTTCTAATGCAGGGAGCCTGACAACGTCCAGACTCTGCCAACATATTGACGGTAATACCAACATCCTTCTTCGACGGATTTGGTATTGTCTGACGGAGAATGTGGAGAGAAAATGCTGCGCTATTTTGTCGAACGAAACGTACTCGGTGCAACCACAGACAAGCCGCAATGTACGGCAGCCAAAACATGGTCAGCATCTGGTTGTGGCGCATGTTGCTTCGAAGCCGTCATTGCTGCTATCCTGCTGCGAAGTAGCGCGACTTACTCATATTTAGGGTCAGGTCGGCCTGACGACTTGGAGAAAATATGAGACTCGGTATGTATCGGTGAGAGTACGGCACCGGAGCAACTAGTCGTGTGCTGCGGAAGACGTTTGAACGCAGCGTCTGCCTAGGTAGCCAGTTCTTTCGGGAGCGTA
>OX104069.1:33459527-33482722 GCA_944474145.2 Dicrocoelium dendriticum
TTACCTGTACAAGTGGATTCTAGTACGGTGACGATGACGGAGAAATACGGCATCTTCCTCTGTGTATTATCATTCGTCCGCTATTCACATGAATATGTAAGCGCCATGGTATTGCTCACCAGACTAGGCGAGGCTGCCGCTATCTTTTTGCTACCTAAACTCGGCTCCCTGAAATCGACAAGTAGATTACATGACCATATATCGACAAGCTGAGTGAAATTAACAAGCACGACAGCCGGTCCATCGCAGGATAAAGGTTCAGCAAATCCATGAGCCCATTCGTAGTTTGCGTTCGCGCGCAGTTAAAGAGCGAACTGATTTGTTGATACAGATCTATGCCAGGGTGGCAAATTATTGGGAGTTTTCAGTTCGGATGTAAGGAGTGAATCGTCATCATCATCATCAACAGCAGTACATCAGCCATTTGAACTGATGCTTCGCTGCCATACAACCATGAGGACCTATGAAATAAAGAATAAGAAGTGCGAGAGAAGGAGGGCTTATGTGAAAACCTTAATGCCTCAAGTAAACATTCAGGGTCAAGGCGCCTACAATCTGTGTAGACAACATACCGTCACAAACAGCTGGTTATCGTGCAAAGATAAGGCGGCATCGGTGAGACAGCTTCCTTGCCGCTTCCACTGCCACGCGTCATAATCAGCCATTACCCCACAGATAACTCAGCACCAAACACACTTTAACCAGGCAATCCGATTAGTAGACGGCAGCAGACGCGCCAATGGCGTCCATTGCGAGCCATGTCCGGTAAAGTCTCGAGCTAAGCACAAGGCGAGACGGACCAACGGCACCAAGTTTGCTCCTCAGTGACTTCATTTCCCGCTGCCAAGTCAACTGCTGTCCACCTCGAGCCTTCGCCACTCTACACATGGCACACTAAACAAGGCCCTCCTAGGTAAGCGGTGACCAGGTATAAGTAGCACGTGCCCGAGCCAACGTAACTTATTCAGTGCTATCTGTTGTTCTAGGGAGCTAGCATGATTATCACCACATAGTACTCGCCTAAGCACATCATCGTTGCGGACGCGCTGGTGCCATCCGGCATCAGCAATACATTGCAGATAACGATGATAAAAAGTCGTCTCAGATCTTCAGACCGAAGGGGCCAAGTTTCACTACCATAGAGCAGAACGGCCCTCACTGTGGCCTTGTATACACGACCTTGCAGACGGAGGGAAACTCCCTTCTGTCGCCAAAGATGACGCAGGTTCAAGAAGGCAGCTCTCGCTTTTGCAATGCGTGAGCTCACGTCAGTTTCTATGCGCCCATCATTGCTGACGCAGCTGCCAAGATAAGTGAAACGATCAACCACCTCGAGTTCCTCGATAGCAAGCGTCAAGGGGTCATCAAGTAGCTGGTGGTCCTGCAGCAACACTTTGCACTTTGAAGGTGCGAAGTGCATACTAAATAATGGGACCGCTCCGGACAGACTACTCAGGGTCGATTGTGCCGCCCCAACATCGTTGAAAAGCAAGACGATATCGTCCGCATAATCTAGATCAATTAACTATTCACCGGGCAGCCCTTCAACGCGTACATCGTGAGATTCCGCAAGGGAACACTCCATGATAGAATCCACGACGAAATTGAACAGAAACGGGGATATCGGACAACCCTGACGAACGCCACTTGTGGTCAGAAAGCTATCCGATAGGACATCGTAGACCCTGACGCGGCCTGTAGTGTTCGAGTATAGAGCACGAACGATGTTCATATATTTCGTGGGAACAACCTTCCGCACAAGTATTTTGAACATCATCATTCATCATTATACACGTCAGCTAGTGGTGGGAAAACACCTCCGCTATTGTGCCGCAATACATGAAGGAAATACATACATACATACATACATACATATAATACAATACACAAAGAAAAAATAGATACAACAGTTGGATGGCAGCTGAGCTACCAGCAACGGATACGCATCGTTCCGGTAAGCTACCAGCCAGCTACTAGGCAAAAAGAAAAAAACTTATGTTTCGCCCTAGGAAATGAGACCGTAGATGGAGGGGGAGGCTAAAAGTGATGGGGAGGGACAAAGAAACTCACAGCAGGAACGCCACTGAGGTCGGCTCCTTGCCATGTCAGCAAGTGTATCCAGCCAAATGTGTTCATCGTCTTTTGGACCCCAACCAGGGAGCAGTGAAGCTCCAACCGAAGCTAGCTCCGAAGTGATGGACTGCATTCCTCTGGACCAAGTCGTCGCTTGGCCATCTCTCCTCTTCTTCCACCCACATCCCCGGTGAGCAAACAACGCACGTCGAGGGAGTCGGTGGGCTGGCATGCGTAACACATGGCCGAGCCATCGAAGCCTGGTGCGGGAAATAACGGTGCTGAGCGGTTCAGATCCTTTTCCTGGGCCATAAACAAGGCGTTGAACACGCTCGTTGCTCACGCGGTGTTCCCACCATATGTGAGCCAAACTGCGAAGGCACCGATGGTCGAACGTAGCTAGCCTCTTTATGTCCGCCGATCTTAGGAGCCAGGTTTCGAAACCGTACAGTAAGGTCGAACGTACCGCTGCATTGTACACTCTACCCTTCAGGGCGAGAGTGATGTCGCGCCGCCGCCATAGGTGGCGAAGGTTAGCAAAAGCATTTCGAACATTTGCTATACGGTTTGCGATCTCGTCTTCGATCCCAAGGGCGCTGATACAACTTCCCAGGTAATTGAATTTCTGAACGACTTCTAGCCGATCCCCACCAAGGGTCAGCGCAGGAGGCCAATCTTGAAGGAAAGTTTTGCACTTCGATGGCGCAAATCAAAGCCCGAAGCAGCTGACAGCAAGTGCTAATCTGTCCAGTGCCGTTGGCACGTCTGGGAACTGTCACAGATGAGGGCAATATCGTCAGCATATTCCAAGTCAAGAAGTAGTTTTCCTAGAAGTAGCTCCACACCTTCCAAGTCGTGTCCCGTAAATGCAATCTTCATGACTTCGTCAATAGCTAAGTTGAAAAGAAAAGGCGACAGCGGGCATCTTTGTCTCACACCACTGGAGATATTGAAGGGTGGCGACAGCTTGCCGTAAGCCCTCACTCTGCCCGTGCTACGCAAATATAATGCTTGGATAGTATTTACATATTTCTCGGGCATACCCTTCCTGAGTAGACAATTCCAAAGGGCACATCGATCAACCGAATCGAAGGCACCTCTGATGTCGAGCAACACGACTAGAGTCGGCCGCCAATGAATGAGTCGGTGCTCCAACAACTGACGCAAGGTGAACATGTGGTCGATGTAGCCACGACCCCGACGAAACCTGGCTTGCTGCTCACGAATCTGGCTTTCGCGAGCGCCAGTCAGTCAGAATTATGGAGGCGAGTAATTTGGAGGCGATGGAGACCAGACTGATTCCTCTATGGTTGCCGCATTCCGAGCGCGAGCCGCATTTGAAGATGGAAACAATAACAGAGCAGCTCCAATCGGCTGGGACTGTCTCCTGCTCCCACAGTTTCACTAGTAATTCATGTAAAGCATCAACAAGAGCAGAGCCTCCGAATTTGAAGAGGGCTGGAGGAAGATCATCTGGTCCAGCGGCTTTGTTCAACTTCAACAGTCCGATCTCACGTTCGACCTCTGAGCGAGAGGGTGGATCCAAAGGGACAGCCCACGGAGCAGGGCGATCAGTGACCGGCGAATCGGACAATTCTAGCCGATTAAATTGCTTTTCAAAATGCTCAGCCCAACGCTCCAAACGTTTTGACAAATTGTGGATAGGCTGTCCACTCTCATCACAAATTGTTTCACTAACACCAGGTCTCCTGCTGCCCGTTTCCCATATCAGACGGAATAACTTACGATGGTTGCCAAGGGCAGCGGCCATTTCCATCTCTGACGCACGATGAGACCACCAAGATTCGCGGTCTCTCTTCAGGCTAGCACGGAGTTTCGCCCGGAGCTCTTTGCGAGTTTCATTGTGTTCGCTTCCAGCCGGGATATGCCGGCGAGCGTCGATAAGTTCCAGAGACCGCGAAGAGACCCAATATCCATGTTGACTAATAGACATACCACATGAGGAGTTGCTTGCTGCTAGCAAGATCTGGCGAACCTGTGACTGGTGGCCATTAATTGTCTCCAGTGAGCGATTACTCAACTCACATGTCAGCGTACTTTGATACGCATTCAGAACAGCTGGCTTTGTCAGTTGGCTGGTGTCAATGCGCTCACAGCGTCGTCGTGGGCGTCCGCCAAAGCGCATCCGCCTGTCAGTACATACAATTGCACAGTCGGTGTCCACACATGTGCTCCAAATCGAGCGACAGTTCTGGACACAGCCTCTCCATCGGTAACTGATAGCAATGTGATCAATCTACGCCCAAGGCTGGTTCGAGGCTTGTGGGCGCCAAGTCACCCTCTGGCGGGTGCTGTGTCAGAAGTTAGTGCACGCAAGAAATAAACGAGCATCTTCACACAAAAGAAGTAATCGCTCATCGTTATCATTACGGGAGCCTACACAGTGCTGACCAACCAGATGCATTTCATCAGTGGAAAACTTTCCAACTTGTGCGTTCAGATCCCCCGCCAGCACAACAGTGTCTGTGCTTCTCCTGTGGTGAAAGGGATGGGTCAGTTGGCGGTAGAAGTCGTTCTTTACCGAATCATCGCTACAGTTTGTGGGCGCGTAGGCAGCGATGATGAATAGACACCTATTAGTCCCGCGCGACTTCGAAGCTTTAAACGAGCCAGCCAATCGGACCGCACACATCCGGCTACTGATTAGAATCCAATCAATCAGAGCAGCTTAAGCCCGGGGACTCAGGGCAATGCCAACACCAGCTTGGCCGGTGCTCGAACCTGCATTGTCACCGGATAGGCGCAATGAGAAAATACTGCTTGCGTCACCTGAAGTGGGTCGCAGAATGAGCACAGAGCTCGAGTCTTGCAGGCGGGTCTCTGATAAGCAGCAGATATCGATCGAGAGGGTCTCCAATGTTCGGACAAGTGCTGCCAGTTGACCGGTCTGTAGTAATGTGCGTACATTGAGGCATGCCAATCTGAAGGAAGATCGAGGGCTCCAAATGGAAGCCGATGAACTGGGGTGGACCGCATGGTTGGCCATGGGCTTGTCGACAGGAGAGGAGTGACGCTCCGCGTTCACATGTGAGTTGAAATAAGAAGATAAATGCCTAGCAAAGCATGTTGGGGGAGGGCCAAGAATCGAGGGCTTGAAAACTGAGGGGATATAAGTGAAGTTGGAACGGGACGGTAAGAGTGAAAAAGCATAAGAGGGGGAATAAGAAGACGAGAAGGTTTGAGCAGTAGCATCCAAACCGATATCCACCATGCTCGATGCAGCAGATAGGGCACCGTTGATTATCCTCTGCGGTGGCCAGAGCATCAAGAAACTGTTTGAAGAAAGATTCATTGTACTGCGTGGGCAGGATACTGTCAGGTTGCCCAGGCCTAGATAGGAGAACGATTAGGGTTCTCAACCAAAGCCTTTGGTTCAAAAACCTATCCGCAAGGCAGCGGGTTTGGCACTGGGCTACAAGGAGTTCGTTTTAAGGAATAAGCAGCCACCCTCATTCCAACCCCCAACCTGGAGGACCAGGAGGGTGAGTTTGTCTGGCCTCTAACCATTGACCAATCTGGTATGAGTGACTCTGAAGGTGCAAAAGCACCACCCAGCATAGCTCAATGGATCGCTGAGACACACAAACCATTGCATCATGGTAAGGTGCAGCCTCAATGCGATGGACAGCGGTACGTACAAACAGTTAACTACTTGGATGACTGCCATGCAACATTCGTAAAACTGCGCGAACACTGTTTTGAAAGCCGCATGTTTGGTAATGGACAGCGAGACTTAGTTGATAAAGTACGGCGGTTGATGTGGAAGGATTCGTTGTGGCTCTCTCCAGTCTCTGCACTCCATGACCGATGGTTTCGTCTTTGTTTAGATTCATCAGGTAGAGATAGCCGAGCTGGGAGTGGAACTCGGCGCACAGTAGTTGGCAGTTATCGCCATGATCACTAGGCCATTGAGCTCCTCGAGGTGCTCCAAAACCCGAAAATCTGCTGCGATTGAAGTCCTACCAACGAGGCCGTAAGCAGCGAATATGTGGTATTGCCACGTGCTAAGGATTAAGCCTACGCAAAAAATGTTCTTTGAGTATGTGCACGTAGCTCAGGCAGCAATAAGGCGGAGGATGTGGTACGCTTGCTTGCGTGATGAGTATGTTTGACTTTTAGGGGTTAGCTGTTGATTGAACTCCCCGGTGTGGTTGCACCTGATGTGAATGTTGACAACGTGCCTACCTGTCATATGTGGTTGGCGGCATCCGGTTTCGGATTTCCCTGTCACTGTGGCCAGCCACAGGATGCCCGCGCCTACAGAGGGATCATGGATGGCTAGCGCTGCAACACCCACAGCTCCAAACACACATCCCATATCCAGTGTAAACCCGAAGGAATAAGACCGGGAGGCATGTGGACGGAAGCAACGTTTCATCAACGGAGCCGGACCACACTCTTTCACAGACAAACACAAGCATGCTGTATTCGGGGAATCAAGTGCTAACAAGACGGTGACTGCGCCGTAGTCCGCTCCACATTGAGTGCTTGGAACCGCTCTTCGAACCTTGCACAGCCACAAGGACCGTGCACCCCGCCCCCTCCAGCAACGACCAACTGTCTCCTACAGCCGGTATGGACGAGGTATTGGGTAACAGACAGGTAGGCACTTTGTCAACATGCACATCGAGCGCAGCCACACGGGGGATATCAAACAACAGCCAATCACTTAAAACAATAATATCAAATAAAATAGATCGAATAATGCATACAAGTATGCTAACATAGCTCTTTAATAAATGAGCATATGAAATAAATTGGTTGCCAAAATATCCGCTATAGTTTCAAGACGTCAGAAAATATATTTTAGGAAAACGTCACAAAAACGAAAATGTTAGCAAAGTTAACCACAATGAACTTGAGCGACGTGTGCAGATAGTACGCGTAGGCAATAATGAGACAACATAGCAAACCCAACACCTGAAATAAAGAGATCCAGAATGTAAGCAAGTGGTTAGTAAATCGAATGCAGCATACCTATAAACGCTGCGCCGGTTCTGCCTACGTTCTCTGCAGGACCCGTCGTCGCTTCGGTAGTGGCCCTGAGTGGTTTCGCTCATAGCTCATTAGGCCTGCCTGACTCAGGCAATCGCGACCGCATGTTCTACAGCACCATGCACTTGATGTCAATGGAGTAAAACACATCGGTGCTTGCCGCTTCTTCTCTGCATGCATGAGGCCTTTCTCCTGCACCTTGACAACTGTCTTCATGACCAGATCGCGCCATGCTCACGGGTGAATTACAACGACAGGTGCGCTTTGTGCAATTGCTTCAACAAGTGAAAATGATCAGTTTGAGAGTCGCAAACGAGAAATGTATCATCCATGTAGTGTTGGTAATAATCAAAGGGTGTGATAAGGTGTCTGATAAGTTCACGTTCAACTTTTGAAATTTTTTTTGCAAGCAACGATCCTATTGCAACCGTCCATTTGTCGATAGTATTTCCCAGCATATAGTAACTGCCTATCTAACATGCAACGTAGAATCAGCCCTTTTACACTGCGAATAGGGATAAGAAGAGCAATGTTTCTCTCTGTTAGCTATCCACAGATGAAAGTGACCGTTTCCAACAATGCAACGTTCGTAAAGAGATTCCATATCAAAAGAGAGCATCAATTTTGGATTCACATATAGGTCATCTACCTGTTGAATAAATGAAAATGTGTCACTCACAGCATGACTGGACAATTCTTTGCCTACGGATTCGACGTGTGAAAGCAGCCTTTCTCTCTGCTCTGGCCCGTGGACGCGGGGACATCTGTTGGTGATATGGAAGTGCGGTCCACCTACGACAGTCAAATAAGGTCAACTATCGTTAGTGATGGAATGAAGTGAACCACAGGACAAGAGTGTGAGCGTACGAGAAAATGGGCAGTTATCAAAGTAAGTACATTTGAGGGGGGGCATGAGAGTGAGCACATTATCCGGGTCTTTTGAGGGCACGGTACGGTGCACGAGCACCGATGATGAAAGTTGAATGATCGGAAAAGTACAAGCTAAATGCCAACCGATAGCAAGTTCCAGACGAATTATCCAATCATGGAAGATCCCACTGCACTGCCCTCCAAAATCCCTCTGCGCGTTTGTAGCTTATGGCTGATGCAACTCTGGCTCTCATTCTATGATGCTATCTTACATGCGCTCACAGCTGCTAAGGACTTAAGCTTTGAGAAGCTTTCATCACAATGATAGAAGACGTTTTGCACGTGCTCCTCTTTGGCGCCTCATATGTCATAGGTGCGTTTGGATGAAAGCCGTTCTCCGTGACTATCACCATTCACCCACAACGAGACTGAAAAGGTGCTATCCGTCGTCATCTAGACGGCATAACCGTCTTATGTCCCTTCTCACTACTCTTGACGGAAACAGTCCTTACTAATCCGTCAGCACTGCTTTCACAATCAACGACAAGATATAGCCCACCGCCTCCGAGGCACATTTTCGGAAGCGATTAGTACTACGTCACCAACAAGCAACTCCTTTTCTGGATGCAACCATTTATGTCGTACTTGCAAGGTAGTGAGGTATTCTCACAGCCATCTGTGCAAAAATAAGGTAAGGATGCAGTTCACCCGTTTCTATCGCTTGCTATCTTGCTTGTTGTCTGCGGTTGGACGTTCTAATATTTCGTGCAGTACTTGTGGAAGCAAGTGTGTGGGCCGAACTGAGAGAAGGCTGTCAACCAGGATGTAAGAACATATTCCACGTAACATGGGCACGAAAGATCCCAAGCTGCCGGAACGCTCCATTGTCCAACACATTCTAGACAGCTCCATATGTCAAAATCCACGCGAATCGTTCAAGATAATAAACCGACAGAGCAAACCTCGCCTGCTTCAGTGTGTTGAAGCTTCAGCAATTCGGCGGCCGAAATCACAAGGAGTTCGGTATCAGAGGGGACTCGTCGCGACTATCGTTTGTCAGCGCTACTAAGGGACGATTGTTTAAGATTCGTTCGACTTTAACAAATATGGTAGCAAATGAATCGCCGGGTAGGCTTTGCTGGTTACATACGCTATTGAACACTTTTCGTACCGATCGGATTATCCTTCCACATGCTTCTCCTCGGTGACTAGAAGTGGGTGGATTGAAACGCCATTGTATTCTACGAGCAAGCAATTTTCGATTGATAACCCATTGACCCCGTCCCTGGATGCAGCCCCGTAGTTCTTTCACTGCTGAGACGAAGTTCGTCCCATTAGCGCCATAAATATCGATTGGGTAACCGCGTCCGGTAACGAAACGGATAAGTACTGCAACGAACGCATAAGTAGAAAGGTTATGGGGCCACCTCGAAATGAACAGCCATGGTTTGTAGACAGGCAAATAGGCGACCGAAATGTTTTTCCGTCCCCGGACCACGTTACACGTAAATAGACCTAAAATAACCTATGCCGGTATACTTGAGTGGAAACCACTCTTTATCTGCTCTGGCCCGTGAAAGCGGGGACATTTGTTGCTGGTATGGAAGTGCGGTCCGGTTACAACAGTCTAGACATCGCCTGATGGCCCTATTCACGGGGCCAGCACTATGTAAATACAGTAGCTCGTATAACACTTATAACATGGAAAGCTCCGCGCTGGCTTTCGATTTCGTGATAGTGCCGTATGATCAAGTACACCACGGGTATGTTTGTTCGACAGTAAAGCGCGGCACTTAGTGACCTCAATGTAATTGGTATACCCTAGACGTCCGCACACACACATGAGATCCTTAGGTAACACTGGGTAGAGAGGTCGAGGGGAACTCTTCAGCTGGTAGGGTTTGGACGCGGCATTAAGTGTCAGTAAACTCGAGTTCGCTAGCGTAAACATGAGAAGATATCATCCGAAGAACGTCTGGCTTGCTTTGTTCCAGTTCGCGAACTAGAAGCGGACATACGGGCGATGCCTAAGTAGCCAAACCTTAAAACTCGAAAACCCAGTTGCACATTCAAAAGTTACTTGAAGCTTATCGGGATTTTTGGGAGTAGTTGTAGCATGATGAATCAGCTACCACCGAGGCGAGGTATGCATTATTAGCATTTCTGGGGTGGAGTGGGGGGTTGTTTGCGCACCCTATGGCAAGGATTATCGTTGCAGCTGTAACGAATTTCAGAAAGAAACCTTTATCACGAGCGAACCGTTGGTTTAGAAGCAATAGTCTTATTTCTGCAAGCGGTCGGTTGTCTGGCACAAATCCGCCACGATCGAGCCACAGTAGCGGGATCACGTCGAAACAGTTATGCAAACGCGTCTTTCTTCTAAGCAAAATAAGAACCGCGGCATCCTCAACGGACGGTGACGGCTTACAAGACTCAAAGTCTGGGAACTCGGTGTTGTACATACTTTGTACTTGGTCGGACCAAGAGGCTTTACCTGTCTCTAGATTAGTAGCAATAGCTATAACTTGCTTTTGTGTTTCGAGAAGACTAAATAAAACTAAACTGAGTAAAATCTTGACTGTACAGGGTTTTTTCCGACCTCCTAGCCTCTGCTTCAATAACCAATGGGTTTCAGGCACATAAACTCCGATCAGCAATGGTCCTTATGGTTCCTCGATACTTTCGAAACCCACATCGGTTAGATGACACAACTTGCTCGCTTCCTTGCGAAAGTGAAGAGGGGCGCTTGTCAGCTCCACATTGAAGAACCATCTTTCCAGGAAGAGCGGCTGTACAGCAGCAGTCACAACGGCAGTCAAGGCAGCTACTTCGTAACCAAACTCAACATCTGTCTGCACCACTGAGTTTTTCCTAACAGAAGATACGCAGTCATCGATGCAGCTATCGATTAGTGGCAAACTGTTCATCATTAATTCACGAATAGATCAGATACCATCTAGTTTATTCTCTAAAGCGGCTGCAAACCTGGTCATCTCGACCGCCTGACTAGGTTTGAGCAATTCACAGCGATGACTGAGCTTGAGCTGTGTCACTTCCAGTTCTAATGTAGCCATAATCTACTCTTGTTTTAATTCCGCTAACAAAAGCTGTGGGCGGCCTTAGTGCTAACATGAGAGCTAGGAGGGAAAACAGCACCCAAACTGAGCTGCCTCCTTTGTTTCATCCCGTCCACAAACAATGTCAGGTAAGTAATTGATAGTGCAGGTTCCAACGAATCCAGTGATGGTAATTGAGGTTTTATATATATATATATATATATATATATATATATATATATATATATGTAAGTTAAACAGCTCAAGCTCAGCCATCGCTGTGAATTGCTCAAACCTAGTCAGCCGGTTGAGATGACCAGGCTTGTAGCCGCTTTAGAGATTAAACTAGATGGTATCTGATCTATTCGTGAATTAACAACGAAGTGAAAAGTGAAATAGGACAACCTTGGTGCATGCCGCTGGTGACAGGGAACGAAGTGGGATCTCTGTCGACAGCCACACTAAAAGAAAGAGATATGGTAATGTCATATTATGTCCATCGATTACTTACGAAGATGAGCACCGCAAAGGTGACAAAAAACTTTCCAAGATGAGTTAAAACCTGCTTTTGGGATGCTGCGATAAAAGGCATTATCAGCATCAGCACTCTGCAACAACGCATCACCGCCACACAAGCATGAATCAACAGATATTGCGTTTAAAAAAAGTGAAATGGAGAGACATAAGAGAACAGTGAGATATTTTGAACAGACAATCAAGCTATAAACATTGCCAATACTTAGTAATGAGAGGCTGGCTTCCGCAAGGGGATCAATGCGGCAGCGATGAGAGACTACCTTAGCGACTTCTCTGAACTGCATCGTAAATATAATGTATATTTAATCCGGATTTGAAGCCGGAGCCTCAAGCAAATGTGTCTCGCATGTGACGCACCTCGGTGCAGTCCCCACCATTGTCTCCCTTGCTGGATTTTGATGCAACAATCCTCGGTTGTCATATGTAGCACTTTGCTGGCTAAATGTCCGATCAAAGACGTCATAAAATGATTTGCTCTTACAACTTGTGGTAAATTGTGTTACAGTTTGTCTTCATGTTCTCCGACTCTGGTTTGCACACTCCATGATCAATGTATCCTAAAGTTCACTACTTCGCAATTTTCAACAGATAGCAGTCTGATGCAGTTCGCTGACTTATTCACATACAACGTTTGCATCACGGATTGCCGGCCCTATATTCTCTGTCTTCAGACATGCAATTTTCGATTTGGTTCATCGAAATAAGATTTCAAACCGCAGAGGTTAGCTAACAATCCGGAAAAGCATCAGACGGTGGTTTCGCCATATGGGGACTCGCCAGTGGTGCGCATTCTTCGGTCCCCTGTTTTGGTATCAAAACCATGACCGCTAGTGGTGTGCACCACTATCCAGCGACGTATGCCACTGAGCAATGGGGGACGGTAACTAACCCCCATGAATGAAAACCTAACTGCGATATAGTCCGACCTATGAGATTTCTAAGTCGCATCCGCCTTGTGTTGGTTGTGAAACAGTGCAAACAGCATATTTCTTATTACTAAGAATTTTTACTATCTAGTCTACAGACATCGCTAAGGACAAGTTATTAGGTAAAAAATGGTCGTTGTAAGGGTACACGCCTACATTCTGTCAGCAACAAACCGTCACAAACAGCTGGCTATCGTGAAAAGGCGGCATCAGCGAGATAGCTTGCCAGCGGCGCTCACTGCTCCGCATACTAATCAGTCAATAACCCGAGGATAACTAGGCCATAAGCACACTTTAAACAAGCAGTTCGGCTAGGAAACGACAACAGACAGGTCAGTGGAACCGAATGCGAACCATGTCCTGTAACGTATTGAGCTAATCACAAGGCGGGCAACATGGATTCCAGTGTGGAAGGCAATACGGAACAACAGCACCCAGTATAGCCGTTAATGACTATATTTGCTTCAGCCAATTCAAGCTCTACTATGCACAAAAAGAAAGCTCTCTTAGGAAAGCAGTGATCGATCATAAGCAGCACAAGTAATGTTAAGTGTTTATTTGCTGGGGTTGCATCGATCAAATCAGCACCCTCGGCAAACTTCTCTAACTCCGCATGTCCACCGACGGCCGTTAATCGTTGTAGTCTTGGACAACAAAGCGGCATTTGATTCAGCAGACCGATCTGCGTTGTGACACTCTTTACTAAGGAAAAACGTGCCAGAAAAGTTTGCAAGCATTCTGAAGGAACTTTACAGTCACAGTCAGGATTTACGACAAGCTCTGCTATTCATTTGCTGTAACCAGCAGCGTTCACCGTGGTTGCCCTATTTCAGCTTTCCTTATTAATGTTGTCCATCGATTAGTAGAGGGCGTCAAAAACTGCGGTATAGAGCTTCTACCAAGTGACAAAGTAGCGGTGCTAGAATAAGCTGATGATATAGCATCGCTTGTAGACGATGCACAAGCCGACAAAATGGTTTTAAACCGCCTACGGACGGATTCGTCTAAGTATGACCTGTATTTCACTTGTACGGGTGTGAGACCTGGCAAATTCGCGCTGAAAAGGTAGAACGATTATCAGCTTTTGAAAATCGTTGTCTGCGTAGGACTGAATATGTGTGGTAGCAACATCACGTAGGCGAAAAGGAAATCCGAAACCAAGTGCCTGGAGCAAACAGTATATGCCTTGAAAATTCTTTTCACCGAGACAGTGCATTGGCTCGACAACATATTGCGCATGCCAGCCAATAGCCTTCCTAGTCGAGTGTCAGTTGCGATCTCCGGAAGCAGGTGGAAAAAGTAGACAAGCACTGACGTGGAGTAGGAGCACGAAAAAGTAACCATAAGACTAGCACAAGTCTAATCGGTCCGGATTGGAATCACAGTGGTTGGAAACGATGAATGAAATGGTGCGCAGCAGACACCAGCGAGGACAGCGTTGATCAAAGCAACGTCTATTTGTTAATGTCCAACAGCATAGAAAAACTCCAACAAAAACACGCAAAACAGCGTATACAAAGGTCGGGGTTTACAGCAAATTGCTATGACAGGAGAATGGCTAGGCAGAACACAAAGAGAGTAGTCAGGGACAAAAGCTTCTATAGACCACTTTGGAGTAGGTGATCCCCAAAAGCAACAGCGGTGGATTTTTGCAACTGTGTGTCGACTGCAATATGTTATCAACAAGTTCATATCGCGCCATCTGGCGCCCTCTGAATTTCTCGATGGCATGGAACCAAACAAATTACATTGCCATCAGTTACAGATGGCGTACATAAGTCCGAAACTGTCGGTCAAATTGTACAACGTGTCTGGATTCCGACTATGCTAGAGCACGCGTACGCCTGACGCCCACTGTTCAAGCTTGAAAGAAGCGCACAACTCTTAACCTTCCTAACATGAAGTCGTAATCCACAGTTCTACAATTTTATGACAGACCAGCCCAGCAACTGTCAGTGATGAATGAGGTTGGTTAGTCAAACGCTGACTGGGAACACCTCATGTGTGCCATGACCAACGTTTTGAAGCCAACAGTGCACTCAACTTGAGTAATCCTACATGTGGACAGATTTTCGGGGCATCCATCAGTTCGACGGTTTCAATGGGCATAAATATCAGCGTGTACGCAACTCTGAAACGACGTCTAACAAAGACTTCGAACTGACCGGCAACAAAGGTTGGTGGTATGTTCGCGTAAGATGGAGAAAGCAAGTGTCACTGGGAACAGCCGAGTGCTATTCCAAATAATCCGGAACCACAGTTCGGAAAAAGACATCAGTTAGTAAAACAATAGCCAAGAAAGAGGGACAGTTGATCCATTCGCAGATCCGTGTCCTACGTTGTTGGGTATAACATTGTAAGAGCAGTACAGTAGGCCAGGTAAAACATTACCGCTTGCGGAATCAGTTTAGCTGATGTGGGAAGATTGTGTCAATTCTCCTACTTCGAAAGGGATTCGAGGTAAGCTCGCAGTCGTGAAACAAACAAGACCCCTAGACTTGATGACCATTATCCATCGCTGATATATGTAGATGACACTTTGTAGACTGGAGACTGGGACACTGGAGAAGTGTCTTCAGGTTGGTGACTGTATGCTAGGTGCCAAACTACAGCGTACTCTGCTCGAAAATCCTCGACGAATTATTTGTAAGTCTGCTGCCTGCGAACTTAACACGGGTATCATCCTTCGACGACTTACTGGTCCCGTAAGAGCAGAATCACTGAAAACAAGGTTAGCTTTCGTCCTTACTCTTCGTCAAGTGTTAGAGAAAAGACCCACTTACATACGACCAACTATAGTGGTTTGTCTTGACTAGAAATTCGCATTTCACTCTGCTGAACGCACCAGTATGCAACACCGTGTATCTATGAAAGGCGTGCCAGCGAAATTGCTCTCTCTATCCTGACTCCACAGACCGTGTAAGGGTATAAGAGAAGCTGTTCCTAGAGCTCCGCAGAAAAAAACCGGGGTTCGCCCGAGTTGTCCTGCACCCAACGTTCACTTCAAATAACTCGGTTCATTCAATCTTCCGGAGTAGAAGTTCCACTAGGTGACCGACTGACAAGCAAGGAGTATGCGGATTACCTAGTTCTCCTTGGGTCTGATAGAAAGGCTATGAAAAGACAACAGGATGGATTCGTGAGTAGCGCCACACCCTTCGACAAGTGCCTCGCATTCTCAAATTGCTATTGCAGGAATGGTATGCTACAATGCAGGTTCGAGCGATCACCGAAAGGCTATAGAAGGTTGTGGAACAGTTCACTTACCTTGGTAGCCGCGTCACCTCTAGTAGTCACATCAGTGAAGAGTTGATTTCGTGTATCAGTAAGGTCCGCGTTGCTTTCGAAAGGTACGACCATCTATGTAGACAGCGGCCTAGTAGGATATCCTTGAAAGGTTGGGTATTTAAGGATGTTAGAATATATATATATATATATATATATATATATATATATATATATATATATATATATATGGGCGGGAGAGCCTATGGTACGCTGAGGCTTGTCGTGGCTAGATCCGGACAGAGGGTCTAATCTGCCAGTTTCCTAGTCTAAACCCCTTGCTCTTCGGAGGTTAGGAAGTAGTCGATGGCCCTCTTCCTGTAAACCTAGCCATTGGAGACAACAGGTCTACGGGGTATAAGCTCACAGCTCGATTGGCGTAGAGCACAAACGTCACGCAGTGTCTGACGGTGGGAGGGCACTTCCGGGTGCTCAATGGTTTGCTACCGCTCGCCTCAAGCCAGGCAGCCCCTGACCAACATCAGGTGCTCGAACGTGCGCACTCTACTGGACCGGAACTCGAATGAGCGCCCCGAGCGACGCACTGCACTAGTCGCGATGGAACTGGCGCGCGACAACATCGATATTGCGGTGCGCAGTGAGATCCGGCTCGCTGAGCAAGGTAGGTTGCATGAAGTTGGGCCGGCTATACGTTCTACTGGGTGGGCAATGTCGCCTCAAAAAGCACGTTAGGCGTGATGCAACGATGTGGAGAAATGCTGTCGGTCCGCATGGCATGCGTTCAGCGAATGCGAACGGTGACAGGCTGCTCTCACTGTGTGCCACTCACGGAATGACGATCAGGAACACTCGGTTCGCCCTGGGTGCGAGTGATATAGCAACTTGGATGCACCCACGGAGTCGTCACGCTCACCTGCTCGACTATGTCATCGTACGTCAGCGTGATATGCGTGAAGTGCGCATGACACGTGTACTGCGTGGAGCTTAGTGTGGCACTCATCACAAATTGGTGCGGACCAAACTTTACATATATTTTCGTAAATCTATCTATTGCACTGTGTGTGCACTCCTGCCGTGAAGCGGAGAAGTAAATTTAACATTCTCTCCCTCGGTACAGTGGAGAAGCGTATTGAGCAGGAGAAGGCGATGGCTGCACGCCTGTGACGTAAAATGCACAGAAACAGTGAAAGACCTGTGGCAGCATATAGGTGACAGATGCTGCTGAGTGAACTGCGCATCCGCGTAGCGAAAGCAGCGGCGTAATTCGAGAAACTTGAGTACCGAGTATCAGCAAACATCATCTTACCGTCGGCACGAAATTGATGGTCTACGAATCTATGGTGCTGTCTGTTCTGATATACTGGATGACGAGTCGGCGAGATGTGCGATATCTCGAGCCGTTCCATGAACAGTCTGCGACGGTTTCTGCGCATCGGTTGGTGCTACAGGGTAGCAGACACGGAGGAGTTGCGCCGAAATGGAATGTATGCAGCGGACTGCATATTATGTTGAGACACTTGAGGTGGCACAGTCAAGTGTGGATGGATTCGACACGGATACCGAAGGTGTTATATGGTTAACTGAGTGTTCGAGAGCGGCATGCGGGTAAACCGAAATTATATTACCAGGACATGATCAAAGTGAGCCTATCACGTTCTTGTCGGCATGATTGCAGGTCATGAGACTCGAAGGAAGTGGATCGGCGTGAATAGCGCGATCCGATCATGAAGGATGTTGCCGAGGTGTGAGAGAAAGCCCTCATGTATGCGGAAAAGAAGCGGGAGGTGCAGAAGGGACAGGCGCCGATGGGCTGTACCTCATCGAGGTCGAGCGCATGATGCTGTAGCACATGCGGTTGTGAGTGTCTAAGTCAGGTAGGTTTAGTAAGCCACATGAGGGACTACTCAGAATCAGCATCGAAACGACGACGGTTGCTTCTGAGAACGTAGGCAGAATCGGAGCAGCGTTGGCAGATACGCCCCATGCGATTTAGTAACGGCATGATTGCACGCCGAATTTCTATATTTCAGGTGCTCAGCTTGCAATATTTTATAAACGATAATTTTGTTATTCCACCAACATGTCTGTCTGAATAACCTTTTTACTTACACATGTCGTTTAATCAGATGGTGGTTCGATTCGCTAACTTTTCGCGTTTGTGGCATTTTCTAAATATCCTTTTTCGATATATTGAACTTCTCGCGATTTGTTGATAACCAATTTATTGCATATGCTCATTCAGCGAATAGTTAAGTCTGTGTATCTGTATGCTGTATTCGATAACTATTATGTGATATTGTCATTTCCAACGATGGGCTGATGTTTGACATCCCCGGGGTGGCTGCGTTTGATGTGCTTGCCGACAAGATACCTAACTCTCTAACACCCTCCGCCGCGATTACTGCCTCCAGGAGGCAGTTAGTCGTTGCTGGAAGAATGGGGTGCACGGCAGCTGTGCTCGTGTTAGGCTTAAATAGTGGTTCCATGCACTCAGTGTACAGCGGACTACAGTCCAGCTAACGCCTTGTGTGCCATTGATTCCCAAATACAGCGCGCTTGTGTTTGCCTGTAAAAGAGTGTGGGCCGGCTCCGTTGATGAAACGTGACTCCCATCCACATGCCTCCCGGTCTTATTCCTTCGGGTTTACACTGGATATGGGATGTGTGTTTGGAGCTGTGGATGGTGCAGCGCTAGCCACCTGTGGTCCCTCTGTAGGTGCAGACGTCCTGTGGCTGCCCCGTGGAGGCCTCAGTGAAAGGCAAATACGGAACCGGATGCCGCGAGCGATATATATATATATATATATATATATATATATATATATATATATATATATATATATATATATATATATATATATATATATATATATATATATATATATATATATAAAGGTCATAGCGACCATGATTGCGAAGTTATGGCCATGTCTCGTGGGAACACAGAGTGAACAATGCAGTTGTCCGAGAGTTGATTATTGAAAAGATTCCTTCTGATATTATTTTGAAGCGGGGCTGTGCGGAACTAACGCAAGCATGCGAACGCAGCAATGGATGCTGGCCGAGGGACCCAAGAGCAATAGAGCACATCAAGCTGTTAGCATGGAACGTGAATTCTGGCAAGTGTACAGCACATCAATCAAGTAGTTGAGACAAACCTCTAGCGAGTGGGTAATCAACAGACAGGCACACAAGCACATGTAGGGACAGTCAACGCTAGGCGTGTATCTTGGACTGGCAATAAAGACACAGACGCCACAGGCCACGCACGAGTGTTTGATGAAGGTTAACCCTTTAGGTTGGCTAGGGCATGTTTTCCGTATGGCTGTTTACCGGTTTTCGTGGCTTGTATTACACACTGTTGCTGCATCGGGGCACAAGGCGAGGTGACCGGAAGATGAAGAGGCATTCAGTATTTGACCACCCAACGTAGCGAGAAGTCTCCGAAGGTGGTGCAGTATCACTGTTTTCTACTAATATCACCAAATGCCAACTGTGGAGATATAAACAAACAACAACCCATGACAGAGAGTGAAAAACCATGCTCTAAGATGCCGGTCCGCAGCATCATTCAACACGTGTCTAAAATAGCGAGGTATCACTATAAGAATGCATCCAGGTAGACCCTAATAAGTAAATTTCGTGGGGCACACCAGACAGGAGGTTAATAGACAACTTCGTCGGCAGGGCAGTGAAGACTGGTGCTAGGTGCTCAATGGTTGGATATTCTATTCACTCACTTGAACGGGGTCTGAATGAACAAACTTTAAATGTCTTTGGAGATCGTTAATTCGGTAAAAAGATCTCTTGCAGTGTTCACACATATGAGCTGGTAGCACTGGAACAGAAAACAGAACACCGAATGAGAGAACAAGCAATGTTGCAGTAAAATGACTAAGGGAATGCAGTGTATAGGTTACAAAATTTGTGATCAAAATCCGAAAGAAGGTAGATATTTCTAACTGCATCTGTTTACAGTATTGTTGCAATCTAGCACAGATTTTTACTACATACAACGGTTTCAGCATTATCTACAGTAGAATGAAGTCAGGATAGAAACCAGCTCACCATTACGGTGCGATATGATGACACATTTGCACTTCAACTAGCAAATGAATGGCTACGAAATGTCCCAGAGGTCCATTTTGATGAGCTCGTTGAGTGTGGTTGGATTGCGACGCGCCGTCGCAATGTGGACAGCGAGTTGCACTAAACTGAACTTCTATCAAAATTATCACTGGGATCTTAACTGATGACAAGTAATTATGCGTACACATCGAGTAGTTCAAAATAACCCTCCAAGCAATCAATGACAGTTGTGTCCGTCGTGACCCTGTGGCTAAAGGGGCGGGAGTTCCAACAAACATTCCAATGGCTCCGGGTTCGATGAGATCGAATAAAGTTGAAACGCATGGTGGAGTGTTGTTGGATAGGCAACACCTAATATCTACCTGCATTCTAAAAACACATTAATGTAATCCTGCAAGTTCATCAATATTCCGGTTAGAAAACCACTGCGTATGTGACTGGAGTGTCTAGCGGGTGGATGGATCGCAGTACGCAGCGTCAATGATGGGGGTAGAGAGTTACGTTGAAGTGAACCCAGACAAGTTCCATCATTGGGCATGTAAGGGAAGTAACTAGCAGTTCCAGCAAAAACCTAGCAATTGCGAATTAAACAGATTTAGAGGTTCATTAGCATCACGTCAAGCAGGGAGCTGTTACTGTCGTCGGCATGGTTATTGCCACTGAAGATACGTGATATCACAAATGACCAGTGAAAACATCAAACCAACCAACGCTGACAAGTACGTGCTCACCCGAATGAACAAATCTGAGGTGTCTCCGCAGGCTGAACTTCCCGTCGAACGATTCGCCGCAATGTTCACAAATATTGAGACATTTTTCTGTGGAAGGAATAGAAAGCGATTAGTACAAGAAAAATGTATCACAACTAAATTCAAACAGACAGCCATCAAATGCCCGGGCAAGCACTGTGCGGCCGCTTCATCCCTTCGGGAATCGCCCGCAATGTGCATTATAACTAGCCCCAGTGTGGCTAGAAGCAAACACTCGTGTTGTCAGCGATGTTAAGGCCACCGACGTGAGTAAGCTGCTCAATTTGAAATAGCGCCGTCCTCTATAAATTGACTTCACGGTATTGTTGTACAGAGGACAGGGTAGCCCTCTCACCGAGCGACGAAGTTACCAAATTTGATGACTATTACCTTAAGGTAAAATAAGCAGCCATATCGGCGTACTGATGTCAGGGAAGTAGTATAAGGAGTTGAAAGGTATAAGTAGATCATCAAATTTAGACTGTCACGTTCGAACCATCGTTACGGGAATCGTCATTAGTTGGAATTCCATCTGACACCAGACAGACAAGCGATAAATGGAACGCGAAAACGGCACAGCGGATGATCACTTAGAATAGATGTATGCAAGCTATATTATACCAGCGACAATTACAAAACGCGAGAAATCGTCATTTGAATAAAGATTTGCGGTGAACGAGAGTCTCGCAAGATCAGAAAACAAGAGAGAGTGGTCCAAAGGTTCATTATGCAATCATTCGGAATCTTGGTGGACAATGCACCAGGACTCTATGCATGGTCAGCAGAGATAAAAAGTATTTAAAGAGGACAATTAAAAACTGCAAGACAACGGATTCGCAGACTGATAATGCAATGGGCACGTGATGCACGCGTGTGGGGAAAAGGCTAAATGAAACAGGGAGAGCACCTGCTCAATCGACGGTGCCCACAGAAAAGCTGAGGGGCCACGGGCTTCAAATGGCTGTTCTGTATTGCTTGCATCAACATCAATCGTCTAACAACGAGAAAAGAGGACTAAAAAGAGAACACTGGCTCTCCAGTGCATGCAGTTTTTAATTTTTTGAGTAGTCCATGAAACAGCACTCTTCGATTGCTTTCCGCATTCCCGAGAACTGGAGTATAACATGCTTCTACTGTCGAGTTTAAAAATTCTATCTGGCATGGCATGCAGGACCGTCCTAACAAAAAACAGGTTGTGACTTGCAGACGTAGTTCCTGTTACTCAACTATATACCTCGTTGTTAAAAGAGACCGTAAATGTTGAGTGGAAATACACTGGGTCCGGTATGATGGGGCCACATGTCCGTGATCCAGCAAAGACATGTATCTCCAATTCAGTAAATTGCGCGCACCTACAAAACTCGAACAACTCTCTCAGTTTTCCGGCTATCCAATCAGCAAACCGTGATTAACCGCAAATTCTTACAAGACTGCATCTGCGTTTGGCGCGCACATGACTGCATGCGGAGGCATCGAGTTCACTCTTCACTTCGGTTGGTGTGTGTATGTGACAGACTGGTGCGAACCAGGATAGCGATCCTAATGCTGTTCGAGTTTGTTAGGGCATTAATGCAACTGAGTAAGGCGACCCCAAATAACACTGCGTGACGGCTCGTCTAGGGATGAGACAAACAGAACACATGAGCCAGTTCGCACGATATGCTGCTAGGCTGCGAGTGCGGACAGACAGACAAACTTTCCGGCGAAAACCATAGCTTGTATATAATTGTGCGTACGCCAAACGCAGGTGCAGTCGTGTGCATATTTGCGGTCAAACGCAGTTTGTCGAAAGGATGGTCAGAAAAAGAAAAGAACAGTTCAAGTTTTGTAGAAGCGCACATAATGCGGAATTGGAGGTGCGAGTCTGCTGAATTATGGAGGTGTGGTCCCACCATAACGAGCACACTGTAGAGATCAAGCGTTCCCGGTTTTCTTTAATGGGCAGAGAGGACCCCATCATATCGTGGTTCAGTAGAAAGAAAGATGGGGTAAATCTGGGCATCAATTTTACAGTGTTCAGTTCTACTGGACGTATTCTATTCTCGGTGTACGGTCGATGCAAAGGTTGACGAGAATTCTGCTCATGCGATGCTGTCACCCGGTAGACTGCATCATAAGTCTGCAAATCGATGTTGAAGAGACGGTAGACAGTATTCATGAGAGCGTTAGGCCTATGCTGTAAAGCAATTCTTCAAAGAACTAGCATGTACATGTCATGTACATCCCGAAACTTTAAGCCAGAATGAGTATGTTAAAGGGTTAAGGGCAAACTGCGAGTTAACCGTTAGCTTCATCCATATGAGCCTTGTCCACATCCCTTAAAGCTAGCACGAAACACGGAGGGTATGTCTGGCGCAGCAGGTGGGCAGTGTCACTCATCCAAGGTCGAGCTGTACGGATACAGACATGCCGCAGCTGTCTGCGATCAAAGCGAAGAAATAACGATCAGAAATGTTTGAACGAACTGAGTGTACCACTGGAAACCATGTCCCATACGTGTGCATCACCGGCTTTGAAACAAGGAAGTTGTGTTGAATCGCAACCATATACAGATTAAACTGTGTGACCCGTTTAAAATGCCAAACATGACCAGAAAGCGGGGCGTGGTGACCACCATTGGTCACAACGGTTAC
>OX104069.1:33482730-33687042 GCA_944474145.2 Dicrocoelium dendriticum
CGTGTAGCTGTTCATACTTCAATGCGATTAGCTTCACGCACCCCGTTCTTGTTTCCATTCTGCTAACAGCATCTATTTATAGTTCTTCATTTTCGCCACTCTGGCGACGCGATTCGTGGCAACTGCATCCACAGCACTTTGGTGCCCTGATCATGATGTGTCAACTGCACTAAACTGAACTGAAACAACCGGGTAATCTTTAACTATCATAGAGTATTTAGAAAAGAGAAATTCCAGATAGAACTTGGCTCACTTAACAGGAAAGCAAAATACTAATAAGTCGTTATTATTCCTAATGTGAAAGATCTAGTTGAAAGTGGTGCTTTTCTTCCACAGTGCTTCTTTGGAAGCTAGTTTTCAGTCTACTGGCGTGCCCATCATAACTGTGTTTTAACATTACCTTTGATACAAATACGGACACATCGAAAACTTGTTTCTCACGTGTACGTCAGTCTGTCTACTTGAATGGGAACATAGCTGCGATGAAATAACAGCAGTTGTGCATCACGTGTAGGTTCGTCCGCAAACGCGATGTCCATTTTTTAAAAACCGTGGTAGACCCTGTACGTAACGATAACTTCGCTGCTACGGCTAAACATCGGTCAGTACAGAGCCTACAGGCATCCAGTTTTCCGCGAAACATTCTGTCCTCAAACACTGACCAGAATGTATCGATCGTTCAAGTATCCCTAGTCTGTGCCTCATCGCGTGAAGCGCTGTGCAAGTTGTGGTACGCAGACGCCGCACTTTGCGCGTAGTGCATCGTGTGAGATCCGATTGGATCTCCGGACTGCCGTTAGAATTCCTCGGGGTTTTCTCAGGGCGCGCAATGTGCGGCAATTCACGGTGCGTCCATGACAATCGGTAGATACATCCCAGCCACAGTGTATAGTGGACGACTATCTGATTTGGAACGCGCTGCGACGGACCCTCAATCAAGTATGGTGGTTTTCCTTCGCTAGAAATCCGCCATGGACTCCGATAAAAGTACCAGTGTGTAGCAGTCTATCCATAAAGGGTGCGTCAGCTAAACCCCATTCCATTCTCTTTATCGCGACTCCAGAGGCCGTGTAAGAGTATCGGGAACGTTGTCTCCCGAGCTTCTCACGACAAGTGTGGTTCGCCAGAGTTGTCATGTTTCTACTTTTCACTTCAGGTAACTCGGTTCTGTCAGACTCTACCGGAGTGGAAGTTCTACGAAGTGACAGACTAAAAAATCTTGATTAGGCGGATGACATACGTCTCCTTGGGTCTAACGCAGAGGCTATAAAAGCAATGCTGGATGGACAAGTGCGTAACACAAACACGATTCGACATGTGCCTCGCGCACTTCTCCGGTTCTAGCTATCGCCGAACAACCGTGTTAAGTAGTGGATCGGTTTACTTACCTCGATAGTTTTGCCACCTCCAGTGGTTAAATCATTGAGGGGCTGATTTCGTGTAGCAGGAAAGCCCATCTGTCTTTCTATAGGTTTAACCATCTATGAAGAAGGCGGCATATTAGCCTAGCGCTATAAGGTAGGCTGCATCACGCCGCTATAAAGCCGGCGTTATTCTAAGGACTAGAGACTTGGCCAGTTCCCAGTGAAGATATTAGACACTTGGACGTGTTTGACTACCGGTGCTTGCGAAGTATGGCTCACATCTGGTTGGAGCACCGGGTGAGCAATACTGAGGTGCGTCAGCTGGCTTAAGGCAAGTATGCTTATGGTACCTCACATAAGTGTTTGATGAATCTTAATCGCTTACGTTGGATAGGCCATGTTCCCCCTATGCCCGTTGACCGGCTTCCAAGGCGTGTATTATAAAGTAAGTTGGGTGAAACCGCGAAGTGGCCAGTCCACCACGTGGCATAAAAGGCGTGAAGAAATCGATTGAGACTTGGTCAGGCTAGTGCGCACGGTGTTCGTGGATGGGGTCCCCGGGATGGTCCACACCAGTAGTAGAGGACCCAACCAGACATGGCGTAGTTTCGCAATCAGTGACGCTCCTGTATCGGTTTCCAGCATCTAACTACTTATCTTCACTCTATCTGAATGAGTTTGGCGCAATTAATCCATGTTGACACCGATTTCTTTCCACGTGTATTTACTCTCATTGTCTTTTCGCTGCTATTTATGACTACATTGTTAATGTGAGTCACGGCGACTGGATTCACAGCACATCGGTACCCGGATACGCTGTTCAACTGTGCTAATTTATTTGGGCGGTTAGTGCAACGCACAGAAATGATAGACAGCGAAACTGGACATTCATGTTTCTAGGCACAAAGAAAACAAAAAACGGTCGAAAAATGCAATTAAGCTTGGACTCACTCAAGTGGACGGACGCTACGTGATACTGGAGATGAGATTTTAGATAAAAAGGTTTCTCACAGTAATCACAGGTGAAGGTTCCTTGTTCTGAAACAGAAAACAGAATATCATTCTCCGTGAAGAGGTTTAAAAACACCTTGGCTGCAGTCAATAATGGATTGCGTGATTTATACCTTAGTTTAGGTTTGTGGTAATTTGGATAGCAGCAAAACCTAAGTAGGAAAAGGAGCTAAAACTGAACAAGCGGGTTCGCTAGGCCAAGTTCTACGTGGAATTTCTGGACGAATTTGAGCGTTACGTCCACAACCACAACTAATTGAAGGTAGAAAGAACAACACTCGAGGTGCAGTGCTTAGGTACAAATTTTGTCACAAACGGCTAGATCTAGAAGTGTAGCTTGAAAATCTATAGAATAGGTGGACGATTTAGTGCCTACAAGCGAATTAAATGCTGAAATGACTAAGGAGATCCTGGTTTATTCAGGTTAAGAGTATTTGACTCCCACACACAGTCAGGAAGCTGCAGACTAGAGAGCACTTGGACAGGCTAGAAGCATCGAAGAAAAACGAGGAGATTATACTACCGCAAACAGACAAAGGCAAGATTGTTAGTATGAAAAAAATCGAATACTTCCCTAAGATGAGCGTATTACTTTAGGACCCCACTAAGTTGGTGAAACTGTTCAATGAGAAGGACAAAATCAAGTTAATCAGTTGTGCATGCAACTCGAGTCAAATGAAAATCTGGCGTTCCTGGATGTCCACACTGTCACGTTGACCAGATGGCGGGTGCAAATTAGAATCCACAGGATAGCGGACAAGGAGGGGCCAACATAGGTACTTTGATAGCTCGCAAACCATACGAAAAAATAGAACATAGCCCGGTGTCTTTTAAAAAGACCGATGAAATTATAGCCCAAGAACACAACTAAGGTAAGTGCTCTGTAATAAGGTGTTGCTTAACAAAGGATATCACAATGCCTACATGTACAGAAATATGGAACTGAGAGTGTAGTGGCCAAACCACCCACACTAGGAAACAAACCCCTCTACTTATTGTCGTTCTCTCTTAAACCCGTTAGCTGAGCATGAGAAACACACTTCAGCTAAGGTGCCGCAATACTAAATAAAAATTTACACTACAATGAATTCAAAAGGCAAGTAATATAATGTTAAATGTCATATTATGCACTTCGCAAAAGACCGTAATAGGAGGGGAATCCGAAGGGGAGGGTTGGACAAAGAAACTCACAACATAAACGCTAATGGGGTCGGCCCTTCGCCATATCAGCAAGTGTGTTCAACCAAACGTGTTCATCAACCTTAGGACCCCAGCCAGGCAGTCGGGATGCACAAACTGACGCCAACTTCGAAGTGAGGAGTTTTCATTTCTCTCGATCAAGGCATCGATTGGCCTTCCCTCCTCCTATTCCAACCGCCCCCCCTGGTGTGCAAACAACGCACGTCGCGGGAGTCGGTGTGCTGAGATGCGCAGCTATCGGAGCCGTGTATTGCGGCACAGTAGCTGAGGTGTTCCCCACCTCTAGCTAACGTGTATGATGATGATGATGATGACCAAATACGTGACGCCGATCACATACATTGCTCACGTAGTGCTCCCACCAGACATGAGCTAAGCTGCGAAGGTAGCAATGGTCGAACGTGATCAGCCTCTTTATGTCTGTCGATCTGATGGGTCGAACGGACGGCTGCATTATAAACTCTGTATTTCACGGCTACAGTGCTGTCGCGTCGCGCCATAGGTGGCGAACATTGGCAAAAGCATCTCGAGCTTTTGCTACACGGTTCGTAACCTCATCTTCTTTCCCACTGGGGCTAGTATAGATGCCCAGGCACTTCATTTCATGAAAGACTTCTAGCTGATCACACTAAGGCTCGGTGCAAGGGTGGGCCGATTAGGAAAACGTTGAATTCGATGGAGTAAGGCATCAGTAGTATGCAGGTACCCAGCACCGACGCTTCGCTGCCGCGCAATCACCACCGGTCGCATGTGGGCTAAGCATACAGTGAGGGTCGCCCTGCTCCTAAGCAGGCTCGAACCCCGCCGTCAGATCATAAGACAAGCTCGTCATCTTGAGGTTACGGAGCAAAGCATAGCCCAAAACGATTGACAGCCAGTGCTAATCGGTCCAGCGCCGCTTGGCACGTTTGCGAGCTGTCACAGATAAGGGCAAAGGCATCCGTAGACTCCAAGTAAAGAAGTCGCTCACCAGGAAGTAGCTCCACACTTTCTAGGTCGTGTCCAGTGAACGCCGTTTCCATGACTCCATCATTAGCGACGTTAAAGAGGAAAGGTGACAGCGGGCAACCTTGTCTCACATCGCTGGAGATATTGAAGGGTGGCGACAGTTTGCTGTAAACCTTATTGTGCCTGAACTATGCGCGTACAGCATTCTGATAATGTTTACGTATTAATCGGGCACATATTTCCGTTGCAGACAGTCCCAAAGGGCACATCGATCCACTGAATCGAAGGCCCCATTGATGTTGAGAAACACGACTACGGTGGGTCGCCAATAAAAATGTCGGTGCTCCAACAATTGACGCAAAGTGAAGATGTAGTCGATGCAGCATCGACATCGACGAAACCCGACTAGCTCCTCACGAACCTCGCTTTCACGAGTGGCAGTCAGTCTGTGGAGAACGATGGACGCAAGCAATGTAGAGACAAGTGAGATCAGACTAAGCCCTCTATGACTGCGGCATTCAGAACGGAGCCTCCCTTGGAAACTGGGACTATGACGGAGCGGCTCCAGTCTGTCAGGACAGTTTCCTGCTCCCAAAGTTTCACTAACAACACGTGTAAGTCAACTACAAGAGCAGGTCCTCGAATTTGAAGAGGGCTGGGAAGATACTATTTGCCCCTGCGGCCTAAAGTAATTTCTTGTCTCACGTTCGATTTCGGTGCGTGTGGGTGGATCGAAGGAGAGGGCCCACGAAGAAAAGCACTCAATACCCGAAAAAGAAAGTGATAAATCAGATTGGTCAAATTGTCCTGCAGTGTTAGACCCAACGCTCCAAGCATTTTGACAAGCTGTGGATATGCTGTCCACTCTCGTCGCGTATGCTATCGCTAACACCCGGGCTCCTGTTGCATGTTTCCCGTAGCATACAAAATAATTTACGATAATTACCAGCGACAACAGCTGTTTCCATTTCCGATGCATGATGAGACCATCACACTTTGCGGTCTCTCTTTAGGCTAGCACACAGTTTTCCACTGAGATTTTTGCGAGTCTCACTGTATTCGCTTACAGCCGGAATAAGTCGGCGAGCATCCATAAGTTCCAGAGCATGCGCAAAGAATCAATGCCCAGGTTGGCAATTTGATTTGCCACTTGGAGATATGCCGGCTGATAGTAACGTTTGACAAATATGCAACAAGTGATCTTTGACGGTGTCCAAAGGTCGCATACTCAGCCCGGATACCAGTATCCTTTGATACGTATTCAGAACACCTGGCTTCGCCAGCTGACTGGTGTCTATGCGGTCATACCGACATTGCGGACATCCCCCGAAACGCAATCAAAGGTGAGCACACACAAGAGCACGATCGGAGTCCATGTTCGTGCTCCAAATCGAGCGACAGCTTTGGACGCAGCCGAGCCAGCGGTAACTGCTCACGATGTGATCGATTTGCGTCTATGGTTGGTCTAAGGATGGCGGGCACCAAGTCACAATTCTGCGAGTGCTGTGTCGAAAGTGCTCACCAGAAAGAGACGAGCATCTTCACAAAAGTGTAGTAACCGTTGTCATTACGAGAGCCTACATCAGATTGGCCGCTAAGATGAAGATTATCAGTGAAGAATTTTCCGACTAGGGTGTTTAGATCACCAGAAAGCACCACAGTATCCGTGCTTTTCTGTAACGAAGAAGATCGTTAAGTTGGTGATAGAAAGCATATTTTACCGAATCAGTGCTATAGTTTGTGGGGACGTAGATCGCAATGACAAACAGACACCGTTTGTCCCTGCGCGACTTCGAAGCATGGAACGAGTCAGCCAACCTAACGGCGCACATCCGGCTGTTGACAGGGATCCAGTCGATCGAGGCAGCTTCAGCCCGGGGGCTCAAAACAATGCCAACGCCAGCTTGACCTGCATTTGAAGCTGCGTCATCGCCAGACAGGCGCAATGAGAATATGCCGCCAGTATCCCATGTGGGGGATCGCAGGGTAAGCACAGAGCTCGAATCTTGCTGGCTAGCCGAACAACCTTCCAGTGGTGCCAGCTGGGTGGTTCGGGTTAATCCCGTTCCAGCAAATGGTTCGGCGGCAGTGTTCCAGGGTGTGGTGGGATTTCGTCTGGCAAGCGTTCTCCCTATAAAAAGCCACAGATATCCATTTAACAACACTGTGACGTGGCGTAGGTGACTCGCCACTAAATAAAGTCACTACCTCTTCCCTTTTCCGGAGGATTATCCACACATCACGAAAGTCATCCAATTCGAAGTGTTCCTTCGATTCCCTACTTTGGTGGCGAATCCAGCTAACAAAAACACACAGAGTCACATTTAAATACACACAACATGACTCCTTCCAAATACACACTAAAACATATTTCTGCATGTCAACACACACAAATTCCTACGCTATTGATCAAAATGTAATAATTTGTGCAACTGCCGATCACACATGCCTGTATTACCATGATCATGCCCTTGATGGTGTGTCTCGTAATGAGCAGAATAAATTATTAATTTATAAACAGCAAATAGCGATCGATAGGGTCTCTAGTGCTCGGGCAAGTGCTGCCTGTTGACCAAGCTGTAACAAAGTGTGCACGTTGAGGCTTCCCAGCCTTAGCGAGGATTCAGGACTTCAAAGGCAAACGGATGAACTGACGTTGTCCGCTTGGTTGAACATGGATTTGTCGACTGGACTGGAGCGACGCCCTGCGATTGTGTACGAGTTGAGACTAGAAGACAAGCGACTATTGAAGCAAGATGGGAGAGGGCCAAGAATTACTGGATTGAAAACAAAGGGGAGAAAAGAGAGGTTGGAGAGGGATGATAAGGATGAAAAAGCGTAATAGGGGGAATAAGAAGACATGAAGGTCTGAGCAGTGGCATCCAAACCCCTATCCACCCTGGACGATGCACCAGATAAGGCGCCGTTTATTATCCACCGTGACGGCCAGAGCATTAAGAAATCGTGTGGAGGGAAGTCCATAGAGTTGTACTGCGCGGGCGGGATCCTATCAGGTTGCCCAAGCATAGACAGGAGAACGATTAGGGTTCAATATCAAAGCTTTTGGTTTAAAAACCTGACCGCAAAACTGCGAGGTTTTGAGAATGGGCTACAAAAAGTTCGTTTTAAGGAGTAAGAGCCTACCCTCACTCCAACTGGAGTTTGTCTGGCCTCTAATCATTGAGCAATCTGGTAAGTGGCTTTGAAGGTGCAAAAAGCACCACCCAGGATAGCTCAATGGATTACTGAGGCACAAACCATCGCACCGCGTAAAAGGTAGAAGTCTCGTCGCGATGGCGTTGTCATTCAAGGGAGAAAACAGTTCCGAAAATCTTAGCAAAAGCGGAGGTCCGCAACACCTATGGCGCCGCACAGTTGCGCGTTATCTTTACCTCCGTTCCAAGGCAACACCTCCAGCTGAAGGATGAAAAGTCTTTGGGTGTCACATCCAGTGTAGGATATCACATAAACGGAGCCACGAGACGCTTGTCTGAACGCATCCGCGACCATCAAAGCATGGCAACACCGCAACAGTCGCATACCCGATCTATCGTGTGATGGGTGTCCATTCCGAACATATCAGACGCTCAGTCATTTCACTAGCGGAGACGATCGCAATTCGTCTCAACAATCCCCCGCTGCGTGTGAATAAAGATCGTCAAGATTACGGTTTCGCCAAGGCTAGTTGTTGTCCGGTCAGCTTTCGCGTGGACATTTTAACATTTTAGTTACACAATGGAACCTTCCTGATCTTAAGCATTCAATTGCGTTGTATTTGGCCTGACAATGAAATACAAAAAGAGATCGCTTGTTGCACCGTTTTTTCATGAGTGAATTATTTACCAGTTGAAGCAAAATGGTCACTAGTGGCAACAATTATCTCCTAAAGTGCAGGTTTATCAGGTTATTTCGCACAAAGCACAGCATCGCATGAAGCTCTTGACTTATCCGTACAGCACTAATCTGTGTCAAGCCTGCGTATCCACTGAGTCAGCCAAATACCCTCGAAACGTCTAAACGCTAACAGTCATATGTTAGTATGCTGAGAGCAACAATGCACAGTATGCACATGCGAAGTGACCTGATAAGAACGCTGCAAATTAAAGTCCGACGGGTGTGTGGACGACATGGCAATCACGACGAAAATAAGTGAAGACCAAGTGCAGGAAAAAAGACTTCTCTACCGAAACGGGTTCTGGAAATAACGGTTCGAAATTCAGAAGAATCAACGCGTTAACATGTTAGGAGCAATGGCCTAGCGCGAACAAACATCTGATTTGGGAGATAATGACAAACTCAACGTCAATTTTCCCCATTTGTGTTTGGTGTGGTGCGCATGATAAGATGTATCCCACGACTGATTACACCTAAATTGTCAGATGTGGCCAATAGAGACTCACCTTTCGGACATTGACCCACACAGGTATGAGAAATGTAATTATAATCACGCACTCCCACACTCATCTAGGCAGCACAAGTCTAAGTAACTAGTGAAAAATTTTAACATGTAACGTTACGATCAAGTAAGTACTCACTCAAATGAACAGCCCTTACATGGGTCTGCAGTAGGGCCTTCAAGAAAAACAACTTTCCACAGTGCTCGCATTTGTGATCCCGTTGTTCTGAAACAGGAAAGAGGAAGTTATCTGTTGAGCACAATATTACAGCAGAAACAATCCGTCGATGAGAAACCACTGTACTGATTATCCAAAGGGCTGAAAATCCCATGGAAAGGAGCACATCATCGATTTTATCGCTACATTGAAATCATCGCTAATGCTCACATATCAAGAAACTTGAAGGCCAAAAAGAAATCCGGCACAGAGTCATCCATGTTTTTAACAGTGAAGTTGAAACCAACATGCGCAATGATATTAAATAAGTAGTGCCGACAACCATCATAAGAGATAAAAGGATAGTTACACTGCTGGCCGACGAAAGAAATTGTACAGTCATAGTGAAAATAATGGTTACAAAATAAAAGTGTAACACCTAGTTTGTGATCTCAACACAAATGAGCCGATTAACAAAAGCTGGACAAAAGGCTTGTAGTCCGTTTTGCAAAGACTGAAACAAATGGGATAAACCAAAAAATCGGAGAGAAAGCCGAAAAGATAATGAGATTGCATACTGCAACATTTCTATGATCTAGTTAAAGCATGCAAAAGTGCAATGGCTATGCGCCTCATCTCCTGATCGCCTGAAACACTAATAACATGCGTGCATAAGTTCTGGAAATGACTAGGAAATTGTATTTTGGACCCAGAACATTGCAAAATCCAAAACAACAACCAGTGAATGAAGCAAATAAAATGCACCCTTAAGTTGTAACAGAGTAGTTCAAAGTAATCATTGTCAGATTGACGAAGCGAACAACGGTAAAAGCGGCGTAAAAGGATCACATCTTAACTAACGGCAACAATCATCTAATAACCCACAAACGCAGCTCCATGGGAATAAAATTCAAACGATCTTGAAGATATTAGAGCACACTAAAGCCAAAACAGGTAGACGAAGACCATCTTTTCAGCCTGCTCAAAAGTAAAAAGTACAAAAGGATTTCTTTTAGAGCTGATAGGTACCACAATAGCCCCAAAAGTGTAACAACTGTGAAACGGACGGTCCAAATAAAGGATATATCTACTATTGGTTACAGGTGTTGGGAATAGAAGGCGGTTGATCAGGGTGCATGGCGCGATCTGATCACGGAGGCAGTTGCCGAGATGCAGGGGAAAGCCCTCGTGCATGCGGAGAAGAAGCAGAAGGTGTGGAAGCGACAGGCGACGAAGTGTACTCCATCGACTTCGAGCGTATGGTGCTGTATAACATGTGGTCGTGAGTGCCTGAGTCAGGCAGGCCTACTGAGCCACGAGCTAGGCCACTCGGTACTAGTATCGAAACGACGACGGGTGATGCTGAGAACATAAGCAGAACTGGCACTGCGTTGGTAGGTACGCTGCATGCGCTTCCATTCGATTTACTAACCGCGTGCTTGTGTGCCGAGTCACTTTATTTAAGATGATTGGTTTGCCAACTTCTCTTAATGCTATTTCGTTACCACATTTTAATGTCTACCTGTATAACCCTCTATTAGGTTGCACATGTCCCTTAAAGAAAAGCTGATTAACTTCGTTTAGTTTTTCTCGTTTGTTGCATAGGTTTTCTTGATCTCTTCTGCCATGTTGAATTTATCGCGATGTTGATAACCCATTTATTTCATATGCCATAAGTAACGAAGAGTTATGCCGAATTATCCGTTTAATGTTTTCAATCTATATGGTTTGATAATGTCATTACAACTGATCGGCTGTTGTTTGACATCCCAGGTGGGGCTGCGCTTGATGTGCATGTTGACAAGGTGCCTACCTGTATGTTAGCTATCACCACGTCTATACCGCCTGCAGGAGATAGTTGGTCGTTATTGGAGGGAACCGAGTGCACGGTCTTCGTGGACGTGCAAAGCTCAAAGAGTGGTTCCATGCACACAGGGTAGAGCGGACTACGGTCCAGCCACTGCCTTGTGTGACCTTGATTCCCCAAATACAACGTGCTTGTGTTTGCCTGTGAAGGAGTGTGGGCCGGCTCTGTTGATGAAACGTAGCTCCTATGCACATGCCTCCCGGTCTTATTCCTTCGGTTTTACATTGGGCATGGGGTGTGTGGATGGAGCTGTGGATGGTGCAATGCTGTGGTCGCGCCAAAGTGGCCATCAGAGAATGTGTGCCATTACTGCCTTCCAACGCTTAAGACGCATAAGAACAAGGAACGTCACTCGGAAGTCCCCATATACCTCGGATAGGAGAAGATCGGATCGGTCGGCGGCGAGGACACGCAATAACTGCAGCTAACCACCCGTTGCATTCATACGCTGTGCGACCGCCATCAGCTCTGCAAGCCCAAAATCACAAATAGCAGACGGCATCTACAGCACACACTAACGATAAGACATCACTGTTTTACTGTACCTCTTATTTGTGCATCATTCTACCTAGCAATCGCACTGATGGCATTTGCTTCCCTGTTCCTATGTCTGTCTCTATCGTTAATGGCCACACTGCTGACTAAATTTGAGGCTGCGAGTTAGGTTCACGTTCAAACGTTAACTTGGTTGCTTATAATTGTACGTGTTATTTTCCAAAAATAGAGGAATATGGCTGTTACTCTTACATTTAATCCAAACTCATGCATGTTCGTAGTGTTATTGCCCATTAGGGTTATTGTCTCACCATTCAGTTTGTGGAAGTCCACACACAAGTGTGAACAAATGCCCGCTCGCAAGACTGTAGTATTGCAACCCGAACCCGGGACCTTTGGCATGCCAACTGATATTTCTACTCGCAGCAGGCAGTGTCTGTCATCATGTTGAATAAGTAGGTGGAAGCCGTGTAGAAACACTTGTAAGTGTCACATTTCAAGGTGACAGACGGACCGCATCTTCACACGTGTGACACTATTATCTAATGGCTCGATGTCTAACCGGGGCTCGCCCAAATTACAGGTAGCGCTAACATCTGTTCTTGTCTCGTTACGTACTCCCTTGACGGATGGACCTAATTAAATTTCATCCCGTGTGACACCGTGACTTATTGCGGGTTGCAATATGATGTCAATGTAGACCGGTGAAGTGTCTCTACTCCCTCGCTTGTACTGCTGTCGCCTTTAAGCCAACGCATTGAGATGCAGACAAGTCATCGATTTTGATTTTCAGACAGCGGCAACGCGATGTGACATCCGAATCGAAAGGTTTGGACACAGGTAGCACGCTCGGTACTGATGAAATGGTAGAGATATGCTAGTGCACAGAACGGGCGACCAAGGGAACAATAAACAGTAACACACGCCTAACTATCAGGTGGTTCCACATACCTTGACAAGAGACGATCATAACCGGCTCTGGTTTACCTTCCGACACGGAGAGCCTGAAGTTAATATAAGAGACGGCATTCAAAGCATACACCAAAGATAACTCATCAATGTTCCACTACGCTTCTACTTATCCGTTAAATTGAGCCTAGGTATAATTCCCGTTCTTTCAGCGCGGACATTCAATTAGCGGAGCTTATGAAAATCAGTTGACCAAAGCGCACCATTTCCCTGCTAAGTGGAAAAGTTGATTACCCCATTGCCGTCATCTTAATTGTGTCAACCTTATTCTATCGCGCATGTAAGTCGCGCTTGGGTGCAGTTTTACTTCAAAATGATTAACTACTGACTTGATCCAATGTCGTGTCTTTATTGCACCTGTCCAAGACGGAAGAACCACATATAAACTACGTTTTATTAAACTTAGTTAACTCGGTTGTAGTTCGCGATGATTGCACGCGTTGCCCACTACAGTGCTGTACTTGTGGTGGCAGTTGTTGGAGTGAAAATAGCGGGTTGAGGTGGGTGAGCGGAGAAAGTTCTGTGCAAAAATGCATGTTAAATGTCGTTGACGGAAAGACACGAATGAACATAGGGCTTGAGCCGTGTGAATGAAAGGAAAGCGATGCAAAGTAATATAAGGTACGAGCAAATAAGCAAACTTTGGTAAAGGTCGCATAATGTCGCAAAAGAAAAAGTATGGAGTTTAATCAATAAACAAGATAACAGTGGCAGTGGTGTGCAGATAAATTTAACGAGAAAGAAAAATAAGGCAAATAATAAACAAGAGCATCGAAGCCATATATTCAACAGAGTATAAAAAAGACTAGAGACAGCATATAAGTACTTCGAATAAATTTGGTAAAGAAAAGAGATTGCGCATGGAAATTCGACCACAAAACGAGTGCTTCGGAATGACTCTCAAAAGCTAGACAACAGGCTACGCTATTCGGGGGTCTAACTTTCCAATAGTCAAACAGCTACACAAGTTCATGTGTAAAGGCACTGGTAAACAAACTGCGCGAACACAGATGTAGAGAGAGGGGAAAAGTTAGTCACCGCCATTGATCAAGATGATCGGGGTTCACGATCAAGATAAGGATTCGCAGCGGCACCCGTTGCTTGCACAATTCAGTTGCATTAGCATGACTACAATGTAGTATGCACATGGTCTAGTAGCCGCACTCCTCATTTCTTGCAAGTGAATTGCTGCTTCTCTGCTTAGAATGCAATATGTCTAAGGTTTGTAAAATGTCCAATCTGTCTTGCAAAATGTCCAAATCGATTTACAGACCGCTCAGTTTAAAGTGAAAATGGTATATGTATATACGTATATAGTGCAGATGAGGAAGCATTTACAATGCATATATCTTTAGAATAAATGATTCAAAGTTCTACTTCGCTGCTTGTTTGCAGATCGGTAGGTATATGAGTGTAAAGTTAAGGGAGGCGTGTGATCTGTTTTCCCGATAAAGAGAACACAAAAGTGTCGTTTACGTTGCGTTGATACTGAAAAAGGTTGAAAATTTCTGCACCCATGTTTGTCGCCACCACTGAAATAAAGAAATCCGTTAATATCGCAAAGAATGTCAATGAATGATACTCCATCTATGTGGCGATACATAGGGTTTCGAAAATGGAAACTGAGATTCTCGGCGCAGAGTAGCAGTGTCTGTCAACAGCTCAATTGACAACGGGAGAGATCAGTCTACATGTTTTGTCACACCTCAGCTATAGACAAGTAAATTTTTCATGTTTTCGTATTGGCACTGACGAGACAGTACGAAATGTTTACATCTGTCAAGTTTCGTCTTCCCGCGTTGTTTAACTGCCGAAGAGATTTAACTGTTTCAAATTTTATTCTTGGACAGAAGGAAAATAAAACAGTGGAAACAAACGACGATAGTAAAATAGAACTCACTTAAGTGGACGGCGATTATGTGGGTCCTCAGGTGTGACCTCTGCAAAAAGCGTTTCGCACAGTATTCACATGTGTGGGTTCGTTGTTTTGGAACTGAAAAAAGGAAGTTGAGTTCCGTGCACAACATACATAAAACCGCAATGTGGGGAATAAACCATATGCTTTGCCAAACGAAGTTAGACTAATTGAAGGTGAGTAACAGGCGAATATTTCCTGCAGGCGATGCGTACGTCGTCTCCGTTCTGTCGCATAGATCACTGCATCGCATGAAGGCCTTTAGAAATCTACAGAAGGTTTAACATCTCAGTCCGTTAGAATAACCTAATATTTGCCGAACATGTAACTAGTTCCGCAATCGACTTACTTATAAACGACTACGTAGCTATTTCACACAGGCGGTTATGTCATAAGAAAAAGGGCATCAGCAGTGCGCCGGTACGCAGTATCGACGCTTCAAGGCCACGCAACCGCCACCGGTCGCACGCTTGTTAAGGACACTGCGAGGGTCGCCCTGCCCCTACGCAGTCTCGAACACGCGCCACCAGATTACAAGGAAGGCTTGTGATCCTTAAGGCTACGGGCATGTGCGGTAATGTCATAATATACTGAGATCAACAATGCACAGTATCCAAAGACAGAGCGATCTGATAACAACACTGTGAACTATGGTCAGAGGTAGGTGAAAATAATTGGAAAATTCCCATGTAATCATCAAGAACAAGGGACCGAAGGAAAACAACTGTTTTCGACGAATTCATCGCCAGACCTTTACAATCATATGTGAAAAGAACATTGCAGCCACAATAGGAATCAGAGAAGACCAACTTCGGTGATGACGCAATATCGACCGAAAACTAAACAATAGCTAAGCCGATAGAATCATTTAGCGAACACGAAAAAATTATGATTCTGTGGATGTTGACGAGATCAACGCGGACTTTTTGCCGCCGCAGTTGAAGTGTAGCGATTAGGAGTTCGGAAGGTGTTTAGTGGATTTCACGTAGAAAGGTTACTCAAAACTAAGGAATTTAGGTTGCCAATTTCCCAATTAGTAGGCGTTAAAATACTGGTATTTAAGGAGGGGTGATTCGAATAATACCTCCAGCACCCGATTCCGGACAGCTTCATGCAAAAATCCAGTTGCTTCTTACCTATTGCGGTACACCGTGCTATGTGAATCTGCCAAACACCCTGTCCGTGACCAGAGGCTAATAAACTTCTTGAACGCCTTGACCGCAAGCTATTAAACAAGGCAACTATTATCTATCATGAATGAAACGAACTTAAGCCATCTCTTCTGCGTATATTCTGATGCTGCCTTTAATCCAAAGTTCGTCAGGTATGATTTCATAAAGGAAGATTGGCGCGTAGAACTTCGGAAATTGCTTTTAAGTGTGTAATCATCAATAAAACGAAACAAATTGTTTCCAATGATCTTTAACCTATTTAGTCAGAATGCACAGAATAACGTAGTTAATACTTAATCTTATGTTAACGCTGGCAATCTACAAATCATAGCAAAACTGACTTGGTGAGGGCTGAAGCAATTCCATCAGTCCTACTATGATCTACCCAATTACAACAGCTATACCTACGGTGGCGTCAATCTGGAATGATGTTTGGCGTAGGTAAACAAAGAATATCTACAAAACTTTTCTGCTTTAGAGTTGGAGAATCGTAATCCACTGGACCCAGCTAGGGATGCTCCTCGTGCAGTAGATTGCAAATGTGCGAATCTGAAACCATGGAACTAGATCCAGATTGCCAATGCGTTGTTTCCCTAAACTATCGTTTAGAAGACATTTGCCTCTTCTCGATTTAGCGAACAAGCTGCTTCCAGCAGGTGACAACGACCCTCCTCTATCATCAGCAGCAGCATTAAACACGTCAGCTAGAGGTGTAAAAAACCTGTTACTGTGCCGCAATACGCAAAAGAAAAAAAGAAAAGAGGTGCAACAGTTGCATGCCAGCTGAGCTATCAGCAACGGATGGGCATTGTTCCGGAAAGCCACCAGCCGTCTACTAAGCAGCAAAAAAGAATTTACCATGCAAAATTATATTATGCTACGAAATGAGATCGTGGTTGAAGGGGGAAGCTAAAAGGGATGGAGAGGCACAAAGAACCTCATAGCAGGAATGCCACTGAGGCCGGCTCCTTGCCATATCAGCAAGTATATCTAGCCAAACGTGTTCATCGTCTTTTGGACCCCAACCAGGAAGCCGTGAGGCTCCAACCGAGGCCAGCTTCGAAGTGAGGGTCTTCATTCCCGTATCAGACAGAATAACCTTCGATGGTTACCAAGGGCAGCGGCTACTTCAACTCTCACTTACGAAAAGGACACCAGGATTCGCGATCTCTCTTCAGGCTAGCACGCAGTCTTGCCCGGAGCTCTAACCGAGGTTTACTGTGTACACTTCCATCAGGAATATGCCGGCGAGCATCCATAAGTTCCAGAGACCGCGAAGAGACCCAATGTCCATTTTGACGATTAAACTTACCACATGAGGATTTGCTTGCTGCTGGTAAAGTCTGGTGAACGTGAGACCAGTGAGCTTCAGCTGCATCCAGTGAGCGCTTACTCAACTCGCATGACAGCGTACTTTGATTGGCATTCAGAACAGCTGGTTTCCCCAGTTGGCTGGTGTCTATGCGCCCATAACGTCGTCTTGGGCGTCCGCCAAAACGCATCCACAGGTCAGCACATCCAAGTGCATGGTCGGTGTCCACACCTGTGCTCCAAATCCAGCGACAGTTTTGGACGCAGTCCCTCCATCGGTAACTTATCGCAATGTGATCGATTTGCGTCCATAGCTGGTTCGAGGCTGGTGGGCGCCAAGTCACCCTCTGGCGGGTGCTGTGTCGGAAATTAGTGCTCGCAAGAAATAAGCGAGCATCTTCACACAAATGAAGTAACCGCTCACCATTATCGTTACGGGAGCCTACACCGTGTTTACCGCCTAGATGAAGTTCGTCAGTGGGCAACTTTTCAATCTCTGCGTTCAGATCTCCGCCAGCACAACCGTGTTCGCGCTTCTTCTGTGGCGAAGGAGCTGGGTCAGTTGGCGGTAGAAGTGGTTTTACCAAATCATCGCTAGATATTTGGACGCGCAAGCAGCAGTGATGAATAGACACCAATAAGTCCCGCGCGACTTCGAAGCTTTGAACGAACCAAACAATCGGACCGCGCACACCAGACTACTGATCGGGATACAACCAAGCAGAGCAGCTTCAGCCCGGGGACTCAGGGCAATACCAACACCAGCTTGGCTGGTGCTCGAAGCTGCATCGTCACCGGATAGGCCCAATGAGAAAATAATGCTGGTTGCCCCTGAAGTGGATCGCAGAGTGAGCACAGAACTCGAGTCTTGACGGTGGGTATCCGATAAGCAGCAGATATCGATGGAGAGGGTCTCTAATGTTCGAGTAAGTGCTGCCTGTTGACCGATCTGTAGCAATGTGCGTACATTGAGGTATATCAATCTGACGGAGGATCAAGGGTTCCCAAAATGTAAGCCGATGAACTGGAATGAACCGCTTGGTTGGACACGGGCTTGTCGACAAGAGAGGAGTGACACTCTGCGTTAGCATGAGTTGAAATTAGAAGATAAATGCATAGCAAAGCATGTTGGGGGAGGGCCAAGAATCGCAGGGAGGGTGAAAACTAGGGGGGATATAAGTGAAGTTGGAATGGGACGGTAAGAGTAAAAAAGTGTGAAAAGTAGCATCCAAACCCATATCCTCCCTGCTCGATGCAGCGGATAGGGCGCCGTTTATTATCCTATGCAACGGCCAGAGCATCAGGAAACTGTTTGAAGAAAAATTCATTGTATTGCGCAGGCAGGATACCGTCAGGTTTCCCAGGCCTAGACAGGAAAACGATTAGGGTTCTCAACCAAAGCCTCTGGTTCAAAAACCTGACCGCAAGGTAGCGGGTTTGGCGGTGGGCTATAAGGAGTCGGCTTTAAGGAATAAGGAGCCACCTAAACTCTAACGCCAAACCTGGAGGACCAGAAGACTGAGTTTGCCTGACCAATCTGGTATGAGTGGCTTTGAAGGTTCAAAAAACACCATCCATCATAGCTCAATAGATCTCTGAGGCACGCAAACCATCACATCACGGTAAGGTCCAGACTCATCGCCCCTATCACGGCATCATCGAATTCGGGCTTGCACTGGATTGGGCCGGCGGCATTTGCGGGGTGGACCAGGAGACACGGACGATTAGTTTCCATGCAGGGGATACGGGATGACCAAGTTGCCAAATGTTCTGAGTGAGTGGACCCTGTACTTCCAAAGATTCTCAGAGATGGATTTTCTTCGGAGTGTGTCGAGGCCTCACTTCAACAGTATGAATCGGTCGTGCACCACAAGTCACCACGATTTGGCCTGTGCTTGATAACAAATAAGTCACTAGACGGCATATTCCTCGACAATGCGATACACAGTCCAGCTGAGTGGTCTGTCGCGTGCCGTTAACCAGAATGCTGGTGTGAAAAATTTTGGAGGTAGCCGTCTTAAAAATCGTGATGCCAGGTATTCCAAAAGTGCTTCCACCGCAGACTCAATGTGTCCAAAATACCAGGCGCGGCCAATAAACACATTCATTGTACACCACGGCATACGACATTTGAGAATCGGAAGCCTGATCAGTCAAGCATGCATTTGTTTCAGCCTTTAACGGGTAGCTGCATGGTCGCAAATCCGATTGAGTCACTCAGTAAAAATAAGCGAACTTAACTGAAACCGTAAATATCCACGTCTGGATGCTCAGTTTTCCTCAAGCATCACGGTTGTTATACTGTGGCTGTGTTGTCAGCACACTCTCATGGTGAATTTATCCGTACATTGCAGTTATGTTGTGAAAATTTCGGCTACATTCGGTTTCACTTTTGACTCTGCAGTTTCTGTAGCACATTTTATGTGGTATCTTCCCGTAAACTTCGGAGTTCTGCCTCGTAAATTCTACCTTAAAATTTTACATCACTCATACGCCATTTTCCAAAAATGCCGGAAGTTGGTGTATACACGGCAAATACCCTTACTTGTCTGTTGCTCTTCTAGCTTTCATATTTCGTGTGTTGGATAATCTGTGGATTCCCATCCTCTTTAGCGTTACATTTAGCAGGATTTCGTTTAAGTTTTGTGCAACAATTGTCGCAGTGGAAGGCAGCCAGAGAAATGTAGAAAGTCTGTTGAAGATCGCAGCCAAAAATGTTTATCTGTATGCAGCTCTAGACAAGTAGTCACGCAAACTGGATTAGATGCTATCTGAGGTTCAACCCAGCTTTCTTCTCACAATTCATTACTCACCATCCTAATGTTACCAGAAGTACGACACCAAATGAGTGCAGCGATCCAATGGCTTTGTGATCTGCTAGTTCTGATGACCCAGATGGACATCTAATGGTTGAGAAACCATGGAAAACGCGATGAGAGAAGAAATCGAGAAACACAGAGAAGCTTCCCGCTGTTAATCAAAAACAAGCCAAGTCAAGTACAGCTAGAGACCACCCTACTCCGTAAGAACCTCATCAAACGACAAAGGGCGATGAAATCTGACGGTTCTTTACGTGCCAAAGTCCACAGATTCAATGCTTTAGGTACGCTATGATCAGGACATTGAGTTTTTACAAAACCTGGTTAATAGGCTTCTTGATGTGAATGAGGACGGAGTGAAAGTAAGACATCCGAATCGGCAAAACCACTGCTGAGAAAGACCGACCTATGCGGGTAACATTTGCCGATGAGACTAGTCCGAGGCTCATCCTGTTTCGACTAAGTAGGCTGAGGGTGCATATTCATTTGGATAGGGAACCAGCTGACCGAGAACTTCTCAAGTGCGCTATTGTCGAGCTAAACCGGCGAACAGATGAAGCAGAAACATACCTACATATTGCAGATTTTCGTGTGGTTACAACGCGAAGGCGAGTTCGGATAAATCGATCGCTTGCACTTCAGACGTGGCTCTTAGTTCTTACCGCAGTCTGTGTATAGCCTTTACCAACGTCTGCAGTCTCATGAACAAGTGCGATGAGTTATACCGATACACTGCTTTCGAGCGACCTGATGTAAAGGGACTCGCAGAGAGGTGGTTGAACGATGAAGTACTCATACAGGAAGTTGTGTTTAGTGGCTACTCATGCTTCCGCTGGGATGGGCTACCGAATGCCCGCAATGGCGTGTTGTTCTACACCCAGTCTTCTCTGTGTGGGAAACTTGTGAGCGCTCACCGAAAGGAAGATGGCCTATGTGAGCAGTTGTGGTGTTCGATCCACCTATGACGCAGAGAGCTATTGGGGGGGTGCAGTCTATCGCAGTCCCTTGAGCTGCTGCCTGAATTGGCTGCCGCATCGCCAGGACCACATGAGTCGCCCCATTTCTACTCATAGGTGATTTCAACTGTCCTCGAAAACGCAAGTCCTGAAGTTCAAGTTACAACCGGATATTGTGATGTTGAAGTAAAGTTCCTTGAAATGGCAGTTGAAACTGGGGCAGCACAACACGTTTGCCCATCACCGCGCAAAACACCGCGCTCAGCTCTGTCGTGGTTGGACTTGGTGTTTACAAACTGTGGACAACATATGAATGACATTCATATCCTGGAGCGTCTTCCAGCAAGCGACCACTCAGTTATTAGTACTAACATGTAGATACCGGTATAGTTAAATCACGACCTGCAGGCAGCTTATAACAATTAGAAGACGGATTTCGACGGCCTGACTCGAGCTGCCAGCCATGTGGATTGGTTTCTGCCGCAATCTTCATCTGCTGAGGTTTGCTGGTTAGCTATGAAGAATGGAGTAAACTCACTGTGTAAAGCGTTTTCCCTCTGAAGTGTCACAAAGCTGGACCGGTCAAATCACAGTAGTTTGACAGGGAATATGGTAAACTGGCTCGGTGGCGGCACAGACTAGTGAGACGAATTCATCCACTTTGACTCAATCCACGACTACGAGCATGCAGCGAAACATTTGCAACAAAGAGGAAACAAGCAAGCGTCGGTATGTCGAAGAGCAGCTTGCAACCGCCGCAAAGACCGCCCCGAAGAGAATCGTTGTATACGTGAAGCGCCGCCTGAAGCAGACAGGTGAGCTAAAACTGATAAAGAGCGCGGACGGATGGCCCTTAACCTTCAGCAATGAGACTGCATCCGCCTTGACAGCGCACTCCGCTTCCGTGGTTTTAAATGAACAGGTGTCTGTACCGAGTTCGACATGCACTGCGCTCACATAACTCGACAGTCTGGATTGTGAAGTGAAAGATGTGCGTCAACTACTCACCAAACCTGACAGTAATAAGCCGTTTTGGGCTCCACCTACTGATTCTCAAGTCCTTATCGTCTATAATCGCGCCTGCTATGACTGATCGGTTTAACAAGCCACTATTCAAAGGTTCGTTGCCGATTGACTTGAAATGCTCGGTGGTCAGACCGATTCCGGAAGGTGGAAACACAAGCAAGATAGACAATTACAAGCGTATTTGTTTGACACCTATTTTGGCGAAGGTTGTCGAAAATATCGGGAAGAAGAAGTTGCTACAGCTATTTCGGTCGAAAGATCTCCTGACGCCCGCACAGCACGGCTTCATGTTATGTCGCTCATGCATCACAAAGCTGCTTATGATGAGGCACGAGTGGTTCCAAGTAGTAAATAAAGGAAATCTGTCAATGTGATATACATAGGTTTCGGCAAAGCGTTCGACAAGGTAAACAATGATGTCTTACTTGACAAGCTGAGATCATGCGGTGTTCGTAACTCAAGGCGCCAGTGTATCCACGAGTTTCTCGTTGGACAAAAGTGGAGGGTGCAAGTGGATAGCCATCTGACCGACTGATTTCCTTCGACCAGTGGAGTACCCCAAGGTACGGTGCTGGGACCTACATTGTTACTGCTTTATACCAACGATCTACCTCAGCTTCTTCGGTCGTAATGTGTCCTGTTTGCGGATGACCGGAGGATATAGTGAGTTAAAACCACCCCCAACGACTGCATCCTACTACAGTAAGACCTAAACTGCCTTTCTATGCGGTCTGCACGAATCCGCCTCGCAGTCAACCAATCCAAGTCGGTATTCATGAGCCTGGGGAAGGGTGGTGGCTGCCGAACCTATGCTCTTGACGGCCAACTGCTATGTCTTGCACGTCTCGTGAAGGAGCAAGGTGCGCTCCCACGTTGCGATTTGAAGTCCATGGATAACACGAACAAGCTACATCAAAACAGACGGCGCATGCTATAGGCGTTCAAACACAGTTTCTACATTTGGTCTGAAGACATCGCCAATCGCGTCTTCTCCTCCATCATTAGAACAATGCTAGAGCAAGGCTCACGCGCTTCTTGCGCGATCACTCGAAGTGAGGCACAGAAAAACCAACCGGTTTAACAAGTCGCTAGCAGGTTCATCTCCAGTTTGCGAGGATTACCGTACGAAGATAGATGCGAGAAGTTAGGACCGTACACCCTGGCCTACCACTAGGTGCCAGTCAACATCATATAGTATCACATCCTACATCTAGGTGACTTCCCATGCTGAGGCCACTGCTCCATCTGCGAATCACTTGGGGCGCACGCGGACACCACTACAAGCTTGGGGTTCCAGATTTGAGGCGAGTTCCCATCCCCTGTGCTTTGAATGGCGAGTTGTCAGTTTGGAACAGCTTGCCGGAGCACATGGTAGAAGCAAACCCAGTACAACATTTCGAAATATTGTTGGAAGATTATTACGCCGGTGTAAGATTCCGAGGACGGTTACCCAAATGATAATGATTTCTCACATATGTGAGTCTCAATTTACTATTTTCTACATCAGGTGAAAAGTTGAAAAACGATCAGTGTGTAGACAAGTTACTGAGTGTTTGTTGACGTTTTCGACCTTATTCAGTATTCAGTAAACCCAAATGTTCTTCTAAGCTATCCTGCTCCGCACTCAAAAAGGACGGGATAAGAAAAGTGTATATACTACTAAAAGATAAATGCAGCACCTACACTCAAAAAGGTCATCAGCATTACGCAGGCACAATTTACCGACGCTTTGGTGCCACGCACCACCACCGGTCACGCGTGGGCTGAGTAAACCGCGAGGACGCCCGCCTATAGATGGATTCGAGCCGGTGACCTAAGGATTGCAAGCCAAGCGTGCAATCCTTTCGGACACCTGCCGAAAGTACTTGAGTGGTGAATACCAGAATGGTTTCATCACTCGCATCCTCAATCCTAGAGTAAGGAGGAAATATAGCGCACTTGCATTGGACGAGTTTGTGTGGGATCCCGAAAATGCCTTTATTTTTTCTGTGCTAGAAGGCTCACAAACAATAATGATCGGTGGATGAACATGAGCTTAGACAACTGTAGAAACATTTTCAATAAGGTAGCAACAATGCTAGCCTTGGGCGAAGTCTGATAAAGCTGATATCCCAAAGGAGGGAAGCGATTCCTGTGAGACCCCAACCGACTGCAAGTTTTTGATTCGCCGCTAAAGTTGCTATCCTTATGGCACTTGACCAGATAGCAATGCATTTAGAAAAACGAGCAATCCGGTTCGTGACCGTGAGATAAAGCATTGAACACAAGTGCGGCAGATGAGCGTCATAAGGCATCATCCTTAGATGGCATGTAAAGTGGGGTGAGTCCTTAATAACTGCCTGCCTTTCACCAAGAAATATACAATGCGTAAAAAGCAATCTTTTTAGCCTTAATGTATACGATCACGTCGAATACATGCGATGTAAAAGCTACGGAAGTTAGAAAATAAACAGAGGATAGTTGATGACCAAGAACTCGATAAACATAGCAAAACAGTTAAGGGAGTGCTTAACGCCTCCAGATTGATACTTTGATGCCGCCCATACTGAACTGTCACTGGTCAATTGCTTCAACAAATAGACCATCAGTGTCAAGGAGAAAGGCGCAACTCCGAAAAGACCGACAGCATCAAGGGCTAGGCAGCAACAACCCCCCATACCAATGCAGCACGATTTGCAATTGGGGATTAAGTAGAGCCACAGATAATCCGCGTAGGGGTGGGCGTCCTCGCGGTATACTCAGCCCGCGCGCCACTGGTGGTGGTCGCAAGGCAGCAAAGCGCCGTTACAGCGTACAGCTGACACATTATTATCATTATTAGAGCCACAAATAACTGCATTGTGATGGGCGCTTTTTCACCATAGCCGCCGTTCAAGCACCTAACCTTCCAGTCACCAGTCTGACGGTGGGTTTGAAATGTTTGAATAAATGCAACGCTCGGATTTAGCACCAGGCTAGAATTAGACGAGAAAAAGGTATAATTCATGAATACACAAGTCTGATTGGCTAGGGAAAAAGTACTACCTTGTGGTGCACTAATAGCGGAACTTACTCAAGCAAGAGATAAGAAAGCAGGGCGACTGACAATATTTGACCTGCGAAGTTTTGTTCATAACTGGTGGGAGAACCGAGTGAGTGGTGCGGAAGCTCGACACAGAGCGTTTGGTAGTACGTCGTCTGGTGTCGTGCTGCAATGAATTTTGGACTCGAATGGCCTTCACCGGCTCAAGTACATGCTCCGTATGCCCCCAAGCTGATTGCTTAAGTGGTATATGTTTGCCAATACAACGAGTGGCTGGGTGAAATCCGAGGTGATCAGTCAGTGGAATGTAATAAGAACACGAACATAGTCTCCGAAAGACCGAGTCAGGTTGGTGTTTGTTATATCCCCGGATGGTCTTCTGGGACCGGCCAGATCAGTGGCTGGATGCTTTATCGGATACAGCGCAACTACAGATTAAATAGTGCTCCATCGCTTCGAACCCTTGACTACTCCGTCTGACAGTTAAAATCTTTGCTTCCCCTAAACAACTAGCAGTCTCATTGTTACCACCATCTTAGCGACACAGCTAGATTCTCGGTAACGCAGTGCACAGATGGAAGTTGACAAACCGAACAGAACTCATCGATGTGTCAGTCATGGCGCAGTGCTGCCGAATGGCGTTGTATGGAGCGATGTGTCTGAGGGATTAAACAGCAGAGACCCTAAATAAACACAATGCAGTATGTAAGAGAAGGTCAAGGTCAGTAGGACGACAAGGTGCTTTATGCAGATGTAAATCATACACTTCTGGGATGCGATCAAAAACGTTGGCCCTACATGCAACTTGTTTATCCATACCTGCTAGAGAGTGAGTCATGAACAAATGCAAAGCCACGGGTATTCGGCACAAACGAATGGGAAACACCTTGGTCCTGAAGCAATTTATCGGAAACATGGAGGGCATGGGACCATGGAAAAATGGGTACGTTAGATGCAGCTTATAAGAACGATGCGGATAGAGGACGCATTGTCAGTCATTCGATATAAGATCGCACAAATCTCCAGAACTATTTGCTGTAAAACAACCATTACTAATCGTTGCATACACTGACCCCATCGCTGTCTCTCAAAAGATTCGACATCCGATGGCCACAAACGAAACAGTGGGCCGGTTCGATCAGTACATGCTGATGAGATGACGTGGTTACATGAGTAAAGGGTATGAGTAGAGTAGAGGGTATATGCACCATAATGGAACCAAGCTTAATAAAAACACTGCCTCGTCAACCCAAGGATGAGTGAGCAGATGGCTATGGTGTGTAGTCAGATAAATCAGGTATTAAGGACCTAGAAGGCACAATAGAAACTACGAAACACTTTTCAAGTTCTTTGCCCGGTGAAACATCAAATTAAAGACTTAAAATCAGATGATAAGAATAGCGGCCGGAAGAAATTCTTGTTCAACAGTAGATCCAGTTAGGGTTCTCGAGGCGTAGGCATCAGCGGCGATGAAACAACTATTTCATTTAGATAAATTGGCGATGTTAAAGAATGGATTCTTATCCAACGTGTGAAATGCGTCGAGATTGTTAATGACGAGCACAATGCTAAACTGAGCTTCTGTAAGTAAGAGTGCGAGTGAGGCAGGCGGTAAACTTAGATTTGCGAGACGCCAACGCAGCGAGAACTGCAACGCTTACTCGCCAGCAACTGCCGGGCAGACTGTGTTTGCACTGTCGACCAACGGCCGACTGGTATAAGGCGCCAAGCTTGTAATCCACAAATCGCCGGTTAAAATGGTGTGAGTACGCGCGACGAACCAGTGTTCCATGTTCGCGCGGGACTTATCGTAGCAGCGTAGCAGCGTGGAAGCGAAATGTCGGCCTACATCCGCCTACCAGTTCGAACAGATATCGGCTGTAGCTTGATCCTGACCTACTAGTAGGCTTACTCCCATAAAAAAGTTTAAGTGACACCGTAGTAGCATATTACCTACGTCGCGTCAAGGGTGCATGGAGCAACAAAACTACTCAACAGTTCGCCAGTTCCCTGGTACATTCGAGAAATCAGCTTGAAATAAGCATGTTCGTTAGGGAGTCCCAAAAATGGCCGAGAAAGCTGAAAACAGTTAGTTCCCTTGAACATTTTAAACAACGCTGTGAGAAGACGAAAGCTGGCAGATGTTAACATTTCGTATTGTCTCGTCAGTGCCAATACAATAACAGGAAAATATATATAACAACATCTAGGGTGTGACCGGATAAACTAGAGACAGGGTGGGGTACAGATTTGCCACCCCTACGTCCATGGGAGCTTTAAGTTTACAAACAGCTGTTTTTGCACACAGAGTGCCGGTTTGATCCTGCTGATCGCGACAGCCTCGGCGAAATGTAGAATGCGGCTGTTAGCATGTCTCAACAAGATTGTGAACTGTGTGTCAGGGTTGAATGGATGACAAGTGGCCAATAAGTGTCTACCTATGGATGAGGCAGGTGGCTTTTGTGAACAGGTGGTAGACGAAGCGGAAGACTGGATAATTTCACGCTGCACCCACTTAGGTACATGTTCCCTTACTCTGGAATTCAACATTCTCTCGGTACGGCCTATGTAGCGTGACTCGCAGCTACAAGTGAATTGGTAAATGCAGTGTGAAATGGCGCCGAAAGCTTGTCTTTCCTTCGTTGGGGGAACAGGCACTTTGTTGGTTCGGTTAATAAGCACAGCTTCAGCAGCGAAATAGGTCCTGTGAACAGCGGAAAATAATCGCTTTGTTGTCCTCATGGTGGCAAGATCACCTTTAAACGGTAGTTCTATAAAGATCTTCTTTTTGGCCACAGTGGGGACTTTTTCTCTTGCTACTCTCGTCTGGCTATGTTTTACGATAAACCGGCGAGGATAACCGTTTTTTAAGAGCGTCTTAGTCAACAGCTCCTGTTCCTCTTCCAGGCAATCGGGGCTGCATATTCTTCTTGCGCGATTGAACAAGGTCTTGACTAGTGTCCGCTTGTACCGCATTGGAGTGAAGCTGGTAAAATGCAGGTACTGCCCGGACCATGTCGATTTTCGATAAACAGATCGTTTGATGAAACCGTTTTCTCTACGACGAATCAGTACGTCCAAAAATGCGAGACAGTTGTTACATTCTAATTCACTGGTTACTCTTAAATTTGTATGTACACTGTTAAAATGTTCGACAAGACGTGCAATCTCTGTTGTTGATGACGAGAACACTAAGATGTCGTCCACATAGCGTCTTCTCACAGCGTTGTTTAAAATGTTCAAGGGAACTAACTGTTTCAAATTCCTTAGACGACGAATTCCCGTTGATTCAGTCAGGCAACTACGCCGTATAGTTAGCCTGCGATGCAAAATTGCATGCTGCCGTGTGGAACTATCTTTTTTTTCTAACTGCATCGCCCTTCGTCAGTATCCACGTTCGATTTTAAAACTACTGCGTAAAAACAAACTCAAGCCGTCCCATGGCAACTTCAGACGCATTGCCTCCGCTCAAATAGAAACGGCCCAAACGAAACTTACTGGGTTACTCGAAACGCATATGCGCTTGATGTCCGTTACGGATGACTTGTCCTTGTGCTGCAAGATAGTATTCAGTAATTTCTGCAACTATACCATCCACCGTACCAAGGAGAGATGCAGAAATCGCCTACAAAACTCATTGGTAGATAACCAAGAGGAGACCATTTCTCGTGACCCCAATGAGTATGTGTTGAACCTGTCAAATGTTCCGTTGGATAACTTACAATTGGAGGCATTGTCGCTCGGATTGGATTATAACATTCCTCCTGGTAAGCTAAACCGTTTGTTAATAGAGGCCCAGTTCGAGAACTTTTTTGATCAGTTAACAGACCTCCAGCCGGATAGTGCAGATAAACATAGCTGGTTTAAAAACAAATTAGCTGATATTGCTCATGAGTTCATGTTGACCCCAGTGAATGAAGGATGTGCACTTACAAAACGTCATATTCATGCACTTCGAGAGCTGAAGACCAAAGACGTACTAGTACTTAGACCGGACAAAGGCTCCGGAGCCGCTGTTATGAACACGGCGGATTACGTGCAAAAGATGCAGGTTATACTTAACGACAACAGCAAATTTAGACGTCTCAACAGAGTGGACGATATTTGCGACGTAGAAAGTCGCATCACAAATCACTTAAAAATACTTCTTGCACATCGAACGATCGATGAGAGAACGTATAATAGCCTAAAACCAAGTGGGTCCACCACGCCGCAAATGTACGGGTTACCGAAGACTCATAAGAGTGGTACACCCCTCAGACCAATTCTATCAATGGTAAATACCCCGCAACATAAGCTTGCTCGCTGGCTTGTGGACGTTCTTGCACCGTTAAAGAAGCATGTTATTCCACACAGTATCAAAGACTCCTTTGAGCTCATAGAAACTTTTGACAGCATAGACTTGTCAGATATAGTCATGTGTTCATTAGATGTGCAATCATTGTTCACAAATGTTCCACTACATGAGACTATTGAGTATGTGTGTGAGTTGGCGGAACATTCCAGCTTAGCTCTCCCAATACCAACTGAGCTGTTGAAAGACAGCCTGCTACTTTGCACTGATAATATCAGTTTCAACTTCCGTAACACACCATACCGCCAGATAGATGGTGTAGCAATGGGGAGTCCATTGGGTCCCGTATTAGCGGATTTCTTTATGTCCATGGTAGAGACAAAGCTGAGTGCAGAAATTTCCCGCCTTTCCTACTACAAACGCTATGTGGACGACATCTTAGTGTTCTCGTCATCAACAACAGAGATTGCACGTCTTGTCGAACATTTTAACAGTGTACATACAAATTTAAGAGTAACCAGTGAATTAGAATGTAACAACTGTCTCGCATTTTTGGACGTACTGATTCGTCGTAGAGAAAACGGTTTCATCAAACGATCTGTTTATCGAAAATCGACATGGTCCGGGCAGTACCTGCATTTTACCAGCTTCACTCCAATGCGGTACAAGCGGACACTAGTCAAGACCTTGTTCAATCGCGCAAGAAGAATATGCAGCCCCGATTGCCTGGAAGAGGAACAGGAGCTGTTGACTAATACGCTCTTAAAAAACGGTTATCCTCGCCGGTTTATCGTAAAACATAGCCAGACGAGAGTAGCAAGAGAAAAAGTCCCCACTGTGGCCAAAAAGAAGATCTTTATAGAACTACCGTTTAAAGGTGATCTTGCCACCATGAGGACAACAAAGCGATTATTTTCCGCTGTTCACAGGACCTATTTCGCTGCTGAAGCTGTGCTTATTAACCGAACCAACAAAGTGCCTGTTCCCCCAACGAAGGAAAGACAAGCTTTCGGCGCCATTTCACACTGCATTTACCAATTCACTTGTAGCTGCGAGTCACGCTACATAGGCCGTACCGAGAGAATGTTGAATTCCAGAGTAAGGGAACATGTACCTAAGTGGGTGCAGCGTGAAATTATCCAGTCTTCCGCTTCGTCTACCACCTGTTCACGAAAGCCACCTGCCTCATCCATAGGTAGACACTTATTGGCCACTTGTCATCCATTCAACCCTGACACACAGTTCACAATCTTGTTGAGACATGCTAACAGCCGCATTCTACATTTCGCCGAGGCTGTCGCGATCAGCAGGATCAAACCGGCACTCTGTGTGCAAAAACAGCTGTTTGTAAACTTAAAGCTCCCATGGACGTAGGGGTGGCAAATCTGTACCCCACCCTGTCTCTAGTTTATCCGGTCACACCCTAGCTGTTGTTATATATATTTTCCTGTTATTGTATTGGCACTGACGAGACAATACGAAATGTTAACATCTGCCAGCTTTCGTCTTCTCACAGCGTTGTTTAAAAAAGCTGAAAACGTTCACCACCAATTTACTACATTGCTGAAATTGACACTGACGCTTTTCACAACTTTAGGTAAAGTGTACAGAGGTGATGTTGAGAAGAAACCTCTATCCAGTTTGGAGACAAAGTGGAGATAGCCATCTTTAGAGATGTGTAACGGCTTTGCAACACGGCTGCGCGAATTGGTCAATTTGTGCAAAAGTCGCTGAATTAATGGGGTATGATGGCAGTATCGTACCAGTGGTTGTGACGTTCAATTGAAGATCATCAGCACAGATAGACCGCTGTGCAATTTAACGGTACTTGATTCGGTAAACGGGCACATACCTCGTACACCCGTGAACAGGCTGCGAATGATTCTGATAAAACCAGGATAGCCAAAGTATGACCTAGGTACAAAATGTGAAAGCGTTTGCATCAAGGTCAACCGAAACACCGTGATTTAGACTCCCTTATGTACATTTGTAGCATAATCCAATGTATTACAGGGGCAGTCCTACGTCCCTTATTTTCTGGGGGTCGTTCGAGACTCAGAGGGTTAGTATGCTGACATCGACCTCCAACACGGATATACTCGGCCATACAGAAACTTAGTTATCTAGGGATACTGTCTCGATTAAAAGTGCGCACATCAGTACTGGAAGTGACCAATAAAAAGGACCTAAGGCTCATGTCCATATCTGATTGGAAAAGTTCTCGGAAAAGGCCAATAATAGCCTTTAATGGTCATAATGCTGTAAGACTGCATTCCAACAACAAGAAGGGATTTTGCATTCTCATTTACTGCCATCACCCATATATGTTGTGGTAATCTATAAATTCTATAGTAATTGGTCAAGTGCCAAATTACATGCAGAAGTATGCCAGCATGTGCTTACACTCTTGACGGATACCTTGTTTAGAATCTGCATGCAACGAAGCTTCCAAAACCTCAGATGTGCAAGGTTCATCCACAGAAGTCGCTTGCTCAGCCGTGGATAAGTGCTCAACCGTCTGCCGCGCCCCGGGATCCATTGGGTCCAAGGAAGCACTAATGTTTTCATCGACAGGACATGCAGTTGAGGATTGTTCTGTTAAAGGTGCGGATTTCGGTCTCAGAATCCAAAGGTAAGAAGGATCTTTGATTTGTGACCTCAGCTGAGCATTGCCCTGATAAACAAAGACCCAGATTAGATAGGTAATCCGACCATTCAGAAGCGGCTCTATTTGTGCCAAAACTTGGGTGATCAAAGGCCACACGATTCAAAAAGGAAATCACAAGAGAACAAACTAAAAGGAGCAGCCTTATGTTAGAATCAGAAGTAACCGCTTTGATCAAGCAAAATAAATAAAAGGCCAAAATTAGCAAGATCAAGCATAAATCCCTTGTAGAACGACACTGATACAGACGCAGAAGGTGGATAACACAAGCCGTTGAAAAGTGGTTCTTCCGGGAAAGGTGAAGCAAATTGTTGCCGTCCAGTGGGCAAGTAGCTAAGACGTCCAGCTAGCAATCCAGAATTCATCGGTTCTAAACTGTGTGTAGATGTGCGACGTCTTAGTCTTTCTAGCCCCATGCCACCGTGGGTCACAGCGCAGTGTCGCTGGCACCTACTTTTCGGCTCAATAACAGCGGCGAAAAGAATTGCCGCGCGTAATCACCAATCTTGATGAACCGTAATCTGTCACACAATTCAGCAGACGGTTGCAAAACAGGAAGTACGAGAGGCTGAAGGATTTCTATGCAAAATAACCGTAGCCCAGAGGCTAGAAATAACAGACCAGGACGAATTCTCGCCCAGTCAGAAAGTGTACCGAAGCATGGCAGTCACGCAACCAGGAATAAACAAAGAGGGCTATACTAGTGAAGCGAAGAAAGAGGGACAAAACGCAGATGACACCAGTAAAAATCCTGGATAAGGAAATCGCATGGTCACAAACAGCTGGCTATTGTTTGAATAATGGTGGTATTAACGGGGCAGATTTTAGGTGGAAAACGTTCCACTTAAGCAGACTATGGTTACAACATACAACGTGATTCACACATCACCTTGATACCAACCCTAAGAACATGCGCAATAGCACCAGACTAAGCGCAGTACTCCCGTGGCGCCCAATATACAGTTAGGCTAAATATCGAGTGCAAGCTAAAATAGGAATGAAAAGAAAGGAGAATCCAGTAGGCGTTATTACAAAAGGGCATCGTTGTGCCAAGAATCCACAAAGCGCTGCAAGGTACTTAGGTAGTTAGAAAACTCTGTAGTTAGAAACTCTGTTCAACCACTTACTGTCCACGCATTCTGAAGCAGAATTCCCTGTTGCGCCAATTAGTAGAGGTTAGCAAGACACAGGAAGGAAAACCGAAGGAAAATACCAGTGCGTGATGAGTACAAAAAATAAACTCGAATTCTGAAAATTTGAGTTGGTCGGGAGAAAGGAAGGGTTTTGTGCTAAAACTAAAGAAGGTCCAGTTTGCGATCGAAAATTGCACCCAACAAGGTTCGCTGAGATATTCTGAAAGTTATATCACGCAGTGATTGGGTGTGATAGCCAAGGTTCCGCCCTAGTCAGATCAGTCCGTGTTTGGTGCGTATTCATGGGTTAACCAAGGAAATAACGAGATTAAAGAGTCGGGCCAACCTACCCAATTAGAGTACGTTGACTGGTCTCCGCAAATCCTTCGGTAGTGCACTGAAGGCAGTCTTAAACTATGCACACGCTGGGAGTAGGTCCGTCCTTGTAACATCGCGACCAAACCTTGAGGATAGAGCCTAGCTGAGAAGCTACGCGTATTGTTTCTAACGTTTCCAGAGAAGCAGTGGCCCAGTATGCTACGGGGTCTTACATCGGGCAACTAACAGACTTTGAAAGTGGTCCGTCTCGTGGAAACTGGCATCACAGCATACCTTTGAACTGATGCATCCCTGCAGCACAACTGCGGTGACTTAAGGGCGAAGAATAATAAGGAAAGAAGAGGGACTTAGAGATACAAGGCCAAGGCGTCTACATATTTTCAACAACACACCGCCTCAAACAGCTGGCTACCAAGCAAAGATAAGGTGGAACCAGACAGAGCATTTTGCGGAATTAATTGCGTCGCTTCATAAGCAGCTATGACCCGCAGATAACGCAGCACCGAATACTCTAAACGAGTAGTCAGATTACGAGACGAAGGCAGATGTACCACTGATGTCTTTTACTATCTCAAGCTAACACAAGATGGGTCACGTGGACTCCAACGCGGAAGGCGGGTTGGGCCAACCGAACCCAGTTTCTTGGTTACTAACTTCATTTCCCGCAACCAAATCAACGTTTGACTATCTCAAATCTTGCGCCCTTCTACATCTGATAAATAAAACAAGGCCCACCTCGGTAAGCAGCGACCGGGCATAAACAGCAACTGCCTAAGCGAATGTAGCCTATTCAACAGATTGACGACACTTTATGCGCGTCTGCCGGTTCCTACCGCGGTCTGCGTGCAGCCTTTACAAATGTTTGTAGTTTAATGAACAAACGTGACGATGTATCTCACTCCGTTGACTCACGTCGTATGGACGTATTAGGACTAGCCGAAACCTGGTTAAATCCTGAGGTCACTACCTAGGAAGTCCAGATCAGTGGCTACTAGTGCTTCCGATGAGGCAGATTATCGAACGATCAAGGCGACGTGTTGTTATACATTCGGCCCTCGTTGTGTGGGAGACTGGTACACACCTACCGTAGCGAAGAAGTTATAGTGCTCGAGCCACCTGAGACAGGGTGAACTGCTTGTGGGGGCAAAGTCGATGCCTGGAGTGGTTGCCGTATGCCAGCAAGTACATGAGTCGGCCCCGCTTCCTGCTTAGGGGTGATTTTAACTTTGCTCGAATATGTCCAACTTCCCCCGTGCAATGTGAAGGCGAGGCGCAGTTTGAGATGGTATTTGTGACGGCGGCAACACATGTCCACCAACTGACGCGCGTTACACCCCATTCCGTTTCATCGTGTCTGGACCTACTACTAAGGAGTTGCGAGCAACGTGTAGCCGAAATTCAGGCCCTGCAGTCTCGGGCAGCTAGTGACCACTAGATGATCTTAGCCAGTCCAGAGCTACCGCTGCCCTACTCGCGTCTGATGGAGCCGTCCTACAATCATTGGAAGACCCACTTCAATAGTCTTAATCGAGCCTCCAGTGAAGCAGATTGGTCGCTGAGGTATGATTCATCTGTTGAAGCCTGCTGGTCTGTTATAAAAGAGGATGGACAATCGTTGTGCGCTTGTTTCGTACGCTTCAAGTAACGGAAAGCTGAAGCAGTGAAGCCACATTGGTTCGACAGAGAGTATAGGCAATTGGCTCGACGGCGACGCGAATTGTGGAATAAATTCCTCATGTCTGGCTCTATCGACGATTATGAAGCGTACAAAAAGCAGTGGAATCTGTGCAACAGCGCAAAAGTGTTGGCAGTCCGGAGAGGAGCTTGCAACCTCAGCAGACAGTCCACAAGAAGATTTTTGCTTACGTGAAGCGGCGCTTAAGGCCCATAGGTGACGTAGCTGTGTTGGACGGCACTGACGAACAGCCTCTGAGCTCCAGCATTGAAGGTGCGTCTGCATTGGCATGCGCTTATGCCGAGATCGACGTGTGCAGCACCTACTGAACTCGAGGGCCTTGATTGTGGTGTAGAAGATGGCCGCAGCCTACTCGCCAGTCTTGATGGCACAAAACTTGCTGAACCCGATAGACTTCATCCGCTAATTTGGAAGTCCTTATCGAACATCATCTCGCCTGCCGTGACGGATCTGTTCAACAGATCGCTGTCCGAGGGTGCATTGCTGAGCGACTGGAAATGCTCGGTATTGAAGCCGATTCCAAAAGGTGGTGACCCACGCAATGTAGACATTTACCGGCCGATTTGTCTCATCTCTGTTTTGGCGAAGGTGCTCTAGAAGATTGTGAAAATGGATCATCTCTAGCTGCTGAAGTCGAAAGATCTCCTAACGCCGGCATAGCAAGGCTACATGAAGGGTGGCTCGTGCATCACCAACCTGATGTTGATGCGGCAGGAATAGGTGCAATCGTTGAATCGGGGGAACTCAGTGGATGTTATCTGCATTGATTTTAGTAAAGCTTCCGAGAAAGTGAACCATGAGGTCCTGCTTCACAAGCTGAGGATGTGTGGTGTTGGTGGCGCAATGCACCAGTGGATCAGTGACTTCCTTATTGGGATGGCGAGTTCAGGTGAATGACCACCTAACGGAATGCTACTCGTCAGCTAACGGCATACTCCCATGCACAGTACTGGGGCTCATTTTATTCCTGATTCACATCAACGAAGTGTATCAGCTTCTTCGGTCGCCCTGCGTATTATTTGCAGGTGACCTGAAGATTTGGAGGATCATTAATTCTTCCGGCGACTGTGACGTCTTTCAGCAGGACTTCGACCGCCTATCCCGGTGGTCTGCAGAAGCTGACCTACCGGTCAGACAAGTCCTCGCATATGAGCCTGGGGAGGAGTAGTAATGGGTATGTGTACACCCTGATCGGCCACCCGCTGCATCCAACCAGTTCCTTAAAGGATCTAGACGTATTCTCACGCTGTGACCTGAAGTCTACCGGCAACACGTGCAGACTGTAAGCAAACGGACTATGCCTGCTTTGAGCACTTAGACGCAGCTGCTGCACTTGGTTTGAAGAGATTGCCACTCGTCTGTTCTCTTCTATAATAAGACTGATGCTTGAGTACGGCTCACCCGCTTATTGCCCGATCACAATAGGTGACGTGCAGAAACTGGAACAGGTCCAGCATGTAGCTATCCCGCTGTCGGCCGGTGGCCGAGTGGTCGGCACGTTTGCTTTCCAACCATAAGGTCACCGGTTCGACTCCGCGTAGGGGTGGGCGTCCTCGCGGTATACTCAGCCCGCGCGCGACTAGTGGTGGTCGCGCGGCAGTGAAGCGTCGTTACGGCGTATAAGCTGACACATTTCATTTTTTTTTCATCCACAGTTTACAAGGTATCCCAAACGAAGACCGATCTAGGAGACTAGGGCTTTTGTCATATCGTCGACTTCGATTTGAGTTCATTATGACGCACCGTATAATGCACATGGGCCACTTCCCTACGTTGAAGCCGCTGTTGCACGTTCGCGTACCAAGCAGCGCACGTGGACACCGGTATAAACTAGTGGTACCGGATAAGATGGCATATCTCTCTCTATGTTTCGAGCGTCGAGTAGTGAAATATTGGAACAAATCATCAGAAACGCTAGTAGAGGCGAAATCAGTTTCGAAATTTAAGAGATTCTTTGACGTACACTTTGCGGACTACAGGTATAGGGGGCGTACCATATAAGATCGGATAAGATGTAGTGCAGCTGCAATATGCTGCCACCGCGCAGGAATCAGCGACGTGATTCCGCGCATGTGCCAGATCCACCTACGACACACACACAGATCGTTATCTCCTGGCTCTCTAGTTTAAGTATTCAGTATTCAATGCTATAGGTTGTTATGAGGAACAAGTCTGATTACCCCTGCCTAGCACTCGTCTAGGTACATCATTTTTGCCTACGCACTAGTGCTATCTGACCCAAGCAATGTTTCGCAGGCAGCGATGAGTAGACTAGAAGGCGATTCATATCAGCTCCAAGGAGCCAAATCCCACTCCCATAGAGCAAGGCAGTCCCCACTGTACACACGGCATTTCAGACTGAGGGAAACCCACTTTCTGACAAGACAGATGTCACTGATTTAAGAAGACAGTTCTAACATTTGCAATACAAGAGCTGTCTTCAGTTATGGTGTGTCCATCGTTGCTAATTCAGCTGTAGGTAAAGCAATCAACTACTCGAGTTCATAATTAGCAAGAGTCAATGGGCAATGAAATGCTGCTGGTCCGGCAAAAATACCGCATTTGAAGATGTCAAGCAAGTGCCTAAGCGAACGCAGCCTATTCAACAGATCGACGACGCTTTATGCGCGTCTGCCGGTTCCTACCGCGGTCTGCGTGCAGCCTTTACAAATGTTTGTAGTTTAATGAACAAACGTGACGATGTAGTTACTTCGTTGCATCACGTCGTATGGACGTACTAGGACTAGCCGAAACCTGGTTAAATCCTGAGGTCACTACCTAGGAAGTCCAGATCAGTGGCTACTCGTGCTTCCGATGAGGCAGATTATCGAACGATCAAGGCGGCGTGTTGTTATACATTCGGCCCCCGTTGTGCTGCAGACTGGTACACACCTACCGTAGCGAAGATAGCTTGTGTGAACAGTTATGGTGCTCGAGCCACCTGAGACAGGGTGGACTATTTATGGGTGCGAAGTCGATGCCTAGAGTGGTTGCCGCATGCCAGAAACTACATGAGTCGGCCCCGCTTCCTGCTTATGGGTGATTTTAACTTCCCTCGAATATGTGGCCTGAAGTTCAACTTCTTCCCGTGCAGTGTGAAGTCAAGGCGCAGTTTGAGGAGGTATTTGAAACTGGGGCCACACATGTCTGCCAACTGACGCGCGTTACACCGCATTCCGCTCTATCATGTCTGGATCTACTAGTAGCGAGTTGCGAGCAAAGTGTACATGAAATTCAGGTCCTGCAGCCTATGGCAGCTAGTGACCACTCGATGGTCTTAACCAGCCTAGAGTTGCCGCTGCCCTATTCGCGTCTGCCGGAGCCGTCCTACAATCATTGGAAGGCCGACTTCAATAGTCTAAATCGAGCCGACAGTGAAGAGATTGCCAGTCGTCTGTTCTTTTCCATAATAAGAACTGAGTGCGTCGAGAGATGGTACACTTCCGCTTATTGCTCGATCACACATAAGTGAACGTGGCAGAAACTGGGAACGTGGTTCAGCATGTAGCTACCCCGGCCTCATCCGCCAGTTTTACGAGGTATCCCAAACGAAGACGGATCTAGGAGACTAGGGGTTTTGTCATATCGTCGATTTCGATTTGAGTTCATTATGACGAACCGTATAATGCACATGGGCCACTTCCCTACGTTGAAGCCGCTGTTGCACGTTCGCGTACCAAGCAGCGCACGTGGACACCGGTATAAACTAGTGGTACCGGATAAGATGGCATATCTCTCTCTATGTTTCGAGCGTCGAGTAGTGAAATATTGGAACAAATCATCAGAAACGCTAGTAGAGGCGAAATCAGTTTCGAAATTTAAGAGATTCTTTGACGGACACTTTGCGGACTACAGGTATAGGGGGCGTACCATATAAGATCGGATAAGATGTAGTGCAGCTGCAATATGCTGCCACCGCGCAGGAATCAGCGACGTGATTCCGCGCATGTGCCAGATTCACCTACCGACACACACACAGATCGTTATCTCCTGGCTCTCTAGTTTAAGTATTCAGTATTGCAATGCTATAGGTTGTTATGAGGAACAAGTCTGTTTACCCCTGCCTAGCACTCGTCTAGGTACATCATTTTTGCCTACGCACTAGTGCTATCTGACCCAAGCAATGTTTCGCAGGCAGCGATGAGTAGACTAGAAGGCGATTCATATCAGCTCCAAGGAGCCAAAATCCACTCCCATAGAGCAAGGCAGTCCCCACTGTACACACAGCATTTCAGACGGAGGGAAACCCACTTTCTGATAAGACAGATGTCGCTGATTGAAAAAGACAGTTCTGGCATTTGCAATACATGAACTGTCTTCAATTATTGCGTCCAACGTTGCTAATTCAGCTGTGAGTAAAGCGATCAACTACTCGAGTTCATCGTTATCAAGAGTCAAGGGGTCATCAAATGCTGTTGGTCCGGTAAAAATACCGCATTCTAAAGATGTTAAGAGTATGCCAAATGATGGTATCCCTCAGAATAGGTTGTCAGAGGTGACTGGGCTGCACCAACATCGCTAAACAGCAAAAAATATTGTCCGAATAATCAAGATCAACTAGGTTTTCACCAGGCATGCAAGGTAAGATTCCGTAAGGAGACACTTCATTAAGGAGTCAACGATGAAGCTGAAGAAAAATGGGGAAATTGTGTAACGCCAGAAAAGCCAGTTGTTGTTGGAAAGACATCTGACAAGTCCTTGTTGACCTTGACACGGAGTGTAGTGTCCGGGTACATGGCACATAAAAAGTCCATAGGACATCTTTCTGCGCAAATATTTCGAAAAGAATGCATCAATCGACTGAGTCGAACGTACTCTCGAAGTCGAGGAACACAAATATTGTCGGTCTCCGGGATGTGTGGCGCTGCATAAGCACTTGCCGCAGAGTGAATATGTGGCCTGCGCAGCGGTCCACAGTCCCATTTTGGACAGAAACCTGTGAGGTTCCAGTTGCGCAGTGAGGCGATGAACGAGAACTGAGGTCAGCAACTTTGTTACTATCTGCAGTAGTTTAATGTCCCTGTGGCAGATATAGTCAATTTGACTGCCATTCTTGTATGTTTCCACCAAACGCGATTCACTCCCGTTGACTGGGATGGTCTCTTCCTTCCAGACCTGTTCGAACAGGAAGGTCGGTGATTTTCAGAGGACCTCACTATCATCCTCCCATAGTGCGCGGACGGGTGAATCCGGGCTAGCAACTCGATAACGACTGAGAGCTGTGATCGCTTTCTGGACCACAGCCTCCGATGGGACCTCTACAAAAATCAACCATGGCCCAAATAGCACCAACTAGGTAGAAAGACCGGTAGCAGAGGTCCAACTCCCTCCAAAGTACTCTGCCCAACGAACCATACGACCCTTCGAAGTAAGAATCAGGAAGCCCGTGCTGTCCCCGATTGTTTCACAGAGGCTTCCCGTGACCGGAACAGTAGAGACAAACCGTGCAGGACACGTCGGCATTAATCGATCGACGGTGGTTTGATATGCGCATGCGGGTTTCACGGTTTCAAGCCTAAATCTACCCAGGATCAACGACGCTATCAAAATGAAACATTTGCACTTAAACTTGAGCGGTGCATTTCGTGAAGCAGGACTTAAACCTATGATAGGCTGTCAGAACAGCATCGGCCACGGAAACCCCGAAAATCAAATCCGGACTCTTTGTTCGCAATGCTCAGGCCGTTCGTTTGGATATGGCCGCACCGCACGGTGCTCTACACAGTGCACACACTGTAACTAACCGTTACCTTGCTAGCACACTAAAGACCACTAAAGACATAAAGACGCTAATGTCCTTCACGGACTACAATGGAGTTGGTGCCATGTTGAGAGACCAAAGTGACTTACTTGGCGCAATATAGTGTAATTAATGTAAAATGCAAACAAGTGGCTTTAAATACAAAGGGCAAAAGTCATCAGCAGTATGTCGGCACACCGTATTGACGCTTCGCTGACACGCAACCACCACCGGTCGAGCGTGGGCCGAGTATACCGCGAGGACACCCGCCCCTGCGCGGATTCGAACCGCTGAAATAAGGATAGCCAGCCAGATGTGCAATCCTTTTCGGCCAACGACAGACAAAGATAAACGTTAGGCGTTCTTATCCAGTGAGGCCGAGAGACACTGATCGTGCATCTGATGCATCGGCACTTATAGCCAAAGAAGGGGAAAATTTGAACTGAAAATAAATCGCCAGCTGAACGCCGTAACGGCGTTTCAGTGCCACGCGACAACTACCAGTTGCGGGTGAGCTGAGGATACCGCGAGGACGCCCCCTCCGCTGATTCGTACCGGAATAGCTGACGTCGAGTTGGAAGAAGAATCTGCCCAGCCAGAACATGAAGTTTGAGTTCAAGTGGAAAAGGAACATAGGAGAATCCCATAGATGATCCATTGTGGAATAGTCGTTGATCCGCGGTAGGTTTCAGCGAACCGATTTGTCACCTAAGTATAGAATCATTTCCTTTCGCATATATTTCGACATAATAGCTGAGGTGTTACCCGCCTCTAGCTGTGCAGATTGGCGATGATGATTTCTCCTTTCATTTATCAGGGACATCAGTTCTAGATCAATCCAGGGAGGACCATTGAAAAAGATACTTCTTGAAAATGGTAAATTTGCGTTGACGTATATCAGTTTAGAGCAGAAGTGATCACATGCATTAACTGGTTCCAGATGTTGAGGAGCATAACAGCCTGGCGCGATTTCAGCCGACCTTAAAAGTAAGAAATCAGCACACCAGATATACCGAGGAGAAATTTCCCTGTCGCTAACAGTGAGAGGTCGCGCCTATAGAAATGATACAACGGAATGATCAGTTCTGACAAACGGCCGGTTAGCAATTGTTAGTTTGCAGAAATAAGCAGTAGATCAAGGGTGTGCGGCGACCAGCTCGAAAGTATTTGAGTAGGCGTGGAAATATGCCGAATCAGGTTAACCTCCAAGATGCTTGCCAGTGTCAAAAGACCTGGAAGAGAGATCACTGTGGGCTAGATCCCATTAAGCACTAAGGCAATGAAGTCTCCCATAACAAGAAAATATTTGTCTCTCAAACGCTTTCTTACCGAGTTAGACAATCAGGACCCTGATCTCAATGGGGTCTAGTAACCAACGCCGACAATGGACGAGTTCCACCCGTCGTGAACTGGATGCCAGAGGACTTCGCAGCCACTGCTACTGGCACGAATACTTTCCACAAAATGTACCCAGAGGTTCACTTTCCAGTAAAGAATAACGTCGCCTCTAGATCTACCATCAGTACCAACAGCTCAAGCATGATAAACTGTGGGTACCCACCTCCGGGTCTCAGATGTCCGAAGATAACAACTCTCAGAGAAAGCGATCAAATCGAGGTGATGCACTGAGGTGAATCTCATCTAGCTTGCTTCTACAGCCACGCAAAATGGGCGTAAATCACGAGTAGCCCATCTGTTGAAATTAGTCATGGAATGATAAAGACCGGTTTCCAGTGAGTTTGTGAACCGCACGAAAAAATCCACAATAAGAAGGTCGCTTTATCCATTCACCCAACGCGTACGTAGTTCCTTGACAGTTTGCTTTATTTTACTTCCGATTGACGCGGTCAGAGAAAGGTTTCAGATTGAAATGGGACGAACTTGGCCTAGGTTTCGGCCTTGACTTATTCACTGTCTTCGAAGCTTGCATATTAGTGCTCACCGCAGTAAACGACAGCTGACTGAGTTGTGCTCCAGCTCGATACGGATCCACAGGACTTTCTTCTCTGACCACTGCACCGTGCATTGATAAGCAGTGAGCATTAAGAAAAAGCAGCAAAAGGTCTACTTTAAATACCACAGCAGTTGCTGAGCCAGCCTCAGAAGCGGAAGAAAAAAGAGATGACGGGAGGTCTTGCTCAGTTTAGGTCTGGGCGCCACGGCAGTATCCCAGCCCACATACAACCATGACATTTTCTTCAAATATAAACTTCATTCTGCATCGGCCGTCACGCAGATTATCAAGGGTCGCCTTATCTGCTGCATACAGCAGGGCGGATAAGCGAAAACATGCTGCTGCTGGCGCCACCTTACTTTTCCACCTGCTTCTCTTACTCCCATCTGGACCGCAATTACTAAGCTTCCTTCTATAATTCCCAACTTAATTGACAGCGACCGAAGTGCCACTGGAGTCGAACCAACTGAAGCCACCATCCCATAACACCCATCGGATGCCTATCGGCAGCAGCCCTTTATAAGGCCACGCTGTCCCGTCTCCCGGGCGGCGTTTAAAGTTAGCACTCTAAGGCAAATAGGCCAACAGGCTGCACTCGCACGCACCCTGGACGCACTGGATATTAATGTGTGTTGTGCATCCGAAACTAGGAGCAACAACCCTAATTGGGGCTGTTTAATTAACTGCGCCCGGTTTGACCTCTCGTTACTGGTTGCACACATCCGGAGACGCCGATGCGGCACTCACCGGTCAAGCTGGTGTAGGTATCATTCTCAGCTCCAAGGCTGAGTCATCGTTGGTTGATTGGATTCCGGTGAACAGCCGTTTATGTGCAGCCCGCCTGACGACATCAGCTAAGGTGAATTCGCGAAGTAAAACAAAACGCTGTTTGTTTGTGATTTCTGCTTATGCTCCCACCGACTGCAGTTCTAATGCTGTCAAAGAGACATTCTAGCACGAACTGAACGCGCTACTACACAGTGCTACTAGTTCAGGTATTATAGTACTTGCAGGGGATAGGAACGCACAGGTAGGGCGTCTGAGCTCTTCAGAAGCTCAGCTGGGTGGTAAGTATGGAGTTCACTTTGAACGGACTGACAACGGCGAGCGTCTGTTGCAACTGTGTGCGGAGCACTAGTTGTTTCTTTGTAGCACTGCTTTTAGACACAGTGGGCGCCGAAGTGCCACTTGGCGTCCACCTGTAGCTGGCCAGTGATGGACCCAAATTGACCACATAGACATAAGTTACAGGTGGCGCGGTTCCATTCTGGATTGCCGCTCGTACTGGAATACCTGCGTCGAATCTGATCATGCCTTGATACGCTGTCGTTTCTCCATGAACTTACCTGAAGGCACACCAAGTGTCGCCACTGTTTGGCAACAGAGAAATTGTCTCAGCCCTTGGTCAGGCAAGCCTATCAAGACGCATTACCTATCGAACTTTTGCTATCTTGTCTTAATGACACTGAGCTTCAATGGCACTATCAAACATCACCGCTCCAGTCGCTGGATATATGAGAGGTCAGTGAACCTGCTGGAATCTAGAAGACACCTCCCGGCTGGCTGTGAGCACAATGTGACCGGACGGGATATTAGGCGCCAAGTAAAGCAAACTCTACGTGCTGACATGAAAGCCTGGTGGACTAGTCGAGCTCCAGAAATGAAGGAGACAGGAGCAGTAGGTAATTACCGCAAGCTGTCCCAGCTGATCCGCACCACTGGTCCCAGAAAACTAGTAGTCAGTGAAACAATCAGAGACAGTGCGGGTGCACTGATACACAATAAGGAGCGCCGTATGGCTCGTTGGGCGGAACACTTGCAAGACCAGTTCAATTGGCTCCATGCTCCCGGACCTCTTGCTACTCAGGTGATGCAGGACGAGCCATGGACGGTTAGTTCAGAGCCTCCGTCGGAGGCCGAGGTCCGAAACGCGGTCACAGCCCACAATCGTTTTCGTGCCGCTGGCCCGGATTCCCTACCACCTGCACCATTTAAGAATGGAGGAGTGATCCAATGCAAAGTACGGACCTCCCTATTCGAAGGTATCTGGAAGGAAGAGTGTCCCGGCTAATTGGAGCGAATCGATTATAAGGGCAATATACAAGAACAGTAGTCGCACAGACTGTATTGACCACAGGGGTATTGGCCTGCCGACAGTTGTGCCAAAATTAATGGCCTCGATTCTCGTTCGCCGCCTCAATGTGGAACGGAAATCTCGGATTAGGGAAGAGTAGGCAGATTTTCGCCCACGGCCTGGCTGTATACACCATATATTCACACTGTGGCAGGTTCTAGAGGAGCGCCACGCATACCGCAGACCGATAATAGCTGTGTTCCTCGATTTCAAAAGTGCATTCGATTCGATCGATAGATGCATTCTGTTCGAAATACTTGCGCGGAAAGGTGTACCCACGAAATATGTGAACATCCTACGTGCTCTATACTCGAACAATACAGGCCGCGTCAGGGTCTTCGGTGACCTGCCGGATAGCTTTCCAACCACTAATGACGTTCGTCAATGCTGTCCGATTTCCCCGTTTTTGTTCAATTTCGTCGTGGACGCTATCATGCAGTGTTCCGTTGCGGATTCTCACGATGTAAGCGTTGAGGTCCTACCTGGTGGAAGGTCAGTTGATTTTGATTATGCAAACGATATCGCCTTGCTTTGCGACGATGTTGCTGCGACACAATCAACCCTGAATAGTCTGTCTAGGGTGGTCGCATTATTTGGTATGCGGTTCACACCTATAAAATGCAAAGTATTGCTGCAGGGCCACCAGCCGCTTTATGACCCCCTTGATCCTTGCCAACGAGGAACTCGAGGTGGTTGATCAATTCTCTTATCTTGGCAGCTGCATCTGCAACGACGGACGCATAGAAACTGACGTCAGCTCACACATTGCAAAAGCCGGAACTGTCTTCTTGAACCTACGCTATCTTTGGAGACAGAAGGGTGTTTCCCTCTGCCTGAAAGGCTGTGATTACAAGGCCACAATGAGGGCGGTCCTGCTCTATGGTAGTAAGACTTGGTCCCTTCGGTCTGAAAATCTGCAGCGCCTTCAAGGTTTTGATCATCGTTTTCTGCGAAGCATCGCTGGTGTCGGATGGCACGAGCGTGTCCGCTATGATGATGTGCGTAGGCGAGTACTAGGTAGTGATAATCATGCTACCTCCCTAGAACAGAAAGCACTGAATAAGTTGCCTCGGCTTGGGCACATGCTATGTTTGTCTGATCACCGTATATCTAAGTCATGTTTAGTCTGCCAGATATAGGGTGGCGCAAGGCTCGAGGTGGACTGAAGTTGACATGGCAGCGGGAAATGAAGTCACTGACGACCAAACTGGGTGCCGTAGATCCGTTTCGCCTTCCAGACTGGAGTCCAAGTGACTCGCCTTGTGCCTGGATCGAGAGTTTATAGGATTTGGCTCGCAACCGACACCAATGGCGCGACTGCTGCCGTCCCTTAGTCGGATTGCCTGTTTAAAGTGTGTTTGGTGCGGTTATCTGCTGGGTATTGGCTGATTGTGACGCGGGGCAGTGGAAGCCGCAAAAAAGCTGTCACGCCGATGTCGCTTTACCTTTGTACGACAGCCAGTTATTTGTGACGTTATGTTGCTAACACAAAGTGTAGGCGCCTTGACCCCGAATATTTGCTTAGGGTATCAAGGTTTTCAGATAAGTCCCGCTTCTCTCTTGCTTATTATTCTTTATTCCTTAGGTTATTATGGTTGTATGGCAGCGAAGCAACAATGGCTGAGGTATTGCTGCTACTGCTGTTGCTGTTGTTTCCTTAGTCAGGGCTCTTTACCTGACCAGTGCAGCGGGTGGAGCACTTGAGGGGTGCACATTCAAGAGATATCTGCAGCTCGATACGGTTTAGCATAGGCTAAGGGCAAAGATAATTGCCAGAGGTAGTACACTTAAGGCACCAATAAAGCTCTGAGTCGAGAGTAGCACAAGCAATGTGCAACCAAACATTACAGTGAAGGTGCAGATTTGGAGATACTCCCATGTGACTGCGTAAATTCCAACACTAGTTTTCATATGTATTATGGAATTAGACGGTTTGGTTGTTGGAATGTTGCTTACGTTTGTTTGAGTCACACATGTGTAACCGCCGTTCTTCAAAATAGAGGCGAACTGCGACTGGCGCCCATCTTCGTACTCAGCTCACATCCACATCTCCCCAAACCAATGCTGTCCTTGTGCCTTATGTTTAGCCTCAACGAGTTAATCGCCTATCAATAAACCTAGCTTTTTTCGTGTGTTTTTCTGCTCACACTTAGTTGGCCGTTTATCTTATATACGGCGCACGACTGACGAGCTATAATTAAACTGAACTTCGAACGAGAGGTGACTCCTTTACCACAGCACTAACGCCATCAGAGAAGATAACCTCAAACAAGAAAATGCGGTATTGTATCTATGAAAGAAGTCAATTATATTAGTGGAACCTCAAAGAAAACCTGAACATGTGAACAATAGCGGACCGAAAACGGAAAGTAAATACATGTAAAGAGATCCGTATGAGGCACAAGAATAAATGTAACAAATCAAGAAGCATTGGAGTAATGTAGGCTGACAACACCCTAGGATAAACGTACGTTAATCTCTTGATCCGATATAGGGTATACGCCATTTGGTGTACATTTTATTTGTTCGGTTACAGTGGCTGAAACTATATGACAGGGAAAGCAAGGTTACCTGAAGGGATTTCAATATGTTCTGCGGTTTTCAAATCTTGCTCCAGCTTGTAATCACTCATTGCTGTCCCAAAAATGATCGACAAAAGACAAGACCGCCGATCGCAACACGAGACGGAGCTCGTGTAACGTGCAATCCTCTTAGTAGGACGGGATCGGACTCAGTGGGAACGATAAAGGTGCAGGTTAAGCTCGTGTATCAAATTGGGATGCAGAACTCCTCGGCGTCGGTCATGAGAAATCAACTGGGCCGAAAAGCAAAGCAAAGCTGGATGACAATATGACAACCGCCTAGTAAGAGATCGAACTGGATACAAGTGTTGACTAAACACTGTCGTAATTATCATCATCATCATCATCATACACGTTATATAGAGGTGGGAAACACCTCGGCTACTGTGCCGCCATAAACAGAAAAAAGGAGAAAAAACACAACTGGTGCAAGCCGGCTGAGCTACCAGTAACGGATGGGCATCGTTCCGGTAAGCTACCAGCCGGCTGCTGTGCACCAAAAAAATTACTATGCAAAATTATATAAGGCTAAATAATGAGATCGTGGTTGGAGGGGGAGGCTAAGAGGGATGGGGTGGGACAAAGAAACTCACAGCACGAACGCCACTGAGGTCGACTCCTAACCATATCAGCAAGTGTGTCCAACCAAACGTGTTCATCGTCTTTCGGACCCCAACCAGGGAGCCGAGACGCTCCGACCGAAGCCAGCTCAGAAGTGAGGCCCTTCATTCCTCTGGACCAAGTCATCGCTTGGCCACCCCTCCTCTTCTTCCATCCACACCTCCGGCGCGCAAACAACACACGTGGCGGAAGTCGGTGGGCTGGCATGCGTAATACGTGGCCGAGTCATCGGAGCCTGATGCTTGAAATAACGGTGCTGAGCGGTTCATTTCCTTTTCCTGTGCCATAAACAAGACGTCGAACACGCTCGTTGCTCACGCGGTATTCCCACCAGATGTGAGCTATATTGCGAAGGCACCGGTGGTCAAACGTAACTAGCCTATTCAGATCCGCTGCTATAAGCGGCCAGGTTTCACAACCGTACAGTAGGGTCGAACGTACTGCTGCATTGTACACTCTACCCTTCAAGGCAGGAGTGATGTCGCGCCGGCGCCACAAGTGGCGAAGGTTAGCAAAAGCGCCCCGAGCTTTTGCTATACGATTCGTGATTTCATCTTCAATCCCACCGGCGCTGATACAACTTCCCAGGTAGTTGAATATTTGAATGACTTCTAGCTGATCCCCACCAAGGGTCAGCGTAGGAGGCGGTCCAGACCAATCTTGGAGAAACGCTTTGCAGTTCGAGGGTGCGAAGCAAAGCCCGAAGTGACGGACAGCTAGAGCTAATCTGTCCAGTGCCGCTTGACAAGTTTGTGAGCTGTCACAGATCAGGGAAATATCATCAGCATACTCTAAGTCAAGAAGTCGCTCTCCTGGGAGCAACTCCACACCTAAGTCGTATCCTGTGAACGCGATTTCCATGACTTCGTCAACAGCGAAGTTGAAGAGGAAAAGTGACAGCGGGCATCCTTGTCTCACGCCGCTGGAGATAGTAAAGGGCGACGACAACTTGTCGTGATCCCTCACTCTGCCCGAGCTACGCGCATATAATGCTCGGATAATATTTACATATTTCTCAGGTACACCTTTCCTGAGTAGACAGTCCCAAAGTGCATATCTATCCACCGAATCGAATGCACCTTTTATATCGAGGAACACAACGGTGGGCCGCCAATATGTCGTAAACTACAAAAGGAGCAAAGAGAAAGGAAAAAACTGCTTTCTAAACAGAAAGTAGTGATCTCACCGTTTAGTTTGAGACAAGGATGCGTTTAAACTCGTTACATTATCCCCTATGTCGGAAGGAGCTCATGGCAGCATGAATCGATCTCAACTTCATGATGTGCGGAAATGAGTGTAGATGACGCAAAAAGTAGTTTCGTCGCAGGAAAGCTAATGATCGTCGAAATGGCCACAATTTAGCCCAGAAAACTGTTGTCGAGAAAAGGAAGGGGAATCGAATGTGTTATGCGTTCGTCGATCGTATTTAAACGGACACAACCCATCACCGTCGCCACTGATCTAACGTACGACGCTCCTAGTATGAGCAAGTAAGGCCCAGCGGGTCATAACTGAAGTCAGTGAAAGCGAGAGGTGCACGTCCGTCACAAAAAACTGATAGAGCTAAGGTAAGCAGTTTGGATGATATTATGACAACCAACTAGTAAGAGACCGGACTGGATGAAGAGTTGCCCAACAGTGTTGCAAAGGTGGAAACGACAATAGCTATACAAACAGAAAACAACGACCTAGTTTACAGAGTGCGACAAGAATACCGTAAAGCCTGCTACACTCCTTTACGGCTAGTTATAATCAGCGAATCATTGTATCATTGTATGATAGAGAGCAGAAGGAGAGTTCTTTATCAGCTCAGCCGCTTCCCAGTCATTGCGGACATTGCTGGGTCATAGTGAAAATGGGGTTCCACAATGAACCTTAAAGCTATGTCGTGAACCAATATTCGAGCACAGTTATCAAGCGAGAATCCAATATTTTCGTGAAACTTTCCTCGGACTGCGCATCAACGACGAGCTCCGGAAGGTGATTCCAGTCATTAGGCACGCGCGTGGATAGAGCTAGATCTGACCGCACATGGAGTCTCGATTTGAACAATTCCCATCCGTGACCACGTGGTGAATTTTCAATGTTCGGATGAAAGAACTGTTGTAACTCGCTTCCTAGCTCTCCTCTTAGGATACGTCGAGTGTGGATCAAATCTCCGCGACGACGACAGTAATACAGAGAGAAAACGTTTAATCGCTGGAGATAAGATAGGCACTGCAGCTCTGGCACACATTTAGATCAATGGCGCTGGACCTTCTCAATCATATCGCATTCGGTCTTCGTGAGACGCTGGGTAGCTGGCAAGACGTACTCGAGAATCGGGCGCACATGTGAGGCAAACAGGAGTCTGAAGACTTCTGGAGTAATATGGGAGAATGCTCTTACTAATGCATGAATCATTCTGTCATCATCATCATACACGTTAGCTAGAGGTGTGCATCAAAAAATACTATGCGAAATTATATAAAGCTAAATAATGAGATCGTGGTTGGAGGGGGAGGCTAAGAGGGATGGGGTAGGACAAAGAAACTCACAGCACGAACGCCACTGAGGTCGACTCCTAACCATATCAGCAAGTGTGTCCAACCAAACGTGTTCATCGTCTTTCGGACCCCAACCAGGGAGCCGAGACGCTCCAACCGAGGCCAGCTCAGAAGTGAGGGCCTTCATTCCTCTGGACCAAGTCAGCGCTTGGCCACCCTCTTCTTCTTCCATCCACAGTCTAACGATTCACCGTTCTCTTGCCTGGCAGTGGCTAGGATGTGACGTGCAAAAATTTCGTTTTTGGGTTTTATGAAGATATCTTTGTAGCGTTTTGACGGCATCCTCATAAGAAGAGCACTGAAAAACCACCTCGAACAGGGCAGATGAGATATAATTCATTAACGTTTTGAGCTTGTCCGGCTTCATGGACTCGATCGATTCTAAAAAATTGTTGAAAGTGTAGATCCAATGGGCCCAGCGTTTGCCGGCGTCAGAAGATTGAGGATCCACATCAAAGCGATCTGGGCGTAAGATTCGATCCATGAGATTGCTGTATTAATCGAGTAAATTGTAATGAACACGGATTATTCCAGGAATGAAGGAAGAAGACAAAGCCGATAAGGATGCTTTTACTCGATTAATAATTCCGACGTATGAGCTATAAAAACAGAAACATGTATTAGAACGGTAAATATGCCAAAGCATGGAATACGGCAAAATCAAAAACACATGACAGTAACAAAGGAATGTTTCAAATGACTGTTGGATTCCCACTCTCTGAGTTCGCAGGGGTTTTGCTGCCCCCCATACGACCACTGCGGTCTTCTGCGGAACCCTGTTCCGCAATGATCCCAGCAACCTTCGCAACGATCGGGAAGTGACGGAGCTGACAAAGGAACTTTCTTCTGCTCTCTACCAACCATTGAACCAATAAAAGTAAAGTACCAACGGCAGCGATGTTTGAGCATGGACTTGATGTACTTGGTTTGCAGCCGTACACCTCTGTTCATGTCTTATTCTTTGTTATAAATCACTGACGTTATCACTCACCTTTCAATTCTTAGAGCATGCTGTTATTGTACTGCAGTTTCGTTCCCTTTCACAGCGTTTTCTTTCCACTTCATGTGACCGTAAACGTAGCCCACTAGTACAAGACACCTTGACAGTGATCGGTTGACCGTGGTGTGATAAGCGCGTGCCGGTTTGACATTCTCGGACAAATGGAATCTCTGTTCTGTATTCTAGATCAACGATGCTGCCGGACTGTATGGTTCACTGGATTTTTCTATTGTTCTTGAACTTACTCTCGCCATCTATTCAGCTCTGCCTTCATCTCATCTGTGACAGCGGAATCTACCTTTCTATGAAATTTTAACCATGCCCATCTTAAGCCCAATGTGGTTTCTTTCTAACATGTGATAATTTCATCCATTAGCCTACGAGATACTTGTTTTACATTTCAGCTCCTCAGATCTGCTGCGTCCTACGTGCTAATTGGACACGGAGGTCCTCGGGATCCTCGATCGAACGCATATTGGACCATTACTGACTCAATCTTTTGCGATCATTATTTGTTGTTTGATGATGGAAAACTTCAAGCAAGAACAATATTCCGTAGCTTTGGATCAGTGTGGAACTCTTACAAGTACCTTTGTTTTACATCATCCTGTATACTTCTAGCCACTGTACCTGAAGAGGAGAAATCCATACCATTGGACCAACAAATTAGCGTGCGTTTACTTTGAGTTTCGACATCACATTTCTCAAGTTTACCGTTGTATATTATCCGGTTTCCTTCCGTTTAATTAGTACTTTTGGACTTGAATTTAAATGCTTACTAACTGTTTGTTGGAAGGTGCTAGAATCGCGTTGTGAACCTTTCCGATTGATTTTGATTTATTCTCCTTTTTTGCTTGAATATCGCCTAGTCAAAAGGAGCCAACTTCCTCCTGTACAGCATCGCTCACGCTGCCTCTTGATTGACACTATTGTCTTTCTTCGTCGCTGGTATAGCTCTTTGAGGATTACACAGACAGGTATCAATTTGAACAAGGAAATATTGGCAGAATATTGGAATATTGGCAGATGCTAGCATTTCGTATTATCTCATCAGTACCAATACAATAACAGGGAAATCCTTTTATAGGTCTTACAGGGCACAGTCAAGCCAATCAAATTTATGGTTGTGATCATCGTTGTTGAGATTAGGTCCACGGTAACCGCAGGTTAACAACTAATTGCTTTTGGACACACAAAGCTGGTCTAATTCGGCTTATCGCGACGGCCTCTGCAAATCGTAAAACGCGTGCACTAGTATGACGTAACAAAATCCGGAACGCTGATAAGGGATTAACCCGGTGACGAGTTGCCAAGATGTGTCTGCCTATGGAGGACGCTGGCGGCTTACGCGAGCACGTATCATCGGAGGTGGATTGAGTAACTTCGCGCTGAACCCAGTTTGGTAAGTGTTCCTTCACTCTGGAATCTAAAATCCGTTCGGTCCTGCCGATGTAACTGATACCACAGTCACATACAAATTGGTAGACGCAATGTGATTTGGCGCCGACGGGTTCATCTTCCTTTACTGAAGGTAACGGCAACTTTCGGGTTCTGTTGATAATTACCGCCTCCGCAGCACAGTAAGTACGCTGAATGGCCGAGACAATGCGTTTGGTTATCCTTCTTGCTGCGGTGTCACCCTTGAATGGTAGCCCAATGTACACCTTCTTCTTAGGGGCTGTCAACACCATCTCCTTAGGCGATCTAAGTTGGCTGTGTTTGTTTATGAATCGCTTTGGGTATCCATTCTCCATAAGTGTTTTAGTGATCAACTCAAACTCCTCAGGCAGGCAGTCGTTGGAGCAGATACGTCTGGCACGAATGAATAATGTTTTTACTAGTGCGCGCTTGTGTGCCACCGGTGAGAAGCTCGTGAAGTGTAGGTATTGGTTAGTTCGGATCCTTGCACCACTGAGGCAGCACTACAATTTGCACAGCATTAAGGACTCTTTCGAAATAATCGAAGACCTAGACCAAATCAGCCTAGCCGACAAAGTCATGTGCTCCGTAGACGTCCAGTCGTTATTTACTAATGTCCCCTTGCTTGAGACAGTTGATTACATTTGCCACCTGATAGAAGAGGAGAATTTTCGTCTACCAATACCGACAGACCTCCTGAGACAGTCCCTGTTACTTTGCACGGAGAATGTCGCTTTCCGATTCCAGCACACCACATATCGCCAAATTGACGGAGTGGCTATGGGTAGTCCGTTGGGCCCGGTACTTGCTGATTTTTTCATGCTGATGCTTGAGAGGAAACTAAGTGGACAAATTTCGCAGCTGCCGTATTACAAACGATATGTAGATGATATCCTTGTTTTTGGTTCCACGAAGATGCAAATCGAACAACTAGTAGACCAACTTAATAATGTTCACTCCAACCTGAAGGTGACTTTTGAATTCGAATCGAATGGGCGTCTCCCGTATCTAGACATTCTCATGAGTCGCAGGGATAATGGGCTGATTAAGCGATCTGTATACCGGAAACCAACGTGATCCGGCCAATACATACATTTCACGAGCTTCTCACCGGTGGCACACAAGCGCGCACTAGTAAAAACATTATTCATTCGTGCCAGACGTATCTGCTCCAACGACTGCCTGCCTGAGGAGTTTGAGTTGATCACTAAAACACTTATGGAGAATGGATACCCAAAGCGATTCATAAACAAACACAGCCAACTTAGATCGCCTAAGGAGATGGTGTTGACAGCCCTTAAGAAGAAGGTGTACATTGGGCTACCATTCAAGGGTGACACCGCAGCAAGAAGGATAACCAAACGCATTGTCTCGGCCATTCAGCGTACTTACTGTGCTGCGGAGGCGGTAATTATCAACAGAACCCGAAAGTTGCCGTTACCTTCAGTAGAGGAAGATGAACCCGTCGGCGCCAAATCACATTGCGTCTACCAATTTGTATGTGACTGCGGTATCAGTTACATCGGCAGGACCGAACGGATTTTAGATTCCAGAGTGAAGGAACACTTACCAAACTGGGTTCAGCGCGAAGTTACTCAATCCACCTCCGATGATACGTGCTCGCGTAAGCCGCCAGCGTCCTCCATAGGCAGACACATCTTGGCAACTCGTCACCGGGTTAATCCCTTATCAGCGTTCCGGATTTTGTTACGTCATACTAGTGCACGCGTTTTACGATTTGCAGAGGCCGTCGCGATAAGCCGAATTAGACCAGCTTTGTGTGTCCAAAAGCAATTAGTTGCTAACCTGCGGTTACCGTGGACCTAATCTCAACAACGATGATCACAACCATAAATTTGATTGGCTTGACTGTGCCCTGTAAGACCTATAAAAGGATTTCCCTGTTATTGTATTGGTACTGATGAGATAATACGAAATGCTAGCATCTGCCAATATTCGTCTTCTCATTTCGTTGTTCAAACTACTGAAGGGGACTAACTGTTTTAGATAGCAATTTATCAACTCACCTCTTAAGTGTTTGTGTGTGACTGTGATGCACTGAAATCAGTGAACAACAGCTTTAGTTAGGTTAGCCACTGACCTCCCGGATCTAGCGTCACACGTACTCATACATCCATTTGCTGATCTGTCCACCAGGCTTATGCTTGTTTACTTTCTGTGTTTTCTGAGCCTGATCTTTGCAAATTCGATTAAACTTGTGATAGACCTTGTTTAAAATTTGTTTTTGGGCGCTGGCGATCTCATTTTCGCAGTTGGTATTGTAGAGAATGCAGTATACGTGTCCCACATACGATTAGTTGATCACGAAGGCGAGGCTTCGGTCACCAGACTATGACTGTAAATTACATGGCAATTACACAGCTCCGACTAGCCTTCTTTATATGTTCTTGTTGACCTTACATGTTCACTGTTCTCTTCTATTCCTTACTTACCAATAATAATACTAGTTTGAGCACATTTTGCTTGACCCGTAGCCTAAAGAATCATAAGTCTGCTTTGTAATCCGAGGGCGCGGGTTCGAACCTGCGTAGGGACCAGGCGACCCTCGCAGTATTATTAGCCGACATGTAACTGTTGGTAGCTGCGCGTCAGCGAAACTTCCGTACTGCGTACCGGCGTACCTCTGGTGTCTTTCTGATCGGCCCACAGGATTTCATTAAAACTGATTCAGTAGATATGGGGTTCACTGATAAACAGTTCCCATGAAAAAGACCCCAGAGACTTTGTGAAAAATTTAAGATATTCATCTCCTTTTCATTACTTTCATACTGCTCGCACTTATCATTCCGGGGCCCTCACTTGTCCCCGTGAGTTTAAGATTCTTGAGATCCTGGTCGGTTTTTGTCCTTCTTGAGGGTGCATTGGACACAAATTTAGTCGTGTTTCAGCAGCTACATCCTTACTTACGGCGGAACACATTATTTTTTCTCGATTTGGAAGACATCCTCGACTGTTGATCGTTCCAGCTTGCGATACTATCAGTTACCGGCTCCCATTGGGCGCGATTCCTTGAATTTGCCCCGCTGCCTTGCGGATAGGCTATTTAGCCAAATGCTCGGGGTGGTGTCCCCTAAGTCTACACCCTACTTTGGCTTGGGCAGCCTTATGGTATCTCGTCCGCTGACCAAACCATGGATTTCTCTGTGTTGTGTTCGGTTTCCTTTTAATGACAGCGGTACCTTCCTTTGGTTTCCATGGTCTTTTGTTGGCTCTTTGTCTATACGTAGACTGATGCAACGACGGTTTGCGTACCTCCTTGACCTATTGAGCTATACTGGGTGGTGCCTCCGGGCAACCTAAGAGATACTCGTACCAGGTTGGTCAATGGTGAGGTCAGACAAACTCAGTCTCCTGGTCCTCCAGGTTGGGACTTTGAAATGGGATGGCTTACATTTCTGTAAAACTAAATCACTGCCAATTCGCCGCTGCCTTGTGGACAGGCTTTTGAGCCAAAGGCTTTGGATGAGGACCCTAATCATCCTCTTGTCTAGGTCTGGGCGCCCCGTCAGTATCTCAGCCCACGTACAACCATGACTTTTTTCAAGCATAAACTTCATCCTGCACCGGCCGTCGCTCAGATTATCAAGTGTCGCCTTAATTATTGCATACTGCAGGGCGGATAAACGGAAGCATTCTACTGCTGGTGTCTCCCTTCTTTCTTTTCCACCTGTTTCTTCTTCTCTCATCCCGACCCTCATTACCAACCTTCCTTCTATTATTCCCAACTTAATTGACAGCAACTGAAGTGCCACTGGGATAGAACCATCTGCAGCCACCTCGTGACACCCACCGGACGCCTATCGACAACCTTCCCTCATAAGGCCACGCTGTCCCGTTTCCATGGGAATCTCGGATTAGGGAAGAGCAGACGGGTTTCCGCCCAGAACATGACTGTGTAGACCATATATTCACTCTGCGGCAGGTGCTAGAGCAGCGCCACGCATACCGCAGACCGACAATAGCTGTGTTCCTCGATTTCAAGAGTGCGTTCGATTCAGTCGATCGGTCGATTCTGTTCGAAATACTTGCGCGGAAATGTGTTCCCACGAAATAGGTGAACATCCTTCCTGCTCTTTATTCGAACACTACAGGCCGCTTCACGGTCTATGGTGGCCTGTCGAGTAGCTTTCCGACCACCATTGGCGTTCGTCAGGGTTGTCCGATTTCCCCATTTTTCAATTTTATCGTGGATTCTATCATATTATGTTCCATTGCGGAATCTCACCATGTAGGCGTTGAGATGCTACCCGGTGAAAGATTAGTTGATCTTGATTATGCGAATGATATCGTCATGGTTTTCGTCGATGATGTGGAGGCACAACCAACCCTCAATAGCCTATCTAGTGCGGTCCCATTACTTGGTATGCGCTTCGCACCTTCAAAATGTCGCTGCAGGTCTACCAGCCACTATGACCCCTTGACCCTTGCTAACGAGGAGCTCGAGGTAGTTGATCAATTCACTTATCTTGGCACGTGCATCAGAAATGATGGGCGCATAGAAACTGCCTTCAGCTCACGCATTGCAAATGCCAGAGCTGCCTTCTTGAACCTGCGGCATCTTTGGCGACGGAAGGGAATTTCCCTCCGTCTGAAAGGCCGTGTATACAAAGCCATAATGAGGGTCGTTCTGCTCTATGGTAGTGAGACTTGGCCCCTTCGGTCTGAAGATCTGAGGCGCCTTCAATTCTTTGATCATCGTTGTCTACGAAGCATTTCTGTTGTCGGATGGCACCAGCGTGTCCGCGACGATGATGTGCGTAGGAGAGTACTAGGTAGTGATAAACATGCTAACTCCCTAGAACAACAGATATCACTGAATAAGTTGCGTTGGCTCGGGCACGTGCTACGTATGCCTGGTCACCGCTTACCTAGGAGGGCCTTGTTTAGTCTTCCAGATGTAGGATGGTGCAAGGCTTGAGGTGAACAGAAGTTGATTGGGCAGCGGAAAATGAAGTCACTGACGACCAAACTGGGTGCCGCTGCTCCAATTCGCCTTTCGGGCTAGAGTCCACGTGACTCACCTTGTGCTTGGCTCGTGACTTAACAGGATATGGCTAGCAACCGACATCCGCGGCGCATCTGCTGCCGTCTCCTAATCGGATTGCCTGTTTAGAGTGTTTTGTGCTGAGTTATCTGCAGGATATTGGCTGATTATGACGCGTGGCAGTGAAAGCCGCAAGGAAGCTGTCTCGCTGATGCCATCTTATTTTTGCACAATAGCCAGCCGTTTGTGACGGTATGTTGTCTACACAAGGTGTAGGCGCCTTGACATTGAATATTTGCTTAGGGCATTAAGGTTTTCAGGTGAGCCCCCCTTCTCTCCCCATATTATTCTTTATTCCGTAGGTCCTCTTGGTTGTATGGCAGCGAAGCATCAGTTCAAATGGTTGATGTACTGCCGTTACTGTTGTTGTTGATTGTTTGAGATCCTAGCTGTACGTCACGGATACTTTACATTCCGAGCTCTCTCTCTTTGCTCCTTTTACCGGCCAAGAGTTCAGTAGGAGCTGTCCATAGAGCTTCCCTGTATCTCCTTTCCTCTTTGACGTTTTGATGACACATATCCTAGTCCTTTCATCTTCGTCCACATTGGAAATTTCATCAGGTGACTAAGTGACAAACCTTGAGCATACAAACGGCATTACTCTCCATGTGTCTGGCCCAGCGACTAGGCATTAAGCACCGTATGCTTCGGCATGGGTCTCTCATCTCTAAATTGCAAAGTACCGTTGCAGGACTGGGTGCACGAGCCACCGGTTCCATCTGCAAGCGCATCGGCACTTGTTAGTTATCATTGTAGAGTTTCTTGCAAGTGCCAACGAAGTCCGCGTGACTTTTTAACGTCCCCGTCATCCATATAGTCGGTGAGATATCAACTTTTCTGTTAAAGGTGGGGCATAAGACACTAGAATGACGCATGTGTTGCTGCATAGATCGGACAAGTGGTCAACTGATTGAAGCTTTCTGAAAATTTCTCATTATACACATTAGCTAGAGGTGGAAAACACCTCGGCTATTGTGTCGCAATACAAAAGAAAAGAAAATAAGCATGCAACAAATGCACGCGTGCTGAGTCACCAGTAACGGATGAATATCGTTCCGTAAAGTTACCAACCGGCTATTGTGCAGCCAAAAAATTATGCCTTACAAAATTTATATTCTGATAAGAAACGAGGTCATGGTTGGAGAGGGAGGCTAAGTGGGATGAGGAGGGACAAAGCAACTCACAACACAAACGCCACTGAGGTCGGCTACTATCCATATCAGTAAATGTATCCAGCCAAACCTTTTCCTCGTCTTTCAGATCCCAACCAGTGAGCCGAGAGGCTCCAACCGAGGCCAATTTCGAACGAATGGCCTTCATTCCTTTTGACCAAGTCATCGCTTGGCCACTTTTTCTTTCATCCACACCCCCTACGCGAAAACAACGCACGTGGCCCACCCGGCTAGGGGTCCGCAAACAACAATTATATTATGCAAAGGAATAGGTCGTCGCTGGAGGGAGAGGCTAAGCGGGAGGGGGAGAGACAAAGAAACTCACAACACAAACGCCATATCGAGTATATCAGGGAACTGGTCGTCTTTGACTATCAGCATCTACGGAAAATTGTTCAAATCGCGTAAGAGCACTGAGTAACTAAGAGCTATGTTCACCAGCTGGTGTTTGGGAGCAGGCTAACTGGTACAGCACTTGAGTGCTCACTACATTTGAACCGTTTTCGTCGTTTTCTCTTTGACCGCTAGCCATTTTTACGCGATTCCTCTTGCGTACCAATTTTCTGCGCATGCACTTTGGCCGTTTGACAATCCTCGCAGTGCAGCTTGGATAATTGGTTGTTGGCATGGTCATGCTGCACGCAAAGCATGATTCCTTTCTCCATTTTCGTCTTGTCGGCCCTTAGGTTTAAGAATCACAAGCCTGCCTTGTGATCCTAATGTGTAGGTACTTGGCGACCCTCGCAGTATACTTACCCTACTTGCGACTGTTGATGGTTGCGCGGAAGCGAAGCGTTGGTACTGCTTATCGGCGTACTGCTGATGTCTTTATTGCGGTTTCCTATTCTTAAGTGGTGCTGGTGACCTTTTTTACTCGGCATACACGCAATTCTATTCATATTCGCACCAAATTGTCCTATTGCTCTCCTTGCGGTATCAGTGTAGTGGTCACCGTTGCTCCATGGTGCTCCCGTTCTGCTGCTCCAAAGTGTCTGCAGCCTCAGCGCACTTAAGTGGATGTGGTGTTCGCTTGTTTGTGACACTGGATGTGTTAAGTCGCATAAACACTGTCTCCTTGATGCCACCGTGCGGTGTCCATGTGGTATTGCCAGAGTGTGTAGACGTTTACACATGGCGGTTGTATCCTCCTCCATCCCTCTCTCTCATTAGTTTTGTCTGTTGCCTAATGTTTCAGTGCCAACGATGCGTTGATGCGAGGTACTGATGTACTGTAGTAGATAATGATACTGGTGCTTTTTATAACAACGTTCATAAGGTCGACACGATATTATCATGAATGATTACCCAGTCTATAGGCTACGATTCCTTTGAAGCAATCGATGGAAAAATTTTGCTCCATGTCTAGTTCTCTAATTTTAGTTATCGCCGGCGCTGTGTGATCATATGAGTTCGGTCAAGATTTCGGCACTTATGTGCGAGGTATCTTTTGCTGTCATTATTGGGGTAGCATTTTGGTCTCCTACCTTGGGTCACGTACTTCACGAGCACCGTACACAGGTGTTGTTGACCTGCTAAGAAGATTTTTAGCAGACCTTTCCAATCTGTTTGGTTGGTTAAGGCGGCAGCTCTTCACTCTACTGCGGAACTACTCCCAGTATTTGTAAATTACTGATCACTGTACTATTTAGAGTTATGTACGAACGTGTAGTTACATAAGTCTTGAGTCACTTCTAGACAATCAACATATCTATGCAGTTTTTATTCTTATTTGTCAGGACGACGCTCAGCCATGCCAACAAATGATGCAATCTTTGAGTCTCTGCATCCTGAGACTGAAACCAGAGCCCACAGAGGAACACTCAACAGTGACATGCCCAAATGTCTCAGATATTGATACTCCCCTAGATATTCGAGAGAATAGTCCACTGGATTCCATGGCTCGGTGTACTTCCGAACAGTCAGTCAAGACCGAACAAGACGATTCTGTGAAACTACTGGAGGAACATTGCCGATCTGCAACTGGGGAATTGCTGTCAGATGCTGTTTCTGTACAAGGTATTAGTCAACGATAGGTGCACATACGCGCATATTTTCACATGTGATTTCACTTTTGACCAATCGCTCTACAGTTTACAGATTGCCTCTTCCTGTGGATAACGGTATTAAAACCGGAATATAAGACCACAATCCGAGGAAGGTAGCCTTGTAATGTTTCTCTTATTGTGTTCGACTTTTAACTGTCATTTCCATAAAGACATAATCGGGACCCCCTGCATCTTACAAGACTAGGAAGTATCACATCTACTGCGGGCACCTAGTCGAAAGTCGATCTCAGAGGATGAATAAGGTGGAACACAAGGACAACTGATTATGCGGTAAGGTACCATCGTCAGCACGGTAACTCACGGAGCAGATAAGTGTCATACGGGAGCTACCAAAAAGCACCTGGAGTCTGAGGGCACTGCAACAATGATGGCTTGAGTACCTTCGATGCATGATGTAATGGAACGTAAAAGATAGCAATGATCTTTCGACTCGTTAAAGGGTTTCCGGGAAGGCCGATGCAGTCTTTCGAAATCGAATGTGTCATATGGGCCTAGGCCAGTTGTCAATTCTTCACAACTACTGTTTTACTTGGGTGAACCTTTCAATAGCACCGACATTGAATAACTTCAGTCCGGTTCAGTTAAGCAACTGTGGTCCCAACACTGAATTGCGCTGGGTCTAAATCACACGACTTGTATCATTAGTATAACAACAAATACCAATAGCGAGCTTGGAATTCAGAAGAAGACCCTGCTGACTCTAAGTGCAGTGGGATCAGACGGACAAATTAGGCGTGAGCTTAACTGGATTCTTTGTGCTGGTAAAGAAGCTTGGTGGATGGAATTCAATTAGGCAGATGCGGCGGGCAATCACCACTGACTATTCCAGTCGGTTCGCACAGTTTGTCACATGGACTTAAGCATTACTGGTACAATCAATGGGATCGCCGATGCACCATACGGATCACCATCTGGGTCGTTGGACGGAGCATTTTCGAGTGTCTTCCAGTTGACCCCCTGCTTCTGGCCCTTCCCTACTCAGGTGGTGCAGGCTGAATCATGACCGGTTACTCTTTTTAACCCCATCGGACGCTGGGTTTCGAAACACAGTGACAACCTTTTATGGTTTTTGCCCTGTCGGTCCGAATGCAAAGCACTGGACTATGTTTTCACGTAAGAATCGATCATAGTGGTGTATATTACAATGCCAATCACACTGTGCTAATCGAAGCAAGATTAGTCTGACTCCAGCAGTGACAGAGTTACTGGCCCGAGTTCTCTGTCTCCCGAGTTAGGGTAGAACAAACGCGGATGTAGAACCTGGTCATGGACCGGGTTTTACAGCAAAGTCACACGTACCGTAGGCCGTCCATAGCTTTATTCCTCAATTTTAGCTCCGTCTATTCACCCCCCCCCCTTATCCGACGTGCTTGCGCCGCACTATGTTCCCATGAAATATGTGAACAGTTTATCTTCTCTGTGCTAGAACACCACAGATCACGTCAGGTCCTACGAAAATTGGCGGATTTCTTTCCAACAACAAGTGGCGTTCATCAGTTTGCCCCATCTCCTTCTGGTTTCCGTTATTGATTGTTCTCTTGTGAGATCTCTAGATACGGGCACTAAACTGTTGCTTGGTGAAAAGCTCGATGATCCTGATTATGTAAACGACCTCCTTTTGTTGTTTGACAGCTGTGAATCGTTAGTCAACCATGGATAAACTCTCTGGAGTAGTTTCATCATATGACATACGTTTCGTACCTTCAAAGTACAAGGCGTTGTTGTACTTGATGACCTGTTGTATCTTGATGATGTCGACCTGGAGGCAGCCGATCAGTTCACCTACCTTGGCATCTACGCTAGCAGTGATGTGCATGTAACGAATTGCTGTGTACTCTCCGGTCGTTCGGTTTAAAAACTGTTTTCCTTTTTTGCGAATTTTTTTGCTGCATCCCTTCGGTGGACAGTAATTATCTGACTGTCTATGCTTGTTTTATTCCATTCTGGCAAATGCTGAATCCCTTTTAAAAGCAATTCAAATGAGCTCGGCCATCATAATTGTTAGTTCGGTCCATTGAATTCATAATGAACAGTGACGAATTAGGTTCCACCATCAACAGTATCCCGCACGAAGTATTCCTGAAACAGAACAAAGTATTTGGATATGCTGACGTTTATTGTCATGGTACAGTAGTGACGCGCTACTAGCTACTTTAGGTTACTCTGCTGGACACTGCGACAAGCAGGTTATTGTCCTTTGAGTGGCGTCCGTTGATCGTCACCACCATTTTTAACAAGGTCCAATGGGCATTTCGCGAAGCTTGTGTTGGTGTCCGTTTCATCTCGACTGCATTCATCCTGCATATGTGCATCATACTGCGGCGGCCCAGTGCTCCTCGTAGGAAGCGAACCCGAGAAGCTAACTTTTGTTTCCGCTTTAGTAGGGGGTGCCTTGATCCCACTTCTTCGCTTTGCCAGTTGCTTGAACTTCACTACACTTGTAAACAGCTCGTTGTCGTTGACCTGGCTGATGCTTCCATTCTGTTGGTCGCATGCTTTTGCTGTGTTGGTTTAGTTTACTGGATTAGTTTGAAGGATTCAGTTTTTTCCATAATCTCTATTTTCTGTTTTCTCTGGTCATGTATGTATCCCTTCCTCGAGTTCGCCCCGGCAGTTTTGCAATCAAACTGATCCTGAATGACCTCGTTCCACTTCTTTTTACTTCTTCGGGGTTAGAGGTTTGTCAAGCTAATCGATTAGCAAATTTACCGTATACCGATGACCTATGTGTATTTGAGTCGGTTCTAACTGCCGAATGGAGTGAAGCGTGGTGCCATATAGTTTATAATTTTCTTTGCATCTTCTAAGCGCAATGGTTGTTGGGAAACTGTTTCAACGTACGGCCAGTGTTCACAAACACCGAGCTTTCTCTCAAAATAGTCGATCGAGGTTACTTTATTACCTCCGGCAGTCGTATTACCCAGAAGATTATCACATGAATTGCGTTGCAAAGCATCAAGTACTTGTGTGAACGGGTATAGAAGTGGTTTACAGCGGTGCATTGTAGCCAGCGTTGTTGTGTGGGTACTAGACCTGCTCGCTGTGCGCTGTGAACATCGGGAGAATGCCCGCGGTCGATAGTCAGTACTCGTGATCATGTCTGGTAGATGCCGAGAATGGATAATACGGTTCACCAGTTACTGTTTGACAATGAACCCTCAGGTTCATCTTTGGAGAATTTATTGATCTCAGCTCACCTACACTGGTTCTATAAGTTATATTTTTCCTCACTGTGCGAGACAGTTCTATTAAGTGGTCTGGTCATTTGGTGCAACAGATCTCGACGGGTAGATGTTAGTCACACTTATCCAAAGCAGTTCCCAGATATTTTTTCGCGGTTTTCAATCAATATAAATGTTAAACGGAGAAGTTGGCAGTAAAATGAAGGTGGTTATTAACAAAGTTCAAACGAAATAATATGGCTCTTTGTGGAACCGTCTCCTGGGAACCTGTATCCATGCGGAGTAGTCTCTCGAAAGGTTTCATCCGCGCTTTCACGCCCCATCTGGCTTTGTGTCGGCGAGCCATCACCGTATTAGCTCATCTTCCGAGTCATTAGATCCGCATGTCGATAAGTCAGCTCCCTTAGCATGTTTTATGTAGCAATATTGTGCCTAGTTGGAATAATCCTTATGATAGGCAGTCAATGTGCTAGTAGCGGAGTATCAATGGAGTCACCAAGTGATTATGTGTAGTTAGTGCTTGTCTTTTTTCGTGTCCATTAATGGCGCCTGAGAGGATTTATGTTAGTAACTGTTGTAATCTTATCTCGACGAGATTCACCACCGCGAAAAACTTGTTACATCCGGTTGTTTAACAGTACCGGATCGAGTACGCTGGATACACAAAATGTGATGGACAAAGACAGCTTCTACTGCACCAATTGTTAGTAGTATAGAATTATCATGAAAACCAAACGGTAAAGGACCGACAGAAGAGGAACGCTTGGGAACCGCTGATGTATGCTCGCTAGGATTAGACGCAGAAGCGGTGCGCGCCACGCAACCTTTAGGAGAAAGTGCGTAAATGAGTGAGTGAACTGATGCATCTGGTTCATGCTATTTGCCACAACGGCTAACCGCTCGCGCCTTGAATTCTTGCAAAACCAACGGTATGGTTCTTTTTCCAACTAACGATGAACTTAAGCCATTTTGCCGTCTGGTTTCATACTTTTTATGTGATCTGCATTTCATTTCAGTTGGTCTTTTTTGCAAAGGATGTTGCGATACACTCCTCAGTACTGACGTGTACTACACGTGCGCTTTGAACCCCTAACTTTCACGGACAGCTGTACCTGGTTTGCCTACTTTGATAGGGAGATAGATGAGGAAGTGCTCAACAGTTGCAGTGTGACAACTAAGAGGACAGCTATGGTCTTTTGTGTTGAAGTTAGCTTACCATCGACCTGTTTAGGAAAGATTTTATGCGGGCTCTTGATGACCGGTGTGTAGGTGTGAGAAAGGGACGAACCCATCGATAGATCATCGTCACCAGTTTATCACATTTCATTCCCTTATTCACAGTTTCACAGAGGTTGTCTTTGTGTTGATCCTTATATTACCCCTATGGAGCACCGCAAACCACATTCATTAAGAATGTGATTTTGATGGCTGTTTGGTAAGGGTAGATAACCGGCCAACTGTTCTAGTGATTACCCGAATGACTCACACTATGATAAACGATCATCGCCAGACAACCGGTACCCACTGCGGCCATTTGCTACTTATGATAAGTTGTTTTGTCCCATTAACAAGGCTTATTTATGCATGCCGAAACTACATTGCTTTACAGAAGTGGTGGCAACAAATTCGAAAGATACACATGAATTCCGTTCGGGCCGCAGCACCATAAATATGGTGTTCGCTGCTCGTCATTTGCAGGATAAGTGCAGGGAGTGACACCAGTCGTTGTACTCGCTGTTTGTAGATTTCAGCAAGGCATTTGACACGATGAACAGCGAGACACTGTGGCTGGTGTTGGGTAAGTTTGCTTGACCGAATAACTTTGTAAGTTTGTTTGAATGTCTGCTTACTGGTCTGCGCGCAGGGGTTCCGCTGAGTGGACAAACCTTGGATGACTTTGCAGTCGTTTCTAGCCCCTGTCCTGTTTATTATTTACCTCCATGCAATGATGTCTTGTGTTTTTGATGATGTTTGTGATTATGGTATCCGTTTAGAGCACCGTAATGATGTTGGCTTGCTGAACATCCGTCGTTGCAGGGCGAGAATCTTAATGTTTGGGACATTCATCCGTATGTCGCTGTTTGCTGACGACAGTACGTAGTTTGCACACAGCGCGGATAATTTGCAGCACATGAATTCGGCTCTTGCTTCGACAGCGGTCAAATTCGGGCTCACCATCAACGCGAGGCAGACTAGTTAGCTTTTCCAGCCATCACCAGGAACGAAGTCCGTGAGCCTGACGCAAATCCACATTAGGGACGACGTTTTGACAACTATTTCGAGCTTTCGCTACCTAGCAATGTCTTTCGACATGCAGATGACGAGGAAGCCGCACATGCGCGATTTGAAAGCGACTGCCTCATTTGGAAAGCTGGAAAAGATATATGGAACAATCACTGTTGGGACGAAGCTGATAGTTCACAAGTCTATGGTGCTGTCCGTTCTTTTATACGACAGCGAAACTTTGACGAGGTACCGGAATTATCCTCCATATTTAAAGTGATTTCAGCCACAACGCCTACGCCGTAATCTGCGCCTCGATTGCAGTGACAGAGTTGCTGACATGGAGGTGACCTGCCGCAGTGACATGTAAGCAGTGGACTGCATATTTCCGCTACTGCATCTGAAGTGGCTCGGGCATGTTTGTCGCATGGATTCGACTCGGATACCGAAACGGCTGTTTTATGACCAACTGCGTACAAGGAAGCGACACGTGGGAAAACCGAAGTTACCAGGACATGATCAAGGTGAGTTTATCACGAAATAATGTTGATTTCAGATCTTGCGGATCAAAGGCGGTTGATCGGCACCAATGGTATGGGTTTATCAAGAGGGCGTTTGCCCAGGCGCATGAGAAATCACTACTGCATGCTGAAATGAAATCCCAGCTACGGAAGCAACAGGCGCGCCGATGTAGAGTAGCCCATAGACATCGAGCGCATCTCGTTATGATACATGCGTTCACGAGTGATTGAGCCAAAGCGGCTTGATAAACCACCAGCGTCGCCATGCGAGTCCATCATGGAAAAGGCGACAGATCAGTTGAATAGGTAATCATCTTCAACGCAGCGCCTGGTAAGCACGCAGTTTCCGGTGCAATTCCACTTACTAACTCTGTTCAATAATGCGGTTGATATGTTACGTGTGCCACACCATCTTTGCGGTTGGTCTGTTTGTGTGCTGCGTGTTGACTTTCTTACATTTTCACCTCCTTTAATAGCTCCAGTAGACTGCTACTCTTTGTTGGAGGAGCAGGTTGCACGCGGTCCTTGTGACCACGCTAAGCTCAAATGTACTGTTGTACACTAGTACCATTGCAACATTACCGCATCACTTTGCTCGCTACTTGTTAGTACTTGAGCATGTTCTGCAAGGTAAAGTTTCCCAGGAAGACAATTTTTTTAATGAGAATACTATATGAATCCAAATATTCGTCAATAACTTTCAGATACTTCAAGCGACGCATCCACCTGCCTCCTCGTTGGTTGGAGTGAGAACTAAACCGCTGATCTCGGCCACTAACCTTGTTCTGTAATTTGAAATTTTCTACAGGCCTCTGGTTGTGCGTCAATTTCCACACCACTTTTGCCGTTTCAGTAGCTGGTCCTGTGATATGTTTTCGCGTCATCCCTTTGACTTTTATTCCTGGCTAGGTTGTAGCTTTCGAGGAACGAGATCGTTATAATCATGAGAGGGAGGATTTTTGGTTGATTTTTGCCGATTTGTTCCTGCGGCTTATAAGCCAGGTAATCTAGCCCCATTTCGTAGCCGCTCCAGATGATCGTTTCACCCTATTAGGGCTCATCAGTGCTGCGTATTCCCGTGACCCCTGAGGGCGATCGAACCCATGGCCGATATTAGCTTACGCTACCTAGCTAACAGCTTATGCCACTGAGCCATAGGGGGGACGGAAGCTTGCCGTCTTAACTTGCAGGCTAACTGGGATATAGCGCAACCCATCCTCCACTGTCATGCTGGCTCCTATCAGTCCGGGACTAGAGTATCTGACTTGTAGGTAGCTGGGACAAATCAACAAAATCTAACAAATTGCTTAATTCCATTGTCTTTAGTGCAACGGGGGGGTCCTGCATTCATTTGAAATCACTATATTTCTCCATGTCTGATTCACTTGTAATTAGTTACCTTCTTTTCTATTGTCCAGATCAACTTTCACATACATGTGACCAATGTGCGAAATCGTTTACTACAAAGTGCGGGTTGCGAAGACATGTCAGAGACCTTCATTTAAGTAAGTGTACGGCTGAGAACCTCACTCTGATTTTATGGCTTCTCTTGCGCCATCGCCGACCATCTAGCCTAGTTCCGGTGGGAACAAGAGCGCATTTTATGTGTTAGCTGATTCTTTTGTTTTTCCTATGCCCTGGGTGTATCTTATTCCGTACAAAATTCACTTTTTGCAATCAACTGACTTGATGTGAAACAGATGGTCCGTCCGAATTGTTTGGTTTCCTAGCCGGCCTGTAAATTTAGGGATCACAAGCCTGCGTTGTAATCGGAGGGCACAGATCGATCCTACGTTGGGAATCGGGCGACCCTCGCAGTATCTTTAGCCCGCATGCGACTCATTGTGGTTGAGCGATAGTGAAGCGTCAGTACTGCGTACCGGCGTACTGCTGATGCTTCTTGCTCTCCCTTTGGTTCCCTATGGACCGGTCTTTGGTGAAGTGGTCGTCGGTTTCAACTACGGTCTGATTGACTGAACCGATCCAATTTTGCCTCAGAGTAAATCAGTTCCCTGGCTGGGATTTCGTGCCATTTTTGTGTGTCTAGGAGGTTGCTGCATTGCTTTGTTGCAAGTGTGATCTTCGCCAGCTTATGCATGTGGCTGCCTAACTCTCTTTAGTGGACGTTAACAAACATGGCAACGCATTCAGTTGATTCAACCTGTTTGCAGTGATAGTATGTCTACCACAATCTTGCCAACTTGGATTATGCTTCATAAGTTTTGCGCGTTACTTAAAGACTGTGGCTCTGCGCCATTTCACTAGATGGCGTTCTTAATGTCCAGTTTGTAGGCTTACCTTCATTGGGAAGCCCTTGTATGTGATATGTGTGCCCTGCTTGACTCACTATTGTAGGTGGTCTCAAACAATATACTGGTTATCACCTTTGACACTTTGCTGATTCTCGTATAAGAAATGCGCCAAATAACACCTGTTTTGGAGGGTTTCGGTGTGGCTCTCTCCTATCCCTGCACTCCACGACCGACGGTTTCGTCTTGGTTTAGACTCATCAGGTAGAGATAGCTGAGCTAGGAGTGGAACCCGAGGCATAGTGCTTGGCGGCTATCGCCATGATCACTAGGCCATTGAGTTCCGCGAGCAGTGTTTGACACAGCGGTTAGAAGTAGATTTTCGGGTTTTTTGGAGCACCCGCCGTGTGTCTTGGATTGCGACACGCAATCTCATTAATGGCGGCGGTTGACTTGGAAGTCAGCCTCTGCCAAAGCGGTCACTGGGACCGTCACCGAAGTGGAGGGTTTCGGTGTGGCTCTCTCCTATCCCTGCACTCCACGGCCTGTTTTGTTTGTGATCTTTATCATCATATTTTAACGGTCGTTACTGCGACATCGGCGTCTTCATCCTGAGGATTATTGAGCCTCCCTAGCATCCAGGTACCCAAAATCCGGCTTGCGCTAGTCAGTGGAAGTGGGTCTATATTTCACGCAATAACGAAGAATTTATTGCGTCTGTTTAATAGGCATTTCTCAGGTCTAATGTAATGGGTACAACAGTTTCAGTGGCACTGACATCCGCTTGAGCGGCTCTTCCTTCTTCTGCAGGTCCGGTTCAGTGATCTGACCTGTTCCCTATCCAACAATTGCGGACGGTAGCCAATGGGCCTCCTGAGGCGCATCATCTATCTGCTATTTCTTCTCATCCCCTGTCTTTTAGCCGGGATATTATCATCATTCTACACGTTGGCTAGCGGTGGAGGACACTTCGGCTACTGTGTTGCAATCCGGAATATTATCTCCATATTCTGCAGTGGTATTCTCTTTCCTTAGTCATTTGCTCTCAGGACCACCTTCAATTTGTGCATACAAATTGTCAAAAACAAATGTACTCATAAGCATGGAATTTTTAATGTTATTAATTAAGAGTCCGTCACAGCAGCTTCCAAATCAGATAGCCCCCCCACACTAGACGTCTGTTTCCACCTGTTGAATCTCGTTTGCAATGCGCCTCACCAGGATCCGATCCCATGGCCACTAGCAGTTAGCACCGCCAGCCAGCAGTGTATGCCATTGAGCCATGAGAGACATTAGCGTACCATCATGCTTTACAAGGCAACTACGATATGACATGTTTTGTTCTCCACTGCCGTACGAATTACGGACATTTCAGCGGACAGTGTTGTCTCCGAAAGGCTGTAGCTAATTACAACAGGTCGAAACGGCCTCCTAGTGCTTTTCCGAGCATGTGGAGTACTATCTGATTCGGAAGCTGCTGCGATGAACTCGACATTAAACGTTTTTAATTCTTGGAAGACGCAGATCTTAACGAGCTTGATCGGATCCAGCTTCTAGCTATTTAATTTGAAGATCATTCGCTTGTCTCATGATCGTGACCTTGGTTCAACCAGTGGCAGTTTTCCACATTTACATTTTCATGGTCATCGTGTAGGAGGACTTTATAGACCCGTAAAATCGTCTCCTATGTACCTCGTCTCGTCTTCTCGCAAGTGGTCCTTGTTGGCGTATTTCGACTTCTGTTTTGGGTCGAAGAGTTGGGCTTTGAGGTCGGCACTTTCGCGGTTCATAGAAGGCCACAACATTAATTCAGGTAATGAGAGGCTAGAACCGTCTTCTTGGACTTGGGACATCTGTGGTCCCCAGAGGGAACTTATCTCGGCTTGGAAGACCGTTCGCACAATAAAGACCGTCCCTTTCTATATACGTGACATTTGGCCCCTCCTAAGGCGTCTTCAAGCATTTGATCATCGTTTTTTTGTTGCATTGCTGGTGTCAGATGTCCCCAAAGTATCCGTATGCACATTGTTTTCCCTTCATGCTAGGCGTACAGCAAATAGAATGGAAATAAGAGTTTTACTAAAGTACCGGATTCTCTTACTCTGTTATGAGACTAATCACTTTATTGTCTGCGCAAGGAAACAGAGCGCTTGATCTTCATTCTTGTTCTCTCTATATCACCTGTCACCTCGCGGTCATTTTATAGTCACTGGCACTCACTCAGAAAGATAAAGTATATTCGTGCAGTTCCTGCGTTTTCGCCTACTGCTTCCCAGTATGATTGGCTTGCACGATGCTCGTTTCATGCTACGTCACTTAATTGTTACTGTTGTGGCTCTATGAAATGCAAGTTTTCATGTGTGTGGGTGTGCACTAACTTGGGAGATCATCATCATCATCATAATTATACACGTTAGCCAGAGGTGGGAAACACCTCTGCTGCTGTGCCGCAATACATAGAAGAAAAAAGGAGAAAATATGCAACTGGTGCAAGCCCGCTGAGCTACCGGTAACGGATGGGCATCGTTCCGGTAAGCTACCAGCCGGCTACTGTGCATCAAAAAATCTAACTATGCACAATTATATCAGGCTAAATAGTGAGATCGTGGTTGGATTCGGAGGCTAAGTGGGATGAGGTGGGACAAAGAAACTCACAGCACGAACGCCACTGAGGTCGGCTCCTAGCCATATCAGCAAGTGTATCCAGCCAAACGTGTTCAGTCTTTCGGACCCCAACCAGGGAGCCGAGACGCTCCAACCGAGGCCAGCTCCGAAGTGACGGCTTTCATTCCTCTCGACCAACTCATCGCTTGGCCACCCCTGCTCTTCTTCCATCCACAACCCCGGCGACTAAACAACGCACGTCGCGGGAGTCGGTGGGCTGGCATGCGTAACACGTGGCCGAGCTGTCGCACCCTGGTGCGTGAAATAACGGTACTGAGCGATTCAGTTCCTTCTCCTGTGCCGTAAACAATGTGTCGAACACGCTCGTTGCTAACTCGGCGTTCCCACCAGATGTGAGCTGAATTGCGATGGCACTGGTGGTCGAACGTAACTAGCCTCTTCAGGTCCGCTGATTTAAGCGGCCAGGTTTCACAACCGTACAGTAGGGTCGAACGTACTGCTGCATTGTACACTCTACCCCTCAGGTCAAGGGTGATGTCGCGCCGGCGCCATAAGTGGTGAAGGTTATCAAAAGCGCCCCGAGCTTTTGCTATACAGTTCGTGATCTCATCTTCAATCCCACGGGCGCTGGTACAACTTCCCAAATAGTTGAATTTTTGAACGATTTCTAGCTGATCCCTACAAAGGGTCAGCCTAGGAGGCGGTCCCGACCAATCTTGGAGGAACGCTTTGCACTTCGAGGGTGCGAAGAAAATCCCGAAGTGACGGACAGCCAGTGCTGATATGTCCAGTGCCTCTTTGCACGTTTGTGAACTGTCCCAGATTAGGGCAATATCATCAACACACTCTAAGTCAAGAAGTCGTTCAATGGGAAGCAGATCCACACCTAAATCGTGTCCTTTAAGCGCGATTTGCATGACTTCATCAATTGCGAAGTTGAAAAGGAAAGGTGACAACGGGCATCCTTGTCTCACACCGCTGGAGATATTGAGGGGTGGCGACGGCTTGACGTAAGCCCTCACTCTGCCCGAGCTACGCGCATATAATGCTCGGATAATATTTACATATTTCTCAGGTGCATATTTCCTGAGTAGACCGTCCCAAAGTGAACGTCTATACACCGAATCGAATGCACCTTTAATATCGAGGAACAGGACAACGGTGGGCCGGCAGTATGTGTGACGGTGCTCCAACAACTGACGCAAATTGAAGGTGTGGTCAATGCAGCCACGAACTGGACGATATCCGGCTTGCTCTTCACGGATCTGGTTTACACGAGGCAAGCCATTTGGATGCGGTGGAGATCAGACTGATTCCCCTATGGTTGCCGCATTCCGATCGTGAGCCTCCCTTAAAAATTGGAACTATGACGAGGCGGCTCCAGTCGGTTGGGACAGTTTTCTGCTCCCACAGTTTGACTAGTAACTCGTGTAAATCATCCACAAGAGCAGGTCCCCCGAATTTGAAGAGGACTGGAGGGTCATCATCTGGTCCTGCGATTTTATTTAACTTCAACAGTCCGATCTCACGTTCTACTTGTGAGCGAGAGAGGGGGATCCAAAAGGAGAGCCCACGGAGCGGGGCGATCAGTGTTCGAAGAGGAATCTAACAATTCCGGCCGATTAAACTGCCTTTCAAAATGCTCAGCCCAATGCTCCAAACGTTTTGACAAGTTGTTGATAGGCTGTCCACTCTCGTCACAAATTGTTTCACTATTACCAGGTCTTCTGCTGCCCGATTCCCGTATCAGCCGGAATAACTTACGATGGTTACCAAGGGCAGTGGCCATTTCCATTTCTGAAGCACGATGTGACCACCATGATTCGCGGTCTCTCTTCAGGCTAGCACGGAGTTTTGCTCGAAGCTCTTTGCGAGTTTCATTGTGTTGGCCTCCAGCCGTTATATGCCGGTGAGCATCGATAAGTTCCAGCGACTGCGAAGAGACCCAATGTCCATGTTGGCGATTAGACATACCACATGAGGATTTTCATGTTGCTAATAAGGCGTCAATCCGACTGCGCCGCGACTACACGTCATCGAGCACTTTTGGAGACGTTAAATCCTCAGAGACAAACCGACGTTTGACAGATTTGTACTCCCTTCCGAGAAGCTGCTTGAGTGGTGACTTCCTTTCCACCGTATCGCTGTGGAATATAAACTCAAACGTGACTGGAACAACCGATGACAAATACCAAAGCATCAGGAAGATAGAATTCAACGCTCTTGTCATTAGTGCGAATGGGAGGTGATTTTATCGCGCCGTCGACCGCTCCTGAAACTGTGTGTTAGGCGTGGATGATCATGTATACGGAATGGATGGCTGTTTGAAAACGGGACTTCCACTTGTGCTGAGTTGCGTCGCTGTGATGGAGCCATTATCCATGCCGGAAATTTGTCACCGGCATCCGTTCTCCGCAGTTCGGACTTCTGAATATTTCTTGATACGAGCATTACTAAATGGAGGGAACTATAAACGCTTCCGGATCGAGCGCGTATTAGTATCATCGTATCTTAGGTGAGCTCCTCAATTGAGCTGATTTGCCACATTTTGATATGGCGAATACAGCCTAGTCACAATTGCATGTATCGCGTTGCGAGGAAGTTTACTTGAGACATCGAGTCGAGAAGCTAAGTTAAAATTATCCATTGTTTCATAGTTGCTAAGACACTCACCGGAACTGCTCCCTTCTGTTTAATTATCAACCGTTGTAAGTCTCGCCTGAGTCGGTTGTCATTGCACCTACGCCGAAAATACTTTTACACTGATGTAAACTTATGTGTATCCACGTACCATGCTATTGTTTGGGTGTCCTGTGTTTTGACAGCACTCCGACATACGCTAGGCATGTGTATCTGTCTATGTCTCATATACAAATGGCCCTTCTGATCCTTTCTAACTTTTATCGCTGGAATGTATCATTTTTTTAGTCATCTTAGTCTATTAGTTAATTTATATTTTTGTTCGCAAATAACATACGTTAGTAAATATACCATTTGCACTTTAACTCGGACGTTTCGCAAACCAAATTAGATGCTTTGTATACCAAACTGCACACATTGCATGCTAAGCAGAAAAGCAGCAATTTGCTAGCAAGAAATGAGAAGCAAGACGATCGGACGATGCTCAGACCACATTGTGGTGCTGCTAATGCAACTAAACTCTGTAAGTAACGGATGTTAGTGCAAGCCATTCTCTTGATCATAGTATTGATCATCTCGATCAAAGATGGTGACCTAGTCGTCCGTCGTTTCCCCCTTCCCCCCCTCATGTGCCTTCGTGTATTTTCTGTACGTGTGTGAGCGACTATTGGGACAGTGTAGGTACTAGAGACGTAAGCGGAGCTAAAATTGTGTATCGACTAAGCATTGATCGGCCAGCAATTACCAGTCCGTGTAAAACGAATCGAACTATACCGTCAATATGATAAACCCGTGGAGCGAAACTCACTCACACTGGCTGAAAACCGGACGCACAAAAATGAGCGATATTGACCTCCTAAATTGGCATGCTTCGGCTACCATAGGTAGCCGACTTAACTTATGGTGTAGATAGACTCCCTGTTTACCGAGCTTTGGTCTTCTGTATTCCTTCGGTTGGGTGGGCGCGTGACTGAGAAGTCAGACAGTCGCAGTCTCACAGGGCAGCAAGGCAAGCAGTACAACAATTGCCAGTGACAGAAAGCAGAGGGAAAGCAGAAGCGTTACAACAGTGGCGACGGAGGTGGGAGGTGGCTGTTATGACTCCACCAAATCCTGCCTAGTTTTATTAGCCTTGTGCTGTACAAAACAACCACAATAAGTGACGAACGAAGGGAGAGCACATCTGGAGCAGCGACGATACAACCGAACATCATTGGCCCAAAAAGAATTTCTTACCTAGCTTGAGTTTGCCGACGGCCAAACCACCCAAGAAGCTACTGAAGTCGCCGTTATTGGCGTGCCTACAATGTGGCCTAGACAGCCTCCAGTCGCTTTACTCACCATTCTTGGGTAAGAAATTGCAGCAGTAGGCCAACAAACGATAGCACAGCAAAAAACCCCATCAGTACCTACAGGCGAAAAGGTACCAACACTCTGCGCGAATTCGGAGGAAACAACAGTGCGTAGAAAAGACCGTTGAACGGCATTCCGACGGCACTTTGGTGCAGCTACATCAGCGGCTGGTGGAGAACGCGATCTGTGTCTACCGTCTTCAATACCTTCCGAAGGCTAAAGATTACGGTTAAGAAGTGCCAGTACGAGCTAATCCGCGTCAACAGTGCCTCAACAATCGCAACCAATTACCTTGTAGCGTCACTACTACTCAGATGTGTCCTTTCTTCGTTCGTCACTTATTGTGGTCGTTTTTTGCAACACATGGCTAATAAAACGACTGAGTTTAATGGAGTCATAACAGCCTACTCTGTCCCAATAGTCGTGAAGCTGCTTAGGTTCGCTCACACACGTACAGAAAATACACGAAGGCACGTGGAGGGGGGGGGAAGGGGGGAAACAACGGACGACGAGGTCACCATCTTTGATCGAGCTGATCGATACCATGATCAAGAGAATGGCTTGCACTAACACCCGTTACTTACACAGTTTAGTTGCATTAGCAGCACCACAATGTCCGATTGTCTTGCTTCTCATTTCTTGCTAGCAAATTGCTGATTTTCTGCTTTGCATGCCATGTGCGCAGTTTGGTTCACAAAACTTTCGATTTAATCTGAAAATTATATATATATATATATATATATATATATATATGAAAACAAGTAAATAGGTTGTTTTTCGACCGTGTGAGACTTTCTAGGCTGTTATTTCGATCAAATCGTACACATTAATCGTAAAAATGGTTGATTGTTGAAGTAGATAGACAATTACCTGCTCTCTTGATTTGGCGAGGCACACCTCATTTAACGGTCATATGAATAGCAATGTGTCGAGCACATGTTGGTTAGTTGCTCGCGAAGCATTGCAAATTGGCAGTTTTGTGTGTCAGCAAAATGCTGGTAAATGCTTGGCCTTTGCTGTAGTCTGTCATTGTAGCGGGGTGAGGAGTAGCTTAGTGGAGGGCAAAGTGCTGAACACAAGCGCGATTTTAGCCAGAAGTATTGATGTGTTTCTCCCTGTGGAGGGATCAGCGCACCGAGGTTATTTGTTGGGAACAAGACGCCGATCAGCCATGTGCACCCGAAGACTACGCAGTATGTGCGCGAGAATCTCAGTGAATGAACAGACTGGATGAATAGAACAATGAACAGGTTAACTTAACAGGCAAGTGTAGCTCACCACCACCACCACCACTTTTATCAAGGTTGAAATGTTGTGGGTTGGGAAATATGACAACGCTATAACGATGTGTTCTGCAGTACACTTGAGTAAGAATAGATGATAGAGGCATACATGTCAACTGCTTCGTGGCATATCGTAGAGGGAACTTCACTGGAATTAATCTGGTCCGTGTTCCCATGGATCGTCAATGGGCGTTGTTATGTTCAGGAAATCCGTAGCGAAGTTGATACTCAAAAGTTAGCTAATAGAAGCTCGAAACTAATTACCTGATATAGTGATGTCTATTGATACTGTTTCGTACCTATGTGTATCTGTGACAGAATTAGCAAACATCGGAACCATCGCTCTAAAGTATACTGTGAGAATAGCCGGGTGTAACATTCGTCGGGTGAAAGGATTAGAATCCGGTGGAGTTTCCCTCATAGGTTTCTTTATGAACATGAAAGCCTGGAGTAGAGATGACCGGCTAAATGGATGAGTTGAAATGGACTCGTGGATGACTAGGTTTACATTGCGTCGTTGACTTCATGGATGTTGCGGAAGGCGTTTGGATTCAACGTGTGTAGTTCGTGTGACATTCGTTGATGTTACTTGTGTTAAAGTAATCAGTGGAACCAACGAGGCATCACTTCCCGAATTGCACTCACAGTGTCAACTTATCTTACTTTGGCCATCTAAGTAGTTTGATCAGGCAACGACCCCACACCTCCTGTGTTAAGATCAATGCAAGAGCATCTGGTTAGTGTCTTCATTACTTAATGACAGTTCGGAGTAATGTTTGGCTAGTGATTGGCCACTCACTATTTTGTTGACACATTGTGTGCCGTACCGTATTTGCCAATCCACCGAAGACCAGCGAATGTCAACAATGATGTTTCCAGTCTCTGCTGAATCGTTTGTGTTTACACTTGCCAATGTTAGTGGCTTATTTGACCGCACTTACTAACCTGCGTTTATATGGTCCCTTGTAATTAGATCTGATTGGCCACCAGGGGTGCCTCCTCTGACTTTTATCTTGGTTTCAACCCATCTGTGACCGTCACTAGCGCCAGTTCGCAATGCCTTCAGGTGTCGCTGTTCATTTGCGTACGATGTTCATTGCTAGGTTCAGAAATTGAATTGGGGTTGTCGGTGGGAATGAGTAGTTCAGGCGCTTAGATTGCAGTTGTTTAAGCATATGTATGCGTATGCTTGCATCTGTTGCATTTTTCCCTATTTTCTTTTATGTATTTCGGCACAGTAGGTAAGGTGTTTTCCACCTCTAGCTAACGTGTATAATAATGATGATAATGCATATGCTGCAGCTTCAGTGTCATGCAGATGGGCCGATGGGATCATCAAATCCATGGCTAGTCACTTGTGAGATAGCAAATACCTTTGGACCATCTGTCTCCCATTCTTCAACAATTACCAATCGCAGCTGCAAGCACCATGATGTTTACGGCAACCTATTTGTCATGTCACTACAGCATTGTTTCCCTCTCACCTTTTGTATGGCTGCGAATATCTGTTCCAGAACCGAAATCTCGCGTTTGTGGATACTGTGAGAAAAGGTTTTCTGAAAGCAGCACTCTCCGAAAGCACATTGTCTCTATTCACTTGAGTGAGTATGGTATCACATTTGTAATTCTTTGTGTATCCTGTCAACCAAATGTTTCAAACTTTCCTGTTTCCTCTATGTCACTAAACATCTAGACCATACTGTTTCGTATCAAAAGCTGTTCCGTCTCATTTCCTCACTGTTATAGCGACACTGTACCTTCTACCGTTGATTCCAGCCCTACTGTGTTTGTAGTACACGTGTATGCATTACCTAGTGGATGAATAGTTTTGTAAACTGTGGATGTGTTATTGGTTGCCATAGTAAGGCATATGTATCGTCAGTACGCTAGTACACAGTACCAACGCTTCGCTTCCGCGCAACCATCACCATTCACACGTAAGCTAAGGATGCTGCGATAGTCGGCAGATCCCTACACAGGCTCGAACCCACACCCTCGGATTACAAGGCAGGCTTGTGATCTTTAAGGCTATGGGTCGGCGCTGTAGTAAAGTAGCAACCACGATATCAATTTAAGTGGTTACCGTTAGGTTGCGGCGCGCGATAACGATTGTGGTGCCATTTTCTTACACGAGGTGTGTGGCCTATCAGACCTTCTTCGGAACCCAGCTTTTATAGCCCAAGTCTATGCAACATAATAAATCCTATTGTTCTGGTAACTGTTTTGCTGCTATGCCGGGGGTCATTTGTAATGTTATAGTGCTGTAAAATGCGCTGGCCGGTGTTACAACATACCGCTTGTAACAACTGCATCAGCAGTACGCCGGTACGCAGTACCGATGCTTCGCTGCTGCGCAACCACCACCGGTCGCACGTGGGCTAATGATACTGCGAGAGTCACGTTGCTCCTACGCAAGCTCGAACTAGCGCCGTCAGATTACAAGCTCGTTACCTTTAGGCTACGGGCACACCGTAAAAATTATGCGTTTGAGTGAACGTACCACCAACCAACTAACCGCAAATTGTAATAAATGCCTAGAATTCATCTAGTTCAGCTCACTGTTTCCTGAGACAATGTTTGTTATTCAGTAAGGTTACTTCACGAAGTAGTGCATAACGCTGTTTGTTTGTGGTTTGCGCTTATGCTCTCATCGACTGCAGTTCTAATGCTGTCAGTGACACATTCTGTCATGAACTGAACGCGCTACTACGCATTGCTACTAGTTCAGGTACTGTAGTACTTGCAGGGGATATGGCTTGCCGAACAACCTCCTCGTGGTGCCAGCTGGGTGGTTCGGGATTTTCCCGTTCTAGCAAATGGTTCGGCGGCAGTGTTCCAGGACGTGGTGGGTTTTCGCCTGGCAAGCGTTCTCCCTATAAAAAGCCACATATGTCCGTTTAACAACACTGTGACGTGGCGGACGTGACTCGCCACTAAATAAAGTCACTGCCCCTTGCTTCATCCTGGCGAAGCATTGTATTCCAGCAACGTTTTGCTGTAGTTCTGGGGAGCATTGGGCCCCTGTTTGACAAAGGAACAAACAGAAGGCGTATTAACTGAGCAATCAGTCACCGGATCCCAATGTGCGCGATTCCCTGAATTCGCTCCGTTGCCTTGCGGACAGGCTATTCAGCCAAAGGCTCGGGGTGGTGTCACCTAAGTCAACACCCTACTTCGGCTTGAGCAACCGGGTAGTATCTCGCTCTCTGACGCAACCATAGACTTTTATGGGTTGTGTTTTCTCTCACTATTTCTGTACCTTGTTTTGAGTCCCTTGGTTTTTGATGGCTCTTGTCTATTGCTAGAGTGTTGCTATATATATATATATATATATATATATATGTGTGTGTGTGTGTGTATGTGTGTGTGTGTGTGAAATGTAAGGGATATGAACGCACAAGTAGGGCGTATGAACGCTTCAGTAGGTCAGCTGGGTGGTAATTATGTGCTTAACTCCGAACGGACTGACAACCGAGAACGTCTACTGCAACTGTGTGCGGAGCACCAGTTGTTTCTTAGGAGCACTGCTTTTAGACACAGCGGGCGCCGAAATGCCACTTGGCATCCTCCTGTAGCTGGCCAGCGATGGACCCAAATTGACAACATTGTCATAAGTTACAGGTGGCGTGGTTCCATCCTGGATTGCCGCTGGTAATGGAATACCTACTTCGACTTTGATCATTTCTTGGTACTCTTTCGTATTTTCATGAACTTTACCGGAAGGCGCACAAAGCGTCTCCCCCGATTGGCAACGGAGAAATTGTCCCAGCCCTCGGTCAGCCAAGCCTAGCAAGACGCACTGCCTACCGAACTTTTTCTGTCTTGTCCCAATGACATTGAGCTTCAGTGCAATGGGATCCCGGCCGTCAAGCACTACGAAGAAGCATCTGTTTGTGGCACTATCAATCGTCACCGCGCCAGTCACTGGATGTCCGAAAGGTCGGTGAACCTGTTGAAATCCAGAAGAAACTCCCGGCTTGCACAATGTGACCAGACTACTGTTAGGCGCGAACTAAAATGAAACCTGCGTGCTGACATGGAATCCTGGTGGACTAGTCTGACTCTAGAAGTGGAGGAGGCGGGAGCAGTAGGCAATGACTGCAAGCTCTTCCAGCTGACCTGTACCACCGGACCAAGATAACTAGGCGTCAGTGAGACAATCAGAGGCAGCGCGGGTGCATTGATACACAATATGGAGCGTCGTATGACTCGTTGGGCGGAACACTTTCAAGATCAGTTCAGTTGGCCGCCTGCTTCCGGACCTCTTCCTACTCAGATTATGCAGGACGTGCCGTGGCCGGTTAGTTTAGAGGCTCCATCGGAGGCTGAGGTCCGAAACGCAAACACAGTCCTCGATCGTTTTCGTGCTGCTGACCCTTATTCTCTCCCACCTGCACTATTTAATGATGAAGGTGAGGTCCTCTGTAATGCACTGGCCTCCCTTTTCGAACATATTTGGAAAGAAGAGTGTTCCGGCTAACTGGAGTGAGTCGATTATTGTGGCGGTATACTAGGAGGGCAGTCGCACCGACTGTGCTAACGACAGCGGTATTAGCCTACCGTCAGTGGGATCAAAAGTACTGGCCTCGATTCTGGTTCCTCGCCTCACTGTGGAACGGGAATCTCGGATTAGGGAACATCAGACAGGTTTCCGCCCAGGAGGTGAATATATAGGCCATATATTCACTCTTCAGCGGATGCTAGAGCAGCGCCACGCATACCGCATACCAACAATAGCTGTGTTAATCGATTTTAAGAGTGCGTTCGAACAGTCGATGGATCGATTCTGTTCGAAATACTAGCGCGGAAATGTCTTCTAACGAAATTTGTGGACATCTTTCGTGCTCTGTACACGAATACTACAGACCGCTACATTTTCTACGGCTACCTGACAGCAAGTGGCGTTCTTCAGGGTTGTCCGATTTCCCCGTTTTTGTTCAATTTCGTTGTGGACTCTATCAAGGAATGTCTTTCTCACCTTCATTGTACTAATGATCATTTTGGTGATTCGATTGAGTGCGTCACGGACAATTGCTGATGAAGATACGTTCGTTCGGAGTCCTGGATCCACTACTAGGTGGGCTATCATGAAAGATCGCTCTCTGATGATCACCTTGGATTACCATCACTCTTCCCTGCGTCCCTGCTTGACTCATTACTCTTTTTGCCTTGTGTCAGCGACTTCACTATGGTTCTTAAACATAGTATGCCATTCCTGTTTGCCGATGACGTAAAAATTGTCACAAGTTCCGACGAGTTGACCTTCTGAACACAGTACATCTCATTCAGGATGGCATACATACATTCGCTTGAGACATGCTTTTACAGGTAGATCATGAAAATCTGGGACAAAAATCCAGTATTCTGTCGCAGCTGTTTTGTACCAGTAGAATCTATCACACTCAACGACGAAAGCCTCTGCGTACCGCTGCCTACCGCGATCTCGGAATCAGACATTCCTGTACCTACACCTTTTTTAAGCAGGTTGAGTATCATTTAGAACGGGTCAGCCAATCTGTGGCTACTATATCTCTAGGCACATACAACCTCAGCCAGAATTGAACTTTTTAAAATTCTCACACATCCCATCTTGCAGTTCTTCCACCTAATCTGTGTCGACATGAGCAAATCTGACAGAAGAGCTATATGTATGCATTGGTCGTTTGTTAAACGCCTATTAGATTAGGATTCTAACAAGAATGATCTGCAGTGGTGCCAGCAATTTTATCTTAATTCTCTTTGGCTACATAGGTACATGCACAGCCTGATACTGATGTACAGTTTGATTTATGGCAAAGCCTATTACAGTCTGCCCACATTAAAATTACAGCACAGTTCCACTCGGGACTTTCGTCGTAATTAGATGAACTTAACCTCGACGATGCGTGACACGCCTGTATCTGCATGATCGGGTAAGTGCATACTTTTATGGAGCGTTCATCACAGGTGCATCAAGAATGTTAACTATCAGATCACATAATGACGTTTGGAAAGACAGCAATGACATAATAACTGGTGGTTAATCGGAATGATGTTGCTTGGCCATTACTCGTCTCTCTCACATACAAAACAGATAGATCACGGGAGATGATGTGGTGGTGAAACGTGTACTGGGTCACATGTGAAATCTACACCCTACTCGTACGCCTGACTTGTTGTTATAGTACAACCAAATAGTTTGATGCCGTTCTGTGCAGACAAGAACTTGTTGATGCTTTTTGGAAATTCGTGTACAATAGTGCACACACGTATTCCGGGTGGTAGCTAGTTCCAGAATCTGGCTTGCCTATTAAGGAAAAAGTCGTCAGACGTGCTGTTCTTGGATGTGCCTTCCGCCACTGAGTTCTGTTTGTTTCATATGTTGTCAACTGCTGATTACATTATTGTCATGTTTAGGTTGTATTGTATTGTATTTAACACGGGCAATAAACAACTGGCAGAGTGCCACAACACATGGGTAAAAACAACAAAAAGAGGAAAAGAAACAGTCAGCGAAATGGTTATGAGGGTTCATGTGTTGCGTGGGCAGTGAGCTTCCCGGTTGCCCAGGCCGAGAAAGAGGGTTGACTTCCGGGACCTCACCTTCCGAGCATTTGGTCTTAAAGACCTGACTCGCAAATCAGCGAAGCGATTCACGCAGCTTTCTGAATGCGAAGACGGTTGACAATCAGGTGGCTCATTCGCCTTTTTTGTATTCCGTTGCAGTCCACACAGAAGCCAGTGACCAGCAAGATTGTTCATCCGCCCTCCAATAGATGCTCACCTCTGGGTACAGAAGTTGCTGGTCAGTGACGCTATAGCCGGTCACATTGGCTTTGGCACATCGTCGTACGACCTCTTGTGGTATTTGATGGAGAACCAAGTGATTAGTCCAGAACTCCCCATGCTCTGAGACGCTGCCGCTGATTGTCCGCGATTGCTTATTCATCTCGCCTGCAAAGCAGACGAGACTTATTCGCAGTTGCCTCCACAAGGAAGACATTCCCCAATCCGCACCCTGGGGACGCGCCCGATAGCGTACAGCTTTGTCACGGGCATGTCTAGGTTGGAAACGTGTTGATTTTGTGCAAGATGTTGAAGGTTATGACCAGGTTGTGCTTCATACACCGTAGCCAGAGCGGGTTACTCTTGAGTTTATCGCGTTCAGAATATCAGTTTTGAAGAAACACCTAGAAAGTGCTTTGTAAACGTTTTCCGTACTTCCAATGCAATGCAGTCGCGCTTTTTGACAGTATTCCAACATGTGTCTAACAACTGACATGTAAGGCATCAGCAGTACGTCTGTACGCAGTACCGACGGTTTCTTTACCGCGCAACCACCACCGGTCGCACGCAGCTAGGGATACTGCGATGGTCGCGCGGTCCCATACGCGGGCTGGAACCCGCGCCCTCGGTTTACAAGGCAGGCCTGTGATCCTTGAAGCTGCGGTCCGGCAGTGATATGTGAGAGATAAGTATTTATCACCATAGGGAAAAGTCCTGAATACCAATCCAATTTTCTATCTTTTTCTCGCGGTGGCAAAGCGTATTTGTTCACAGAGCTCCAGTGAGCATGAATATTGGAATCCCAGGTATCTTACCGGCGGACTGAGATTACGTGGTTTGCCACTAAAAGTCAAGCCTTTATGCACCAAATTGCACTTCTTGGACATTGCACAACATCTGTCAGCAGAGCAAGACATTTTCCACTTTGAGCACCAGGTTTCAAACGCATGGAGGTCCAGTTGGATCATGTTAACAGCATCATTGGAAGCATCCGAACGGAAGGTGTATTTGATTTTAATATCTCATCAGACTTATACTTTCGCCACTTGAAACCTGAGTCGTGTGTTCAAATGAAATATATTCCGACCATTTTCTTACCTTGGCCAACGAGCACCGCTACTTAAAGATTTGATTATCATTATAGTAGTCTATCTTCTTTCTTTTCTAGGACTTATTACCTGCTATTCCATTTGTTGACTGGGTACCTTATCCATAGCTGTGACTTTAGGCTATTGATTTTAATGTCATCTGCAGACAGGTACGGAGTCCCGAATTTTACTATATAGAAAATATCGTTAACATCTAATAAAATAAGTAGCGACCCAGGGACATTTCCTCGTATCACACCACTGCTGACAGATTTGGGTACTTGAATTTGTTCCACCTGCGTTCGATTTGTAAGGTATAACATGCACCAAGAAAGCGGAGTTTCACCGATCTCGTAGGACATCATTTTAGCTATTAGTTTTTCATAAAGAATCCGACCAAAGGCCTTGTGCATTTCGAGGGAACTTAGAGTTGCCGACATACCAAGATTATGCGCGAGTTATATAGTTCAGAACTTTCGGGTGACACGTAATGCAAGACCGATTATTCGAGAAGCTGTGTTAAGAGTAGTTTATTCGCTTTCTTGATGATACGAATACAACTGTTTTAGATTTGATATGTCACTCCATAATTTTTGATAAGATGGATGTGTGGCTTATTGAATGATAATTTCTATGCTCGAACTGTGGGCCTAATTTGTCTCTTGACACAACTATTGCTTCTGTCCACTGAGATGGAACAGTGCATGTGTTCATGGATAGATTAAACATACTCAACAACAGCAGTGATGTCATCCCCGCTCGATTTCACAACTGCGGGGGATTATTGTCTGGATCCCCGCAGTATGATTGCTTCGGGCACCTGCCCTGGACTTCAAATCTAACACAATTGTGGTGATGGTCTATGACTGCTCGCAAGACCACGCACAGTATCCACGTTGGAAGAAGCACAGGATTATTGATAAAACATTAGTTAGTTTGAGCAAGACCTGTTAGGTTGCAGCCATCTTATGCTGCATGTGCCTTGGATGCGTTTCGTGGTTCTGCGCAGTTTCTAAACCAACCGCTGAGGGCCCGCTTTTCATCAGCAAATCTATCTTGGTGTTATACCAAGATTAAGGACAAATATGCGGTCCAACTTATTTATAATCAAACACGATGCCCTGTAAAATCGGCCTCCAATCACTATCAGGTCATGTGAGAGTGCACAGTTATTTCGTAAAAAACTCGGAAGCTACCTCGATCTGGACACGACCATGACCTTTGTTTTGTACAGGAGATCGTCTGGCAATCTATTTTATGCGATTCTAGATTATATTTAATCAGCGAAGGTCACTCAATGCAAGCAACCTTCAGCGTTTCCCGCATCCTCAGCGCGTAAAAATGCCCTGCAATTTAAAGCTAAACACAAACATGTACATTGCCAGAAACATTTACGCAACTGCATTTTGCCCATGCAAGACCATGTTGTCTGTTTGTTTATCGTTTATGCCAAACATGAACGCGGGTTCTAATGAGAAATACGCATCCTATTACTATTAATATTACTGTGCTGTTGGAACCTACATTTCTTGCTCATCCTCTTATTTTTCATCTAATCAATTGCAAGTTGTAATACTCATTGGGTTTGCGGAAACGCATTTCGTTTTTCACCTTGCCTTGCATGTAACTGCCCATGTCTTGTTTTCGCTTCCAGAAGTGCGACACGTATGCGAGCACTGTAAGAAGTCCTTTTCGAGAAAGGACAAGCTCCACACCCACAAAAAGACTGTCCATCTAAGTGAGTGCAGTGCAGAGTGCCTCATCGGTACGTAATCTGTTACCTTGGACAAACGGTAGCGATATGATTGCCCATACGTTTATCTGCCATATTTCACCATGTGACATCAGTTGCATTCTTTTAGACACAGTGCATCGCTTGCTGCTCGTTTTCGATTCGACAGTGTTAGCTACTCAACTGCGGTTGGCGCTTATATTGTTCATCACGGAATTAAAAGACTGATAAACTTGTTTATTTTCCGTAACTGTATTTACACCGATTAACTTGTGGTAGCTGTGAATGAAGGCACTAATTGTTCACACCTCTGGTACTATTATTCGGATTTTTCAAACCACTGAATCCAAATCGTTTGCATAACCTCGATAGAAAAGTACTTGGTATAGCACTGATCGGGCACTACTGCAACAGAGTGATTGATAACGACCATGTTAGCAAGGTGCGAGTGTTGGGCGGGGACAGTGAGATGCGAGCGCGTGTCACTGTACCATCCAGCGAAAGGCAGCGTGTCTCCATACTGGAATGTGCATCCTCCGCAGCGATTTGACCTACTTTGTCCTGCTGCGTGTGAGCGTTGACTTGGGGATGGTCCGAAGTGTGATACTGGACGATTGAGGTAGCTTTGTTGCATTTGGTTGATTGTTTGGACTCATCTGCTGTTGGCTGGAAGCAGGTTAATCGCTTCCAAATGTTATCTGTTGACTGTCTTCCTCGGTTCTGTTCTTACACAGAGCGCTCGGTTGTGGCACGCCCTTTTGTGTGCATTGTACCCATTAGCTTGTGTACATTTGGAAACCGCTCAACTGACCGAATACCTTCGTAGCATTCCGACTGAGACACTGCGATATGGCCATTTACAGCTATCCTCTAACGAACAGATGGTGGTTCTGATTGGGGCAGAAACTGCTTGTGAGTGGAAACGCTACGGTACCGGTAGGCAAATGGCCAATCGAACGCCACCGGACATCTCGCAGGTTGCCAGACAAGTGCAATCCAGCCCGATGGAAAGTGAGTATTTCATGGAAAGCAGATTGGTCAACCGCGCAGCAAATGGTTGGCACACTCCCGCGTCGAGCTCTGCGAGTACAACTAGCAAACATCTAGTGAGTATACTGGTGACCAATCAGACGCCAGCAGGTTCCAAAAGCACAGCCGAAGAAGCGCGTACCCGTGTGGAGCGTATTGGTGCGCACTTTAGCCAAGGTTGTAGTATTGGACCGAGGGAAGAAGCGTGCGGCCTGATGGACGTGTGACTAACCGACCCAATCGTTCAATCCACCGAAAGTCGGCAACTCAGCTCAAGGTAATTTTAGCCAGAATAAACGTTGTGAGCAAGCGTAAACCAAAGGAAATGGAGCCAGCGACAGAATGCAAATAACAAGGATGAGCCAATGAAGTGGACTGTCGCAAATAATGTATATATTCTGTAAAGATGCTAGCGTACTCTTAATAAACGATTTAGTGATCGCGACCTAGTCTTCTTGATTTCCGGGGAGCTACTCTTCAGTGGGTGAGACATTTTTTGTTGACAGGCTCTATTCTGACTGGATTATCATCGGCGTGCGTTCATGTGAGCAGGGGTGCCGTGGTATTTACGCGGTTGATAAAGCAAATTGGTTATGTGTCGTCTCACTCCGGTCCCTGTTGCCCATGCTACACTCTGTTCCCCTGCGTGCGTTGTCTCCGTTCACGCTACTGATGCGACCCTAACACCACCCTGTAGTGCGATGTTTAGTGGATTGTCCATGAGGACAGTTTGATGAGCCTGTGTCTGTCAATGCTTGCCTCGTATACACCCCACTTTCGCATATCAGACGGGGATAGACGTAAACACACACGTTTCCCTTGTGGTTTCCGCCTATTTGCAATGCTGCACACGCATCGCGCTGCGAGATTACAACCGACACCACATTCATTGGCGTTAGGATACCCCAACTGTAGCACCATTTGAACAGATGTGGCGGATACTGATCCTCTCACGGTATATATCGCAGCTACAGAAAATCAAAAAGCCAAGGTCGTGTCGCACTTATTATGCCTTCTAAAACTGATACGTTGGACTGACGTTTCAGTATTTGCCTCATACAGACCTAACTGATCGTGCATATTCCCAGTCTCATTTGTCGTATAACGGTTACTGATGACGCTGACTTGAAGACCTTCATGGACAACCTGTATTGGTCCATAGTCTGTAGGAAACTGATCGAAAGTACTTTCATGCTCTGGCAGGGAATCGTCAACTGCATCCTATCTGCTGCATCGCGCGAGGCGAGTAGGAGTGAGGGTGTTAGTTCTCACGCCTTTTCGTCCCCAGTGTCTCACTCCCACTTCACTTTTCTCTCTTCCCCGTTTTTCAGTCCCCAATTCCCGGGCCCCCCTCCATATTTCTTTGATAAGCATTTTTCGTCTTTTTTCAACTCGCAAACAATAATGGAGCGTCACTTCTGTCCTGTCAACAGTCCGTTTCCAGCCAAGCGGACGACCCCAGTTTATGCGCTTCTGTTTGAGTCTCTTGATCCTCCCCAATACACTGACATGCCACAACTTTCGCACTTTGTTACTGATCGATCATCAAAAACATCATATAACCTTTCAATCTATATCTGCTACTTGTCGGACACCGAGCTGTGCTTACGTTGCGATTCGCTTCATGTGTCACCAGCGCCACTTCCCATCGCATCTGTCCGGAGAAGATCCAGCTCCGAATACCGGTCAAGCTGGTATGGGCATTGCTCTAAGATCTCGGGCTGAAGCTGATCTGGTAGACTGAATCAAATTAATAGCCAGATGTTACGTCTTCCGACTGGCTGATTCGTCAAAAGCTTCGATGTCGCTTGTAGCCATTCGATGCCTGCATGTCATTGCCACCTCCTCCTCCACAAACGGTAGCGCTGATTCGGTGAAGGATGACTTCTTACCGACCTTGAATGAGCTGCTTCATCACAGAAGAAACCCGGGTACTGTAATGCTGTTTGAGTATCTGGGTGCACAAATTAGAATATTTACATCTGATGAACTCAATCTGGGTAGCCAACACGGGATTGGCTCATGTAATGAAGACGTTGATCGGCTGCTACCCCTGTGTAAAATGCTAGTCTACTTCTCGCGAGCACTAACTTCCGACACAGCGATTGCCTCGGATTCACACAATGCACACCAGCCAGTCATGGATGCAGATTGATCACATCGTGCTCAGTTACGGTTGAAGAGGCTGTGTCTAAGACTGTTGCTCGAACTGAGCATAAGTATGGACTCCGACTATGCACTTGTATATACTTATCTGCGAATTTGTTTTCGCGGACGCCCACGTGGACGCTCAAGCGGATAGGCACTTGCCAATTAGTGAAGCTAGATGTTGCAATTGCGTCATAGCACGTCAGAATCCTGACTGAGACACACCTACTAAACCCAATTGAAGATCCCTCTTCACATATTCACCACGTTTTATCAATCAAACGCATGTCTTGCGTAGCACTCTCCATTTCCAATCTAGGCGGTGAGTCTCTTTGTTATCTGTGGAGTTTGTCGATACCATACGACACATTCCGTTTGGAAGTGACTACGATTGAAGTCGCAGTGGTCTCAGGACATAATTGCGTGCTTGCATGGAAAGAGACCGTGAAACATTGTAGTTCTATCGTATATGGTACATCGGAGATGGAAATAGCTATTGCTCTTAGCATTTATCGGAAGTTATTCGTCTCATACGGAAAACAGGAATCAAGAGACCTTGTTTTAGCAGAATTGCATGCGACGAGAGTAGTCACTCTATCCACAATGTACGTAAACACTTGAAGCGGCGGGCTAAACGCTTTTGAGGCACTTTAATCGGCCAGAATTACCAGGTGTTCGTTGCTGATCCGGAATCTCGCTGTTTCATGTGCCATCCTTTTTTGATGTGCTGTCGCGCTCGGAATTTGAACGTGTACATGACCTGATGGAATGGAATGAAACAGCTGAATCACATGGACTTCCTTCTACCACTTTCATATTTTAGTAACCAAATCCTCCAGGGGCAAGAAACTGTCCCAACCGATTAAAGCTGATCCTTACAGTCCCGGTTCTCATGAGGTGACTCACATTCGGAATGCCTTAACCATGGGGGTATCGGTTTACACTCAACTATATCTAAGTTACCTTCGTCGTCCTTAGGTTGACTGGCGCCGGAGAAAGCGCGATTTGTGAAACAGGAGCCGGCTTTTGTTGGAATCGAGGTTCTTTTTATTATACCCACTCGTTAGTTATTGGAACACCATCACCTGTAGTGACGACCCACAATAACTTAGTTCTTCAACATCAAAGGTACCTTCTATTCAGTGAACCGATGTGCCCAAAAGATGCGCAAAACTCAGCTGAAGGCTGTATGCGCTTAGTTTATGTGAACTGGACGCTTATTGTGTCGGCCGCACGACTGCTTCCACCCACTAACAGTATTGAGAACATGATCGGCAATCCGTGTACAAAACAGTGTTACTCGGCGCGAACCAAACAGGTAGCCAAGCGTCCGTGAGTATAAATCAACCGAATAATTCAAATTAGCTTATAAACACAGGCTATGCAGAAAGGCTGATATTCGGTTAATCAAGACTGGTCAGTTCAAGAGCCTCAAGGTGCTTCACGAACGAGCGAAATACACAGAGTAAGAGAAAAGCTAATAAGATTCAATGTCAATACAAGCTAATCACAAATGTGAGACAAACAGGAACATGTATACGGGGAACCATACAAGAGGGCGGGCTGAGTAAGGGTTTGGCAAAATCACAAAACAACGGGGAGTGGTGGATTTTTTTCCCACCTCTATAACAAGGCTTATGGCAAACCGTTGCAACAAGACTAAACCATAACCTGGTGTGACGGTTTGCGTACCTCTGACCCATTGAGCCATACTGGATGGTGCTCCCGAGCCTCTTGAGACTTACTCTTACAAGGTTTGTCAGTGGTTAGAGGTCAGACAAACTCAGTCTCCTGGTCCTCCATTTTGGGGTTTAAAATGGGATGGCGTCCACTTCTGTAACACCGAATCATTACCACCTCGCGCTGCCTTGCGGACAGGATTTGAGCCAAAACCTCAGGTTGAAGACCCTACTCATCTTCCTGTCTATGTTTGGGCACCCTGACAGTATCCCACTTCACGTAAAACCATGACTCTTCAGACTACAATCATGTCCTGCATCGACCGTCGCGCAAAAGTCGCCCTGTCTGCTGCCTACAGCAGTGAGGATAAGCGAAGACATGTAACTGCTTGCGCTTCCCTTTTTTTCTTTTCCACTTGTTCCTCTTACTCCTCTCTCCACCCCCAGGATTAACCTTCCTTCTATACTTCGCAACTTAATTGGCAGCAGCCGTAATTCCACTGGAGTCGAACCATCTGCATCTACCTTCCCGCACCACCTACTGGACGCCTATTGGCAACAGTCCCTTATAGAGCCACGCTGTCTCGATTCCCTGGCAGCCTTCGACGTTTGCACTCTAAGACAACTAGGTCAACAGGTTGCACTCGCACACACGTTGGACACACTGGGTACTGACATGTGTTGTGTGTCCGAAATTAGGATTAATAACCCTTATGGGTGGTTGAATTAACTGCGCCGGGCTTGTACTGTCGCTGTTGATTCCACTCATCCGGAGATGCTGATGCGGCAGCTTCTGGTCAAACTGGGGTATATATCCTCAGCTTCAAGACTGAGTCATCGTTCGTTGGTTGGATTCCGGTGAACAGCCGTTTGTGTGCAACCCGTTTGACGACATCAATTGAGATCGATTTATGAGGTTCTACAAGCCACTGTTTTTTTGCCGTTTCAGCTTGTACTCCCACCGACTACAGTTCTGATGCTGGCAGGGACACATTCCACCACGGAATGAACACGCTGCTACGTAGTCTTACCAGTTCAGGTATCAGAGTACTTACGGGGGGTGTGAATGCACAAGTATATCGTCTGGGCTCTTCAGAAGCTCAGGTAGGTGGCAATTATTGGCTTCGACCGTACGTACAACGTTGAGCGTCTGTCGTAACTTTGCGCCGAGTACCAGCTGTTTCTTAGTAGCACTGCTTTCAGACACTGTTGGTGCCGAACTGCCACTTGAAGCCCACATGTGGCTGGTCAACCATGAACCCAAATAAATCACATCGCCATAGGTTACATATGGCGTGATTCCGTCCTGGATTGTCACTCGTTCTGAAGTACGTGCGTCAACTCTGATCATTCTTTGGTACGTTGTCGTTTTTCTATGAACTTTACTGGGTGGCGCACCAAGCTTCGCCCTCGATTGACATCTGTGAAGTTTTCTCTGACCTCGGTCAGGCTAGCCTAGAAAGACGCACTGCGTACTGAACTTCTGCTGTCTTTTCCTGATGACACTGAGCTTTAATGGAATAGGATCCCGGACGTCATGCACGACGCACAAGCATCTGCTTGTGGCACTATCAATCGTCACCGCACCAGTCACCGTTTATCCGAGGGGTCGGTAAACCTGTTGGAATCCATAAGGAAACTCCCGGCTGGCTCTGAGCAGTGTGACCAGGTGGACTATTAGGCGCCAACTAAAGCGGATCGTGTGTGCTGACAAGGAATCCTGGTGGACCAGTCGGGCTCAAGAAATGGAAGAGGCAGGAGCAGTAGGCAATTACCACAAGCTCTTCCAGCTAATCCGCACCACTGTTCCCAGGAAACCAGGCGTAAGTGAAACAATCAGGGACATCGCGGGTTCACCGATACACAATAAGGATCGCCCTATGGCTCGTTGGGCGGAACACTTTCAAGATCAGTTCGGTTGATCGCCTGCTCCGGACCTCTTCCTACACAGGTGATGCAGGACGTGCCGTGGCCGGTTACTTTAGAGGCTCCATCGGAGGCTGAGGTCCGAATCGTGAATCCAGTCAATCGTTTTCTTGCCGCTGACCTGGATTCTCTCCTACCTGTATTATTTAAGGATGAAGGTGAGGTTCTTTTGCAAAGCATTGACTTATCTGTTCGAACATGCATGAAAGAAGGAAACTGTCCCAGCTAACTGATGTGAATCTATTATTGTGGCAGTATACAAGAAGGGCAGTCGCACCGACTGTGCCAGCCACAAGGGTATTAGCCTACCGTCGGTTGTGACAAAAGCACTAGCCTCATTTTCTGCTTGTCGCCTCTCTATGGAAAGGGGATCGCGGATTGGGGCACAGCAGGCAGTTTTCCACCAAGGACGTGGCTGTATTGACCACATATTCACTTTGCGGCAGGTGCTAGAGCTGCGGCACGCATACTGTAGCCAAACCATATCTGCGATCCTCGGCTATGAGTGTGCGTTCGACTTAGCCGTTAGATGCGTCTTGTTCTAGGTCCTTGTGAAGTAAAGTGTGCCCACGAAATATGTGAACATTTTACGTGCTTTATACTCGAACACATCTGCCTCGTCTGGGTCTACGGTTAGCTGTCGGATACCTTTCCGATAACAAGTGGCGTTCGTCAGGATTGTCGAATTTCCACACTTTTGTCCAACTTCGTCATGGAGTGTTCCTTTGCATAATCTCACGATGCAGGCATTGTGGTGCCTAGTGAATTTTAGTTGATCTCTATTATGCAGTCGATATTGCCTTGCTGTTAACGGTATTGGGGCTGTGGAATTCACTCTGAGTAAACTCTCTAGGGCGGTCCCATTATTTTTTGTGTGCCTCGCACGTTCAAAGTGCAAAGTGCTATTGCAGGACCACCAGCCACTTGATGACCACTTGATCTTTGACAGCGAGAAACTTGAGGCAATTAATCAATTCACTTACCTTGGCGGTTGCATCATCAACGATGGGCGCATAACGACTGAGGTGAGTTCACGTATTGCGAAAGCTAGAACCGCCTTCTTGGATCTACGATATCTTTGGCGTCATGAACGGGTTTCCCTTGGTCTAGAAGGCCGTGTATACAAGGCCACAGTGAGAGCCGTCCTACTCTATGGTAGTGAAACTTGGTCCCTTCAATCTGAGGATTTGAATCTCTGATCGCTGTATGCGTAGCATTGCTGGTGTCGCATGGCATCAGCGTGTCCGCAACGATGATGTGCGTTGGCGAATGTTAGTGATAACCAAGGTAGTTCCTTAGAGCAACAGATAGCACTGAATAGGTTGCGTTGGCTTAGCCACGTACTACGTATGCCTCGTCACCGCTTACCGAAGACGGTCTTGTTTCGTTTGTCAAATGTGGGATGGCACAACGCTCGACATGGATGAAAGTTAACTTGGTAGCGGGAAATTAAGTTCCTGACGACTAAACTTTGTGCCGTTGGTCCGTCTTGCCTTCCAGGCTTGAGTGCACGTGACTCACCTTGTGCTTGGCTTAAGACATGGCTCGCAGTTAGTACCAGTGACTTGACTGTTGCCGTCTCCTAGTCGGACTACCTTTTTAAAGTGCGTTTGGTGCTGAGTTATCTGCGAGGCAATGGATGATTTTGGCGCAGAGCAGTGAAGGCCGCAAGGAAGATGTATCGCTGATTCCGCATTATCTTTGCACGATTCTCGGCTGTTTGTTGTTTACGCAATGTATAGGCGCCTCGACGCTGAATGTTGGTTTAGGGCATTAAGGTCATCCATTAGGTCCCTCTTCTCTCCCCCTTGTTATCTTTCTTACGTTAGGTTGTTCTGGTTGTAATGCAACGAAACATCAGTTCTAATGGTTGATGTACTGCTATTGATGATTATACAGCAATCTATCACGACCCTTCAATATTTCCAGCGGTGTAAAACAAGGATGCACTCTCCACCTTTAGTCTTTTACCTCGTTGTCAACGAGGTTCCCGAAATTAAGTTTCCCCGACTTTGAAGTTGTAGAGCTGATCCCCAGCGAATGCCTTTTTGACTGTCCTAATCTGCAAGTGTTTACTGATTTGGCTGCGGCACTAAACAAAGTAGCAGTAGCTAGCGATCGCTTAGGGTTACCTTTTGCACTCTCGAAATGTAAGCCTTCGCTCCAGGATTAGCGGGGATCAGCTCTTGCTTTGAGTTACGGTGTGAATCATGTACAGCCTATCGAAATGTTCAACTTGCTACGCGGCAGCGGTGTGTTTGAATGTGATGTCCGTGGGAATAGCAGAAAGAGTCGGCGCGCTTTTGCTAATCTTCACCACTTACTGCGTCACGAGACGTCAATTTTGCCTTGAAGGATTGAATCTGCAGGTTCGCCTTCCGTTTAACCCTACTGTGTGACAGACATAAAAAGGATACTTGAATTTGACCACCGCATAGTTTAGCTCACGTCTAGTGAGAACACAACAACGAGCGTGTTCGACGTCTTCTGCAGCGCGCATGCAGTGAACCGCTCAGCACCGTTATATCACGCACGAGGCTTTTGGTCGTGTGTTACGCATTTCAGCATACCGACTCCCGTGACGTGAGTTGTTTGCGCAGTCGGAGTCCGGATAGAAGAACTGGAGACTGGACTGTCGATGCGTTGGTTAAGATAAACGAAGCCATCATTTCTTAGTTAACTGTGACTGGAGCCTCGTCTTCATGCTTGGTGCCCTTTAAACAATGAGCACGCTTCTTTGAAGACACTTTTAGACCAAGTGCTTTTGTTGTGATTTCCTTTATCCCTCCTCTCACTCGGCCTCCTCCAACCATGAAGACATTCCGGATGCACTATATGAGCACACCATCTTCTTATTCGCTTTTCTTTTCCTGTTAATTTTTGCATATTTGCTACGGATGTGTCACTGTTGTATTTTGGCACAATAGCTGTGGTGTTCCTCATCACTTGATCACTTGGATATCCGTTTCCAATCATCTGGGGATAAAACTACAGTCCTCAAAATCCATGTAATTCAAAGGAGGATAAAAGTATCGTGAAACAAACCTAACATAACTCAGAGCAATCCACGGTTTCGTCAGAGGCCGTGGCACTCCGTGGTTGACCATATCAAATAGGTTGTTGACTCAGGGGTCACCACTCCGAGACCTTGGCTTGGTAGCCTACCTGTGAGGTAGTTGAACGACGTCAGGGAATCGCGCCCGTTGGGAGCCGGTGACCGATCTTCGATTCCACACGTCTTCGATTTGGCGAGTTGTCAAACGGGGGTCCGATCCTCTCCACAATTTCAGTACGAGTTTGCCGGAATGCGATGCTTCATCTGGGTTAAAGAAAGGGCAGTGGCTTTACTTGTAGCGAGTCACATCCGTTCCATTACACAATATGTAAATGGACATTTGCTACTTTCTACACGAAAAACGCTTGTCAGGAGATTCTTGTTCGTCCTGTATTTCTAGAGGTGGTTTTTTCGAGACGCGCTTTTTTAGCAGCTTACCGTTTGTGTGGAGTCTGAGTCACGTGTTTAGTACGCATCGTTTGCGTTTCTGGACGGCTGTGCGCTGCATTGTTCGACGAGTGAGCATGTAGTGGCGTCACTTATCTAATTGGACACCATGTATGCAATAGCAGTAGACACTGCTTCCTTTGCACGTACCTCCGTGAACTAGTTGGTAGATCTTCGCTCTTGTTTACTGCTTCAGTATTACGCGGACATCTCAGTGACTCTATAAGCTATGGTGTCTTTCACGAGAAAACGACGGTGAGTTTAGAAGACACGTTGGGATGTCATTTGCCTCCTCATCATCGGGTAGTTAGTCACCTATCTTCCGCCTAATTGTGCTCTCGGTCGGTGTACCACAGCGTTTCTCTCTGTTTCAGAAGAGCGGCCTCATGCATGCAAGTTCTGCGAAAGGCCCTTTTCCCAAAGGACCGCACTCCGGGCGCACGAACGCATTGTTCACTTGAGTGAGTACAACGCAGACTGCGTCATTCGGCTGTAACTTGTAACCCTGGCTGTATCGTAGCGACGAAAGCCCCGATTCCTTACTGTGCGTTCTTTCAGTTGGTGATATCAGCTGCGTTCTTTTAGACACTGGGCATCGCATGCTTCTCCTTTTCGATTCGACAGTCTTAGGTGCTCAACTGCGGTTGGCGCTTATATTGTTCATCACTGCAATTGTATAGCATTAAAAACTGATGAACGTGTCCATTTTCTGTCCCCAAATTTGCGCTGATTAACTTGTGGTAGCTGTGAATGAAGGCGCGAATTGTTCACACCTCTAGTACTATTATTTGGATTTTTCAAACGACTGAATCCAAATCGTTTGCACAACCTCGATAGAAAAGTACTTGGTATAGCACTGATCGGGCATTACTGCAACAGAGTGATTGATAACGATCATGTGAGCAAAGTGCGAGTGTTGGGCGGGGACAGTGAGATGTGAGCGTGTCACTCCACCATCCAGCGAAAGGCAGCGTGTCTCCACATTGGAATGTGCATCCTCCGCAGCGATTTGACCTGCTTTGTCCTGCCGCGTGTGAGCCTTGACTTAGGGGTGGTCCGAAGTGTGATACTGGGCGATTGAGGTAGTTCTTATGAATTTGGTTGACTGTGTAAACTCATGGGCTGCTGGCTGGAGACAGGTTAATCGCTTCTAAATGCTATCTGTTGACTGTCTTCCTCGATTCCTTTCTTACACTGAGCGCTCGGTTATGTGACACGCCCTTTTGCCTACATTGTGCCCATTAGCTTGTGTACATTTGGAAACCGCTCCACTGACCGAATACCTTCGTAGCATTCCGACTGAGACACTGCAATATGACCATTCACAGCTATCCTCTAACGAAGTCGTTGATGGTTCCCCGTTGAGACATTTTCTTCTGTTGGCAGGTTTTCTTCTGACTTTAGATTTTCATCGCTGTCAGCTTCAAAGATCAGGGCCGCTGTGCTATTTATGTAGTCGATAAAGCAAATTGAACATGCGTCTTCTCACTCCGGTCGCTGCCGCATGTGCTATACTCGTTTCCCCTGCGGGCGTTGTCTCCGTCCACGCTACTGTTACACCATCCTGCAATACGATTTCTAGTGGATTGCCCATGAGGATAACTAAACGAGTATGTATCTGTCACGCTGAGGCTGTCATGCTGAGGCCGATGTTGCATTCTTGATGCTTCTTCACCGCAGTTGGGCTAAACCAACTTACACTTAAACTAGGTCTTTTTAAGCTGGCTAAATTTCATTCCGCTTTATTTGGTTTGTTCTGCCTCCCTGAATAATGTTCTACTAACTGGCCACGTTGCTTACACTAATTGCGCTTATCTTCAGTAATTTTGTTGCGTTTGTAGCATTTTAAGTAACTTGTGGACATTTCTTACTTATCACGGATTTGTTGCTAACCAACTTACTTCATATGGTAATTTAGCGAAGAGTTATGCCACCGTATCTGTATGCATTATTGGATTTATTTAATTTCAGCTTGTCGTTTAAAGTGAATGGCTGTTGTTTGATATCCCTGGTATGGTTTCGCTTGATGTGTATGTTGACAAGGTGCCTACCTGTCTATTACCCACTACATCGTTCATACTGGCTCCAGGAGACAGTTGGTCGTTGCTGGAGGGGACGGGGTGCACGGTTCTTGTGGCCGTGCTAGGCTCAAAGAGCGGTTCCATGCACTCAGTGTGGAGCGGACTACGGTCCAGCCACCGCCTTGTGTGCGGTTGATTCCCCAAATACAGCGTGCTTGTGTTTGCCTGTGAAGGAGTGTGGGCCGGCTCCGTTGATGAAACGTGGTTCCCATCCGCATGCCTCCCGGTCTTATTCCTTCGGGTTTACACTGGATATGGGGTATGTGGTTGGAGCTGTGGGTGGTGCAGCGCAAGCCATCCATGGTCCCTCTGTAGGCGCAGGCGTCCTGTGGCTTGCCACAGTGACAGGCAAATCCGAAACCGGATGCCGCCTACCATGTATCTGTCACTGCTTGCCTCGAGCACACCCTACTTTCGCATATCAGACGGGGATTGATGTAAACACGCACTTTCCCCTTAAGAGTTTCGCCTATTTACAATGCTGCCGTATACCTACAGTCCTTCGCGGCAGTTCGGCAAATGTAACGCACTTCCTAGGTGGCTGAGCAATGAGCTTGTCACATTACGAATTTCACAGCGAAAAGGATCGATAAACCTAAGGTCACGTCGCACTTGTCTTTGTACGTTTTTGTTTTCTGGCTTTTCTCTGCGAGCCTTTGGTGACGTTTTACTGCGTTGTAATCGCCAAGGTGTTTCACAACACTGATTAAATTGTTTACTGATAACTATTGCTTGCTTCATCATACATATTTATTTGGTTTACTGCATAGAGGCACATCAATGTGATGTTTGCGATCTGTAGGTGAATTTTGGTTTGCACATCGCAATCCAATGACACAACGTGTAGTCCACAATCGACCCTCCAATTGATTTTGTTTTTTTTTCGTGTGTTTCTACCAGCCCTGCTTATTCGAAATGAGCGGAGTTATTTAATGTTTAATGGAATTTCGATATGAATATTTTTGGTATGCGTTCTGTTTTCTTTTCCAGGGGAGCGTCCTTACACATGCAAGCACTGTGATAGGCGCTTTTCCCAAATAAGCGCCCTACGAGCCCACGAAAGCACTGTTCACATGAGTGAGTACAACTAGTGTGTTCTCGAGGCTACGATTTTTTGCGTTAATTGCTTCGGATTGACAACATACTGACTTCACACCATTTTTGCACATAAATTATCAGGCGCCTTTTTTAATACATTAATTACTATGGGCCGCTCCAACGTTGAATGAAATGGACATAGAGTTATCACAAACTACTGAATAACACTGCGTGACTAATACGGAGCACGCAAATGGAAGAGCACACGGAAAATTGAGTAACTGTTTTGTGCGCTTTTCACAAACCGCCTAATATTTTTTTCTCCATTTAATGGCTGTGCTTTTTAAAGATTACAACTATACGTAAGTTTACATCAATCTTGTATTTAGCACCATACGCTCGTGTGTTTCCAGCCAGCGGCGCTGTTCATGCTCAGGCTCCCCGTTTCTTAGGAGGTCGACAATTGCTCAACTGGAAATCAACGCTTTGACGTTTTTCTCACCATGTGTCCAGCTGATCGCCGCACTGTTTCCTCCAGGGTGGTCATTTGCGACGAAATAGCACGCGCTATAGTTTTTTTTTCGCGCAGAATGCGTAGAACGCGACCAGCCCATCTCAGCTGCTAGCCGGTCGAGAGGAAAATTTCTAACATCGTTGTTGTGAACGTGGTGTTCCTATCACATACGCTATCGTCCACAAACACTCGTTCTCCGACGGCGGAGGCGGACACATGTTTTTCACTCGATTCAGCCAGGACTCGCTCCGCGCGAACACAGGCATTGTTGATTTCGCCCTTTACCGAGAGTTATATGCATCAGCGACTCCACCGATGTCTCAAATCGGTGAACGCTTTTCGCACTTTGACATTGCGAACTGGTGCCATCCGCCAAAGCTGTCCACTTTGCTCAACCTCTGTACCTTTAAAAACGAGCACTAGGGTAGATATGAATGACAATTCTAAATTTTCATCCTATGGACGACAATCCTGACAATCCGCCTTTGCATTTGAAGGTGCAAGGATAATGCCAAACTTCGTTACTTTGCTCGCCAAGCGATCTAGGAGTTTCGTACTCCTGGAGTTCTCACCAAGCAAGGTAATATCACCAACTTAGTCTGAGTCAATCACGCGGCTGTGTGGAAGAAGCTGTACTCCACAACTTTGGGAGACTTCCAGTACGCCCAATAGGACTTCCCCAGTCGTCAACTTAAATAGAAATGTATGCATAGGACACCCCTATGTTACACCGCTACTAACAGCGAAAGGTGAGCAGTTTATCGCAAACTATTTATCTGTCCGATATATTAAAGTGCACTTCATTAAGAGTGCTAGTATACTGTTCGCTTACTCTACTGTTCCACAACCAATACCATAAACTACGTCGATTGGCCGAGCCGAACCAAGCCCGGTTGTTTAGACAGGTCCCAATGGGGTTGACGAAGGGGAGCCTGTGGTCTACTCGCTCACTCTGCGCGGAAACTGTTCTATCCCCCCCGGGCGTGTAGTTTTCAAAATGTGGTAAGTATGCGTTTATCATGGATACCGACAGCTTGAAGGCGACCGACATTAGACTGATTCTGCTCTGCTTGATACATAGTGTACGGATACCCTTCTTGTAGCTCGGGACGATAATCGATTCCCTCCACTATGGTGGATACTTTCCTTCCCACCATATCTTGATAGGCAAACCTGTTAACCGGTTGCTCTCTACCTCACTCGAACAGCAGCAGCAGAGGAAGTCCGTCCGATCCGGTATCCTTGATTCCGTCTCAAGGCAGGCCGATTCTGTGGGTGATCTTAATGCAACCTTCATGCGCCTGGTACACTGAATAGTAGACCGGTAGATGGGGACGCAATCGACGCAGATGTTCATCACCACTATGCAGTTAAACAGAGTCAAAAATAATAATCGTGTCGATTTTCTATCCACCTCTTTTCGGTGGTTCATTTGACTGGACTGTAAATGAAGGCGTTCCTGAACCTACTGCCTGGGTTCCTTAAACGATTGGATGCGGATCGTTCGCACAGCCTTGATAGAAAACAGTTTGGTATTTGGCTAATAAGAAATCACTGCAACAGTGTGACTGAATTATTCACTACCGTATTAAAAGGAAAGGAAAGGTGTCAGCTTACACGCCGTAACGGCGCTTCGCTGCCGCGCGACCACCACCAGTCGCGCGCGGGCTGAGTATACCGCGAGGACGCCCACCCCTACGCGGATTCGAACCAGTGACCTTATGGTTGCAAAGCAAACGTGCAGACCACTCGGCCACCGGCCGAGTCTATCCACAGTGCGGTTGAGTGCGGGATGTCTCGACATTTTACTGTGTTGCCTACCAGCCATAGCTTATTGTGTGGAAATTAGACGTGGGGTGGGTTCAGTTAACAACAGTACACCTTACCTTGTGACACATTCCGATCTCACCATCGTTCTATGGAATTATGCTGAAAATTACTCCCCCAACCACCCTAACTGTCAACTGCACACTTAACAGGACAATGGAGCTAATATTCTGGCCTTGGGTGACCGAGCGAAGTCTGAGGGTTGTGCTGCATTGTTCACTTTAAGATTTTCCTGAAACTCATTAGATTACGAAATCAGGGTTGCACATAATGTCCTAGATCGGCTGTGGTGGATGTGTTGATTAAATCCCTGGTAACAGAGAGAATTATTCCAAAACTGACCCAATCACTTGCTGCGACAGGAGCGGTCATTGACAACCTGTCGTTAGTTCGCTCAGCACGAAATACCGGAGAAGTCGGTCTTCGACATTGTCGTTCAGTTTTCCAAGGCTGAATTCCCGCGTCTGAGTGATAGTTTAGGCATCGACAGAACAATCCTTGTTCTAATCAGTCAAATTATGAAACTAAGATTGCGGTGTTCAGGGCTAGTTTCACTTAAAGTGGTAGCTGCCTCTCGTTTTTTCGTAGAAAGCAGATCTCGCTTATCGAACATTGATTCTTTCTCGTTTCAGTGGTAGCCCACTAGCCTGACTGTGAATTAATTTCTCTTGTCTTTCACACTATAATGCCAATCTTCATCATTGCATTAATAATTTATGGGAAGTTAGGGAAACGTATGGTCACTGACGGTACTGCGATCCCGGTACTTGGTATACTACCTGAAGTAACAGTAAGCGTTAAGTTGTGGGTCCGCTGGTCCATAATTATTATGAGCTTATGAACTAAATGTTTGATGAGGGCAGAAGTCCGAACGAAGTTACACGACATCGCTTTTGGTGGAAAGAGGGTCACATTACTCTGGGTATTGTTGAAGTAGAGGTGTGCAGAACGGAGCTATCCCGAAAGAGTATATTCTGTTACATGCTGTGGCGCTAAAGCTCAGTGGGTCGGACAGTAATGACAACTTTAGGTGCTTAAACGCGCTGTGCTTAGTAGATCAGAGGTGGATGGAGACGAAACCAGAAGGCGGTGATTAGAGTAAGTATCCCAGGATGATCGGTTGGATCCGAAAGGCGAACGATGCAGTCGGTCGGATGTGGATTGAGCGGATTCTGCGGTGGGTCGCTTCATGCGTGTTCCTCGGTTCGGTTGCTATCGTCCCAGTGAGATTCAATTCCTTGTTACGACTAAGGTAGAATGTCAAGTATCTCACATGGTATGGCGATTATTACCAATAGGAAATGTGCATTCTATCCCCTAGCTTTCACTTTCTTGCGTCAGGATATCTTATATGCAGACATTGTTGCACATGGTAAATCCTTCGGTTGATTGGTTATCTTTAAGTCATTTATATAATGCAGATCATCCGCTATTCTGCGGATCTTTTTCTTATATGTTCCATCTGCAATTTATCACTTTGTTCCTAACCCAGATCAACGCCCGGAAATATGTGGACGCTGTGCGAAAGCGTATTCTAGTAAGAGCGTGTTGCGAAGACATATCGAAGCTGTTCACTTGAGTGAGTGTGTAACTGAAAGCACTTTGAGTTTCCTTTTATCACCTTCTTTGTTTCGCTACTGATCATATCACGTCCCATCGGATGATTCTACGGTGCATTGCGTAATAAATCGTTATTTTTCTGTGTTCACCGCCCAAATGCGTCATGTTACTTTGCTCAAGGCTCCTTTTTCCAAATCGACTGTCGATATGGCCCACCAACGAAAACAGCCCGAAATTTAAACCGGTTGTTTTGCATCGCTTATAGTAGTGAAAACCACGTCATTTCTTCTCGTCCTCCTGTAGCTCTGTTCCTACTTAATCCTAATATTTATTAGCCGCACGCCCAACACCTTAACATACTTTCGAGTGCCCACTAAAAATGCTTATTAGCAATGTGGAAACGAGGAGCTCCCTACTTAACCTAAATGTTCAACCAGGAAACGCTATAAAGCTCACTGGTACCACTGCTATAACTCCACTCGTTATTATTATGAAAAGGAGACGTCCTTCATCTAAACTCCAAAAAATCTAGTGCACATATGAACCACGCCTGAAAGGACAGGTCGTATTACAGCACCTGAAGAAGAAGTAGCCAAGCTGAAAAGCAAAATTCATGAATTCAACACAAACTATGATCAAGTTCTATCATTCTGTGAACTGCTTAGAGGTTCAGCAAATGTTACACTAGACCGATTGTGTATAGCTTGTTTCTTACTAAATTCAATTACGTCCGAAACGCAAGAACGCCTCCATAGACCGCATAATGTTATCACTTTCAACGTACCTGATAAACCGAACATCAACAGAATAACACATACTGTTTTCATAGCGTGCAATATGAATGGGATCTCCTGTCAATGCCTCAGCCTGAGGAGAAAGGAAAACAGGACCTTATGTCCGATACTCCTAAAGTTTCTGTCATAATTCTTACGTAGTAAAAAATCGATTGCCGCACGAACCAATTTCAAGAACATTATGATCAAACACTATCAATCGCCTCTTCAAAGGCGACTAGTTCTGAAACGAACCGCCCAGACCTTCGATCACTCCTTATTCCTACTATTGAAGCCATTATTGATGCTATCGCCAGCAATGTCGACTTTGACAAGTCAACTACGTCGTCTAGAATAGATGAATAGTATTCCAGTCTTCAGCGGCGTCGTGTGAGGTCCTCACACAGCAGTATTGATGTGTTCCTACCCCAAAGCGCAAACAAAGCCGAAAATATAACGACTCAGGAGACATCTACGGATTATTTTTGTTCGCCGCAGTCAGCCGACAATCCAGATGAGTCAACTACGTATCAGGAAAAGCACCAGACGGCCGTTTCGCTCTATTGGGGCTCGTCAGTGGTGCGCATCCTTCGGTCCTCTACGGAGGATCGAACCCATGACTGCTAGTGGCTCTTGCCAACTAGCCCGCAGCTTATGCAACTGCGCCATGGAGGACGGTAGCCGACCATCACGAATTGATTCATAGCTGCCGTAACCGGGAAGTCCTGACACCGGAAGGCCGACCGCTGTCATCTGCATGGCAGGTGCCTGCATGGCAGTGGAGGATGGGTCGGGCTATATCGCAGTTAGGTATTAATTCGTGATGGTTGGCTACCGTCCTCCATGGCGCAGTTGCATAAGCTGCGGGCTAGTTGCCACAAGCCACTAGCAGTCATGGGTTCGATCCTCAGTAGAGGACCGAAGGATGTGCACCACTGACGAGCCCCAATAGGGCGAAACGGCCGTCTGGTGCTTTTCCGGATACGTAGTTGACTCATCTGGATTGTCGGCTGACTGCGACGAACAAAAATACTCACAAAAATCCTTCCACTCATAAGTAATCTACTGATTATACACCCAACTCCTTTGTCTCTTCTGCCAATCACGAGCCTTTACAGAAGTTGTCAGTAGCTCTATCTGCGACCTATCGAGAACAAAACCAAAACTCAGATCGTCATGTCGCTATCCCGAAAAACAAATCTAAATCCGACCCAAATGAAGTAAGCTATGGCTTATCTCCGACTAACCGAGGAGTAGGCAAATGCAGCGGAAAACACCTCTTAGAATTTCTTTCGAAAACACTCAGTGCTCAGAAGTTCTGTATAGACTACTGCAAGAATGTTGAAATATCCAGCTATACCAACTTAGAAAATATGTTCGTCTTCAGGCTTCCACATTCAACATTGACACTGATATCGAGATAAGTAGCAGAGAGCATGCCTAATATCTATCCATAGTACCTCTATGAATCCAACTCCCGCAACTTCAAGCTCGCGAAACTCTTAGTTTGCGACACCGAAATAGCAAACAAAATGGTGATAGGCCTCACGGACTTACACGTAAAAAGGTGCAACCCCTATCTACCTCAAATAGAAGCCCACCCACCACTATCCTCTTTATTACTAAATTGGCAGCAATAGAATCCAAACAGAAACGCCTTTATAGATTTTAACATTCCTCGCCTCTGTATACTACGAATGTATGTCCTTTTTAGGCTATCGTACTCCACCACGTCCTCCTCCACCAATCCAGCTACTATCACTTGCCATTATGAATCAGAGAATAACCTAATTACTGGAGTACCTGTTTCACTCAATCCTGCACAATGTAGAGCTCAGTGTGCCTCATCTATCTCACAACACACAGTTCTTAGCTACAATGACGAAGAAACAAACCTTACCTACCTCTTTTATTCTAATCTAACAATGTCTTTCAAATCTGTGGTTGTTATCATTCGTTCTGTTTTACCTTAATTAGATATATTTTCAACGCTTATGTTTATGAGATCCCCCGATATTGATTCTATTACTGAAACGGTGTACAGCGGTAATTAGTGACTCTCTGCTTAACAACTTAGGCTTTAAACTTTTCCGCAAAGATCGCTCACAAACCTGGTGGTCGCTGTGTCCCATATACCTTCGAAATAATCTGACTGCCATTCCCGCAGATCAACCTGAGCTCAGTAACTTGAAACATACACTATGACTGTTGGTCCCATCTACTGATCTTCTAGTGGGTTGTATCTATCGGCCGCCCCGATCCACTCAATGTGAAACCCAAAAGCTAATTCATGTGATCAATGCTGTCTTTAGCACCACCTGCAAGTCCAAACTTATGTGTGAAGCTTTCAACCTACCACATATTAACTGGATGCTACCTACACTCAGAAACATTGCGGGGATTGAGGAAATAATCTCATGTGTCCACCTCAATGGCTAGACCTAGCATGTTAGAGAGGCAACCAGAAGTGCCACTACCCTGGACCTTGTACTCACGATGGGGATCTCTTCCGCCCATATAATCATTGCTCATTCACTACCGGGTTGTGATCACAGCACGGTGCTTTGTGATATGACCACTGAATCACCTAAGCCACCAAGTAGAATGCTGATACCCATTCAGAACCTTCATCGTGTGGATTGGAACTCATTTAATGAACTTATCAGTACCAGGAATTGGAATACGTCATTCCTAACTCATAATCCTACTGTGGCTACAAATGAGTTTATCAACAATCTTGTCCTTGGTTTGGATCTATTGGCACCTGTCATATGGAGCAATATCTATGAATGTATTAGTGAACTCAAGCTTCTAAACAAAGTCACAACCAAACTGAAGAAACTTAAATCACTATATCGCAGGAGCAACAGCTTCGCAACATTGCTACAAATACATGAGACTATTACAGCTACAGCGTTTAACCCAAACTACCACAATCAAAAAAGTCGGCTGCTTAGCAATTCTGAGCATGTACGTACATTGACACAACTTCTCAAAAGAAGGCACCCTAAACGTTGTCAATAAACTGAAGTGTCCTCCCTGGACGATGCTTCTTGAACGCACGACATCTCCCGCATGTGCGGGGCTATCAAGTTTTACCTCTTGTTTTGTCCCTATCATTCAGCCGTTTAATTCTTCACTTCCAACCGAATGTACGAGCTACTCTGTAGTACGTTTATGCCGCGCAGAGAGGTGCAAACTGTCATCACATCCTTAAAACCATCGACTCGCCCAAGCCCAGACGGCATCCACCTATCATGAAATTCGGCGGAAATAAACATCTCACTACCGGCTGAAAGCAATCCATTATAATGCCTATACACAAGGGTGGCCCGCGAAATGAAATATCAAGCTACCACCTTGTAAATCACGCCTTTGTTGCTTCTAAAGCCCTAGAGAGAATAGTCAAGAGGAACATTGTCCATTTTCTTGCAAGACTGGATCTGATCAATCCCTCACAGCATGGCTTTCAAAACGCTCCTGCGTTGCCTGCCAGTTACATTTCTTCGATCTTGTCACGATTATGATTAACAGAGGAATCAAAATCATCCGACTTCTGTTGGACATGCAAAAGGCGTTCAACCGCGTGCCGCACAAGCCACTGCTTTCTGTTCTACCATCATATGACATTGGAAACCCTCAGCTAAGTTTGTTAGACTCATAGCTAAACGATCAAATCCAGATAGTTAGAATCGGTCAGCAATACTCTGCGCCAAAACAAATAACCAGCGTCGTCTTCCAGGGAAGTGTGCTCGAATCACTACGTTTTCTAATCGACGTAAACAACATAAGCTACTCGATCAAACACGGACGCCCATTTCTGTTTCTATTTATTTCATCCAGACCAACTACAAATATGCTTGGGAAACATCTGTGGAGACTCATCCGCATTAACTATAGCTAGTAAACGTTTGTTGATGAAGTTCTCGGCGGCAAAATCCCAAGTACAGGTGCCGCATTCCGCTATACTCTATCACACTTGCCAGAAACGTGATCCCAACGTCTGATTCTGTTCGGGAGTTAGGATTTATGTACTCCAACACTTTCAGTTTCTCCGGACATGTGCTTTATCAGGTTGCAAAAGCGAGGCAGCTATGCAGATACATCACCAGTACTTTCTCCCTGCCTGAAACACGACTTGAGTCATTCAAGACAATAGTACGACCGACTCTGGAATACTGTACTATCGTTCACAGCCAATTGAGAAAGAAAGACAGAACAGCTCTGGAAAATGTCCAACGATCATTTACAAAGCTGGTCATGGGGCGCTGCTCAAACCTGTGTTATTATGATCGCTGTCGACTATTCCAAATGGATACTCTGATCGAGACGCTTAAAGAACCATCTTATACAACATTAACTAACGAATTTACGTAGACAGCATCATATTTGAGCTACGAAAGACTGCAATGTACTCCTTACGAAATGGCGGCTATTTGCTACCCGCAAAGCTTGCAAGTCGTAAAACTAGACTGTATTTCTTCTTAATGAGATACGCTGATCCGTGGAACAAACTACCCCTACGGATACGCATGAGTGCAAATCATGTCACATTTCGAAACTCCGTACAGACTTTATATCAAATGTGTTGTAGATCTTTGGCTCACAACAATCTCTGAAAACATTGACATAAGCTGGTGTAAACAACTTATGAGCAGCTTGTTGCTTACAACATGCTTACCCACTCCATATCATTGCTCACAAAATCAAACTTCTGTCCGTGGAACAACCTATAATCCCCTTCCTATTATTATCTACTCCAAAGCCTCACGAACTAGAAAACGGTGATACAAATCGACACATTGTACACATTAGGTGATCGGGTCTAGGACCTGAGGGAAAGTACATGACCCGCAATTCTATTATTTTGGTTTATTTTATTTTAAATTTATGTCGCAAAAGCTTTCAATCTATTCAGTGTACAAATGCTCGCTCACGCTAATGGGTCGTATACTGCTTGTCGGTAAATATACGAATTTGTTTATTTATTCTCTGACAGAGTCCCCTACATCGTATGACTAGCATGTGGTGGTCTTTACTTGTTCTCAACTACGGTCCCAGTGGCCGAACTGATTGGAACACACTTCAAACTAATTCGTAACCCTAGATGGGATTGCATGCCCATTTGGACTATACATGAGGTGGTTGCACTGCTTTTGCAATTGGTATATTCACCAGAGGATGCATGTGATTTGTTGGCCTTTTTGGATACGCGTAAGGAAGCATGACAGCTTAGACTCTGTTGATTACGATCTGTTTACTGTTATACTGTGTCTAACCTATTTTTGCTTGCTTATTTACAAAGTCGGTCGTAGTGCTCAGATCTTTAGGATAGTCGTTGGTCTCCTAGCTTGTTAAACAGCATTGAGGAGTGACTTGATTGTAGCGATAGCCTCGATCGTCTTATAGACCGGTCTTCGGATGTTTTCACGTCAATCAAAACCACCCTGGAAAGGTCACTGTATTGCAATATCGAGCAGACACGATGGGCCACCACCCAGTGCGACAACAATTTAGACGCTTACCCATGTATTGTCAGCTGCAGTTGGCGTTAGACTGGGGATATTTAAAACAATTCCCCCCATTTATTAGTAAAGCACGGGGAGAAGGAAAGCTGGTAAATGCATGCATTTCGTATTGAAACAACACAAGCAGATGCATATATCCGTTTTCTTATTTGCGTGCTTTGTAAAATGAGTACTGATAATATGTTATCGCATTCCCTTAGAGTGTCTCCGATAGTGCTTATCAAGATAAAAATTGTGGAATTCACTTGTGAGCAGATAACTACAAAATAAACGCAATTACTTCTTCCCTCTGACACGAATTGGCAGTACATTCAAATCTGTGGCTGCAGTCCTTTCTTTTGATCTGAGAACCGAATATTGTAACGGTAGTCACTGCACCCATGACCGTTTTTGAGTTTCGTTTCGTTGAGAGTGGTTCTGCGCCATTTCACATGATGGCACACTTTATAGCCAGCAAATAAACAAATACGTTTGAACCTGGTTCGTCCAATTCTTTGGAAGTAATTTTCGTGTGCCGAATGATTTTCGATTAACAGTAAACGAATACGTAAGTTTTTACTCGACGTTGTTATTAGCGGTTTTCATGGGAAGTTAGTTTATTAAGCACAGCTACTTTGCGCTCCTGCATGAATGGAGGATGTGTGAAGTCAGAATTTTGCAAGGCATCTTTGTTTAGCCGAGTCCGATGGCGCACAAAAGTCGTTGTTCATGGACGCTTATGAGCAATCGATTTAGAGGATTTTATCCTGTCATACAAGTTGCCGTTTTTTCTGCTTTGTCCTTGTTGAACAAACTGCTTGTCCCTAGAAGATATAATTTTGCAACACATTGTCTGAGAAATTCAAAACTATCCAAACGACTGGTGCTGTTCGGTCGATGAACGCAACTTAGGATTTGGAATAACAAGTAGACTACGCTTCGTCAACGGTGAAGATTCAAGCAACCTGAAGACGGTCTACAAGAAGTTCGAAGCATTTTGTGAAGGCTAACCATACCAGCGCCACATGTTTTTCACCAGAAGTCGATGTCCGAATGAGTCATTTGAAATTTCTGGCATAGAGTTGAAGATTTTAGCTCTATCATGCAAGTGGGTAACAGGTGGCCCTTATAAAGAACATCATTGTTTTTGGAATCAAACAAACAAACACTAACAAAGTGATCTATCGTTCAGGCATGGTATCGATGTATGCAACAGCGAATCTTCCGCCGCATACCGGTTCCGGTAAATGCGGCCGAAGCAGATTTGCATACAATGTCTAGCACCTAATCAGAGACTGCGAAGCCCGTTAACATGAAGAAGAGCGTTTGCAAATTCTGGGCTTCGCGATAACCCAAGATTCACCGTGCATCATGGTGCCAGAACTGTGTGGCTAATGAAATTAATTTTCTTGTTGCTCTCGGTAGGCCAAATTGAACTGACACACCGTTGAAAAATCACTTTCAGAATCAAAACGTCAGATTACTAACGTGACAAACTATGGTATTTGCGCAGGTTTATTGCTCGGCAGCAGAGCCTTTTTCTGCTACGTAACAAGCAGTATCAAACCAAAGAAACACTATCGTGGTGTTCGGACACCATCAAAGCCATGCATACATAAGAAATGGCACCAGACAACGTTCTAATGTCTCAGGACCAGAGATGGACCGCTACACCAACTGAATTACGAGGTTGTAGAAGAAGGCCGCTTCTCAGCATTGGTTTCGTTCCGTCTCTTGGCGTTCTTTATCTCAACTGCGAACATTTATATTTATTGTATCCAAAGGGTAATTGCGAAGAATTTTCTTTTCCATGAATCTCTTCAGGCAATTACAATTACTAAGGGTATGGGACCCTGCAATGACATCCATTACGAACGACGTATGGCGACCAATCAAATTAACGGAATGATGCGTTTAAATAACTGTCAATAGTTAAACGATAGCCGGCAATTAACAATTGTCACAAGGAATATCAGTCTATTTGGCACCCACCTAACAAGCATAATCCAAATATTGGACAGAAATGGGATTCATATTTCAAGCATTGATGCTTCTCCATTCCAAAGCTCCAAATGAGTATGGAAGAATTCATGGCGTTCTTAGGGAGCATTTCATTTACGGAGGGAACCAGCTTTTCTTTTCTTTGGCTGAGGAATGAAGTTCAGTTGTGTAGGGATGGAAGAAACCTTAAACTTGAACATAACATCTAATGTAGAGTAAAATGTGAAGATGAAAAATAATAAGGGGAATAGGGATGATGAAGACTTGTTAAGCCGAATCGGCTGGCTTATTCCTGCCGCTTTACATGGTTACATGAGCGCAACAAGGGAGCCGTATCCTAGTAAGAAAAAAACGAATAGTAAAAGTGAATGAAGATGGATTGACTCAGTCAGTGTTTCCTTCTCAGCTCACTCGTTTTGTAATCGCTGTAAGGTAGACGTGGCCGAGCAAGCAGAATAAGGGGATGGGAGACAGATATGGTATTCTCGATCTCTGTTTGCATTTTCCCTGCAGCTCACACTTATTAGTTTGCCTATGAGGTAAACTTTCTGAATAAAACTATAAAGAGGGTCGACTGAAGAGCATTGTAGGTAGTTCTGTCAACTATTTTCTTCGATAGAGCCTGGTCAAGTAAAGACAATGTATATAGTACCTTTTGTGCTTGTTTGCAACCAACCCATCTAAGTATACAATGATGTGCAGGTAGCCTGTGTCTCATTATTTGGTTCAGATTTAGTACAATTTGAGGGCGTCGTGCAGTTACCTCCAGTTCTCTCCTTATCGTCGATTGCACCACTTGCTAGGAGGATTCCGTTTGATTTGGGCAACAGATTGTCACATCGAGCAAACTGGTGAACAAGGTGGTGATTACCAAAGTGCAGCAGTCGACGGACTTGGTTGATTAAGTCGCATTCACTAAGAGGCGGACTGACGAATTTTGAAAGCGCATTGATCCGAAACCGTTGAATCAGTTTCTGCGTAGAGCGCGCCGTGCATTGTTGGCTTTAAATGGCGCTTGGCAGAAGCTATCTGTTTCACATAGTTTGATCTAATGCATACTACTACTTGATTCTAGATAAATAATCCAGATTATTTACAGTCTTTGCCGCTCTATTCGGGCGTTTTCGTTGGCTACTCTCACTGATGGAAATTTCCAAAAATGGTTGATGCAATTGGTCCGTACTCTAGATGGTGTAGTGTTTATGACAGACGTGTTGGTTCACCTCTCGTCCGAAGAAGACAACTGCCATTTCCCAATGCTTATTGTAATGTTGCATGCGGATAAAGAAAGTTGGACTTCGGATTCGCGAGGCTCTTTTTTCTAGACATGTACGGACATCCGACGAATCAAAGTCAATCCAGGTAGGGCTTGGGCACTCCAAGAGATGCAGCACCGTAACAACCTGAAGGCAATCGGCCAAACGACATGATGATCTGTTCCAGTTGCTTGAAGCTAAAATTTGCCGACGATATGACACTAGTCGCCTACCAAAGCTACGATAGGTTCGCGTGAATCTGTGAGAAAGAACAGAATACTGCATACACGACCCACGTATCTTACAGCAATGCACTTGTGCTCAGGTATTGCCATCTAGCGCGTTCTACGAAGGCACAATATGATGGAACTCATTGCGCAACAGATGCTGTTTTTATGTTGCATAAAAAGCAGGCTTTCCGAAGTAGAGCTCAACCTTATGGTCATCATCAACAGCGGCAGTACATCAGCCATTTGTACTGATGCTTCACTGCATTATAACCACAACGATCTACGGAACGGAGATTAACAAGCGGGAGAGAAGGAGGACTTAATGGAAAACCCGATTGCCCTTAAACGAACACTCTGGGATATGGCGCATACACCTTGTGTCAACAATATGCCGTCACAAACAGCCGAGAATCGTGCAAAGATAATGCGAATCAGTGATAAATCTTTCTTGCGGCTTTCACTGCCCTGCGTCAAAAGCATCCATTGCCTAGCATATAACTCAGTACCAAACACACTTTAAAAAGGCAGTCCGACTAGGATACAGCAACAGTCAAGTCACTGGCACTAACTGCAAGCCATGACTTAGGCGAAGCACAAGGTGAGTCACGTGCACTCAAGCCTGGAAGGCAAGACGGACCAAGGGTACAAAGTGTAGTCGTCAGGAGCTTCATTTCCCGCTACCAAGTTAACTTTCATCCATGTCGAGCATTGTGCCATCCCACATTTGACAAACGAAACAAGACCGACTTCGGTAAGCGGGGACGAGGCATACGTAGTACGTGGCTAAGTCAAAGCAACCTATTCAGTGCTATCTGTTGTTCTAAGGAACTACCTTGGTTATCACTACTTAACATTCGCCTACGCACATCATCGTTGCGGACACGCTGATGCCATCCGACACCAGCAATGCTACGCATACAGTGATCAGAGATTCAAATCCTCACATTGAAGGGACCAAGTTTCACTGCCATAGAGTAAGACCTCAGTCGTTATGCGCCCATCGTTGATGATGCATCCGCCAAGTTTAGTGAATTGATCAACTACCTCGAGTTCCTCGCTGTCAAGGATCAACGGGTCCTCAAGTGGCTGGTGGTCATACAACAGCACTTTACACTTTGAAGGTAAGAAGCGCATACCAAACAATGGGATCACTCTGGAGAGTTCATTCCGGGTTTTTTGCGCCACCCTGATGCCGTTAAATATCAAGACCATTTCGTCCACATGATCGAGATCAACTAGCTCTACCAGGCAACACCACAACGCCTGCATCGTAAGATTACATAAAGCAACACTCCATGATGGAGTCCACGATGACGTTGAACAAAATTGGTGAGACTGGGTAACCTTGAAGAACGCCATTTGTTGTAGGAAAGATATGTGATAAGTCACCTTAGATCCTGACGCGGTCTGTCATGTTCACTTAAAGAGTGCATAAAATTGTTCACATCTTTCGCTTGAACACTACTCACAAGTATCCCGAACGACATGGATCGATCGACGGAGTCGAACACACTCTTGATGTCCTCGAACGCAACAATTGTCCATCTGCGGTCCTTTCATCATTCCTTATACACGTTAGCTGGAAGTGGAAATACCTCAGCTGTACGGTTCTCTGCCGCGTATACTAGCCTATGTTTACGATTCCGGCGAATTCTATGTTTACTTTACCCCAAAGAGCTGCTCGTGGAACTGACAATATTTGCCTTGATGGTTGAAAAACCGAATGTTCGTCAGCCGTTTGGTCGATGAGCTTTCTCTTTTAGCGAATACCGTTCAAACGTCGATAGACTCATTCGACTTGTTACTTAATGCCTTTACTTCTGTGATTGAACACCAACGAAGTCAGTGCCCTCGTCTCTTTGAAGACAAGCTGTTTTCCCGAAGGTCCATCTTGCGTTTCTTATGGTATCAGTGGGTGGAGCAAGTCACCGAAGCATCATTTTGTGTGCCCCAATTTACAGCCCGTTAGAGTACTTTTTGTCAGTGTGATGATTACTGGGCTATCCATTATTAGTTCAAGTTGGCCAAAGTTCCTTGGCAATATTTGTGCACCGTTTTACCTACCTGAAGTGAAATCTGATAACTACTATGATCAGTCTTGTTTCTACGCACACTGTACGTATTGTGGAGTCATATGAGATTTTGTGTTCCGGCATGCATTGCCCATTATTCGTTACATGTGCGGTGAGTGTGCCGCTGCCCTACCACCTACCGCAGAGTGAATATGTGGTCCCTACAGCCCTGTCCTGGGCGGAAACCTGCTTGCTCTTCCCTAATCCAAAAGTACCTTTCCGCAGTGGAGCGACAAGCGCGAATTGTGGTCAGTACTTCTCCCTAACGGTGTTACGCTACTTTCCCTGTGATTAGCAGAGTCAGTGCGACCGCATTCGTATATCGCTTCTATAGTCGAATCACTTCATTTGAATAGGATGACCTCTTCCTTCCAGATCTGTTCGAACGGACAGGTCAGTGTTTTGCAGAGGACGTCATCATCATCCTTAACTAGGACAGTTGATGGGGAATCCGGACCAACAGCATGAAAACTATTGAGGGCTGCGATCGCGTTTCGGAGCTCAGCCTCCGATAGGGCCTCTATACTGACTGACACATAGGGCTCAGCCTAAATCACCTGAGTAGAGAGAAGAGCCAACTGAACTGATCTCAAAAGTGTTGCGCCCAACAATCCATAGACGCTTTTTATTGTTAACCAAGGCATTCGCGCTGTCTCTCATTAACTCGCTGATGCCTGGTTTCCTTGGACCAGTGGTGTGGATCAGGCAGAAGAGCTTGCAGTAATTGCCTACTGCTCCCATCTCCTCCATTCCTATAGCCCGACGGGCCCGCCAAGCTTCCGTCTCAGCACTCAAGATCCGCTTCAGTTTGCTTCAACTAGTCCGCTTGGTAACACTGCTCAGAACCAGTCGGGCGATTTTTTCTAGGTTGCAGCAGCTTCACCGACCTCGGATATCCAGTGACTGGAACCGTGACGATTGATAGTGCCGCAAGCATAAGCTCCTGCTTCATGCGTAGTGACTGAGGTCCTGTTCCACTGAAGCTCCGTGTCATTAGGACGGGAGAGTGCGCATTACGATAGACTTGACTGACTGAATGCTTCGATGACTTCTCAGTTGCTACTTATGGGAACGGTTAGTACGCCACCCCGTAAATCCCAAGGAAAATCGATAGCCTACCAAGGTGTGATCAGAATCCACGCAAGTACTCCAGAACGAGAGGTAATCCATGATGGAACCACGCTATCTGTAACTTATAACAATGTGATTTATTTGGGTCCACTGCTGACCAGCTACAAGAGGACGCCAAGTGACACTTCGGCGCACCCTGTCTACATGCCGTACTACTAAGAATCAGCTAGTGTTCCTCGCACTGCTACAGCAGTCGATCGCCGTTGTCCGTCCGTTCGCAGTTGGTTTGTGGCATTCGGTTCCGGATTTGCCTGTCACTGTGGCCTCCAAAGGACAGTCATCGAACGCCAGCGCCTATAAGAGGGACCATGGATGGCTTGCGCTTCACCACCCACATCTCCATCCACACATCCCATATCCAGTGTAAACCCGAAGGAATATGACCGGGAGGCATGTGGATGGGAGCCACGTTTCACCAACGGAGCCGGCCCACACTACTTCACAGACAAACACAAGCACGCTGTACTTAGAAAACAAGCACATACAGTGCGGTGGCTGGACCGTAGTCCGCTCCAAACTGGGCGCATGGAACCACTCTTCGAGCTTAGCACGGCCACAAACACCGTGCATTCCGTCCCCTCCAGCATGGACAAGGTAATGGGTAATGGACAGGTAGACATCTTGTCAACATGCCATCAAGAAACAGCCAATCACTTGAAACGACAATATCACATAATAATTATCGAATAAACCGTACGGATATGCGGTCTTAGCTCTTCGCTAAGTGAGCATATGTAACAAATTGATTATCAACAAGCCGCGATATGTTCCATACATCAGAAAAAGATTTTTGAGAAAATGCCATAACGCGAAAAGGCTAAGGAACCTAACCACAATCTGCTTAAGCGATGTGTCTAAATAAGAAGAAGCTTATTTAGACAGACATTTAAATGGTCTAACAAAGTAAGCATTTACAAAATATAGCAAACCAATCACTCAGCACGTAGTTAGTAAATCGAGTGCAGCGCACCTACCAATGCTACGCCGATTCTGCCGACGCTCTCAGAAGCACCCGTCGTCGTTTCGATGCTGGTTCTGCGTGGTCTCGCTCGTGACTCTAGGCCTTCCTGACTCAGGCACACGCGACCACATGTGCTACAGCACCATGCGCTCGCTGTCGATGGAGTACAATTCAACGACGATCGTGGCTTCCTCAACTGCCGCTTTTTTTCCGCATACGCGAGGACTTTCTCTTGCACCTCGGCAACGGCCTTCGTGATCAGATCGCTCTATGCACGCGGATCAACCGCCTTTGATTCCCAACACCTGAAATATACGTTAGAATGTGAGAGGCTCACTTTGATCTTGTCCTGGTAACGTAACTTTGATTTTCCTGCATGCCCTTTCCTCACACTCAGTTGGCCATACAGCAGCTGTTTCGGTATCCGCGTCGAATCCACACGCCACACGTGACAGAGCCACCGTTTGAGGTTAATCCCATACGTATCACCTAACTGAGGTTCTGATCAGTTCAAAAGACCTTGCGCATTCATACCCCTGCAAGATCTACGATATCTGGACTGCTAACTGCCTAGTTGCGTGTTCATTTCGTTTTAGAATGTGTCCTTGCTATCGTCATAACTGCAGTCGGTGCGGTATAAACGGAAACCACCAACAGCATCTAGTACTACTTCGTGAATCATTCTTAGTTGATGTCTTCAAACGGACTGCACACAAACGGCTGTTCACGGGAATCCAATCAACCAACGATGACAGCCTTGGAGCTGAGAACAATGCCACCCCAATTCGACCAGTGATTTCCGTATCAGCGTCTCAGAATGCTTGCAATCAATAGTGAGTGGACAAGCCGGGCGCACTTATTTTAATATCCACATGAGTTTCTGACGGGCAACGTAGGTCGATACCCAGGGTGCCCAACGTGCATGAGAGTACAGACTAATAATTTTAGTGCTAACGTCGTATGCCGCCAACGAAACGACTGTGTTGCTTGATATGGAGCTGTTATAGATTGGCGTGCAGCGTCTAGTGCGGGCAGATCGCTGCATGTGGTATGGCCTCAGTGGTATAACGGCTACTGTTTATTAAACTGGGAATTATAGAAGGAAGGTTAGTAATGGGAGCCGGCATGGGATTAAAACAGATGGAATAGAAAAAAAGGGAGACGCCAGCAGTAGAATGTTTTCGCTTATCCGCCCTACTGGATGCAGCAGATAAGACGAGCCTTGAAAATCTTCGCGACCCCTGATGCCGGATGTAGTTAACGTTTGAGGGAATTGTCATAGTTGTACTTGGGTTGAAATACTGCCAGGGTGCCCAGACCTAGGTAAAAGAACGATTAGAGTCCTCAACCAAAGTCTTTGGATCAAAAGCCTGTCCGCAGGGCGGTGGCAATGATTTGGTTTTGCAAGATGGACGCCATCCCAATTCAAACCCAAACTTGGAGGAACAAGAGACTGCGTTTGCTTGATCTCTAATCATTGACCAACCTAGAAGTGGCTCTCAGGAGGTCTGCTAGCGGTATCCAGTATAGCTCAACGGATCAAAGAGGTACGGAAACCTTTCTCGTCATGCTATGCTCCCGTCTCGCTGTGAAGAGGTAGAAATTCCACTGCTGAAGTGGCTGAGCGGACAGTTATTTTTGATCATTTCCGTCACAAAGCAACGAAGGAAAGAAGCTACTTGATATTCCCAGTGCAACCGTACTTCCAATAGGGAACTCAAGGGACTGGGTATTTTGAATTCAAGCTTCGTGTGAGCTGGGACAGTACTTCGTTCCTCCGAGTAACGCTACTTTTCGTTATCTTACGCGCCGTTGAACCAGCCAAAGCTCCAGGTAAATTCTAAAACTCCTAGTCAGTCATAGTTTAAACGCTCTGCTGAAATTTTGAAGCCGAGTACTCAGCTAAATTAGTTTCCATGCTTCAGTCAAACCGGTCGATGCCTGAGAACTTCATTTTCAGTTCGGAAGTCTTGGTTTGGACGCTTCAAAGGCAATCTTCAGTGGGTATTTGAAACGAATCCTATCAGGATCCGGTTTACTCACCTCATTCGTTCTTGACAACCAGGTTTCTGCGATATTGCTGAATTGCGGAGTGTGAATCTACATGTCAATTGAGAAGCTTAAATGTTGTGCGCTGCGTTTAAGCGGGAAATGTGCACCAGTCTGTGCTCACTGGGGCTTGGTCGTAATTTAAGTATGTACTCCAACTTGACCGATTGTCTTGATCTACTGTGTTCCACCTGTGGTTGATGGCAATGTGGTTACTTTTGCCCCAGGTCATCGCGAAATTTTGATGGGCACCAAGGGACGCGATGTGAAATTTTGTGCTGCACGCCAATACTTCTAGCATGAAGATTGTGATCGGCGCATGATTGCTGAAATCGGTCTCCATTGTGTCGGCATTTGTTCACTACGAGACGGACTTCCAACAGTTGCTAAGACCCCCCATAGGCGACCCACTTGGACATTCATATCACCAGTGGCAATCGCGATATCAGTAGTATTCACCATGTGGATAAAAGTTCATAGCTACCGATATAATTCGTCTTTAATACCCTCGGAACTGCATTCGGTTAGGGGGTACGCCGAAACGATGAAAAAGCGCCTTTTTCTCCGAGGATACTTATTTGCTTTGATGAAAGCCCGAAGTGATGCGGCTTACATGCGGCTGTTCACTAGCATTCAGTCGAGGTGATTGCCTAAAACACCGACACCACAAATAACTTGTATCCTTGAGCAGATGTCGCCAGAATTGAGGGGTGTGGTCATTGTCGGCAGGCTCGGAGCTGAGAAGTGGGAGGTTCGATACAACGCTTTCATCTTGTGTGTTTCTGAGGCAGTAGCTTTTGTTGCCCATTGACCGATTTGATCCAGAGTGAGGACATTGAGCGAACCAATGTATAATGAGACCCTTAGTTGAGGGACTAATTGCATTAGCTGCGAGCTTATCGGTTGTCTTTCCTAGTAGATAGGGAAGTAGGACTTCAAGTGAACGGAAGCGCAGCGCATGCCATCGACCTCTCTACAAGCTACTAGAACGATGCTGACACGGTTGATTTATCCATTGACCCATCTGATGTGACTGGCTCTGATGACACTTGGGATGTGCCAGCTAGCATAGCTCAGTGTGTCACTGTGATGCACAAAGCACCGCGATGTATTTACAAAGCAGTGATCAACGCAATCCAAGACCCTGTGTTCTATTGTCCGGCTTCACATACACACAAATTTCTCTAGCTTAAAAAACCACCGTCACACATGGACTTCCACAATAATCAAGAAGACATTTCGCTTTATCTAGCAAGCAGTTGTTGAAAAGCTGTTCGCTAAAGTTAGATTGCTTCGGGGATTATTTCCAAAATTGACCCACTGCCTACTGTGGCAGCCATCAGCAAACTCGGTCATTAGTTCTCTCAGCACAGAACGCCAGAAGAACTGGTCCTGTGTTTGAAAATCTGAATCCCTTGCCATCGCATCCGCGTTGAAATTGATGCACCGATTGTGTAGCCCTTATCCCAATCAGTCAAATCGTGATGTTAAACCAGAATTGTAGCAAACCGATAGGTTGTTTTTAAAATCATCCCCACTCAAGGAAGATTTTTTTCGAGTAAATGATAAATGATCAGCTGGACCCGGTAGCTGGAAGATGCGGCCGAGCCGATTATGTGATGGGTCGCTTCAGGCATAATTATCCGTCTTTGCACAGTATTGCTTGTGTCGGTGTTTGGATCTTTCTAATGCGATCAGATTCATTGACAGGATTATTAAGATATGACCATTGTTACCGATGGAAAACAAACAGTCTCTCTCAGCTTTCTGCATCTTGTTTGGAGATATCGGTACATATGCAGTCATCGTTTCATCTGTCAAATCCGTGCATTTTTTCGTTGTCCTTCCTACGCTACAAATTATGTGCCATCTTTTTAACACATCGTTCTCTATTCTGTAGGTGTTTTCCACAATTTGTCACTTCTTTCCTCACTTAGATCGACGTCCACATGGATGTGATCGTTGTCCGAAGTCATTCACTAGTAAAGACACGTTGCGGAGACATGTGGAATCTGTTCATTTGAGTGAGTGCGTAACTGAAAGCACTGAGTTTCATTTTGTCGCCTTCTTTTTCACTTGGTATCGGAAGAATCTACAGTGCACTACGTAACAAGTCGTATAGTTCTTACGCTTTGCATGCATCATTTTACCTCGCTCAATGTTCTAGCTTCCGAATCGACTTGAACACACTTCAGTCTCCTACATCACTTGACTAGCATGTGGAATGACCGTTGGAATCAATTAGGATTTCAGCGACGGAATTAATTGGGATACACTTCAGAGTAAATCGTGCTCCTTGTTAGGATTGCATGTCTATTTAAACTACGTGAGTTGCCCGCACTGATTTTTTGCTTAGGGATGCATTCGGTTTATTAGCCCTGTCAGGTGTGTCTGAACAAGCATAAATAGTTAAAGTCTGTTCATTTGAGACCGTTTGCAGTGTGTACTTTTGCAAGCTTCTCATGCGACTTTGGAAACAGAGTCACTTTCGCAAACTTCGACGACGACTGACTCGAGAGCTCCGTCGCATTAAAAATGCATGCAGGTGAAATGCTGCGCCAAAAGCCGCCAACACAAGGAATTGTTTGACTACTTGAAGACGGTGTATGGACCTAGGTTGGAGCCGCTGAGGACGCTAATCGATGATAGTTCAGGCGCTGCCTGCACATAGACTGCAGACATAATGCAGAGCTGACGAAATCACGTTGGCTGTCTCTTGAACAACCGTTCAGAGATTGGCTGTTTTACTTTGAACGGCCTCAAGCAGCAAGATGGGAAGGCGAGTCTGGCAGACGCGCCGATACTGGTTGAGATGCAGAGAGCACTTGCTCAGCTGCGCAACGGCAAGTGTGCCGAAGCCCAGGGGATCCCGCCTGAAGTATTGAAACACGGCGGTCCCGCGTTGGTGACTGCGCTGCACCACTAGGTGCAATGCGTATGGATTGTGGACGAGATGCCTCCCAGGCTGAAGGATGCCCTTCTGCTACCACTGTGAAAGAGCAAAGCAAGCAAATAGTGTTGCAGGAATTATCGTGTCAACAACTTGCTGAGTTGCGTGGGCAAGGTGATTGGCCGAATCTTGCCCAACCGCTTCGTCAGCCAAGTTGTGGAACCGAACGTGGCGGAAGATCAATGTGAATTCTGTTCGGGTCGCAGCACAATAGATATGGTGTTTGCGGCTCTTCAGTTGCGAAAAGGTGCAGAGAATGACACCGGCCATTGTACTCGCTGTTTGTTGATTTCACCAAAGCGTTTGATACGGTGAAGCGCGAGGCATTGTGGCTGGAGTTTGGTAAGTTTGATTGTCCGACTAAATTTGTAAGTTTGATTGGATGTCTGCACAATGGTATGGGGACGTGGGTGCAGATGAGTGGTCAGACCTTGGATGACTTTGCAGTTATCTCTGGTGTGAAGCAAAGCCGTATCCCAACTCATACCCTGTTTACTATCGATCTTCATGAAATGATGTCTTGTGCTTTTGATACGGCTTTTGCTTACGGTGTTCTTGTGGAGCACTGTACTTACGGTGGGTTGCTGAACATCCATCGTTTTGGTGTGAGAACCCTAGTCTGAGAGACAACTATCTGTATGTTGCTGTTCGCTGACTACTGTGCGTTGTTTGCACACAGCACGGATGAGTTGCAGCACATGACTAGTGCTCTGGCTTCGACAGCGGCAAAATTCGGGCTCACCATCAACACAAGCAAAACTGTCTGCCTGTTTCATCCTTCACCGGAAGTGCAATCTACAATATTCCCCAAAATTAGCATTGGTGGTGACATATTGGAAACCACCGCCTGCTTTTGCTATCTTGGGAGTGTGCTGTCGACTGACCAGCAGCTACATCGTGAGCTGCGTATCTGCGTCTCGAAGGCAGCGGCGGCATTCGGGAAGCTAGAGTACCAAGTGTGAAACAACCATCAGCTTACCATTGGCACAAAGCTGATGGTGTACAAATCCATGGTGCTGTCCGTTCTTCTATACGGCAGTGAAACATGGACAATGTACCGGCAGGATGTGCGATATCTCGAGCGGTTCCATCAGCAGTGTCTGCGACGGATTCTGCGCGTTGGTTGGTGCGACAGAGTTGCGGACACGGAAGTGCTGCACCGTAGTGGAATGTATGCAGTGGACTACACACTTTTGGCGAGACACCTTAGGTGGCTCGGTGATGGGTGCTGTATGGATTCGATGCGAATACCGAAACAGCTATTATATTGTCAGCTGAGTATTGGGAAGCGGCATGTGGAGAAACCGAAGTTTCGTTTTAGAACATATTCAAGGCGCGCCTATCACATTTTAATGTTGAATGCAGGTCGTGGGAATCGAAGGCGATCAATCGGCGTGCATGGCGCGATCTGATTACTAAAGCCTTTGCGGGGGTGCAAGAGAAAGACCTCGTGAATACATGGAAGAAACGGCTAGCGCGGATGCGATAGTCGCCGCTGGGGCGTACTCTATCGACATGAGGCTATAGTACATGTGGTCGGGAGTGCCTAAGTCAGGCAGGCCTAGTGGGCAATGAGCGAGGCCACTCGGGGCCACCACCGAAACGAAGATGGGTCCTGCAGAAAAGGTAGGCAAGACCGGTGCGGCGTTGGTGGTTACGCTGCATTCGATTTACTAACCGCGTGCTTGCGTGCTGTTTCTTTATTTTCTGTGGTGTGTTTGTTATCGTCTCTCAATGCATACCTTTTTTACCTCGTCTTAGCATTTAGTTGGACTTGCATACGTTGCTTAAGCTAATTGTGATTAAGTTCACTAACGCTTACGCGTTTGTGAGATTTATAAAATATATTTTCTGACATTTTGCACTTATCGCGGATTTGTTGGTCACCAAATTATTACATTCCCGTATGCTTTGTTACATAACTGTTGTGTGATATTGTCGTTTCAGGTGATTGGCTGTTATTTGACATCCCCGGGGTGGTTGCACTTGATGTGCATGTTGACAAGGTGTCTGCCTGTCTATTAAACACTACCTCGTCCATACTGGCTCTAGGAGACAGTTGGTCGTTACTGGAGGGGACGGGGTGCACGGTCCATGTGGCCGTGCTAGGCTCGAAGAGTGGCTGCATTCATTCAGTGTGGATCGGACTGCGGTCCAGCCACCGCATTGTATGTGCTTGTTTCTTAGATGTGGTTGTGTTTGCCTATGAAGGAGTGTGGGCCGGCTCTGTTGATGAAACGTGGCTCACATCCACATGCCTCCCGGTCTTATTCCTTCGGTTTTACACTGGATGTGGAGTGTATGGATGGAGCTGCGGGTGGTGCAACGCAAGCTATCCATGGTCCCTCTATAGGCGCAGGCGTCCTGTGGCTGTCTTATGGAGGTCATAGTGACATGCAAATCTGAAACCGGATCCCGCTAACCATGTTTTTAAGTCGTTACTGGTTGATTGAGGGTTGTGTCTGCGTCCTTTCAGTAGATGACACATTTATATGCCAGCAAATACGCAGTATTTGAGACTGATTGGCTCGCGCTAAGGATGCGGATTCTTTAGGAGGCTATATGTTGTCTGGACTTGTTGTGTGGTGGAGGATTTCAGTAGACAGGAAAGAAAACGACTAACTAAACTATTGTTCGGCTTTGCAATTGTCTGTTTCTATGAAATGTTATCTCATAAAGCACAGGTATTTCATGATCCTGTATAAATAGAGGATGCATAACTTCTGAATTCTGCCAAACATTCGTTTTAGATTGTAGTGAAGTGAACGATGCACTGAAGAACCCTATCCTCCCATCTGGACTAATCATTGATACACATTCTACCTGTTCCTTTCGGAGCCAAGGGTCAATTCAGCGTAAATTGATCTCTGGCGATATCGGCTTAATTAGAGTTCCTGCCCTGTCTGTTGCTTGCTCCGGAGGCGGATCCCGGCCAAGGATGAATCACGCTGTGTCGTAGCTAGTTACGGCACCTACCATCTGATCAATGTGGGCCAGCATATTTCGCTACGGACTCGAAATGGAAAGGTCTGATATTCTGTCCCCTTCTGAGCAAATGTAATGCACACTACAGACGCTGCAGGTGCCATTTTCGAGGGGATCCGACACGAACTTTTGATCCTGAAAATTACTAACGTACCGGGACATAATGACTGCATCCTCATTGCAAATTAATAGTGGCGACACACTGGCACCTACTTTGGCTGCGCTCTATTAGGAGCTATTTCCTGCGAGGAATGGGTGTCCTTTGACTGACGTTCTCTGGTCCCCATCATTATTTTCAACTTAGGTCCATACGCGTAGTATCCGTTTGCTACTAGCTGCGTCCATTTTCAATACACATTACGCCTCGCTGCCTCAGTAATCATCTTGAGAGTCGAATCAGTGAAGCTCAGACCGAATTCGTCTTCAGCAAAGGTTACGTCGACACCATTCTTGCGTTCGATAGGTTATAGCACGTTGCGTATTTCTTCCACCCTATGACCTTCACTGTATGGTGCCCTTAGGTCGCACGTGAAGTACTAGCAACGGATTCGACACTGATGTGATGTCGTATGACCTCGGGCTCCACACCTTTCAGATTGGGTGTTAGAACTGAAGAGTCCCTCATTTCTATGAAACTTGATCTTGACGCATGCGGCAACGCGAATGCTCACTAGGTCGGAGGACGATGACAACTGGACGCATTAAAATGCACCGCGCTAGGTCAGTGGTAATTGGAGGCGAAACCAGGGGAATGTGCTTGGACTAAATAACACTGGTCACCAAACACCTTTTTCCTGGTGCCGAGGATATTTCAACGAATTTACAGTATTTTGTTGGTGCTGATTTCAAATGAGACAACCTAATTAATTAATTAACAGTTACTTCACAGGTATATAAGTTCCTCTCGACACAGCTGTTTGAACAACCACTATATAGCATTCTACTTTATGGCGAAACAAAGGAAAACTATCATTCCGTCGCGAATCAGGCATATAGCGCTTTTTGTTATGTAAAATATTGAGGTCAGGAAAATTTCTGTGCTCCTCATATGGTTTGCCAAAGCTGCGTCGAATGTCTCCGCAATTAGGCAACTGGTGCTGAAAAAGGTTCAAGTTCTAGTGAATCTATGCTGTGAAGCGAACTGCCAAGCCATTACCATGATTGCTATATCTATACTGTCATTGTGCAAGACGTCAACAGATACTGGATTATTCACGTGGATTTAAAGATGGCGAACTTTCCGATAAGACAGCAAAATGGATACCCAAAGTATCCTTGTTTCATGTGCTTGTAAGCCTATAGGGCTAAAGAACATCATTGGGAGAAAGGGAATGAACTAACAGAAAAACATTACTTTAAGTGCATCGTCATGAATCCTTTGTTTGACAGAGAAAACCTGATTCTCCTACCACTACATAAATTTGTGGCAATGAAACATTTTGTTAAATAACAACCAAAATGGTTCTTCTTTTAACTATCTTTGTAGATCGTCCTTGAAACTGAGTATGAAGCAACTGAAACCTGGCATCTTCGATATTCCTCGAATTGGACAAGTGATTAATGATCGACATATTACATGTGTGAAGAGTGTTGTAGCATGTGCCTGCGATCGCTTTGTCTCCATTGTCCAGAGCTTCCTGGGTAACCATAAAGCGGGGAACTATGAAGAATTAGTGGGGAATATGGTTGCAATTCTTCACTTGTAACATGAGCACAAAGCCACCTTTTCTTCATGGTTACTTCGATTCCCGGATACTCATGGTGGTTTTAGCGAAGAACATGATGAGAGATTCCATCAGGATAGTAAGTTAGTGTAAAATAGGTGGCCAGATAAATGATGGAGGACTATTGATGGGGCATCACAGCTGACTTTCTAACTAAACCATATAATGGGTAAGCGTACAGATAGCTTTTTTCTCAAACAACAACCATCAGGATAGACATCAGCAGCGTAGGTTCTTTCTTCTGTTATCGTACATGCAAGGTATTTGCTGTCTTTATTTGTATTTCCACATGATTCTCTTGTTTGCTATAATCCAAAGCCTTTGGGTGGTTACCATATCTTAAAAAGTAGTGGCAATCTAGCAAATCTGTGTCCAGTTTCGGAACCAGCGACGCGAAATTATCCTAAACTCACCATAACATCTCTGGCACTAAAACCACTGTTGACCAGTGTAATCCGGAGAACGACAACATCGTAGCAGTCCACACCCCCACTGTTTGTGTAGATTTATGTGTAGCTGTGCAGACAGCCACGTTGGATTTACTGATGGAAATATCGGTATCCGAATCTCCAAACACGTTCCAAAATGGTTGCAAAAACAAACGGAATCTTTGTTAGTTAGACCAGAAAGCATGGTTCTGTCTCAGTAGTCATGGGCCATTTGCTGAACACTGGTCGCCAGATCAGTGCGGATGCATCAATGATGGTTCTCATGCGTAGCCAAACTTCCCACTCTCTCAAGCTGCTTAACGCCATTGTTTACTACCTTGGATCACTCGCCGGAGTACACTAAATGAAGAGCCTATTTCAACAGTCTCCGTCTTCTTATTGCCTTATTCCGAATTATAAAGCGAATGATCAGCTGCATCCGGGAGGCGAACATGGTAACCAATTGAGTTGGAACAGAGTAGTCTCTGTGATCGCTGGCTTAGTTATCGATCTGCATGACTGTTTGTTCTACTCAGGGCCGGCATCATTCCAGTGTGCTCATTGTTATCTTCTACAAATAACAGTGATAGAGCAAGAATGTTTGACACCCCTCCTGATACATACTATTAGTATGAACCCGTGATCACCGATAGCAAGTGCTCCCTGTATCTTTTAGCTTCTGTCTTTTATTACGACACTACCGTACATGTGCGACCAATGTTTGACATGGCAACTCCTCGGGTTTATTGCTTATCCTTTGGGCCTCTATGTATTGTAAATTCTGTGCATTCATTTTCACAGATCATCCATACTGCGTTTTCCCTCTATAAATCATCCATGATTGTTTCTCCTTTCCCGCAATCCAGATCAGCGCCCGCACGAATGTGGCTGCTGTGCGAAGTCGTTCAACGAAGAACGCACTTTACGGAGACACGTCGACTCTGTTCATCTGGGTGAGTGTGTATGTGTGTGACTTCGGTAATTTTGTTGCGTTTGTGGCATTTTTAAGTAGCTTGTGGACATTTCTTACTTATCGCGGATTCGTTGCTAACCAACTTACTTCATATGGTAATTTAGGGAAGAGTTATGCCACCGTATCTGTATGCATTATTGGATTTATTTTATTTCAGCTTGTGGTTTAAAGTGAATGGCTGTTGCTTGATATCCCCGGTGTGGCTGCGCTTGATGTGCATGTTGACAAGGTGCCTACCTGTCTATTACCCACTACCTCGTTCATACTGACTCCAGGAGACAGTTGGCCGTTGCTGGAGGGGACGGGGTGTATGGTCCTTGTGGCCGTGCTAGGCTGCAAGGGTGATTCCATGCACTCAGTGTGGAGCGGACTACGATCCAGCCACCGCCTTGTGTGCGTTTGATTTCCCAAATACAGCGTGCTTGTGTTTGCCTGTGAAGGAGTGTGGGCCGGCTCCGTTGATGAAACGTGGTTCCCATCCACATGCCTCCCGGTCTTATTCCTTCGGGTTTACATTGGATATGGGGTATGTGGTTGGAGCTGTGGGTAGTGCAGCGCAAGCCACCCATGGTCCCTCTGTAGGCGCAGGCGTCCTGTGGCTGGCCCGATTGACAGGCAAACCCGAAACCGGATGCCGCCAACCATGTGTGTGACTAAAGGCAGCAGCGGCCTTGGCTGCGCCACCGTTAATCATGTTACTTGGCTCCAGTGGAATCCACCAATGCGTCGTAGTCCGCACAAGATTCAACTTGCAACCAAAATGACTTGATGTGACATTACGTGATTTTTGGCTGACGGAGTGCGTTCAAAATGTTATCACACCATCGTTTCACAAAGAAATGTTGGAAAACTCACATCGTATTCCCATAAATTTTGGTCCTAATGTCAGATTTACAGAGCCAGTTGAGTATGGGGCTTGTATTAACCTGGTCAGTCAGTGATTCCCTCGCATCTCACCAAACCAGCCGATCAATGATACTACACGTCGTTCACAATCGATGCTAGTATGAAGCGACAACGGATTTTCCATTAACTATGGGGAAAGCTATTCCTCACAATGTATTTCTATGGTAATTGCTCTGAAACTGGTCCACTCAGCGTCATCACAATGAAACCAGTCATAGACAAACTCAATGATTGATTGTTCTAACACGGAATCCCGGAGAAAGTTATCTGCTGAATTTCGTGTCTAGAAAAGCTGCTGTGGTTTGGCTCACCAACAGGGCTTCCATTTTCACTTATAATGGAAAGGCAACATTGGGGTTATGGTAAAGCAAGCCGATATTCTCACAACAATCACAACCACTCCAAGCCCGTGCTATGTAGCTACTTTTGTCGGACATCAGTCTAGATCAACTGCTCATTGCGCATCGGTCCTCTATCGCAGTGATCCCCAACCTTTTATCGCCGCAGACTGGTCAATGTTTGATAATTTTAGTGCGGGTCGCTGAGGGGGTGCGTTGGTTGTTTCGATTTTAGATTGATTTGCTTCAATAATTCTACTTTAGTTATACTTATACATTTCCTAAAAGTAAGCTACATTTACACCAAGAATGAATACAAAGTTATTTGACATGTCACTCACTAGAACGCTAAACCAATGAGAACCATGAGGTTGTTTCTCTGCAACGGTACTGTTCCATCTGGGTCGAATAGGAGACTGACGCCCGAAGTGTGTTGCGTTGTTTTGGTTTTGTTTGGTTTCTATCACTGCAGAAAACTCCGCTTCACACAGACAGGATGTCGGAAATAGCAATAGGGATTTAAATGTTGTGCTAGCAGCCTGAGGGTAATCCGTCATGACTTTAATCCAGAACACCCGGCAAAGTTGTCTCGAAGGTAGTTTTAATGCCGCCGTCATTTGCAGTCTCCAGCGGTTAATCTTCTTGCACAGACGTGCTGGATTCGCCTAGTTTGTTGATTAGTAGGTCGCGGATTCATTCCTTACTAGTTCATAGGTCTTTTATGATTGAGAAGTAGCGTTCGAACTATTTTAAAAACAGAGACAGATGATCATGCACCAACTTTGAGAATGAATGCTCAGGGTCAGTCTAGCCTAAAATTCCCGTTAATATTTGAAACATGTCCCAAATGCCTCTAGGCACGCGCCGTCCCCACAACTCACCAGCGGTGTGAGACAAGGATGCCCGCTGTCACCTTTCCTCTTCAACTTCGCTATTGATGAAGTCATGGAAACAGCGTTCGCTGGACACGACCTAGATGGTGTGGAGCTACTTCCTGGTGAGCGACTTCTTGACTTGGAGTATGCGGACGATATTGCCCTAATCTGTGACAGCCTCCAAACATGCCAAAGAGCACTGGACCGATTAGCACTGGCTGTCAATCGTTTTGGGCTATGCTTTGCTCCATCGAAATGCAAAGTACTTCTCCAAGATTGGCAGGGACGCAACCCTGCGCTAACGCTTGGTGGTGATCTGCTAGAAGTCGTTCAGGAATTCAAGTACCTGGGCAGCTATATTAGCACCCGTGGGATTGAAGATGAGGTTACGAACCGCATAGCAAAAGCTCGAGGTGCTTTTGCCAATCTCCGCCACCTGTGGCGCAGACGCGACATTACTCTCGCCCTGAAGGGCAGAGTTTACAACGCAGCCGTCCGTTCAACTCTCCTATATGGCTGTGAAACCTGGCCCATCAGGTCTACTGACATGAAGAGACTCGTCACATTCGATCATCGCTGCCTTCGCAGCTTAGCTCATGTCTGGTGGCAACACCGCGTGAGCAATGAGCGTGTTCGACGTCGCGTATTTGGTGCAGGAAGAGCGAGTGAACCGCTCAGCACTATTATATCACGCACCAGGCTCCGATGGCTGGGCCACGTGTTGCGCATGCCAGCACACCGACTCCCGCGACGTGCATTGTTTGCGCGTTGTGGGTGCGGTTGGAAGAGGAGGAGGGGAGGCCAAGTGATGACTTGGTCGCGAGAAATGAAAACCCTCACTTCGAAGTTGGCGTCGGTTGGTGCATCCCGACTGCCTGGCTGGGGTCCTAAGGACGGTGAACACGTTTGGTTGGACACACTTGCTGATATGGCTCGGAGCCGGCACCAATGGCGTTTGTGTTGTGATTTCCTTTGCCCATCCCCCTCCTGTTTAGTATCCCCCTCCAATCACGATCTCATCTGTTAGGCATAATATGATTCTCTTTTTACGGCAGCCAGCTGTTAGCTCTCCGGAACGATGTCCATCCGTTACTGGGGACTCAGCGGGCGTGCCACTGTTTTTTTCCTTTTCTTTTATTTTGTATTGCGGCACAATAGCTGAGGTGTATTCCACCTCCAGCTAAAGTGTAATGATGATGATGATGATGGCCTTAAATGCAGCTACTTTGTCTGCCAACTTGAAAACAGTTGTCATTTTCCCCTGAAGGGATAGGTCGAGTTAATTGAGCCAGCTGAATATGTCACACAGGTAAGCCAGTTTTGTAACCCATAACTTGTCACTGAGATGTGCTGCCAACGGTGACTTCTTCTATGAGAAATCTTTGCAATGGCTCTCGTAATTCAAATACTCTGCTTAGCGATTTTCTTCTGGATAACCATCTTATTTCTGTGTACAAGAGAAGGCATCTGTGCTCTGCGTCCATCTCCTCACAAAGCTGCTCAAACAGTCGCGAGTTAAGAGCGGGTGCTTTGATGTAATTGGTTACTTCAACGACACCAATCAATACGCTGCTGAATTCCGGTGGTATTTTTCAGCTTGCCAGCCTTACTCTGTGAATGATACAATGCATTGATTCACCCGCAGTTAAATCAGACAGTCGTCCGGTCATGGCAGTAGCTCTGTCTGTGTATATGCCGACACGAAAAGCCTATTTTAGTTTTCTTGTTGTATAACCACCCAGTGACTTGAACAGTTCTGCTCCTGTGGTGTTGATTGGCAAAGATAGTGCACATAACAAATCCTTGTGCACATCCTCCTGAGAAAGATATCGCACATAAACTGACAATATTGTCTTGTTGTCGATATTTGTAGATTCATCAACCTGGACTGCTTCCCACGGGATGTATTATTCCTCTCCAACATTTGTCTCTATTTCCTCAATTCGCCTAGTCACAGTGTTACCGGACAAAAACACATGTGCTGTCTTTTAAATAACAGCCACTCCTAGAACTTTGCGGCAGATGTCTTCAGTGGAGAGCAAGATCAGTTCTTCACCGATGGTGGATGGCTTTTTAGTCTTAGCAGTACAGTTAGCTACCAAATATAATATTCTCAGTACATTCTCCTTTAGTGATGTGATAGCCCTCAGAAATTTCTTCTTTCGATCATGTTCCCGTTATTTTTCTTTTAAAATACTCTGAGAACTACTCTGTAAATTCAGAGTGCTTGGCCTTCAAGTAGCGAAGCAGTTTTGTAGGTTTAATTACCTCATTAGAGAGCCAGTCGCCGCAATCTATGCAGAGCAAAGTTGTGAGAATCACCTACCCCATTAAATCAATATTACAAGTAGAACTCATAGGATTGTCTGGTAAAAGTTTTATGTTCCTATGAAGTTGTAAGCTTTTGTTCTGTCGCTTCATTGGGCCTTTTCCTTTCCTAAAGGAAAATTTTCCAACGACCTCTGTTTTTAACTCATTGGTAATTTTTGGCTTAAATTTGGGCGTTCTAGTGACCGTGATGTAACCTGGAAAATAAAACCATTAAACTCCGATAGTAAATGTGGACGAAACATGGCAAATCTAAACTACAATATACACGTACACCAAACACTGCTAACCGTAAGAAAGTACTGGTGAACAGAGAGAAGAGCGCTACACACCTCTCCACCAAAGCTACAACGCCACTGCGGCTCTCAGCCGCTCAGCTTCCGGTTAACATCTCGTCCATAGAAAGTCACACAATCCCGAGAGAAATACACCACAGTAAATAACATAAAATAATTTATTGTTTTTTGGTCGGCCCCATGCTATTTCACCCACCGACCGGTACCGGTTTGCGGCCCGGGGGTTGGAGACCACGGCTTTATCGCATAAAAGGCTGTGGAGAAGTGTGAATTAAGGTTTGACTATCCACATTCAATGGAATCATAGCGGCATTCGCGCACTATTTGTGCCAGCATTAGAATCTAAGCCTTAACCAGGTATGACTACAGATCAAATTCGAAAGGACGCACTAACTGGAGGTGTATTTATGGTCTCCAGTCGCGGCAGAGTGAACAAGACAGCTAGTTGAACGCGACGCGGGCTGTCCGTGGTATTTGCATGCCAGCAGTAGCCTGTTCCCCAAATTTATCTACTACTGTATTTCGTTGTCTTTCTCCATTTGATGTATCTTTTCAATTCGTGAATCACTGGAAACAAATGAGATTGTGGGACACTGCCCTGCGTCTGAAGTCGGCATTAATTCGTTGATATCAGCACACACCTCTGGCATTATTGTCACGTGTTAGTTTCTACTTTAGCAGCCGATGACATTGCTCGACTATTTATCAAATTCAGTGCTGGTCACTAAGACCCTTATGTGCCATTTTGGTACACCATGCACTATTCTGCACCGGTTTCCCCCCTTGTTGTTCATCGGTTGTTGTTCACTTTCTGTTTCCCAATCCAGAGCGACGTCCCTATGCATGTGGCCTTTGTGATAAGGCGTTTACTCAGAAAAGCAATTTGCAAAAGCACCACATCATTGTTCATCTGAGTGAGTGTAACTGTTAGATTTTTACTGTCACTGGCTTCGATAGAATCCAGCACACTTTTTGAACGCACTGGCTGTCACCTTTTTTCACCGTGCAGTTACGCCTTACTCTGTAGAACGTACAATTTTTCCAACCAGCTACTTTTATCTAACTGGGTCTAGCCCATCCTGTCGTTGCACTGTTCACGTATTACTCTCTCGAAACTACCGTTGGTATGGTGATTGAAAGTATTTGATTTGGTAAGCAATCATTCTTTCGGAATTTGTTTGTTCCTCCATCAGAATGGCTTAAAACCAACCACACACTCATTTTCTTCTGTGTCACATATCTTTCTCGGTGGTCTTGGTTCTTGCCTTCGGATAAGTGTCTTTAGCGTTAGCACTTTTCGGCGCATTTACACTTCACTCCGCTTTGCCAGTACTGTGATCGACACCGAAAAGTGGGACATTTAACGTACGCCGTCACACCGTATCGGCTATGTGACCAATACCGGTCGCACGTTGGCTGAGCACACCGCGATGTTACCTGCATCTGTGCGCATTCGAACCGATGACATCCGGATTACCAAGCAAGCACGTACTCTTTTCGCCCACCGGCCGACTACCGTCACCTTGGGCTTTGTCTTGTCAACTGTTTCACATTGCCTGTACCGTGATGATCAACGCCGAAACCCGCCACATCTGCAATGCACCGGCCTAAACCGTACCGATGCTTCACCACCCCTTAACCACCACCAGTCGTGCGTAGGCTAGGTATACCGCGAGGGCGCCTGTACCTACGCGGATTCTAACCGGGGACATCCGGACTACCAATCAAGCGTGTAATCCTTTCACCCACCTGCCGGCTACCGTCACCGATGTCTTTGCCACGTAAACTGCAAGACTTTGTCGCCAGCACAGTCATGTTTAGTCTTAACTGTTTTATTGCTGTCTCATCCGCATTTGAACAGATCGGCTTGAATTCTAATTGAGGACCTCCGATATTGTGTCTGTTGATGCAGCCCTCCAAGAATCATAACGAAGACTGAGGAGGGATTCAAAATCGATTATTAAGGAACCAAGTGTCTTTTTTTACTGTACATAAATTTCAGTCACCATTTCAGTAGAGCGCACTTTGAATGGCTGCTTGTTGCTAGCCATTTGCCTGCGTTCACTGCCTTGCGTTTTTCCTTCTTTCACAGCTGTTTGGACCACTCTTATCTTGACTGTAACAAAGTTTCGCCCTATTCCCAATACCCAAACCCCGTACTAGACGATTCACTTGGTCCTTGCGAATGTGCTCAGCTTGCGCTGGCGGCGCTAATTCGCTTCCCAGTCCGGTGGCCACACGTCAGGTTCGCTCGCATAACTTGCCAGTTATCACCACAATGTCATCTCGAAAATCAACGGAAGATGCACCATGATCCGCTTCGGCGCTATGATTCTATCCTGCTCCTTAACTAGCTAATGGACTTGGCCGTCTGTCACCATGCGGTTATGAAGCGAAAATGTCTAGTGCTTGAGTCAATGATAAGACTGGAACAACATTAGTTCATTGATCTGTCAGCGATTCACGCCTACGAATCCCATAGAGCCATATTCTCTCCTGGTCACTGGTGCATGTCGTTTACTCACATCATGGAACTGTGCCACGGAGGCGTCAGTTGATTAGCCGCCCGCGTCACCTGACCGATATCGAATCGCAGGGAACAGTCATCACGGTCCTCCTCTTAGTGCAATGTAGGCACCTGGTAAACTCAGTACTTTCCACAAACTGATCGTTGTGCTGATCCTGTGTCAAATGGCGTCCAGTCGTCGCTTGTTTATTCGCCTGCTTAGTGTTGTGGGCGAGTAGGCAATGAGCCACTAGTTTACATCTGGTTCCGTAATATGTTGACAATATTCGTAAGTCATAGTGTTGCTCCCCATATTCATCTCGGTTCGAACACCATGGACACGTCCACAGCAGTGAATTTTGTCCCATGTACAAAAGACCCTTTGCCATCGGTACACAAGACTTACTTCAGCGCACGGCTACAATCATTATTATTATTATTATTATTATTATTATACACGTCAGCTAGAGGTGGGAAACACCTCAGCTACTGTGCCGCAGTACATAAATGAAAAAGGAAAAGTCGCATGCCAGCTGAGCTACAAGCAACGGATGGGCATCGTTCCGGAAAGCTACCAGCCGGCTACTAGGCAAAAAGAAAAGTTATTATGTTTTACGCTAAGAAATGTGATCGTAGGTGGAGGGGGAGGCTATAAGGGATGGGGAGGGACAAAGAAACTCACAGCACGAACGCCACTGAGGTCGGCTCTTTGCCATGTCAGCAAGTGTATCCAGCCAAACGTGTTCACCGTCTTTTGGACCCCAACCAGGGAGCCGTGACGCTCCAACCGAGGCCAGCACAGAAGTGAGGGCCTTCATTCCTCTGGACCAAGTCATCGCTTGGCCACCCCTCCTCTTCTTCCATCCACATCCCCGGTGAGCAAACAACGCACGTCGTGGAAGTCGGTGGGCTGGCATGCGTAACACGTGGCCGAGCCATCGGAGCCTGGTGCGTAAAGTGACGGTGTTGAGCGGTTCATTTCCTTATTCTGTGCCGTAAACAAGGCGTCGAACACGCTCGTTACTCACGCGGTGTTCCCACCGGATGTGAGCCAAACTGTGAAGGCACCGGTGGTCGAACGTAACTAGCCTCTTCATGTCCGCCGATCTTAGGGGCCAGGTTTCGCAACCGTACAGTAAGGTCGAACGTACTGCTGCATTGTACACTCTACCCTTCAGGGCGAGAGTAATGTCGCGCCGCCGCCATAGGTGGCGAAGGTTAGCAAAAGCACTTGGAGCTTTCGCTATACGGTTCGTGATCTCGTCTTCGATCCCAAGGGCGCTGATACAACTTCCCAAGTAATTGAATTTCCGAACGACTTCTAGCTGATCCCCACCAAGGGTCAGCGCAGGAGGCGATCCCTGCCAATCTTGGAGGAACGCTTTGCATTTCTATTCTGCAAAGCAAAGCCCGAAGCGGCTGACAGCCAGTGCGGCTCGGCACGTCTGGGATCTGTCACAGATGAGGGCAATGTCGTCTGCATACTCCAAGTCGGGAAGTCGTTCTCCTGGGAGTAGCTCCACACCTTCCAGGTCATGTCCTGTAAATGCAATCTCCGTGACTTCGTCAATAGCGAAGTTGAAAAGGAAAGGGTTGCTGTTTCCTACGCGATCCAACTTTTTGGTTATTACCTTCACAGTAAACCCTTGTAAAGGCTCCGTAGAATCGCCTGAAGGTAGAGCGATCAGATCTTTTCCGAAAGGACATAGCCAACTTAGTGGAGCAACTGTTCAGCAGAAGTGTAAGAGCTACACACTTTTATGCCTACTTTCTCCATCTGATGAAGGGCTGCGAAGAAGCTTGTTGAGGAATATGCATACCCAAAAACAGTGCTGCCATAGCAGTACTCGCGTGCTGGCTGAACTGGCATTAGCAGTGTAGGCGGGGCCAGCGATGTCTTCAGGTCGAGGTAACAAGGAGGTAAAACAGGAACGGTGTACTCGGAGCAGCCAACCACGGGTTAAGGGATTGGATCCGAGAGAGGTGAACAAGGCAGTTACTTGTGCGCAATTCAAATTGGTTCCGATATTTGCATACCAACAGCAGCCTCTGCGATGCTGCACTGATTGCATCTGCTAAGTCTGGTCATAACAGGCTTTTTGCAACCAGATGCTTTCATTTTCTTCATTTCCATTGCTGCTCTTGCTATTCGTTTTCCAATAAGATTTCTGCCTTTGAATCAATAGAATAACTTAAAAGCTAGCACTTTAGTTAGTACAAAATATTTCTATAAACTTGTTGTTGCAGTCCAGGTTTGACCCACTAGATCCTCGAGTGTATTAGGTTGGTAATAAAATTATTGCGGTTTTTAATCTTAAACTTTAAATGCACATATCTTGGCTCAGACGTAACATTTTTATTCGAAATAAAAGCCATTTGAATCGACAGACTTTTGACAACGGGAACCAAATTTCTTTATCCGGAATGAATAATTTCCCGTAGTTCTGGTGGTGATGAAATCTTTGAAAGTGGTTTCAGCATCTCTTTGCATTTTAAAACGTTTCTCTCGGAGGAAGTTATCCAGGTGCTATACAAATTGGTAATCGGCATGCGGAAGGTCAATGAAGTATGGTGGCTGAAGCGAAGTTTCATAGCGCAGTTCGTGCAGCTTTCGCAGGGTTGTTTATGCGACCTGTTGCCGAGCGTTATCATTGAGAAGAATTGGCCCCTTTCTGTGGACCAGTGCCGGACACTTGTGTTGATGTTTTTGGTGCATTTCGACAATTTATTGACAATACTTCCCAGCTGTAATGATTTTCCCTGGACTCAGAAAGTTGTGATCGATCAGACCAGCTTGAGATCTTCAGACAGTCACCATGATTTATTTTGGGAAGTGGAGCTTGCGGAACTTGATCGTGGACCAGCCATTGAGAGGTTCATCGGCGATTGTCGTGAAGTATCCACTTTTCATCGCAAGTCACAATCTGGTCGAGAAAAAGGTCATTTTTATTGCGCCGAAGCGAGGCAGAAGACACCTAAAAATGACGATTTTCTTGATTTTTTCAATTCGTGCGGCACCCACTTATCAAGCTTTTTGACATTTCAATCTCTTGTGTTTTAAAACTGCCACATGCGATACTGCTAGGTCAGTAGCAAGATCTCAAATAATTTTACGCGGTTCCGCTTTAACTAAGGTCCTTAACTGATCGATATCCACTTCTAATGGTCATCCACAACGTCCTTCATCTTCAAGCCTCTTCCAACCTTCCCGCAATTTTTGAAACCGCCATTGTAGTACGGTTATTAGTGGTTTTAGCACAGAATGCACTGTTGATAACATGGGCTGTTTCTGCTGCATTTCGACCAATTTTAAATTGGTAGAAGAAAATGGCGCGCATTTGTCTTCTGTCCGCGTTACGTTATCTGTACAGTACAGATGTAAAAACGTATTTCTGAGCTAAATTATCAATATGGCTAGATAGGTTGCAAGACTGGCTTTAAAATGATATACAAGGTCAAACCAACGTATTAGAAATTATTCAAAACAGCTGTTAGAATAACCTTATAAAAAGCCGCAGTAACTTTATTATCAACCAAACAGTATTCATTGTTAAGGCAGCAACTTGCATACAGCCATTCTGGCAGATCACCCACTATTCTGCGCGTCTTCTTCCTATCTGATTCGTTTATGTCCACTTATCTTCTGTTCCTCATTCTAGGACAACGGCCTCATACATGTGAATACTGTCGCAAGACATTTACTCAGAAGGACCATTTGCTGAAGCACATCAGTGCTTTACATTTGAGTGAGTTTGGTAATGGGGAGCTGTTTGCTTTTGATTTTGTCTCTCACCTTGAAGCACTATTGATGTCATTGTCGGCATCGAACATGCTATTTGTAAAGACCCCACGTTCTGATATCGGAGAGATTTGCAAACGATCGCTTCATTTATTTATTTCGCTCATCTGATTCAGTGAGTCTAGTATCCATGTGGTCCTCATTGCTGCTATCGATGGGATACCAAAGCCACTTGCAGAAGTAAGAAATAATGCCTTTAAATTGACCTGTGTCATTCAGCTTTAACTGAAGTTATAAAGATTTGCGAAACATATGTAAAAGCATCTTGTGATTGTGACCATATCACTTTGGTATATGTTCATATTACCAAAAACCCGATAGGAAGTGGATTACATCACAGCATTCATCTAGCTTCTTCACATGTGCCTTATTGAAGATAATCACTTCCTCCTTGGACCGTATAATTATGATGCCATCTTTCTTGTACACTGCAGTGTTCCGTAATTTTGCGCGGACTCTGCTTCTTTCGACTGCTATGACTCTGACCGGGGATTTGTCAAACCAATGTACCATTGCAGACATTTCTCTATTTTAGCAACGAAAAATCACGAAAAAATCCTCTGTCCTTGTAAGAGATTCTTCGGTGTCCTGTAACACACACACACACACTTGTCGGACAGCGGCCGGAAGGGCTAAGTGCCTATGTATAATCCGGAGGTCACCGGTTTGAATCCGCGTAGGTGTAGGAGACCTTGCTGTATACCTAGCGGGAATGCTGCTGGTCGCGTGGCAGTGAAGTGTCTGTACGCTGTGGAGACCCGTACACATATTATAACATGTTTGCTTGAACAGTTGCAAGGTTTTGCTGGTACTGCAAAGCATCTTTATAGTCAGCATTGGTAACAGCATTATAAGGATTCTAAATAAGTGGGGCGGGAGCTTGCACCGAAGTTCGGTTCTATAGTAACCTGACAAGGGAAGCACACTGTGCTCTGTAGTCACAATTCAGTTTCCTCCTTCTAGTTCTAAAATTCTCCTTTAAAGGAATAGTCCTATTCTGTGGAATGAAAGGCACATTCCTTGCTATATAAAACTCGAGCGGCTCATCGGGATTGACAATTTTGATGTCACTCGGATTGGGCGCTATGCCTTTAGATTTATATTTGATATTCATGGCAAATCCAATGGTGACCTCACATTTTGAAGGAGGGTAAGCTTTCGACAATTGCGCTGCCTCATATGCACGGTTTGTAACCGCCTTGGTACATGTTGGTATCGCGAACATATGAGCTATATTTAATAACGAAGAAAACGCAGACCTTATTGTTAGCAGATTAACTCCCCTTGCGCTCATAAACACCGGCCAGTGTTGCGGTCAAAGTATTGAACACCCTGGTGATAAATGTACTTTTTCCCCATCAGAATTCCGAACTCCGCATGGCCATTATCCTCGTGCAACGGCTTAGTTGATTAATCCGATGTTTGTCAATGAAAGAGGGGTTTCGAGCTCCAGTGTTTCGTTAATGAAGAGGTTACATCCGGATAGCATGAATCTTTAGAAAGATGTAACACAATCCGACTTGCAGTCTACCCTTTTCATCAGTGTTTCTAATGGCCAAAGTTTGATGTGTGACTGGAGCATCGCAATTTGTCAGGCACAGTGCGTCACACGCAACTTTGGTACCAAGTTGTGGCTGTCAGCAACATCTTCACAATCTGGCTCTTATCCTTTTCTCGTGTAACGAGATAGCTATTCATTATTAGGTAATCTTACACCTCCTTATCTTTTGCTCAGCACCGAGGTTTTGGAGTTCTGCAGCCTGCATACACCCAATCTTACGGGTCACTCACTTGTATGTGGTTGTTTTTAACTATATGGTGCTTTTATTTACTCATTTTCTACCTTGCTCTCAGATCAACGGGCCCATGAATGTCCGTATTGTGATAGATCGTTTGCTGATAAGGACGTCTTGCAACTGCACTTCCGAGCTGTTCATACGAGTAAGTATGGTTATTGAAACTTTATTTCCCTTTTGTTGTACACCTTCGGCACTGACATCGTCTATCATAGTCCACGACGTCGGTGAAATCGATTCTCCTGTTTGTTTATGTTCATTGTCTGATTGTTCCCATCATCAGTACACGTTAGCCGAGGGTGAGAAATACACCTCGGCTAATGTGCCGCAATATAAAACGTAAGACATTAAGCAGTGTAGACTAGAAAGCTATAAAAAAGTAGTAACAGAATGCTAATATCACATTTTTGTTGGTTGTTGGTAGGGAAGCTAAAGAGAAGGAGCCGGACAAACAGGCTCACAGCACAAATGCCACTGAGGTCGACTCTTCACCATGTCAGCTAGTGTATCCAATCAAACGTGTTCCCTTGGTTCTTATGTATCTCTCGTTGCGCATTTAGTAGGATCCGATATACAGGCTTGGCGGCATCCGGTTTCGGATTTGCCTGTCACTGTGGCCAGCCACAGGACGCCTGCGCTTACAGAGGGACCATTGGTGGCTTGCGCCGTACCACCCACTGCTCGAACCACACACCCCATATCCAGTGTAAACCCGAAGGAATAAGACCGGGAGGCATGTGGATGGGAACCACGTTTCATCAACGGAGCCGGCCCATACTCCTTCACAGTCAAACACAAGCACACTGTATTTGGGGAATCAAGCGCACACAATGCGCTGGCTAGACTGTAGTCCGCTCCACACTGAGTGCATGGAATCACCCTTGCAGCCTAGCATGGCCACAAGGACCGTGCACCCCGTGCCCTCCAGCGAGGACCAACTGTTTCATAGAGCCAGTATGGACGAGGTAGTGGGTAATGGACAGGTGGGCATCTTGTCAACATGCACATCAAGCGCAACCACACCGGGGATGTCAATCAACAGCCAATCACTTGAAACGACGAGATCAAATAAAATTATTCGAATGATGCAAAAAAGCTGCAATGCCCTAACTCTTCATTAAATGAGCGTATAAAATAAATTGGTTAGGAACAAATCCGCGACAACTTCAAGGCGTCGGCAAATATACTTTAAGAAAATGCCACACACACGAAAATGTTCTCGAAGTTAACTATAGTTAGCTTAATCGACATGTGCAAGCTTATAAAAGATAGTTCAGATAATCATGAAAATGAGTTGAAAAAGCATTAGGACTATATAGCATGCCCACTATCTCCAATAAAGAGACTCATCATGCAAGCACGCGGTTAGTAAATCGAATTAAGCGTAATTACAAACGCTACTTCGGTTCTGTCTACCTTTTCTGCAGGACCCGTCGTCGCTTCGATGGTGGCCCCGAGTGGCCTTGCTCATGGCTCATTAGACCTGCTCAGGCAGGCATGTGTTACAGCACCATGCGCTCGATGTCGATGGAGTACAACCCATCGGTGCTTGCCGCTTCCGCACTTGCGCTTCTTCTCTGCATGTATGAGGTCTTTCTCCTGCACTTCGTCAACTGCCTTCGTGATTAGATCGCGTCAAGCACACCGATTAACCGCTTTCGATTCCCATGACCTGCAGTCATCAATAGTACGGGAGAGGCTCACTTTGATCATGTCCTTGTAACGAAGCTTCGGCGTCCTGCACGCCGTTTCCCCAAACAGTTGATAATGTAGTAGCTGCTTCGGTATCCGCGTCGAATCCATAAGCCACACATGACCGAGCTACCTAACGTATCTCAGCAAAAGTACGTAGTCCACTGCATACATTCCACTTCGGTGCAACACTTCAGTGTCCGCAACTCTGTCGCACCAACCAATGCGCAGAATCCGTCGCAGACACTGCTGATGGAACCGCTCGAGATATCGCACATCCCGTCGGTACACCGTCCAAGTTTCACTGCCGTATAGAAAAACGAACAGCACCATGGATTTGTACACCATCAGCTTCGTGCCAATGGTAAGCTCATGGTTGTTTCACACTTGGTACTCTAGATTCCCGAATGCCGCCACTGCCTTCGAGACGCGGAGACGCAGCTCACTGTGTATCTTCTGATCAGTCGACATCACACTCCCAAGGTAGCAGAAGCAGGTGATTTCCAATATTTCAGCAGCAAGGATGAATCGCGGCAATATTGAAGATTGCACCTCCGGTGAAGGCTGAAAGAGACAGACAGTTTTGCTTGTGTTGCTGGTGAGCCCGAATTTGGCCGCTGTCGAAGCCAGAGAACTAGTCATGTGCTGCAACTCATCCGCGCTGTGTGCAAACAACGCACAGTCGTCAGGAAACAGCAACATACGGATAGTTGTCTCACAGACTAGGGTTCTCACACCGAAACGACGGATGTTCAGCAGCCCACCATCAATAACAGTGCTCCACACGAACACCGTAAGAAGAAGCCGTATCAGAAGCACAAGACATCATTGCATGAAAATGAATATTAAACAGGACAGGAGCTAAGATACGGCGTTGCTTCACACCAAAGATAACTGCAGAGTCATCCGAGGTCTGACCTCTCATCTGCACCCACGTCCGCCTACCACTGTACAGACATCCCATCAAACTTACATATTTACTCGGACATCCAAAGTTACCAAACACCAGCCACGATGCCTCTCGGTTCACCGCATCAAATGGTTTGCTGAAATCAACAAACAGCGAGTACAACGGCTGGTGTCATTCTTTGCACTTCTTTTGCAGCGGAAGAGCCGCGAACATCATATCGATGGTGCTGCGACCCGAACGGAATTCACATTACTCTTCCGTCACGTTCGGTTCCACAACTTGGCTGACGAGGCGGTTGAGCAGTATTCGGGCAATCACCTTGCCCACACAACTCAGCAAGTTGATGCCACGATAATTCGTGCTGCATTGCATGCTTCCTTTGCCCTTGTGCAGTGGTAGCCCAAGGGCATCCTTCAGCCCTGGCGGCCCCTCGTTCACAATCTATACGCGTTGTACCTAGTGGTGCAACGCAGTCAGGAACACAGGTCTGCCGTGTTTCGATACTTCAGGCTAGATCCCGTGGGCTTCGGCATACTTGCCGTTTCGCAGCTGAACAATGCTCTCTGCGTCTCAACCAGTGCCGGCGCATCTGCCAGACTCGCCTTCATATCGTGCTGCTTGAAGCAGTTCAAAGTAGGCCAATCATTCTCTGAACGGTTGTTCAAGACATGCTCAAAGTGATTTCGTAGGGTCTGCATTCTGTGTGCAAGTAGCGCCTGAACTACCATCGGTTAGTGTCCTCAGCAGCTCCAACCTCGGTCTATACACCGCCTTCAAGGAGTCAAAGAATTCTTTGTGTTGGCGGAGTTTGGCGTAGCATTCCATCGGCTTTGCCTTCTTCATCCACCATGCATTTTTAATGCGACGGAGCTCTCGAGTCAGTCGTCGTCGAATGCTGCCAAATATTTTCTTCCATATGTGCAGCAAATTGTGCATTCTTTTCCGACTCTAATGCGTTAATCGTTGCGTTGTTCTCATCAAACGAATCAGGCCGCTTGCAGTTTGCGCGCCTGATGGCCTCCTCGGCAGCAGCTATCACCTGGTTGCGAGTGTGGTGCCACAGGTCGCCCATCGTGCCTATGCATTCCAAATCACACCGACTTGCATTGATCGTCTTTTCCAGCTCATTACGTTTCTCCATACACCGAGGGAGAGAATGTTAAATTTACGCCTATTCGAGACGGGAGTGCAATACATGGATCTACGAAAATATATGTACAGTTTGGTCCGCACCAAGTTATGATCAGTGCGACACTCAGCTCCACGCAGTACACGTGTTATGCGCACTTCACGCATATCACGCTGACGTACGATGATATACTCCAGCAGGTGAGGGTGACCACTCCGTGGGTGCGTCCAAGTTTCTATATTACTCGCACTCAGTGCAAACCGAGTGTTTGTGATCGTCAGGCTGTGAGTGGCACACAGTGAGAGCAGCCTGTCACTGTTCGCATTCGCTGAACCAATGCCTTGCGGACCGATGACATCTGTCCACACCGATGCATCACGCCCAACGCGCGCGCTGAAATCACCCAGCAGAAATAGTCGGTCTCTCCTCGACACGGACCGTATCACGGAGGATAGCTGAGTGTAGGATTGATCACGCATGTCATCAGGATGACACATGATCAGACCGTATCTGCTTGTAAAAGTCGTAAGCAAACAGTTATCAGTCGTGTGCTGATGCCCGTTGCTTCACCCACCAGCTGGCCATGGAGGCGATCGGATATTGCAAATCCGACCCCATGTTCACGTGGTGCTGAGGTGGCGTTGCCCATCCAGTAAAATGTGTAGCCGGCACCAGCTTCATGCAACTTACCTTGCTCAGCGAGCCGGGTCTCAGTGAGCGCCGTAATATCGATGTTGTACTGCGCTAATTCCATCGCGACGAGCGCAGTTCGTCGCTCTGGGCGCTCACTCGGGTTCCGGTTCAGTAGTGTGCGCACGTTCCAACACCCGATGCTGAGTACTTTGCTCGCAGAAATACGATTGCATTGGTTTTTAATCGCACACTTCGTGATCGCGGTTATTCTTCGGAGGTTTGCTTGAGGGCTCCACTCAGAGCCTTTGGCTCAATAGACCGACCAACTATGTTGTGCGGGATTTGGCGGTTTGCTTGAGGGACTCCGCTGTGAGCCTTTGTCTCAATAGCCTGACCCACAAATCAGTGGGGAGCAGCTCCAGCTCGGGAATGTAGTTGCGGAGACGGATTGGGATCCGCTTGATTTTCGTCACACGCGGCCTTTGAGGCACTGGAACGAGTCATATATGTTTTGCGACCGTGGTAGGATACGCACCTGCGACCACGGCCAGACGCAGAAGGCTTTTGGCGGATTTGTACAAATTTGACCAGGAGCTGCCTGGCTTGAGTCGGGCAGCAGAAAACGATTGAACAGCCGGAGGTGCCCTCCCACCGTCAGAGACAGGCGTGATGCTCGTGCTCTACGCCAATCGATTTGTGAACTTGTAATCCGTAGACCTGTTGTCTCCCTTGGCTAGGTTTCACGGGATGAAAGCCATCGACCACTTCCTAACCTCCACAGTGGATGGACTTGGGTACTGGCAGGGCTCCCACATCTGACAGGAGAACGACTCGGGTCCTCAGCCAATGCCTTCGATTAAATGTACACCCGAATGACATCGGATCTAGCACAGGGTCAGTTCACTGACTCATTAGGATTGGTATCCTGGATCTTAGCACGGATAAGGGCGTAGCCCAACTCCTGCCTAGCGGTCACCACGTGGAGGCGTGCAGGACATGAGCAAATGGCACAACGGTATCAGCAGTGAGTATGGAATCTGTCAGGACATAGCCACCATCAGTTTCAGCGCACCATGGTCTCTCACGCTATATATATATATATATATATATATATATATATATATATGTGTGTGTGTGTGTGTGTGTGTGTAAAGGCTGGGACTCCTGGGCCCGACGAACTTCTCTTCTGATAAATTGCGTACGTACGTTGGATAAGGGCTATTCAACACAGTTGAGAAGCTGATGTGGCGCCTTTAGACTGATGACTATCAACTGTCTTGCGCATCTTCAAGAAAGGTTAACGGACCTGGGCGAGACATTAGCCTTTCCATTATCCCCAATCTTTTCACGGGTTTCGTTCTTCAACGACTCACCGGTCGTGGTTGCTTCGACCACATATGTACTCTTCAACAACTGTTAAAGCAGAGACTCATACAGACGACCGACTATGATAGTTTTCCTTGACCTGTTAGCAATCTTGGATTCTGTTGATGGTACCAGCATTGCCTTTTCATGAAAAGTTTTCCAGCTAAGCTTTCCATTCTGAAGTTTATCTGCTGTGATTCTCGAGGCCCTGTAAGGGTCTACCAGCGGCTGTCTTCTGAGTTCCCAGCGGCAAGGGGGTTCGCCAGGGTTGTCCTATATCTCCTTACTTCTTCAACTTTGTGATCGGACTGATTATGTATGACCCTACGGGAGTGAAGGTTCTGCCACGCGACCGACTGACAGAACCCTGAGTATGCGATCGACATAGTTCACTTTGGTTCTGATGCATTGGCTGTGCAAACGCTACTGGGTAGACCGACGCGTGGCGCTGCATGTTTCGGCACCTGGTTCGCACCTTCAAAGTACAAATTGCTTGCATGACTGGGCGGACGCGCCATCGGTTTTAGCTATCAAGGAACGCCCACTGGAAGTGACCATTCGGTTCACTCCTCGGTAGCTGTGTCACATCTGGTAGTCATCAGTGAAGAGATTACTTCTCGTATCATCAAGGCCTGTGTGGCTTTTCAGAGACTCAGTCATGTATGGACACGGCGGGATATCAGCTTATCAGTGGAAGACCGGTCTTATTATATGGATTAGAGACTTCATCAGTTCGCAGCGAAGATATTAAGCGCTTGGCGGTGTTCGACCACCGGTGCCTGCGGAGTATTGCTCACATCTGGTGGGAACCTCGAGTGAGCAATGTTGAGGTCCGCCCGATATTTTAGCAAGAAACCTTCCGGTGCCTCAGTCGAATGCTTGTCGAGTCTTGACCACTTTGGGTACGTCACGCCGTCCATATGCTCGTTGAGCGGCTTCCTCGGCGTGCATTGTACGTCGTGGTTGCACCAAGTTCGATGAAGCCACGAGGTGGGCAGTCCATGACGTGGCATAGAGGCATGAGGAATTTGACTGAGAGACTCGGTCAGGCTGGTGCCGTCTTCGTGGAAGGGGGTCTCGGGATGGTCCACACCGGTTGTTGGCGATTCTATCAGATATGGCGTAGTCAGTGGTATTCCTGTGCTCTGTTTCTTGCATCTAGCTGTTACTCCTCCTTGCTTCACGGTTAGTCTTGCGTTCTTCTGTCCTGATTTTCTACTTTATTAATCGTTGTGCTTTCAACTTCGTTTATTTGCAGCTTTTGTATTGCTATCCTGGTGAGGTGAGGCCTTGTAACTGGATCCACAGTCTGTGATAACGTAACCTAGCTATTATGGTGAACATGAATTGCCACATGATAGCTGCGCCTACAGAGAGAATGCGTAGTACCTGCGCTGTTATCTGTAGCTACTTTCACTCATCCGGTGTCTGGCGTAAACCCGAATAAACAAGGTTTAAAGAAATGCACGTTGGTAGATGGGTCACGATGGATACGGAGCCGGCACCCATTACCTCACCACATCCACTTCCAGTGTAAAAATATCGAACAACAAGTCTATGAGACGAACACAAGTTGCTGTTGCGGTGTTATTCGATTCTTTGACAAAGCTATTTTCAGATCCTATAGTGATTTCTGATGTTTGTCGTTTCGGATAGCAGCACTCGAGGCGGTGGCATCAAACTAAATCCACTCGACATCCGTATCCCATGTCTTCTGCGAATGCAACTTCGTTTGTCGATTCTTGATCTGACCCAGTAGTTTGAATAAGCAGGATACGGACAAGAACTCCACACCTTACCACCCCTTTCCTTTATCACCCGAAAAAGTCTGGGGAGACGTTTAGTAGATACGCAAGAACAGTTTTGCCATAGCGGCACACAGTTTTTATCTGGACTGATAATGGGAGACATGCGGTCAGCGACAGCAACCCTAGGTGGATGAACGTACGGTGTTTAGCAAATTGTATATGAAAAAAAGCTAGTAGGTAATTAGAGTGGTCAATCGGAGTCGCTTGGTAGGTCTGTGGGAAAGAACAAGGCAGCTTGTCGGACGCGCTCAGAACAGACGCTGCGGTAATAGTCATCTCTTTATTTACTTGCGCTTGGAGCTGAATGCCGTTTCCGTTCCTTTGGGATCTCTTCCCACTGTACCCATTCCGAGCCACACGTAGTTTTGTTCTATTTTATTCCTGCATACTGTTGACTTTAACTTATCTTTACCAGCGATTATGACTTATAGTACACTTCGCCTTATCAGCCAAGGCTTATGCGATCGGTTCTCAAACCAGTTCAGCATCGAGGCCTTATTATGGCGCGCGATGTGTTGGCCAATTATAACAATTCATTCACTATTCTACAACTGTGTCCCCACCCAACTGATCTGTATCTATTCGCTTTCCATTTCCAACTTCAGATCAACGCCCTCATCTATGCGAACATTGTGAGAAATGTTTTTCTCGGAAAAGCAATTTGAATTTACATCTCAGAGCTGTTCATTCGGGTGGGTTTGAAACTGGATACTATTCACTTTTGTTTTGTCGCATGCGTTGTAGTTAGTCAACCATGCCATTTGTGTCTACAGAGTGGGTTAGTTGGAGGGTCAAGTTTGGACTACACGTTGTGTGATTGGATTGCGACGCGCAATCTCAATGTAATGGACTGTGGTTCACATTGAAGTGAACCTTAGTCACGGCGATCACTGGGACCGTACTCAAAGCAGATGGAAATTGGGTGTTGCCCACTCGAAAACACTGGGTTAGTGTTTCCTCGACTCAGTTGCATCTTGCGCCGCTGTGTTCAGTATTTCTTTAATACGCTTAGTTTGATGAACCTAAGATATTGTCTGGTTCTTCATGCACCCATGGTTGCAGTTTATGAGTTCACTCCCTTTATTTCCTACTAAACTATATGATTATCCGTTGATATAACAAAAACTCAACCGCACACTAATTTTCGTTTATATCATGTTCTCTTCTCTGGTGGTAATGTACACTCTCCTAATGGCACCACAATGTACCATAGCTTTTAAAAGTCACCAGTCTTCAGGACTTCTGGGTGATTCACTAGGGGATTGATTGCATATAGTTCACACTCATTCTCCTTGGCATCTGTCCCTAGTTTTAACATTTACCGTTATTGAAGGCACAGGCACAGGACAAATGAGCCTACAGGGAGATCACATAAGTGGCTGGCGCTGTGTCACCCACGCATACAGTGTCTTGTGCAAACTCCAAATTGCTGTAATACATTCATTTTTTTAAGGCAGTCAACTTCCGTAAAATTACATCTGTAGATTTTGTCAGAACTACTAAAGCGCAGCACTTTACCTATATCGTTTCACTGGTGTCACTTCCTCTTGCTTTGAACACATGTTTCTTTTCGTTTTCCTTCGCTTAGTTGGTTGCGAGCTAATTAAGCCATTGAACCTTTTCCGTTCCTTCTTAGCCAATGTACGTTTCAAAAAGCTCAGTCACTAATTCTTCCGGTTGAGCGGCGATCAATCGTCTGTTTGTGCGCAATCACGCTTCCGGCAGAAGGTCTTGCTTTTTCTTTGGGACTTTGGAGCAATTAGGAAGCCTGCGACCCGAGTGATTATTTGAACCGATTCCAATCCATCTCACGTTTGGAGCCGACGCACGCTTTCGCAAGGGCTTTTTATCCCGAGTAGCGGCTATTGTGGTGACAGGACTACACCCAAACAGTATACGTCGATGGAAGGCAGATCTCAAACATGCAACAATCCGCATGCATGCGTGTGTTCCGCTCCGAACTGCAGTGACACATCACGCGTCGCATCCGTTTGGACTGATACACGTTTGTCCATGCAATTATCAATGTATCTGCACCACCGACGCATTATATCCGCATACTGTGTGCCTGATTCATTGTTTTTCAGATTCTTCGTCTATTGCTTCCAAGAAACAATGGAACCCCTAGTGTTGCTGGCTTATTGCGTTGCCTAACTTTTGCGTACACGACATATTTTTGTCCCACTGAGCTATCTATGTTCTTTCCGACATTCCTTGGGACATATTCATATACAGCACTTGGTTGATTATTAGTGAATAATAGGGTATTTCTTGTTTCTGTACATAGTCGCAGCTTGACGGCCACCACAGATCGTCGGTCATCCTCCAGCTAGCTAAATTTCTGCTCAACCAGAGCGCTATTATCTAAGACCTAACCGGCAAATCTTTTCAGTGATGCTATGTTATTCGTTGGACATTTCTCTTTTGTTGCTGTCACGTCACTACTCTTTTATCATGTTGATGACATGGGTGTTACGGCTGAAGATTCTCTCATCATTGATGCATTAAAACGCATTCTTGACTGAACCCGTTTGTCACATTGGGTTTACTCTGATAGAAAGCAGGTCGACAGGTGACGAAGCGGCAAATGTGTGTGTGTGTGTGTGTGTGTGTGTGTGTGTGTGTGTACATATTGCTGGATTTTGTGTCCCAACAGTACTAACTCTTCACGGTGCCATATCTATGCACGTGTTTTGTAGTGCGAACTTGATAATATGCAGAGGATGATGTCCGGTTTGCTTGAGATTTCATCGGGAAAGATGCTTCAGCTATGAAGCTGCACATGTCTTATCGATTGTTAGGTATTTGTCAAGCTTTTAATAATAGTCATACTCCAATATGTTGGTGCGGATGTCGGACGACGTTTTGTTCCATATTCTGGAGTTCCATTCTGAAAAAGGTTTACTGATATGCTTGTCTTTGACATTATTGCGCTACGAAATTCTCCTCATTATGTGTATTTTGTAAACAGCTGGCTTTAGAACTGGCAGATTTATGCTCGAAGTGCGTACTTTTCCGTTTAGCATATTGTAGAACGGCGCTAGGCCTATCTACCGTGTTCATATTGGACCAAGTTTAAGTAAACCAAATCGCTCAGGGTAGAGTCAGGATAAGCAGCGCCTATGTTGTTCAAAGTGAACGCTCGCTGCACTTGTTCTATGGCGACGCTGTCATACTTCCTTGTGTTGCTGTTTGACCTCGAGCAGTATTCATCTACTGGGTGAGCATACGAGTCGTACATTGAACAAAGCGAATCCCGTAAAAAGAGATTTCTGAATAGTAAGGGGATACGCTGTTCTCCCCTAGCTGATGCACAATACGCTTGTTCTGGAAGTTAGCGACGGGTGAGTAACGAAGCCGCGGGTCACAAATCAGTTTGCCATCAAGGATCATGACATTGTAGCTAATCCAACGTGTGTATGAAATGACGCTGCATTTGTTACTAGCAGACAACACATTCCACGTGATGCACCAAGTTTCAGGTGCATGGATGTCGAGCTAGTTTTTGTTGGCGATCACTGAGGATGGGAGTGTGTGAACGAGAGATACCGAAGTGTGAATAGCGCTGTGGACATTGCGCAGCGACCATCTAATCCTGACTTGCGGTGGCCGATGAAGGTTTTGTGGCCTGTAGAAGTAGATGCACTCATGAATGTCTTAGTTATGTTTCAGCAATCAGTACCATTAGTGTGTTCAAGGACGTAAGTGTAGTAGGGCAATAATTTTGTTTCTGGATTAGTGTGCATCAATGAGCAGAACATGCGAGACAGCTCTGATACATGTTACAGTACTGATACGGATGTTGTCTCTGTATCAGTTACCCGGCGCTCAGGAATCGTTCTAAAATTATCTGATATGCAATGATAAACATTTGTCTTCATGGAAGTCGGGTATCGGCGTGACACAATCGGGTATACTTCTACACCATTGCGACGAGACTGAACTTTAACGTGGTGCGATGGTTTGTGTGCCTCACTTATCTATTGAGCCATGCTAGATGGTGCGTTCTGCACGTTCAGAACCATTATAGCAAATTGGTCAATGGTTAGAGGCCAGACAAACTCCGTCTCCTCGTCATCCAGTTTGAGAATAGGAGTGAGTGTGACTCCCTATCCCATAACACGGAATCTCTGTAGTTCTTCTGTCTTGCCCTCAGGTTTTTGAACCAAAGGCCTTGGTTGAGAATCCTAATCATTTTTTGTCCAGGACTGAGCAATCCGACGGTATCCTGCCCATACGATACAATACTTTGCACTTCCCTCCATACGATTTTTTATGCTCTCTACCGCAGAGGCTAAGTAACGCCTCCCTGTCTGCTGCATCGTTCAGGGTGGAGGGGGTGGATGTGCTATTATCCAAGCCTTCTCGTCTTATTACTTCCTCTCTTGTACTTTTTCATCCTTACTGTATCGTTCCAACTTCAAGAACCAGCCTGATCTCAATTACCTCTATGTTCCTTGCCTATGTCGTCCTCCATAGACTGACTGACACCCATGACTGCCAGGTTTACGAGGAGCAAGACGTTTCGTCGCCATCGAGGCTGTGTTGAGCACATCTTCACTTTACCTCAGTTGTTGGAATACCGCCACATTTATTGACGACCCACCGTAATCATGTTTCTCGACATCAAAGGTGGCTTCCATTCGGTGGATCGATGTGCCCTTTGGGACTCAGGAAAGGTGTGCCCGAGAATTATGTAATTATCAGAGCGCTATGCAAGCAGAGTGAGGGCTTACGGCAAACTGTCGCCGCCCTTAAATATATCCTACAGAGTGAGATAAAGTTGCCCGCTATCACCTTTCCTCTTTAACATCGCCATTGACGAAGTCATGGAAACTACATTCACTGTTTACTGGGTATGTAGCTGCTTTCTGGTGACCAATTTTTTGAGTTGGAGCACGCAGGCAACATTGCCCTAATCTGTGACAGCTTCCGAACATGCCAAGTATCACTAGATGAATTAGCAGTGGTTGTCTGTCGTCTTGGTCTATGCTATGCAACATCGAAATGCAAATTCCTTCCCCATGATTGACATGGACCTACCTTTGCGCCGATCCTTGGTGATTATCAGCCAGACGTCCAGAAATTCGAATATCTAGGCAGCCATACCAGCAGCAGTAGAATGCAAGATGAGGTCACGAACCGTATAGCGAAAGCTCGATGCGCTTTTGCCACTCTCCGTCACCTGTGGCGCTGATGCGACATCACTCTCACCCTGAAGGGGAGAGTTTATCATGCAGCCGTCCATCCAACCTGCACGGTTGCGAAACCTGGCCTATTAGGTCGACAGACATAAAGGGGTTAGTTACGTTCGCCCATCGCTGTCATCGCAGCTTAACTCATGTCTGGTGGATGCACCAGGTGAACAATGAGCGCGTTCGGCGTCCTGTATTTGGCGCAGGAAGAGTGAGTGAACTGCTCAGCACTGTTATATCACGCATTAGGCTCCGATGGCTGGGCCACATGTTACGCATGCCAGCCCACCGACTCCCGTGAAGTGCGTTGTTTGCGCGCTGGGGGATGCGGATGGAAGAAGAGGAGGGGTGACCAAGGGATGACTTGGTGAGGAGGAATGAAGTCCCTCACTTACAAGTTGGCGTCGGTTGTCGTGTGCCGACTGCCTGGCCGCGGAGCGAATGTCAGTGAGCATCTTTGGTGGATACGTTTGTTGACATGGCGACAAGCCGATCTCATTGACGTTTGTGTTGAGTTTCATTGTCTCGCCCCCTCCCATTTAGCTTCCCCCTCCAACAGCAATCTCATACCCAATGTCTCGTATTATATTTGGCGTTATATTGCTTTTTAGTTTTTGCAGTCTGTAGTGTTTAACATCTTATCCTTTTTGTACTCCGGAAGATTAAATGAGGTGTGTTTCTCACCCTCAGCTAACCTGTGTTGGTGATGTTGATTGTTGTATTCCAACAAGCGCATTAGGCCTATCTGCAAACCAGCCTCTGCAGCAGTACGCCGAACCAGCAAGATTTGTCAGTTAACTCACTCAGCAATGATGCTGATGTATACTGCTACAAGGTCCTATGGTAGGGGCTATACATCCTTGGGTGCAAGGAATAATTTGCGGAATCTGTTGGTTTATAAGTGACAATGTAGTTGTGAGGTGTGGTACTGTGCAACGTTGTCCATTTGTTCCTGCAGCCAGCATTCCTTTGATTAGGTTCTATGAATGCTGTAAGACAGTATGCGAAATTCTCCAGGAGATAATAAATACGTTTCGGCCGTTATTGACCCACGTACTCTCTATGAGGCTTTTAGTTCCTTCCTTGTTTACATTCTCCTAACAATTGTCCCCATATCTTCCTGACCGCAGCTTACAACAACAAGCGACGTAGTATTTGTCGAGCTATGCATTCGGAACATATGGCTGCTTATAAAGTCCATCCAAGCGTCGTTCATGCTGGATTGCGATGGAATTCCCCAATCCACCATTAAATTAGAGGGGCGTGACCGACTACTATTTTGAATAAATATGTTTACCTTATTGCTAGAATCTGGACATATCCGGATCAGTAGAACACATCATCTATTATCGTATGGAGGGCCATTTGGAGTACACGTTGTGTGATTGGATTTCGACGCGCAATCTCAACGTAGACCGCGATTCACATTAAAGTGAACCTTGGTCACTGGGCCCCCGTAGCTGAAGCAGATGGAAATTGCGTGTTGCCCGCAGTGTTTTCGGGCGAGTAACACCCAATTTACATCATCTGTTATCATTCCTCACCATGATGGTCTCAAATAGAAAGTCGCCAATGACCGACCTTTGCATAACACTCATAATTGCTCGACTGCTGGGAAAAGAACTAATTAAAAGGGGAGTGATAAAGTTTATCTGTTGTAATGGACTGATTAACAAATCCGAGTATTACTTCATCGATAAATGATCTTACGCAACCTGTCATTTGCGCTATCGGGACTAGGTCGCAACATCCATTGACTTCATTCCTGCAGTTATAATCGTGTTCTTGGTCTTACAAAGACGTTCGGCAGCGTACCTCACAATCGGCTACTGAAATAAGACTTTTGGGGTCAGGGCTCTAACACTGAATTAGTGGACCTACTTCTTGAGTGGACGTTTCCAGATATTCGCTCTGCATGACCATTAATCTGCTCAGCGTCCAATCAACTGTGGGCTCATCTACGGAAGCGTACTTGATCTTACCCTATTTGAACGATATCGGCATATCCATTAAACAATATAGATTTTTACTTGCCGGCAACATTAAGATTGTTTATGAGATTTAATGAATGGAGCTCCAGAACACCGCGTTACTGATTCAGGAAGAGATAATCTTACTTGATAACTTATGCGGCACACAACTGATGAAATACTCAGCTAACAAAGCAGACATATCATGTGACTATTCGATTTCTGAAGTGTCAGTTTGACTAAACATGGCATTAATCTATGGTCTGGGAATACGATAGTTATCCAGTTTCAACTTGTTGGAAAACACCAAGTATCAAACAGCTCGAACTGAGGAGTCCATGACTAACATAAACCACAAAGTCCATACATTCCCCTCAAAATCGAACTTTCAAAACTCCTTCACCTCCCCATCCTTTAGTACCGTAGCATCCTTACTGTGGATGTGCGTATAGGTGACAGTAAAACGCCCGCCGTGAGCTATCAAGAGCGTTATTAGCAGCTGTGCCTTGTATCTCTTTGATTGCAACGATTAAGACACAAGTTGATGCTCATATGTAAGCAGGAAAACCAGAATGCATATTCCGATCTGTTTGCGTTATAATTAAAAATAAAGACTATCGTTGTTTTGTTCTCAACAATGTGAGTGAGACACGGCTCACGGAAGCTAGTTCGATCATAGGGTACGGAGAAACTGCATACTGCTTCTAAAAGGACTGTATGCAATTATGTTTTCTATGAATCTTTCACCATTATTTTTGTTCCCACACGGTTTCGGAATAAATGAAACCAAGAAACGTCCTTATTCGTTCAGGCGGAGTATTACGTAACTGTATTGGATGGCATTGATTTTCGGAGTAAGAATCAACTTACACAAAATGGGATTAACGAAATTCGAATTATGTTTAACGCCGACTAATTTGCCGACGGAGATTAGGATGAAAAACAAGATAACAATTCAGCGATAAACTGGGTACTGTCTCCATTGTAACGACGGAACAACGCTAAATCGAATTAGGTTGCAATTATTGTATAGAAATTTGGTACTTCGAGCCATAAACCTGGACTGTACGCGCGGCATTCTGGGTAGAATACGGTTGTCAGATAGTCCTGTAACCGTAGTTCTAATGGGAGGAATAATATACAATATAGGACTCACGATTAGGTTTGCAACGGCGGACGGAAACTGATAACAGTGTCAATGATGTTAAAAGCAGACTGATGAAAGCGTGACCTTGAGAAAAGTGCCTGCAAATGGAGTGAATGTGAAACGATTCTCATTTGAGTTTGTAATTGTCTAAAGCACAAAAGGCATGTCATTAGCTCGGGAGGTGGGAATAGGACCACTGAACCATCAAGTGGGAATAATCAATCCTGTACAGGAAATCAAAGTTCATTTGGATTTTGCACCTGTTATAATTGGTTTAAGCCATTTGAAAGGAACGATATACACCACACAGGTGATGAGGTATAACGGAGGGCAAATACGGTCATACAGTTCAATGGTTTAGTGATAACTCATCGAAGTTCAACTTTTCGGTAGGTTCACACCTTGTGAGCGCTCATGTCTTTCATCGCGCTGAATACGACAGTAGAACAAAAGGTAAGACTAATTCATATGACTCACTAGGTTGCTCAGGTTATAATAGGCCCTCAGGGGATCATCAAATTGAGTAACAACCAGGGAAGAAGCAGTGTGGGATAAGAAAATGTCAAAGCTAAATTCATGTATTCAACTAACCTATTTGCTCGTATTACCATCGGTGATCGGTAACTCAATAATCTTAACAAAAACGTTGGGTGTCATTCATCCATCATTCATTATACACATCAGCTAGAGGTGGGAAAACACCTCCGCTATTGTGCCGCAATACATGAAAGAAATACATACATGCATACATATAACACAATACACAAAGGAAAAACAGATACAACAGCTGCATGCCAGCTGAGCTACCAGCAACGGATAGGCATCGTTCCGGTAAGCTTCCAGCCAGCTACTAGGCAAAAAGAAAAAACTTATTATTATTATGTATTACCCTAGGAAATGAGATCGTGAATGGAGGGGGAGACTAAAAGGGATGGGGAGGGACAAAGAAACTCACAGCATTAACGCCACTGAGGTCGGCTCCTTGCCATGTCAGCAAGTGTATCCAGCCAAACGTGTTCACCGTCTTTTGGACCCCAACCAGGGAGCCGTGAAGCTCCAACCGAGGCTAGCTCCGAAGTGATGGACTTCATTTCTCTGGACCAAGTCATCGCTTGGCCACCTCTCCTCTTCTTCCACCCACATCCCCGGTGAGCAAACAACGCACGTCGCGGGAGTCGGTGGGCTGGCATGCGTAACACGTGGCCGAGCCATCGGAGCCTGGTGCGGGAAATAACAGTGCTGAGCGGTTCAGTTCCTTTTCCTGTGCCGTAAACAATGCGTCGAACACGCTCATTACTCACGCGGTGCTCCCACCAGATGTGAGCCAAACTGCGAAGGCACCGATGGTCGAAGGTAGCTAGCCTCTTCAAGTCCGCCGACCTTAGGGGCCAGGTTTCGCAACCGTACAGTAGGGTCGAACGTACCGCTGCATTGTACACTCTACCCTTCAGGGCGAGAGTGATGTTGCGCCGCCGCCATAGGTGGCGAAGGTTAGCAAAAGCACTTCGAGCTTTCGCTATACGCTTCGTGATTTCGTCTTCGATCCCAAGGGCGCTGATACAACTTCCTAGGTAATTGAATTTTTGAACGACTTCTAACTGATCCCCACCAAGGGTCAGCGCAGGAGGCGATCCCTGCCAATCTTGGAGGAACGCTTTGCACTTCGATGGTGCAAAGCAACGCTCGAAGCGGCTGACAGCCAGTGCTAATCTGTCCAGTGCGGCTTGGCACGTCTGGGAGCTGTCACAGATGAGGGCAATGTCATCTGCATACTCCAAGTCAAGAAGTCGTTCTCCTGGGAGTAGCTCCACACCTTCCAAGTCATGTCCTGCAAATGCAAAATCCATGACTTCGTCAATAGCGAAGTTGAAGAGGAAAGGTGACAGCGGGCATCCTTGTCTCACACCGCTGGATATATTAAAGGGTGGCGACAGCTTGCCGTAAGCCCTCACTCTGCCCGTGCTACGCAAATATAATGCTTTGATAATATTTACATACTTCTCGGGCACACCTTTCCTGAGTAAACAATTCCAAAGGGCACATCGATCAACCGCATCGAAGGCACCTTTGATGTCGAGGAACACGACTACGGTGGGCCGCCAATATGTGTGACGGTGCTCCAACAACTGACGCAGGGTGAAGGTGTGGTCGATGCAGCGTCGACCGCTACGAAACCCGGCTTGCTCCTCACGAATCTGGCTTTCACGAGCGCCAGTCAGTCTGTGAAGAATTATGGAGGCTAGTAATTTGGAGGCGATGGAGATCAGACTGATTCCTCTATGGTTGCCGCATTCTGAGCGCGAGCCGCCTTTGAAGACGGGAACAATAACGGAGCGGCTCCAGTCGGTTGGGACAGTCTCCTGCTCCCACAGTTTCACTAGTAATTCATGTAAAGCATCAATAAGAGCAGAGCCTCCGAATTTGAAGAGGGCTGGAGACAGATCATCTGGTCCCGCGGCTTTGTTCAACTTCAGTAGTCCGATCTCACGTTCGACTTCTGAGCGAGAGAGTGGATCCAAAGGGACAGCCCAAGGAGCAGGACGATCACTCGCCGGCGAAGAATCGAAAAATGTTAGCCAATTAAATTGCTTTTCAAAATGCTCAGCCCAACGCTCCAAACGTTTTGACAAATTTTGGATAGGCTGTCCACACTCATCACAAATTGTTTCACTAACACCAGGCCTCCTGCTGCCCGTTTCCCGTATCAGACGGAATAACTTACGATGGTTGCCAAGGGCAGCTGCCACTTCCATCTCTGACGCACGATGAGACCACCAAGATTCGCTTTGTCTCTTCAGGCTAGCGCGGAGTTTTGCCCGGAGCTCTTTGCGAGTTTCATTGTACTCGCTTCCAACCGGGATATGCCGGCGAGCGTCGATAAGTTCCAGAGACCGCGAAGAGACCCAATGTCCATGTTGGCGATTAGACATACCACATGAGGATTTGCCCGCTGCTAGTAAGGTCTGGCGAACATGTGGCCAGTGACCATCAATCGTCTCCAGTGAGCGATTGCTCAACTCGCATGTCAGCGTACTTTGATACGCATTCAGAACAGCTGGCTTTGTCAGTTGGCTGGTGTCAATGCGTTCAGTGTCGTCGTGGGCGTCCGCCAAAACGCCTCCGTATGTCAGCACATACAAGTGCATGATCGGTGTCAACACATGTGCTCCAAATCGAACGACAGTTCTGGACGCAACCTCTCCATCGGTAACTGATAGCAATGTGATCGATTTGCGTCCATAGCTGGTTCGAGGCTGGTGGGCACCAAGTCACCCTCCGGCGGGTGCTGCGTCGGAAGTTAGTGCTCGCAATAAATAAGCGGGCATCTTCTCACAAATAAAGTAACCGCTCACCGTTATCATTACGGGAGCCTACACCGTGTTTACCGCCCAGATGCATTTCATCAGTGGACAACTTTCCAACTTGTGCGTTCATATCCCCCGCCAGCGCAACAGTGTCCGTGCTTCTTCTGTGGCGAAGGAGCTGAGTCAGTTGGCGGTAGAAGTCGTTCTTTACCGAATAATCGCTACAATTTGTGGGCGCGTAGGCAGCGATGATGAATATACACCTATTAGTCCCGCGCGACTTCGAAGCTTTAAACGAGCCAGCCAATCGGACCGCACACATCCGGCTACTGATTGGAATTCAATCAACCAGAGCAGCTTCAGCTCGGGGACTCAGGGCAATGCTAACACCAGCTTGGCCTTTGCTCGAAGCTGCATCGTCACCGGATAGGCGCACTGAGAAAATACTGCTTGCGTCACCTGAAGGGGATCGCAGAGTGAGCACAGAGCTCGAGTCTTGCAGGCGGGTCCCTGATAAGCAGCAGATATCGACCGAGAGGGTCTCCCATGTTCGGTCAAGTGCTGCCTGTTGACCGATCTGTAGTAGTGTGCGTACATTGAGGCATGCCAATCTGAAGGAGGATCGTGGGCTCCAAACGGAAGCCGATGATCTGGAATGGACCGCTTGGTTGGACATGGCTAGTCGAGAGGAGAGGAGTGACGCTCCGCGTTCATATGTTAGTTGAATTTAGAAGATAAATGCCTAGCAAAGCATGTTGGGGGAGGGTCAAGAATCGGGGGGTTGAAAACTGGGGGGATATAAGTGAAGTTGGAAGGGGACGGTAAGAGTGAAAAAGCGTAAGAGGGGGAATAAGAAGACGGGAAGGCTTGAGCAGTAGCATCCAAACCCTATCTACCCTGCTCGATGCAGCAGATAGGGCACCGTTGATTATCCTCTGCGGTAGCCAGAGCATCAGTAATTTGTTTGAGATAATATTCGTTGGGTGTAACAATCTAGGAAGAGAGACTGAATATATTGGTGAGTTACCCATCAAAAGGACGTATAGTTGGACACTGATCGTCCTGCCCGACTGAGTCGACTTTAGTTGCCTGACAACAACGTGCAAAGTGGTTCTTCTTCGCACACTTCATACAGGTTCGGCCCCATGCTGGACAATCCTCTTTGCGCCTTGGGTGTGAGCGGCCGCAAAACTGGCATTTGGGTTGATTCGCGCTCGATGACTTCGATACAATTTCTCGGCCTCGGGATACTGCAAACAGATCCGTCGTGGACTCCATCTTGAGCTGCTGAAACTGTTGAGCCGTCCTTGATTCGCTAAAACAGATATCGATGCAATGTTCCAAAGACAGGTTTCGCTGTCGCAAAAGGCGTCTGGAAAGTTCCTCATTCTTTATGCCAATTATAATTCGATCGCGGATCAGCGAATCTCGTAAACAGGTGCAAAAATTGCAATCCCGCGCCAGAATTTTCAGCTCCGTGATGTATGCGTCGATTGATTCACCCGGCAGGCGATTTCGGCTGAAAAACAGATACCTTTGGTAAGTTTCGTTTGTGTAACCTTCGCAAAACTGGCCGAATCTGCGTATTACTTCATCCAGCTCCATCTCCTGAGTTCCATCGCTGAGATCCAACGTTTGCAGCGTCCGCCTGGCTTCGTCTCCAATGGCATGCCTGAACATCGCCAGTTGATAGGCCATTGGCTGAGAATCCAACTGAGTCAGTGTTACAAAGTCTAGCCACTTCGCCTTCCATATTCTCCAATTCTCCGGCAACGAACTCTCGGTCATTTGCAACGGAGCTGGCAGCGGAATCGTTGGTTGTCCACCAAACGCATGCGGGGTTCGGCGTGTCTTCTTGTCCTCTGTCGCCATGTAAAGTGGCCCTCCGTGCATCAAAAACCAAAGTCTGGGCCTCGATCAGAAATTCACTATTCACATAACACAAGCTCATTTTATATCTCGAGTCAATTAGAATCACTCGCAGAACAAATCTCCTTTCTATTACATTCTCAGCCAGCGTTCGAGTTTCGTTCAATGTCGATCCAAATCGATTGCATGCTAACCTTCAGTTCGCCGCTGCAGCGATCGACCCGCTTCCAGACTGTTGGCCCAAAATCGTTAAGCTCGACCGATCGCTATGCAACGGGCATCTAAATGTAGTGTCTTACCATCACACCTACCTGTCTATTACCCACTATCTCGTCCATACTGGCTCCAGGAGACAGTTGGTCGTTGCTGGAGGGGACAGGGTGCACCGTCCTTGTGGCCGTGTTAGGCTCGAAGAGTGGTTCCATGCAGTCAGTGTGGAGCGGACTACGGTCCAGCCTGCGCCTTGTGTACGCTTGATTCCCAAATACAGTGTGTTTGTGTTTGCCTGTGGAGGAGTGTGGGCCTGCTCCGTTGATGAAACGTGGTTCCCATCCACATGCCTCCCGGTCTTATTCCTTCGGGTTTACACTGGATATGGGGTGTGTGGTTGGAGCTGTGGGTGGTGCAGCGCAAGCCATCCATGGTCCCTCTGTAGGCGCAGGCGTCCTGGGGCTTGCCACAGTGACAGGCAAATCCGAAACCGGATGCCGCCAACCAATTGTCTATGAGTGTAGCTTGTATTTTTGAATGTGCCGCAGAACTTTTGACTGTTGGTTATCGGCAGGAATGTGAGAATAAGCGATTGATGTCCGTGGGTTGGATACCATTTTCCGGATGTCCACGGGCCAGTGACTTAGGTTTGTGGCGAGTTACATCCGCCACGTCACAGTGTTGATAAGCAGACATTTGTGGATTTTATAGGGAGAACGCTTGCCAGGCGAAAACCCACCACGTCCTGGAACACTGCCGCGGAACTATCTGCTGGAACAGGTTAAACCCGAACCACCCAGCGGGCATCACGAGGAGGTTGTTCGACTAGCCAGCGGTTCATCAGTGAAACACTTTCCCTGGATAATGTTATGGCGTTATTTTTCAGCAGGCTAGCCTGTTCTGGTTGCGGGAACGCCGCCTCTTGAGGTAATTGCGTGACAAGATTGTCGCTCGCACGGTTGAAGCACGCCTACGATGACGCTAGCTTAGCCGGTGAGACGGAAAATTGAACGAGCGTGGGAACGATCTTAGCCGCACTTGTTCGTATAGATGCTGAGGCCTCGAAAACGGACGCACACGAGAGGGGGTACGATAGACGCGCGCTAATGACTTAGACGCGAAGGCTGGCCAGCTAACGATTCACACGCAATCACGCGACCCGACCGACCCCCAACTGAGGCGAAGAGAAAGAAAAGACAAGTGGTCCCATGTAGGCTCTTTTACGACCGACAAAGGGCGATCACAGACAGTGCTATGGGTTATTAAGTTAGGGAAAAAGTCGCCATGCAGAGGTGGTAGTTTGCAAATGACCATTGTCAAAAGGTTCGCAGTTGGAACGCGCCCCGGAGTGGCTGAACACTGCTGCGTTGTGGGGAGAAATTGGACTCCGCTTCCCACAGCCATTATGCCGGAGTTACTGGCGCGTTTTTTGCGGGGATTTTTGACGGGCCCGCAACACCTCCCTTTGAAGAGAGAGCGTATCGCTTCTGGCGAGGATTGACCTGGAGGGATTTCGGTGACCTCCGGATTCTTTCTGTTCGTCGGCAAGGTGGGTTCTCGAGATGCGGAGCGACTGAGCGGCTTCGACCGTGGTCTGTCGCTGTGTGGCCAATCCGAAAGTATCCAGCAGGATGTGCAGCGGCAGGCGCACGGGATAGCTGGCTGGCATGGAGGTTTCTTCGTGGCGCGGACGAAGTTGATTGCGATGGCGAACCCAGGTGTCATCACCTACGGAGACATCATGAAGCATGTCATCTCGCCTGGCTGTCACTGTTGCTTTGATTCCGCGAAGATGACCTGCTCGGTAATCACGAGCGTAGACTGGGGCTCCGACGGCTAATTCTTTGTGTTTGGTTCCGGCAACAGAGTGAGTAGGTGGCTTCGCTGTCGGAATGAGCGCATCGTTTGTGGTGCGTAGCTTGCGGCCCAGCAATGCTTCAGCTGGTGACTGGCATCCTGGCGTAGCTGGATTCGGTGTGGACCGGTACGAGAGCAGGAAGGCTTGAAGACACTCATCCACGGTCCCCTCCCCGCGAGATTTCAAAAGCGCCCTCTTGAATGTGTCGACAAATCGCTCCGCTTGACCGTTGGATTGGGGATGGTACGGCGGTGAGCGGAGGTGTTCGATGCAGTGTCGGCGGCAAAAGTCTTTGAAGACGGAAGACGTGAACTGGGTACCATTGTCGGACACCAAGACCTCGGGAAGGCCATGTTGACTGAAGATTCGTTGGAGACAAGCCAGCGTGGCGGATGCGGTTGGGGGGTTGACGGCGACCACTTTCGGCCATTTGGAATAGGCGTCGACCACGACCAGATAAGAAATGCCATCGTTGGGACCAGCGTAATCGATGTGCACTCGAGACCACGGTTTTGTTGGTGGATGCCAAGGAGCTGGGGATTGGTGTGGTGGCACCTTTGGGACTTGTTGACAATCCTGGGACACGAGGGCGGATTGACTGGCTTTGCTGTCGGTTCGGTCGTTTGGTATTGTCGGAGAATGTACCACGTTGCAGATGGCCCGAAGAGGAAGATCGGCCAAGCCAAGGGTTTCGAGCCAGTCCAGACCAAGCACGTTGAGCTTCGCCTTTGTAATGTAGCAGATCACGTTGAACGTGGCGCCCCGGAAGGAGACGGAGCAGTGCAGCTGCCCAGTTAGCTGCACGCGGCCACCACAGGCGCTGGTGGCAGATTGGGAGGTTGGTTCATATGGCGGCTTGCCAAGGGATCGCCAGAGATCCTCGGAGATGATCGTGCTGTCCGACGCAGTGTCCAACTGCAATCGGACCGACTAACCGTTGATCAGGACGTCGACGAACTTTCTCCGATCCGCAGCGCTGATTTGGAACGTGGCCAGCGGGCTCAGGGAGCTGCCAACCGGACCAGGTTTGGGTGTGCGTCTGGGTCGGGACCTCTTCTTTGGATCGCGGGTGGGGGCCAGCCCAGTTTTGGCCCCCTTGGGAGATGGAGGATGGTAGTAACCATCCCGGTGCCCCACTCTGCCACAATGTTGACAACGATGCCGGCGGAACTTGCAGTCGCGGTGGAAATGCCAGGCACCACAGAATCGGCACGCATAGGGTGGGAACTTCGCTCGGTCGGATTGGGTGGGGCGCGCGGACGATTGCGCCCTCTGTGCTGTGACTGCCTGGACCATACCAGGTGCGGCGGCGTTCTGGATCATGGCAGAATCGTGCTTCAGGTTGAGCAGCGTTTGACACTCCTCGGCCATGTTCTGAAGTGTGACTGATCCATCCTGTTGTAGCTTGGACAGGAGGCGCGTCCGGATATCGGCATCGTGTGGAGATTGGAGGCCAGAGACGAAGATCAGGCATTTGAATTGGTCTTCGGTGAGCGAGCCAAGTTGAAAACGTTGGCATTCACGGTTGACCATGCCCGCGTACGTGATGAAGTCGTCGGCATCACGTTGGACCAGCTGCAGACATTGGTAACGAGCATTGAACAGGGAGGACTGCTCGCCAAAAATCTGGGACAACGTTCGGACCGTGTCGTCAAAGGTAACGTCCAGTGGGTTCCTCGGCAAGATGAAATTGGTGTAACGCTGGTGTTCGAGGGTACCAAGTTTGCGCAGAAGCAGGCAAACCTTTCAAGCGTCGTCCTGGAGAGCCAAGTCAACGGTGAACAGGTCCTCGTACCGCTTGTACCAGGATTCGAACGTTACCCCGGCCTTGGCGTCGTACAGAAATTCGCTGATGCCGCTAACCACCTGGTCCACTGACTGAGAACTGGCGCTCGGAACTGCATGAAGGGAAGAACTGGAAAGCTTTTCGGTTAGCGCGGACATCAATTTAATCTGTTGCTGCAGCATCAGTTTTAAATCTGCGTATTCGTCAGTCATGGTTCGTCAACCCTGTCTCCACTGTTCTGGTTGAGGGAACGCCGCCTCTTGAGGTAATTGCGTGACAAGATTGTCGCTCGCACGGTTGAAGCACGCCTACGATGACGCTAGCTTAGCCGGTGAGACGGAAAATTGAACGAGCGTGGGAACGATCTTAGCCGCACTTGTTCGTATAGATGCTGAGGCCTCGAAAACGGACGCACACGAGAGGGGGTACGATAGACGCGCGCTAATGACTTAGACGCGAAGGCTGGCCAGCTAACGATTCACACGCAATCACGCGACCCGACCGACCCCCAACTGAGGCGAAGAGAAAGAAAAGACAAGTGGTCCCATGTAGGCTCTTTTACGACCGACAAAGGGCGATCACAGACAGTGCTATGGGTTATTAAGTTAGGGAAAAAGTCGCCATGCAGAGGTGGTAGTTTGCAAATGACCATTGTCAAAAGGTTCGCAGTTGGGACGCGCCCCGGAGTGGCTGAACACTGCTGCGTTGTGGGGAGAAATTGGACTCCGCTTCCCACAGCCATTATGCGGAGTTACTGGCGCGTTTTTTGCGGGGATTTTTGACGGGCCCGCAACATAGCCCTCGCACCAAATTACAGAGGATGCGGCCCAAGAATCATAGAACATGTGGTTCAGTTAGACCCAGCAGCAACAACTGTTTTCGATCGTTGGCGGAGAAATCTGATGTCTTTCTTTTTGAACTTAGGTTAGAGCCTACAAAAACTTTGCAATTTCTAGTTTAAAGCAGGTGAAACTGCTCGTTTAACCCATTTTGACGTAGTTCTAAAAGCAGATTTGTAATTTAATTGATCGTATCAAGTTGCTGACGAAGTACATGTATCCCATAATAAATGATAACATCCGTAATCACATCGGTCGGCGCTCTTCAAAATCTGATACATTTAGCCCATTGTTGGCTCTTAGAGACAGAGAAACTAATCTACTTTTATACATACGCACCGCCGAGTGTCCAACCTATATGTATCAGAGAGATCAATTTGCCCGGTCGTTCGGAACTCTCACCACACTGTTTCCCTGCAATTCCTTATTATGGACAGCCCATTTCCCTTCGAATGTACCAGAACCCCGGCTGCTTGTTTTACCTACCCCTTAAACATTGATAAAGCATTCGACCTTGCCCACCGTCTATGATCACTCAAACCCGCCATACACCTTTCGCTTGTACAGCCTTCATCATTTGATGTCCCATCGCAGACGTCGCAGGCATCCTCATCATATCCTGCGCATTACAGACACTCCGCCAATCAGCTGTTCCGAACATGTCTATCTTCAAAGCCAATCGATCTTCCAAGCTATGCTATTGGTGTATTTTGCCCTATCAGTCATTGACACATCAAGCGACTTTGACTGCTTGGCATATGTCCATACGTGTAGGCAATCAATTGGTGTATTGGCTTGCTTCGAAGCAGTGCTGCTCGGTTGCGCCTTCGCGCACTTGTTTGCATTTTGTGCTTATCTCTGCTTGGCTTTTGGATCGGTTTTTCATGGTATCTACTGAATTTTCTATTGCTTTCTTGTATAAGGAAATCGTTTGAGGTTTGTCACTTTTGGGAATTGTTGTTATTATTCAATAGCACCACAGTTGCACCGGCATTGAGTTTTTCACTTATCCCGGGGATTGCGAATCCGTTCCGGTCTTGAATTTCGACAACCGGTGGCTGCGCGTATTGCTCAAGGTTTCTAAGCGTTTTATCGCTTACAGTGCTCAAACGATTTGATTTGGTGAGCCTGGTTTGACCAACACTCGGATGGTGACGACTGGATTGAATCACCGATTGCATTCCGCCATGCCTTTGATGAGGAGATCGGCGAATATCCTGACTTCTGTTGAAGGCCCGCGGCAAGTTGAACCTGTTCCCATTGTTGATGATGCGTCTTCTGCTTCTGGATCGCATCATAGTGTTTTAAGTAAATCCAGGAGAATTTCGCATAAGGCGTTAAGGGCTCTTAAGCTAGCGTAACCCAAGAAATTAAAGGCTGAAACTGAGCTGGAGATAGTGAAACTGCAGCTAGATGGCGGGGAGGAGTTAGATGACGTTGAGCGACTCTCCCCTGCTAAACGTAAGCAGGTGAACCGATTCTTGGAGGATTGTGTAAATAGCGTGCCGATGGAGGAGATCCATAAACCCGTTGCAAGCCAGTCACAAGTGTCTTGTCGACCATTCGTAGAACTTCCTAAGGTCGAGCTTGAAAGTTTTGATTGTAAGCCGGGTACTTATTGAAAATTCGTGAAACAGTTTGAGTACTTCGTCGAGGATAGAGTCAGTGACAGTGGTCAGCGTTTATTGTGTTTGATTTATTATTGTAAGGGCAGGGCTAAAGAGGCTATCAGTGAGTGTGTTATGTTGCCCCCAGAACAGGCTTACGAGAGGGCTCGACACATATTTCGTGAACTCTTCGGCCAGTCTCACATAGTAGCCCGGTCATTGATTGATAGCTTATTCTCCGGGTTAAGATTGTTACCTAACGACCAAGATGCGTTGTCTCGTTTGTCGCTAAAGATGGAGAATTGCTATGTTGCGCTGTCGCAGATGAACTTCACCGCAGATTTAAACTCTGTGACCACCATCGAGCGGCTGGTTCGTGCCCTGCAGGGCAGCTTGCAATCAAGGTGGGCAAGGGCAGCGGACGTAATCGTCCAAGAGGGTCGAGAGGTTCTCTTCAGAGATCTTGCTGACTTTGTAGCTGCCGAAGTCCGAGTTGCCCGTAGCAGATTTGGGCAAATAGCCAACTCCAGCGCTTTGAGAAACCACAGTACCGTGCGACTGTCCAGAGCGAAGGATAAAGAAATGGGGTACAATGTCGCCTTATATACTGTTGCTGATCACTCCAGCCGAAATGTCTGTACAGTTTGTGACGATGTCTATAGGACGGAATCGTGCCCAAGATTCCTGGCGTCAGAGGTTCCCGTTCGTTGGGAGCTCATCAGAACTAAGGGCGGATGTTATCGATGTCTCAATTTCGGTCACCGAGCTGTAGCTTGTCATGGGAGTAAAGGATGCGGGCTAGCCAATTTTAAGGGTAAGCACCACACTCTGTTACATACAGATCGAAGGCTAAGACAAGCGGCAAGCGTATCTGACTCGCCTTCCAACGACCCTGGCAGTTGCCACGCTATCACTGCTGATGCCGGGGAAATTGCTCTGGGAATTGTACCAGTGCGGCTAGAAGGACCCTTGCTTTCTGTTGAAACATACGCTTTACTTGACAGCGGCTCCGACGTCAGTCTGGTTCAGGACGATCTACTGCGAGAGGCTGGTATTGAAATAAATCCGGTTTCGCTGAAGATGCAAACAGTGAGAGGTATTAGTTGTCTGGAATCCGGCGTCGCCAATTTTCGTTTGGTGTCGTTGGACGGTATTGAGTCGATTGACGTGCTACGTGCTTATTGCTTGAACCGTTTGCCCTTGCGACCAGTCAAGGAATCTGTTACTCAGGTAGCAGCTCGATGGTCACAGCTCTCGACTGTTGATTTCCAATATCTGAAGGATTCCCACGTTAGAATACTTTTGGGAGCTGATGTTCCAGAGGCACGTTGGCAGATAGAACAACGACTCGGAGGTCGTGGTCAGCCCTTCGCGGCAAGGACCCTACTTGGATGGATAATGTTGGGTCCGGTAGATGGGAGCCGCCAAGCTCACGTGTCCATAAATTATGTACGAGAGGATGAGTTATCGCTGGAAGAGAGGTTAAGGCTTTTGTATGACGCTAGTTTCGAAGATGTTGGCTCGAACACCCGCGCACTCTCCGTTGAAGACAACGCCGCGTTGTCGATAGCGAAAACTTCCGTACGGCTCGTTGATGGGCATTTCAAAGTGGCCCTTCCTTGGAGAAACAAGAACGCGGTGGTTGCACACAATTACGAATCTGTTCGGTACGGACTGCAGTGCTTAAGCAGACGATTGTTGCGTAATCCGGATCTCCGAGATCGATATGTGACAGCAATGAAGACGAATATCACGAAAGGTTATGCTGTTCCTGTGCCTCCCTACCAACTGCAGGCCCACTATTCTCCTAGGTGGTATTTACCACACCACGCCGTTATCAATCCAAAGAAACCTGAAAAGCTTCGTGTGGTCTTTGATTGTGCCGCAAAATATAGAGGGGTTTCTCTAAATGACCAGTTGTTGCAAGGTCCCGATCCCACTGCGGACTTGGTCAGTATACTGCTGCGCTCCAGGACTGAGAGAGTAGCTATATCCGCTGACATTGAAGATATGTTCATGCAAGTGAAAGTGCCGGAAGCTGACAGGGGCGCGTTACGTTCTCTTTGGTGGAAAAATGACGATATCGGTTCAGAAGTGATGGAATATCAGATGACAGCGCATCCCTTTGGCGCGACTTCATCCCCATTCTGCGCTAATTTTGCTTTGTGCCAAATCGCCGTTATGTGGGGACCTCACTACAATGCCAACGTGGCGGCGGCTGTCCGCCATAATTTTTATGTCGATGATCTTTTGATTGCGTTGCCGTCGGTATTGGAAGCCATACCTTTTGTAGCCCAAATCAGAGAGATGTTGAGTAAGGCCGTCTTCAAGTTGTGGAAATGGGTCTGCAGCCATACAGACGTGTATAGGGCAGTTCCGCCAGCAGAAATTGCTGAGCCTGTCAAACCGATAGCGGAAATATCAGGTTTCGTCCGGCGGACCCTCGGCTTGTGGTGGAGTGCCGATGACGATGCCTTTCTGTTTCAGTTCAGATTGGCAGAAAAGAGTCCTACGAGAAGAGGCATACTGTCTGCGGTGGCATCTATCTATGACCCTTTGGGGTTGATAGCACCGGTTGTCATGCCTGCTAGATCATCCCTGCAAAGGCTATGTCGGGACAAGTTACGTTGGGATGGTCCGGTCGCCGGAGAGAATGAAGAAGCCTGGCGTGCCTGGCTAAACGGGGTGAGTGCTTTAGGAGTCCTAAAGGTTCCCAGCTGTATTTACCACTCCTTAGATTCGGTCGAACTGCCACAACTACATGTATTCTGCGATGAATCAGAGATCTGGTATGGCGCAGTCGCGTACGTCAGATTTCGCGCTGGTGATCTCACACAGTGTTCTTTACTCTATTCGAAGTCTCGAGTAGCGCCACTGAAAGCTATCTCTATACCACGGCTGGAGTTGTCTGCGGCAGTTCTCGCTATCCAAGTGATTGAGAGCGTTCGTGAAAGGGCCTAAATGAAATTCGAGCGAGTTTGGTTTTGGACCGACTCCACCACAGTTTTATATTACATTAACCACACGTCTGGCAGGTTCAGCACTTTTGTGGCCAATCGACTGTCAACCATTCACGCGTTTTCGAGACCCTGTCAGTGGAGATACGTTAACCCGAGATGTAATCCTTCCGATCCGTTATCGAGAGGCACGTACTCCACGGTGCGATTGGATATTTAGTTTAGAGGACCGCCGTTCTTGGCGAGCGACGAAGATGAATGGCCTAATTTCGCTTCACTGGTCGAGCTTGATGAAGTTGAATTTAAGCGTTCGACTGTCCAAGTATTTGTCACTTCAAGCAAGATACCACTGTCCGTCTTGCTTCGCGGGTGCTCTGATTGGATTAAATTGTTAAGGTCAGTCGTGTGGCTTGTACGATTCGTAAGGTATTTGAAGAATCGCATATATGGAACAGATAATGACACACGGCGCACGGTGTTGATCACTCTTGATGAATTCAACAAGGCAGAGGTTGACGTTATTAGAATGACGCAGAACGAAGTTTACGGAGCTGAGTTAAAACGACTTGAAGAGGCTAACGAAGGAGCGTCGACTCTTAGAAGCATAGCGCGCCGGAGCGATCTGATGCGACTTTGTCCCATACTAAGTGGAGAGTTGCTGTGTCTGGGAGGAAGATTGGCTTATTCGGAATATGAAAGTTCCTTCAAGTTTCCTGCAATATTACCTCCCAAGCATCCAGTAACTGCATTGTTTTGGAAGAGATGGATTAGAGAATATCTGCCGCTGTTGCAAGCTAGACAGAAATGGCTATGTCTGCGTCGGAATTTCAGGCCAGGAGACGTTGTTCTAGTCGCTTCTGAAGCTATCGCGCGCAGTATGTGGCCCCTAGGCATTGTAGACAGCTGTGTCACGTCGGAAGATGGGCTCGTCAGGACAGTGCTGGTCGAGACGAAGGAGGGTCTATTCAAGGGGGATGTGAGAAAAACTTGTTTGTTTGAGGGTAGCTGTTCGGGTAGCTGTTTTCCACCTCCAGCTAACGTGTAATGAAAGAAGCTGTTCGGAGGATGGTGTAGTTCCGGCTGTTGACTCTCCGTAGGCGGGAGACGGGTTTTCGGCCCTGTCGCACCAGGAAGGACCGCTGTGAGTTCAACAGTAGAAGTGGGAGGCCTCTGGCGTACCGGTGTAAGTCCTTTGGTCTCCCAGCGTGGATGGAGCGGAAGGGATAGGCGATCCAGAGTAGAATGCATCGCGATCCCGGGAAAATCCTGACCGGATTTAGCGGGAGGTGTATCAGAGAGATCAATTTGTCCGGTCGTTCGGAACTCTCACCACACTGTTTCCCTGCAATTCCTTATTATGGACAGCCCATTTCCCTTCGAATGTACCAGAACCCCGGCTGCTTGTTTTACCTACCCCTTAAACATTGATAAAGCATTCGACCTTGCCCACCGTCTATGATCACTCAAACCCGCCATACACCTTTCGCTTGTACAGCCTTCATCATTTGATGTCCCATCGCAGACGTCGCAGGCATCCTCATCATATCCTGCGCATTACAGACACTCCGCCAATCAGCTGTTCCGAACATGTCTATCTTCAAAGCCAATCGATCTTCCAAGCTATGCTATTGGTGTATTTTGCCCTATCAGTCATTGACACATCAAGCGACTTTGACTGCTTGGCATATGTCCATACGTGTAGGCAATCGATTGGTGTATTGGCTTGCTTCGAAGCAGTGCTGCTCGGTTGCGCCTTCGCGCACTTGTTTGCATTTTGTGCTTAGCTCTGCTTGGCTTTTGGATCGGTTTTCCGTGTTATCTACTGAAGTTTCTATTGCTTTCTTGTATAAGGAAACCGTTTGAGGTTTGTCACTTTTGGGAATTGTTGTTATTATTCAATAGCACCACAGTTGCACCGGCATTGAGTTTTTGACTTATCCCGGGGATTGCGAATCCGTTCCGGTCTTGAATTTCGACAACCGGTGGCTGCGCGTATTGCTCAAGGTTTCTAAGCGTTTTATCGCTTACACTATATAATATCATCGGTATCACTAAGGCCTGCTTAAACACTGTAGTGACGGAAGCCGTACATTTTCTAACCGGTCTATCGCTTATCCCCATTGGGAAATTTACTAATGGTGGAGGGATAATAATGTATTGTGGAAGCGACCTGAACTGCAAGGCAATGTAGGATTCAGACTCACAGTACGCCTATCTTCTTTGGTGCTGCTGCAATTACATGCAACTAAGCTGTTTCCACTCCCTTCTGCGTTGGCAGGCAGGACACTGTAAATCTTTCCCATGATACGGGCACTGAGATAACTGCAGTCCGGTAGAAACAATAGTCGGTTAACCGATACCTCCGTACGAATGACGGAAGGAACTCGATAGCTCTGGATGACTCACAGAACACAGGTGGTGGGTCGCAGAATGCCCGGTCACTGTCGTCACTGCCACTAGGCTCCGCGATCTTCCATGGGAAGCTGCTTCGGCTCGATGTTCAGAGCACTGTGTAAATAATGACCAGATCAATCAATCGGACTGTAACTCGCAACGTTTAGGAATATCCCCTCAATTTATTTCTTTGTTATAGATTATAGTTATAGGAACTGTACGGCCGTCTTCCAAAACGAACACCTTGTGCGGAAATCTGTTGGTTGATGATGTGCCTAGGGAACACACAGGTGACATTAGCAGAGTTGTGCCCGTCATTACGGCTGTATCCAGTGCACCTCAACATCTGTGAGTAGAGGGCTCTTCAGCATAGAAACTAATCGATTCCGAAAGGCAACCAGTTTATTTAGAACGACAAGTTTGCCTACTTCAAGCTGTTTCCAGCGATACTGCTTGGTGCCAACAAAACACAGGGCAATTGCATCACACACAAACGCGTGACCAGAAGTGAGTTAAATACTTTAACTTGAGTTGCTGTCCGTTGGACAGTCTCGTCAACGGTAATCGAGAACGATGTGGTCAATCTGTGTCTACAAGCGCGTTCAGCACACATTTGGAACAGTCGATCTACTTAATCCGCCCTGAGAATACCATGACCATTAGAGTAAGGACATCTTGTTCCTAAACTTTGAACCTACCAACCGGTGCGCATAGGTCCTCGGTGAGAACCACGATAGCTTTGCGGTGATTCTTATGGTTTAGGTAGGAGAATTGACGGTGCAACTCATCTTTACCTGAGTTTGGGCATCAGCCCATGGGAACATTCGCTGTTGAGTCAAACAAACAGCGTTCGGTTACCTCGCAGCTGCACAATCCTACGGAGATTTCTAGCCGCGTTTCACAGGGTTGGTTATTGATTGGAATCCAAACAAGTAGCATTGCTTCTGCGAGCGCAGTAAACATAATTCGTACGCCAGCCTGTTCCGCGGCATCTTCACTCATATCTCCCGATAAGTTTGGCGTGCATATGTCCTGCAAACGGTCCAACGATTACATAAATCCATGCCCTAGTGTGTTGTGTACACACAGAGTTTTCAGTTGCCTAGGTAAGAGAAAGGGGTTAACGTATGTAAACGGAGCCAGCGCGTTAGCCTTTAAAGATCTTACCCACAAAGCAGTGAAGCGATTAACGGATATCGCGAACAGTAGAGAGCCGATAGCAAGGCCTTTGAGTTGCAACAAACTACTCATGACGCCCGGACAGTACGAATTAAGCAGTAAAGAGGCTTAGAAAAGTTTCCTGGAACATCCGACTCGTTGCTGAATGCGAAAACAGTTGACAGCCAGATGGTTCAAACGCCTTCTTAGTGTTGGATGGTAGTCCACACAGAAGCGAGTGGTAATCAAGGCTGTTCATCCATCCCCCGTTAGGTACTCCATACCGGTAAAAAGTGACTGATTACTGGCTTTGTCGCATTGTTGTGCAATCTACTTGGTATTTAATGCGTAACCAGATGACCTGACTCGAATTCCGCACGCTCTGAGACGTTGCACTGATTGTCCACGACTGCCAACTAACCTCACCTACGAAACAAGCGAAACTCATGCGCATTTTCTTTCAGTAGGAAGGCATTCCTCGATTCGCAACCTGCGTGAGAACGCGACAGCGTACAACGAGCCAGTAAGCCGCTCCCTGTGTAGACATCCCTGCTCAGTCTCGTCTGGCATCACTATTCCTCTACCCATAGTATATCATGGTGTTACCGCAGCATTAGTATAGGCTCAACGGTGGCATCACCTTCATCTTTGGATGTTGTGGTCCACACTTTACCAAGTTACGAGACTCCTTGAACACTCACTTCATTGCACCTACTAATTCAGTACTCAGTGTAGCTTAGATACTTTGCTTTGAAGCGTATTGCATGCTAACCGTAGTACAAGCATTAGGATCGCCAAATTACCAGCTACATTACAGCCTTGTTGCCCATGTTGATATGTTGCACATCGCAATCGCATGACGCCAGGAAGCTTCCTGCGCTGCGGGCATCGCACCAGTGAAGGTGTCGATGTTCACCGGTGCACACGTGAATTAGCGATTTGGCTAAAGTAACCTGTGACCCCCGCGCTTCAATGCGCCACTCGTATTGTGCCTATTTCTCCGTGCACGTCATGTGTCTACAGCACACGGCAGCTGGTACGGACTAGGGTCTGAGACTTGGGCTTAGGATCAATGACTGTCGGTCATGTCAGAATGCGAGTAACCAATGAGCCCATTCGACAACAGTCTCCGTTTTAATGGTGCTGTAGATCACACTCATATTCTTAACTATACACTGACCCAGTTTCCTCTTAACCCACCGCTAGTGATCTCGGCTATTGATAAGTTACTACACGCACCCCCGTAATGTTATCCGTCACCGCCCATATGACAAGTCGCACACTAGCAACTCCGGGCTGAAGTGCATCCCGTACACCCCCGTACCGTACATATGCGCACAGGTTACATCCGATATGCTGGCGGCGCTTGGCTAAGGAAACATCCGCACGAAGGTGAGCATATGGCATAGTCGCCATTTCCTTAGCTGCATGAGCTGACTTGACGCGGAAATGGTAGTGTTCCAGTTTACAATCACAGCAATTTACCCACTCGGTGTGGAACAGGTGACAGGCCATACGTGCTGGATCTTGCGCTTAGCAACGAGAAGCAGAAGTTGAATTTAGGCAAGCCATGTGCGAAGAACGAAGTCTTAATGAGATGCAAATTCCCACCATGTGTAGTCACGGGGTCATCAATCCAACTCAAAAGAGTGCCAACCGTACAGAACCACCGAATCATTGACCGAGCACACAAACACAGTTATCTCTAAACATATAGAGTCCATCAGCGCCAGGCTACTCATAGGGAATCTGGAGTGAGGCAAACTCGATGCTCGGAAACAGCACCAGTTTCGTCAGAATCGGTCGTGTGTCACGAACCTACTGACAGTCAGTGATTGTAGTACGGAAACTGTCATTACTGTTGAAGGAGTTTATGCCATCTAGCCCGATTTCTCGAAGGCAGTTGACCGCCTGGCTCAAGGTATTTTAAGTTACAAGTTTCAGACATATGTAACATATCATCCAGTTCTGGGTTGAATGGGAAAAGTTGTGTCCAAATTTGTCTGAATGTGAGGGCTCGTATCAACTAAGGCAATCCAACTGCAATATGTAAATTATGGTTTATGGATTTTCGGTGCATTACCCCGTCTGTGGAAATGGTGTCTGTCACTACCTGCGCTCAATGCCATACGATAGCGAGCGCGATCTAACACGCTTCAATACTTGTTAGAATGATACTAATTAGACATACAGTTTTTGTAAATCATTCGTAGTTATCGACTTGTTTCCTTCCGCTATCGCTGTTACTGACATTTGTGTAAACACCTCATGCAGCTATTTTCATTGGCTGCTCGTGGTCACTGTTTCTGCCCTTAAATCGCAGTTCCACTTGACTGCTAATGCTGTCTCGTTTCGTTTGTTGCGTGCCTTTCATTGCTTCTTTTATTGATCACTCTTCATTGGCTTCATGCTGCTTGCAGGTCCTCAACAATATGCTCGGCTTGAATGTCTTTTAGCAGCTACCCTTCAGTCCATGCTGAAAGCCATATAAACAGACATGATTCAATGCATAAAATTCGTTTTTGGCTGGGCGTTTGAGTTCTTCTTGCGGTCGTGTCGCCAAGGCGTTCTCTAGCGATACAACATTTTCTATGGCGAAGGAATTTTGGGCAAACTTGTCATGCCCATTTGAGCAAATGCAAGCCCTGCTTCAACAGCAGCAGTTGAAGTTTGAGAAATCTCAGCGGCAGTTGATTGCAATGCTTTCACAGAAGTTGAACATCCAAACCAAATCTACGATGACAGTTGCAAGGCCATCTGTGGACATTCTTGCAGCCTCAACCACAGAATTGGTTTTCGATCGATCGAGCAGGGTGACAGTTGAATCACGGTTTCAATAGTATGACGATATTTTTCGGGTTGAACCGGCGGACAAAGGTGATGCCTGGAAACCTCGGTTGTTGTTGTTGTTGCGAAAAGTTGATGCAGTTGAGTATTAACGAAACACGAAGTTCGTGCTTCCGAAAAATACAAAAGACTCCAGCTTTGATGAGCCAGTGAAAACCTTATCACAGAGTTTCAGTGAGCACGCCTCCTTGTTTATCATCCGGTACAATTGGTTGAAATGAATCAAACGCGATGTTCATGAGTTTGTCACCCATGCCGCGATGGTGTACCGCGAATGTGCACACTTCAAAGTTGGCACAATGACCGCTAATCAGTTCAAGAGCCTTATTTTTGTGTGCAGTCTGCAGGCCCATGCCGATGTTGATATTAGAACGCGCATTCTCCACAAGCTTGAACAGGAACCACGAGCTTGCATGAGACCACAGCCGAATGCCAACGGTTGATAAAACTGAAGCACGACACAAAAATGGTTGAGACGGCTGCTCACATGAGAGAACCCGAGATTTGTCGTACATCTATCAGTGGAAAAAGGAGGAACCGAAATGCGTCCAGTCAGCATCCCCCAGCCGCATGCAGGTACCGTGGCGTGTGGTTTTTTACAAGAGACTGCATGCACAAAAGCCATCAATGTCAGAAGTGTAAGCGGTTTCGCCAGGAAGAAACCCACTGTCGTTTTATGCACAGCTTCAGACGCACGTTTCACCCAAGATTGCACACAGACTCCAACTGTAGAAGGATCAAGTTTCACGGACCAAGGACCAAGCTAACTCTGGCAGCATTTTGCACGGGTTTTTCAGGTCAGAGAAAGTAAATAACAGGGAAGCTCAATGACATCCCCGTAACGTTGTAGCTAGATACGGCGTCCGACATCACTATCATTTCGCGCTCGACATGGACGAAGCTTGGTAGACCACCTATCAAGTGCACAACTCCGACGGCTCAAAATGCGGTCAGGGAACCGCTGAGGTTGGATGGGGAAATTGAGGGTAAAGTAAACTTCAATGATATGTACCTCGGTAGCACGATTCACTTGGTTTCATACATCGACATTAATCTTTTGGGAATAGGTTGGATTAAGAAACTGAACTTGCTCCGTTTACCACTGAATCACTTTTGCTTGGAAAGGATTGTCATTGTGCATCATACGGCAGTACCGACGCACCCAGGCCATGCACCTCTGAACAGCTCCAAGCAAAGTATACTTGTGTCTTCCAGCCGAATATTGGCCACTGCAGGAAAATGCAAGCAAACTTACTCTGCTTCCGGATGCAAGGACAGTGTTTCGACCTAAGTGTCCAGTCCCTTATGCATCCCAAACAACTGTTGCACAGGAGCTTGATTGCTTGCAGCAGGCCGGCGTGATCAAGTGAGTCAATTTCTCTCCATGGGCTGCCCCTATTGTTGTGATAACGAAACCGATTCGCTTGTGTGCAGAATTTTCCATGGGCCTGAATGCTGCACTAGAACCTCACCAGTACCCGCTCCCAATTCCGGAAGACGTATCCGCGAAGTTGAACGGGAGCTACCCTTAATCTTGCAGACGCCTATTTGCAGCTTGAAGTTGCACCCAAAAGCAGGAAAGGTTTGACAATCAACACGCATCGCGGTTTCTACCAGTACAATCGTTTGCCACTTGGAGTCAAAACCGCACCCGAAATTTTTCAGCAAGTCATGCATGCAATGCTGTCCGAGCTAGCTGGAGCTGCAGCCTACCTCGATGGTATGAGCATAATGGGAGGAACGCATGATGAATTATTTCACCGATTGGATGACGTGTTGCCTAGAATCAAGGATTAAGGATACCTTTTAGGAGCGGACAGATGCAGAATTTTTTCTAAAATCCATCAAGTTTCTGGGTCTCATGATTAACGAGAACGACCGGCGACCCGATCGCGAAAATATCGAGGTGATAGACAGATTATTTGCAACAACGGATGTCACAACCATATGATCGTTCCTCGAAATGCTGAGCCACTACAGTGAATTTCTACCGTGTGTGCATCGTTTACCTCATCCCCTAAATCATCTGCTGTTGAAGGATGTCGTTTGGAAATGATCCGCAGGGGTGCCAAAAGGCGTTCCAGAAACTGGAATCGCTGCAGAAATCAGATCTACGACTTACACATTATAATCCGCATCCGGATATTATCGTGACCACGGATGCTTCAAGCTACGGAGTTAGTGCTATCATTTCACCTTGGTTTCCAGACGGATCCGAAAACGCAGTGGCACACGCTGCACGAGCATTGACCGCATCCGAGAGCTACGGACAGATTGAGAAGGAAGCGTTGACTACCATCTTTTGCGTTCAGAAATTTCACAAGAAGGTACACAGTGGACACCTCACGCTAGTGACTGAGCACAGTTCGTTCCTGGCAATTCTTGGATCCAAAAGGGGTATTCCAGCTTATACGACCCGTCGACTTCAGAGATTGGCGAATCTGCACTTGCGATATTTGTCAACTGATTTTATTGGGCTAGCGAACGCCTTATTCAAATTAATCGACACTGGTAGGGGTGAGCCGGAATGTGCAGTCACTGTTTCAATCGCCGCCGAAACAGATGTCAGCTACCTGGTACATGACGCCGTAAGTAACTTGCCGGTAAACGGGATGATGTTTAAGCAAACCACGAAACAGAATGCGTCGTTGCAGAAAGTAGTAAACTATACCAGACAGTGTTGGTCAAGGAAGTGTTCAAAAGAAGCTCTTATGCAGTCTTTTATACGGCGCGACTCCTTGTCTCAAAATGACTCCTGCCTGTTTTTCGCAGACCGTGTGATCATTCCTGAAGTACTCAGACACTGCGTGCTAAGGCAATTGCAAAATAGCTATCCGGGAATTGCCCGCATGAAGGCGCTCGCGTGCAGCTACGTCTTATGGCCCATGATGGATAGTCATATTGAACAGATTGGTCGACCCTGTTCAAATTTCCTGTACGTACGACTTTGCAGTCTTGGCCCAATCCAGAAGCACCTTGTCACGGATTCAAGTGGATTTCGGAGGACAGGTCAAAGGAATTTCCTTCCTGATTATTGTTGTTGCCTACAGTAAGCGGTCGGAAATACTCGTAATACGAAACACGTCCGTAAACAGCACAAACTTTGAGATGCGACATGCTTTCAGTCAGCACGGACTAACAGAAACAATTGTGCCGGATAACGGGTAACAGTTTACAACATGTCAAGTTGCTGAGTTTTATGCACATAATGGAATCGGGCATATGAGAACTGCACCGTATCATCCGAAATCAAATGGTCAAGCGGAAAGATTTGTCGGTACTCTGAAACGAGCATTGCTAAAGTCAAAAGAGGAGGGGGACGTTGGAAGAGAGATTGAAATGGTTTCTGTTGAATAAGCGAGTTCCCCCAAAACCCAACTCGCCAGATGGAAAGTCACCAGCTGAAGGCCTTATGGGTCGAAGATTAAGAACCACGCTGGATCTGCTGACTCCCAAGCATTCAAATCTACGACTAAGGAATTCAGTCATGGAACGGCAATACAACAGACGGTTTGGGGCAAGGAGAAGAAATTTCAAAGTAGGCGAACTCGGATTTGCGGCCTCTACACAGGGACGGCGGATCACTTGGATGCCAGGGCGAGTCGTGCAGCGTCGAGGCATGGTAGGGCACAATATTCCAGTTAGCAAGCAGTTATGGTGATGCCATACGAATTAACTGAGGCCACGGTATACACGAGGTTCTGCCGTTCCGAAAGCCAACGGATTAGGTGTCAATATACGTCTGGACAGTGGCACGCCTAGAACTCTAAGACGTATAATTCAACCCATGGAATGCTCAGATACTGACGTACGGCACAGGCCGAAACGAATCAGAAAATTTGTGCGGTCTTTTCAAGTGGATCCCCGTCAGAAAAACTACACAACCGGTAACTAATTGATAAGAGGGAGTATAAGGAGGACGCTTATTGGAAATACACTTTTTGCAAATCATCCGTAGTTATCGATTTGTTTCCTTCCGCTATCGCTGTTACCGACAGTTGTTTCAACAAATCATTCCGCTACTTGCATTGGCTGCTTGTGGTCACTGTTTCTGCCCTTAAATCACAGTTCCACTTGGCTGCTAATACTGTCTCGTTTCGTTCGTTGCGTGCCTTTCATTGTTTCCTTTATTGATCACTCTTCATGTCTTGCATGTCTTCAGCAATACGGTTGGCTCGAATGTCTTTTAGTAGCTACCCTTCAGTCCATGCTGAAAACTATATAAACAGACATGATTTAATGCATACAATTGCAAAATTTCGGTGCATAGGTACAACCGTATCAATCGCATGAATATAGGTGATTGTAGTGCGAGTCAAGTGCAGTGTTTGGGTACTCCACTATGGGCTTTAGGCTTGCACGTACGAATAACACCATTTCCGGTTATTTCCGGTGATTTCTCTGAAAAAGAAATGGTAAATGTACAGTAGTTAAAAAACAATATCGCACACCATAGCTCGCAGACGCTCGCCTCGCTGTTTGACGATATGATATGACTTGAAATTATCTATTGTAAAGCATCGTCATAAACAGGATGTCTGTCAAGCAGATATAGTAAGATCACCCTAAGCTGACTACACAAGAGACTGAATCAAAGGGACCAACATAGAGAGGTGGTCAAAATATGTAGATCCTATAGCAAAACTACATACTTCTTTTACCGATCTGAGTAATAAAGCATAAAAGTTATTTTCACCCACATCCTGTCTCGCATATGGTAGATGAGCTCTGACACAATGACAAACAATTAAATCATGCAAGATCATAATAGATCAAAAGACAGTGTGACTTACTAAAAGTAAAACCATTTTTAGATAATGAACGGTCCATCTATGACGAAATGTCTACTTAGAGAGGTGGTCACGATGGAGAGGGGAACAACTTTGGATGTTTTACCGTTTAAGAAATTAGCAAACACTTTAAGCCTTTGCCTCAAACTAGAAAGCCCAGTGCAATCACACCTGAAAAGAAGTTAGTTACTGATTGCCAGATTCGAGATTAGCAACGTATTACTCTTAGCTGCAGCAGCATCTGAGGTGCTCTGGTAGTTAAATGATGCAACCAGGTTAAACAACGGCGTCCTGATTTCATAATTGAAATGCAATTTCAAAAAGGTAGTAAGGTGAAGTCATCTAGTTCCAGGAATTCTTTAAAGACTACTTTCTGGCAGATAACTGACCGTTGTTACTTTGATTTTACCATCAACTCACAACCTAGATATCTTCATCTAGCAACCGCTGGGTGATGGTCGGGCCGATCCGCTCATGTTGCACCCCACAATACTTCGCGCGTGGACAATTAGTCGAAGATCCTGGCCGAGAATTCGTCATCATTCTGTTCATAAGGTGGTTCCCTACTGATGAAACAAACAAGAGACTAGTAATCATCGCACAGCGTGACAGTCCCATGCTGAAATTGTATTATACGCGGATGGGAAAGGGCAGTAAAACGGTAAACCTAAAACAGCGAACTGAAAAATAGGCTAGCGCTTGTATATAAATGTTAAAGGTGGCCTGTTCGCATCCCTGCAAGAAAGCCGGCGTCCTCACCCTTTCTCCTCATCTACCGAGTTGATATTTGTAAAGCACAATCCCATTCTTTAACCAATCTTCCCACCAAAACCAATCCACTACCTCACCAACCCTAACACTATTTTCTCTGGCCGGGGAAAATGTCTATCCTGACAGAAGGTGCTGAAGACTGACTGCTTAATCGAAACGCTCGTTAACCTATAAACCTACACATCACAATGTAAGCCAAAAGGATAGAGACAATGGAACTGATGATACAGGGCTTGCCGAGAGGCGAAAGCCCGAATGAGGAAGAATATTCGAAGGGGCGCTGGATACATATAATGCACGAGTTCTAACGCAACAGCATTATTAGATAGGCAAGAACTAAGCTAATTCGCAATATCCAGATACCTGAATGAACGTATAATTGATTAGCTGACAAGCACCAATGCGACGTTGACACCACTTTACTCACGCCTCGGATGCAGTAGGTCTATCAGATTTATAGCGAGCTTTATCCACCATGCGTAACCATACGGTGTGAATAGTCAGCTTCGTTCTGAATTGACCTTCGGAATACAGAGGAGTGATTGACTTGTCGCACAGAGCAATTCTGAGTGAAACATCGGGGGAATGACATGGTATGATTGTTATCATTTTACCCCATTTGAAGGGTGAGCGTTTGGTCTCACTCTGTGTTACAAATGGTCAGCTGGTCACGAGCATAGGTTACTAGCTGGAAAGACCCAGTGTCCGCGTTCATCTGCTTGCTCATCACATCGCGTGCTAACGGGAACACCAGGCGCAAGCGTAGCACGCACAGTGCATGGAAATATGCGAAGAAATTTTGATGAAATACCATACATTAATACCCAAAAATACCTGTTCAAATTCGTGTACCGCTCTGTGGACGTAAACCAGTGAAAACACAATGTAACTTCCCACAGAAATATTGGTAACAGCGTTGACTTTAGCTTTTGGTTGAGGCAATACAAAACAGCGTTCAATACATCTATTAGTTCAGCGGTAGTGAGCAGCATCGGTGTTGGAAAAGCTACACTACTTCAGGTATGTTTAGGTAAATGTTCATAACTGTCGCATTGGTTTTGTTGTGATCATCTGCAAACGCTTGTTATTACGTATCATTTCGTAACCCCATCACCTATTTACTACCGTTATTTCTAGATGTGCATTATACTTCCCATCTGAGGATTACTCTATCACCTTCATTTCCTTGCGTGAATCTGACTGGGTCCTTATTTGTTCCGTCCCTATTGGCTGTGTCTGCACGCTTTCTGTGCTCTGGTTGGTTTTTGCACGTACATATCATGTTAGATAACAGCGTCGTTCCGCTGTAGAAAAATTTTTATTCTTCCTTCTACCTTTGCTTCTTCTCACCAACGTTTATAGATGGAAGCAGTCGCAGAGATTACTACATATTCTGGCTACGAAGATGCTAAACAACCATGAAGCTATTGATTCGAGCAGATTCAGTTCATCTTTCAGTAGCAAGATACGCAGTTCAAATATTCACATCGGCAGTTAATTTGGCTCCTGTCACAAAAGCTGAACATTCAAGTGGAATATTCGAGACCAGTTGCATGACCTACTGTGGACTTCGTCGCATCATCGATTTTGGAGTTGGTATATGACGAATTGATGGGCGTCAAAGTAAATGGCATTTTCGAAATTGTGCCGAGACAAAAATATTGTGGTGTTTCCAAGTACAACGACCATAAATGATCGGAAAACGTGTAACGGTGATGCAAATGGCAATTCAGTTTTATAACAGGGTGTAATCCTAACTGTCGTACTACTATCATATCTGATTCTGCAACGGAATTATTTATCGGGATTGGTAGACCCATTGAGAATATGAAATTCAGAAGCTTAAGATACTTCTGGGAAATATGAAAGTGGGTAGCACATAGGTATACTCTATGTATAACTTTTGTTATAACATTATGTTGGTTGCTTTGCTCAAGCTTAGTTATTAATATCGAAAAAGGAAACGCAAGAGTAGACGAAGACAAGAGTAATGGGAACATCGACGATAGAGGGGAATGTAGAGGTGTGTTCAGTTGGTTTTCTTCTCTAATACATACTTGCTGATGATAACCTTGGTGTTAACGTAGCGGTGTGTAGCAGCCTGGAGAATTCCCCGAATTGTCTGAGTATGTCGTGTAAAGTACTACATAAAAGTATCGTCTCATTGTACACTTAGAGGTTGCTTGCAGAATGCTATTATGTACGTTAAATTTGATTGTCTGATCCAACGCACATCCAATACACACACACGCAGTGCCACAGTTGGATTTAGCACGCCGCTCAATCGCGCGGTCCCTTGCATCCTTTCCTAGCTAGCTCGCCTCGTTCGGGGTCGTATTTTTAGTCAATACACGGGATCAGTTTATAACACCATACACTTTCGTCCCGTCACTACCGTGCCTTCACTCACTGGGAACGGTACTCGCCGGTAGGCGGTCTCGAACATTTCAAGCCTGTTAACGTGAGCCGGCTAATCAGGCTACATTGGTGACCCTGATCAAGATCATTCTAGTCACTATATTAGTGACCCAAACCTCAATCAATTTCCCACTATATTGGAGACTTATTGGAATTATCTTCGCATTCATCCGTGAGTCTGTTCCAATTTCTTCTGGTTTGTTCCTAACACATTTTATTCACTTTCATTAAGTGATTATTTTTTCTGAGTTATAGTCTCAGTTTCTAAGTATAGTGAACGAACTACTCATTCAGTCACTGGTAATTTCTCCGTTTATAGAAATAGTCACTGATGTATGCTTAATGACTTTAGATGCAACATTTGCTAATAAATGTGCCACACGCGATTTAAATAACTCAGACAAGTTACTAACTCGTCTTTCCAGAGGTTCACCGTCTAGCATTGCGATATAATTGTGAGTGCTGATCCAACTAACCGTACACTTTCAAATTTGTCTATAGTCTGCATCAACTCTTTTTCGATTTGCAGTTAGGAAGCAAGAAAACGTCGACACCCTTACCAGAAATGCGTCTTCTCTTAAGGGTTTTAAACACAGACGAATCATTGCTCCAGGAAATTTGGCTGCAACGTTCACATGAACAAGTGCGGGCTGTTTTGTGCCTCAACAAGTCTAAACGGTTATCAGCTAATACCGAAATCGCAGACAACATACTGAAGATGCGTTACATTGAGTCAGTTTGCACTTCCTCTAGCATTGCCCGGCCAGCTGACGCACCTCACAGGGTGCAAACCGTAGCTTCAGTGAATGATAGCAAAACCGCTTGCCTTTAACGGAGGCCCGTGTAGGCGAAACAGCCTCAGCAAACAAGAAGTTTAACCTTTGAGCCTGAACTAGCAGCAGCGAAGGGCTACACACCGTTCGCGTAGTTGCGTTCGCAGTAACACACGATTCTCTATCTGCCGTTCACACTCATGTTTCGGCAACACTGTTAAAATTTTCACTAAACCATACACATTCACATCGATGACACTCAAACCGAACAAATCCTTGACAAACGTCGTCAGATGCACAGCATGAAAAAGAACAACGATAACGGTCAACAGATAACAACCGACAGTCATTTGGAATAAGCTGAGTGACAAAATACTAGCGACTGACGTCGGTAACGAAAATGCCGCAAGTCGCCTATTCAAGATAGCCGGTCAAATTTTTTGGATCATGTTCCTAGTCGACACTGGGGAGGAAAGCGTGATTCCACCACGCGCAAACAAATCGGCCAACAGACGCACAGAAAATCAACGGAACACCCATAGCAATTTTTGGTCAGCTTTCCTTCACCATCGATCTTGGCCTTAGCTGTAAATTCCGTTGGATTGTTGTACAATTCACTCTCCTCGGAATCGACTTCTTGCAACCTTTCGATCCTATGGCCAATATCCGTCAGTGAAAACAAGTCGACCAACGTCTTTCCATTTTCGGAGTCTAGACTACTTCCGAAACTGTCAAATACCCCCAGTCACAGGGGGGGTGTTAGTGCAGTATCCATAGTTGATTCGCCTTTCTAACGTCATTCGTCCAGTAGCAACCAACGTAATACGCCACATACGAAACCGTGGTCCACCAGTCTCGGTCCAACCCCGATGTTTTTCCCCTAATAAATTGTAGATGGCCAAAGCGGAATTCGAACATCGAACATGGTATAATCCGCCATTCCGAAAGTCAGTGGACTTCGACGTTTCACATAGTGCCGAAGAAGACTGGTAATCGTGTGGCGAGTATCGGGCACTGAATAAGTTCACCTGCACTGACAAGTAGCCTAGTCCGTATATTCAAGATCATAATAGCAGTTTAAGCGGTAATATCGTGTTTGGTAAATCCATTTAACGAGAGCCGATGAGGAATGCGATATTCCGAAAACCGCCGTCATCACACTTCTTGGTCTATTCGAATTTCCGCGGATCCTTTATGGCCTGAGAAATGCCGCATAAATCTTCCAAAGGTCCACACATAACGTTAAATGCGGCCAAGATTTCGTGTATCCTTAGTTGGACAACGTTTTCGTAGCAATTGCTTCAAAACCAGAAAATCTGGAGCACCTGCAACTGCTGTTTCAACACCTGTGCAACCGTGGAATTACCGTTAACCCGCTAAGTGCGGACCACGCAAACCGTCGGTCGGTTTTTTGGGTCATCCGATCTCTGCACACGGTATCGAGGCCTTTCCCGATAAAGAGGACGCAATCAAAGATTTCGCTGAGCTGTCATCTTCCAAACAACACAGTCGCTTTCTCAGTGTAGTTAACTACTAACGCCGTTTCATCCATTAATGCGCAAAGATGATGCAGCCTCTAAATGACTTGTTTTGTTGCAGTCAGCGTACTTTCATTTCCAGTGATACTGCTTGATCATCTTTCACAGAACTTAAAAAGAGCCGTAGTGAGCACTGCTAATTTCACGCATCCACAGCCGGATTCTCCCCCTTCTCTGCTAACGAACGCCTCGGATGTAACGGTGGGAGCCGTTTTTCAGCAGTTAGTCAAGGGGTCTTAGCAAGAGTTAGTTTTATTTGCAAAAGCATTGCAACTAGCCGAAAGCCGTTACAGCCCCTGCGAGAAAGAAATTATCGACGTTTGGTTTAATCATTTGATACTTTCGACCTTCACCGAGTAAACCTTTAGTCTAGGGCTCATTCACCAATAAATGCACTCCCAGAGAGATACGTCACATAGACTGTCTCACAGCTCACGTCAGATTTGTGGCACGTCTCAAGTGCGCAAAACTTTGTCGCAAACGCATTATCCCGAGTTAATTCCATTACACCTGGTCAGCACATCAACCTAGTAGCAATGATCGCTTCACCAGACAGATCCGGAGATGGATCAAATTCGCATGTCCAGTTACCTCCGGACACGAGCAGTTCCGTTGCCCATCTCAGAAGGAACAATCATTCGCAATGTCTCACAATTACCCGCGTCCTATGGTTACATACATTTTCGCCGTACTGTCTTTGACACACTGCACAATTTACCACATGCAGGCATTCGCGATCGATCAAGCTCCTCACGCAGCGTTTCCTGTGCTTCAAAGTCAACCGACGACAAACCAAATAAAAAGTAATGAATTTTATCCACCAAAATCATAGTCACCAAATAAAGGTGGATGATCGTCCCACACTCAACGGATAAACCAACATTCCAAATGTGTCCCAACTCGATTGCACTCAAACAACTTCAAACAATCTATCAACATTGATTACGAAATGAAACATGCTGTCGGGGGTGGCTCATACTATACCACTCTAAATGAACACATGTGGGAATAAGAATGTCACCATAACTGTACCACTAACCAATCCTCGGTTAATCGGTCTGAGCTCAATTACATTGTCAACGGGACTGATTCGTCATGCGCATGATCATCAGTACACATTAACTAAAGGTGAGAAACACACTTCAACTATGGTGCCGTAGCATAACTACAAAAGCATGTGAAAAACATGATTCTACACATATTAGAATACGAAGGCAACATTAAGTACAATGCTAACTGGCATATTATGCTTCAAGCTAAAGATATGATTCGGAAGTAGAACATGAGTGGAATGACGTAGGACAACGAACTATTAACACAATCGTCATTGAGGTCGGCTCTTCAGCATGTCAACAGTGTATCCAAATGATTGCCCCAGGTGGTTGGGGGTACAGGCTAAGATCATACATATAAAGACTAGGTGTCACATCAAACAAACATTTGAAGTCGGGCGTCTCACTCAGCTTTGCACTTACTCAAGTGGATCGCGGTTACGTGCCGTTGGAGGGGACCCTTCAGTGCAAAAGATTTGTCGCAGTACTCACAGATGTGTGCCTTTTGCTCTGAAACAAATAACAAGACCGTAGCCTCAACACAACACGAATTAATACACGAAGGTAGGGTGGCATAAGTAATGGTTTAACGAAAACGCAAACGTCTTTAGATACAATGACTGAATAATCGTTGAGTAGCCGGCAACGAATATCTACCGCGGTATCTGTTTCCTTCATCCTCATTCTCACATATAAAACACCGCTTCATATGACGTTTTCCACCAATCTGCATGACAATGCGAACGTGAGTGGAAGTCAAATATTGTTTACGACTTGCTACACCGCAGTGGGTGCATTTAAATGTGCATAAATGGAATTGCTAGAGACCGCAGTTAAGTCTGTCTCATGGTTCAACTGCGAAATGTGGCCAACTATCAGATGATATAGTTTAACCTCAAAGGTTGGTCTAAATCCCTGCCACCCTATCGGTAACACACCAAAAATACAGCGTTGCTCGCAGATCCGTGGCATAAGCCATCAACTGCTATGTCCCGCATTTCACTCCCAGCACAGACTACCTCCATGGTTGAAACCTGGACAGTGCTGATCTACTGCAAATCAAATGTTCCAATTTCAACGTCAGACCAAATATCAAAAGCGACTGCTTAGTTAAGAATTCTTATTGGCACTTGGGATCGGAGTTCAGATCATGAACCGTATGGCAAAAGCCCGAAGTGCTTTTGTTGTCTTCGCCACCTACGGCAGCGGCAAGACATCACTTTCGCCCTGAAGGGTAGAGTGTACCATGCAGCAGTACGATCGCTACGTACGGCTGCGAAACCTGGCCACTTGCATTAGCAGACATAAAGAGACTGGTTACCTTGGAACATCGGTGCCTTCGCAGTTTGGCTCACATCTAGTGCGAACACGGCGTGAGCAACGAGCGTGTTCGACGCGCTGTTTATGGCACAGAAATAGGTACTGAACCGCTCAGCACTGTTATTTCACGCACTAGGCTTCGATGGCTCCGCCACGTATTGCGCACGCCAGCCCACCGACTCCCACAACGTGCGTTGATTGTTCACCGGGGGTGTGGATGGAAGAAGAGGAGGGGTGGCCAACGGATGACTAGGACGAGAGGAATGAAGGCCTTCGCATCGGAGCTGGCCTCGGTTGGAGCTTCACACCTCCCTGGTTGGGGTCTAAAAGACAATGAACACGTTTGGCTAGATACACTTGCTGACATGGCTAGGAGCCGACTTCAGGGGCATTCGAGCTGAGAGCTTCGTTGTCCATCCCAATCCCTTTTAGCCTCCTCCTCCAACCACGATTTCACTAATAAGTCTTTTATAATTTTGCATAGTAATTTTTTCTGCTGCATAGTAGCCGGCAGGTAGCTTACCGGAACTATGCCCATCCGTTACCGGTAGCTCAGCTGGCTTACACCTCTTACATTGTATTCCCTTGTTTCTTTTTGTATTGGGGCACAGTAGTTGAGGTGTTTTCCACCTCTAAGTAACATGTATAGTGTGCGTATGCGTGTGTGAGAGTGTGTATGTGTGGAGGGCCGGATCGCCAACTAAAGTAAAAGCGCGGGCCGCATTACCCTTTAGTGCTGATCTCGCAGGCCAAAATAAAATTCTGAAACAAAACATGAAACAACTAATCTCAGCATTCCGTGTTAAACATGGTTGAGCAACATATATATAAACTGAGAAATTGTTCATAGAAGTGGCGTACGCAAAAGATTCGTTACATCTGGACTGCACAAAGTAGGCGGGGAAAGGATTGGTAATATTTGTGAAGCAAGAGTTTGGCTTTCCAATTATCAGCCTTTCACAGATGTGCGTGCAAATGTCCATCAGTTAGTCTGGTTCTCTGAATTTACTTCAAAAGCTTCATTTTTGAGTTGTTTGCTTACAGACCTAAGTTGTTCTTTAGTTCTGGAAGTACAGTATTTGAAGACCAGAGGCGAAATCCAAAAACTTTTCCTTCCATGTGCCTCCGTTTCTAAAACTCACTTCTCTGCAAATCATTTGGCTTAAAGAGTTGGCCTCATCCTCATTCTCACATATAAAACACCGATTCATATGACGTTTTCCACCAATCTGCATGACAATGCGAACGTGAGTGGAAGTCAAGTATTGTTTACGGCTTGCTACACCGCAGTGGGTGCAGTTAAATGTGCATAAATGGAAATGCTAGAGACCGCAGTTGAGTCTGTCTTATGGTTCAACTGCGAAATGTGGCCAACTATCAGATGATATAGTTTAACCTCAAAGGTTGGTCTAAATCCCTGCCACCCTATCGGTAACACACCAAAAATACAGCGTTGCTCGCAGATCCGTGGCATAAGCCATCAACTGCTATGTCCCGCATTTCACTCCCAGCACAGACTACCTCCATGGTTGAAACCTGGACAGTGCTGATCTACTGCAAAACAAATGTTCCAATTTCAACGTCAGATCTAATGTCAAAAACGAGTGCTGAGTTGCGAATAACTATCGGCCAACCCAGCAATCCTTGATTGTTTTTCTGATGAGAACAAACATGCACGAAGGAAATCGCGGAGTACAGTCGTGAGAGCGGGCAGCACCAGAGACTCAGCAAGTATACATGCTGTCCACGCACCATACACAGTCGTTAGCAAAGAAAGCTTTCCCGCTGACCGTGAGCGTCCAGCACCGCCAGAACGGAGCAGGAAACCATCGTAGTTACGTCGTACACAAGAAATAGTTAATTCTTGAAACCAGCAGCAATAATGAATGCGCGCGTCGAAAAAGACAACCCCTCCGAATCACAAATCTGACTGTCTTCTTCTCGTTTCCAATTACTATTTCCTCCTAGATATCAAGACAAGAATACGATCAACCATTCTCTACAACTCACCCACTTCAAACCACAAGCTAAACCAGTAAGGAAACTGGACGATGACAGGTGACTTTTGACCAGTAATGAAAACAAGGCAGTGGCAATTATGAGTCACTTTCCTCGATATCTTACATTTCATGCTCTGTGGGATGGAAATCATTATCTGCAAACAGTCCATCTGAACATGAGTCTATCTCAACTTCCGCATTCATCTCTTGAGCTGTTAATACTCTACGGGAATGCCACACTAAAGTGTTATTCCGAATTTCCACACGATGAGAGCGTTCACGAATGGTTCGTCTTTATACCAGCACGCCAAAGGTTCAATAAGGTGGTATATAACAGTGCTCTCATTCCCGGAACACCCGCTAACATTTATACTCACCCATCAATTCACATTCATGCGATTTGCGCTAACATAAGTACTGAGTGGTGGAGAGCACAGAATTGCCCTGGAGCTGGAGTTGGTGTTACGAGGAATACATCTACGATGACAAGGTGAAAAGGGATAAACTAAATTAACCACATTCATTCGGGGTCACACCAAGAGCCATCGAGGGAAAACTGGGTTACGCTCAGGAAGCCGTATTGTCTATGCCAGACGCCTAACCGTGCTCGTATGACGCACGGAAATAACACACAAAACACGATGAGACATTCAGCTGAACTTGACCTGACGATCGGCGGCCGAGGGCTAGCCGACTATAAGTCGATGCTTACCCGCATAACGTCCAACAGTCATCATTGCCGCAACACCAGCACATAGAAAGGAAGCTCTCTGTGTTAAATAAGCGCACTATGTTTGTAAAAGTAGGTTGACGTGTTCCTTATACACTAGCCGTTACTCTCCGAAATGCGTCTGCGTCAATCGACCGGAAATAAAAGTACATAACAGTACGCCGAACGTACTTGGTTCTGTCTTAAGTGTACGACGGTTCCACTTATTAAAGGTGTACCAGCATTAGCACAGTGGTGCAACCGTCCATAGCTTTACACAGTTATTTGCATCCATAACGTTTTCAAACACATCCATCAGGAAATCGGGTTCATTAAACATGATACTACGGGGACGGACGCCCCAAATCGCGCGCCACTCCTCGAGTGACCAGCACTAATCAAACCAATAGCATATCAGACGAGTTTACGACATGGGATATCAGAGAACGCCTGGGTGTGGCATAGCTCGCGTACGATTTGACGGGTGCCTAGTCACGCTCCACACTCGTATTCAGGCATGAATTCATATACTGAAGCGAAGCGCATGCTAGGGGCGTACTCGAAAAACCCAAGTGGCGCCAACTGAGCTTAGCAGTCACGCGTGATCATGGTGGTTGACATGTAACCGATCAGGCATTTATGTCAAACTTGATGGTGCTTTGTGTCCGCGCACCTTATGGCTGGGCCGTCCATATACTGCTAGGCACCTACATAACTGAGTCCGAATGAATTGACCGTGGGGAATAATGACATGATGTCGATCACACATACCGTCGTCGAGGCTCGGCTGGCATGGAATTCGGGCTAGTGGCGTCAGAAGGGTCACGTGAGCGTGTGGACCGCGGTGCGTTTCGGGGTGCAGCATGCTCACTGAACGCAATGCTGAAAGGTCTGTGTTTGATGGAGGTAGCGTTTCGAATCAGGATAAGTACGCGCGTACTGCATATTGGCAGTCTGACGGTGGTTGGATGACGTGCTTGATAGGGCGCCCGAGGTATCACTCACCTAGTGTGTTTATTACGCCGTTGTTCGACTGAGCATCTTCGTGGGGAAAATTTCATACCGTCGCTTCATGGTTCCCCTTGCGGTTGCTAAGATATGTAAGTACCTGAGTGTGCCACCCAACCATATTTAAACATGATTAGTGTTGTTACGAAGCAGGCCGAATGCGGCAGATCCTCCCAGTGACGACACACACGAGCAGCCGATATATCTCCGCAACACGCCGGGCGGTTTTACTTGTATGCCAGTTTCCAGGAATGATCTCATCTAGGTGTTATTACTAACCTGCAGTAAAGAGCAATGCACATGAGTTGGGTCGCTCAGAACAATGTTATCATTGACAGATTTTTAGGTAATCAACGATACCCATGTTTCCGCCTCTTCCCATGTGGCACATTACGCGTTCCAATGAGGCAAATGAAACCTGTCGTTGAGTTTACTTCAGGATACTGACATCATGCGTCAGTTTTTGATGCCTTTTTTGAATTGCGTGTTCTACGTGATATTCCCAGCTTGTAATGCAATTTCCGTTTGCGCAGAACAACCCATGTCATCTCAAACCAGTGACGCAGGTCACGTCCGATGGTAGGGAACCGTAGGACATGCGTTTCGAACCGATAGAAGCAAAAACCCTGATATCATATGCAGAGTATCCTAAACACCGGCAGTCATCCTACCTACGAGAAGGGGGTCCTCCAGATGCACAGCTGTGGAACGAATTGTGAATTTTATTGACAAACAGCCCTTGATACTATCAATATATCGTAGTGTATCACAAAACTGGAAACTAATCTTGTGTGCGGATAAAACACGGTATAACAACGACGAAGTGGAGAAACAAATCCCATCGCGACGCGACTGGACCTTAACTCGATGCGATGGTTTGCGCACCTCCGCAGCCTATTGAGTCACGTCGGGAGGCACCTTCTAAATGCCATCCGAACTACTCATACCGAATGTGCCAATGGTTAGGTAACAGACCAACTTCGTCTCACAATCCTCTTCGAGGATTGGTAGAGGTCCATGGCCCTCTACCCTTAAACCATCCAGGGGAGACAAAGGTTACGGAGTACCTCCCCGCTCGATTGGCGTAGAGCGCGAGTGCTACGCATTGTCTCTGACCGTGGGAGCGCACCACGCGGTGGTTAATGGTTTGCTGCCGAACGCCTCAATTCAGACAGCTCCTGGTCAAATGGGTGCAAACACGCCAAATTCCACATGAGGTTGGCCATGGTCTCACGTGCGTAAGATACCACTGTCGGAAAACACATTTGAATTGCCCTAGATCTTCCAAGGTTGCATGTGACAGGCCTCATGAAGAACCCAATGAGACACTGCAATCACTCTCTCCAGTTGGACTTGCTACCTACTGCGTTGTGGGTTAGACTGTTGAGCTCAATTCTCTGGGTGGAGCCAAGCGAGTGTACTTCTATATACCTCACTGTGTTGGGGGTCAAACTATTGTGTGGAAGGATAGGGGTAGGGTACCTCAAACAAAAATCCTCTTCCGGAATGGATAAATATGCTAAGAAGTGAACGGCGGGATGAAGTGAAACAGTCTAATTTTCTTCGTGATAGAATCAGAGTTCAGTCAAGGCGTATATTTACAGGAAGTATGTTAAACGAGCATAAAAATTAATGAAGTAGATGTTCAAAATGAAAACCATCGTTTTCCTCGCACAGCCTCATTCGCCGGATGTTATTGGCTATCACTTTCTGCGTAGCGTGCAACGAGATTCGGTGACATTCGTTGGTGATGCTCCGATACAGTTCTTCCAGACAAGTGGGCTTTGTTTTATAAACCCTACGTTTCAAAAAACCCCATAGGAAGAAATCTAGGAGGTTCAAAGCTGGTGACCTAACAGGCCACTCCCTTGGTCCTTCCTGACTGATCCAATGATGACCGAAATTGTTTTAAATGTACTCGCGTACATTCACGGTAAACCTAATGGCCAATATCATTTTTTCGATCTGGTTGTAGTTTCCTTCGGCTTTCGTCAGCGTCCTGGCGGCATATGCGATCACCTTCTGAGATCCAATTGGGAACATATATGCAACTACGGCACCGACTCCTATACTCGATCCGTCTGTAGCGAGGACAATTACTCAGGACAGGTCAAAGTGAGTCGGAAATAGATCTGAAGCCAGCAATGACTTGACACGCTCGAACGCAGTTTGGCATTCGGACGTCCAGTTCCAGGTTTGGCAACCGCTCAGCAAGCTGTGTAGCCAGGCACGCAGACCACGCTGTTCGGGTAGGAAAACGCAGCAATGTCTGATTAGGTCACAGAATGAACACCGCGGTTGTAAGTCCGCAGGCGGAGGCAACGTTTGTGTCACTCGGATATTTTCTGGATCAGGGCGACGACCGCCTTTCGCGAAAATGAAGCCGAGGAACCTGATGGTGGATGTGAAAACGCACATTTATCTTCACGGATTTGGAAACCATGTGACTGGATGCATCCAAGCACTTCAGCAAGCCTGTCAAATAGTGCTTCTGTCGTCCGGCCTTTTAATGTGATATCATCCAGGTATGCAGCGACCCCAGAGACTCCTATTAGCATGGTGTCCACCAGCTACTGCAAAGTGGCTGGTGCTGTTTTCACTCAAAATGGGAGGCGGTTGTATTGCTACAAGTCGCGAATAGTGTTGATGGTCAGCAATTCTCTCGAGCCTTTAACAACATCGACCTGAAGGTAGGCCTCGGAGAAGTCGAGCTTGACAAAACACTTCCTACGATGCAGCTTGTCAATGATGTCCCCTGATAACGGAAGGGGTAACGGTGGTCGTCTAGTGCATCGCTTAGGCCAGTTGAAAAATCGGTGCAGGCACGCATCTTACCGTTCGCCTTTCTCACAGCAACGATTGGCACAGCCTTTGTAGCGGCGATCTCCAGTCGACCGAGCACCTGATCAACCGCTTCCATCATCAATTCACGTTAGCCGAGGGTGAGAAACATATCTCAGCTAATGTGCCGCAATACAAAAAAGTAGACATTATGCGATGTAGACTTCAAAGCTATAAAAAAGTAACACAATGCTAGTAGTAGATTTTTGAACGTCGTTGGAGGGTGAAGCTGAAGAGATGAAGAGTGACAAAGCGACTAAAAACACAAACATCACTAAGGTCAAATCTTCACCATGTCGGCTAGCGCATCCACTCAAACGTGTTCATCATCCTTCGGACCCTAGCCCGGTAGTCTGGAGAAGCCAACCGAGGCCAACTTAGAAGTGATGGACTTCATTCCTCTCGACTAAGTCATCACTTGGCCTCCCATGCTCTTCGTCCAACTACAATGTCAAGGCTAGACGTTAACTGCAGTAAGTTGGCGCGTACCCAGATACCAGAAGGAAAAATGTGTAAGAAGTGTACTATACTAAACAAATAAGGCGGAGCGAGTTACAGCATAAGAAGCACAGTTTGGCGTGCATACGCGCACATGCAAAATCAATACGGTTTGAACCAGCGTCAGTCATTGATCATTAATCAACACGTGACACACCCCCGGCGCACAAACAACGCATGTCGCGAGAGCCTGTCGGCTGGAATGCGCAACACGTGGCCAAATCATCGGAGTCCTGGGGGGGGGGGGGTGTACTGAGCGGTTCGATCGTTCTCCCTGCACCAAATACGCGACGCTGAACACGCATTGCTCACGCGGTGCTCCCCACAGACATGAGCTAAGCTGCGAAGGCAGCGGTGGTCGAACGTAACTAGCCTCTTTATGTCTGTCGACTTGATGGGTCAAGTTTCGCAACGGTACAGGAGGGTTGTAGGAACGGCTGCATTGTAAACGCTGATCTTCAAAGCGAATGTCACGCCGGCGCCACAGATGGCGGAGATAAGCAAAAATGTGATGCACTTTTGCTGTACAGTTTGAGACCTCATATTCAAGCGTACGGGTACTGATATTGCCGCCCAGATTCTTGAATTCCTCGACGACTTCTAACTTATCATCACCAAGGGTCAGTGCAGGAGTGGGTCCCTGCCAACCTTAGCGAACAAGTTGCATTTCAATGGTGCAAAGCATAGCCCGAAACGACTGACAGCCAGAGCTAATTTATCCAGTGCAGCTTGGCAAGTTCGGGAGCTGTCGCAGATGAGCGTAATTTTGTCGGCATACTTCAAGTCGAGAAGTCATTCATCAGGAAGCAGCTGCACACATTCTAAGTCATGCCCGGCGAACGCCGTTTCCATGACTTTGTCAATGGCAAAGTTAAAGAGGAAGGGTGACAGCGAGCAACCGAGTCTCACACCGCTGAAGATATTGAAGGGCAGTAACAGCTTGTCGAAAGCCCTCAGCTTTCCCTAGCTACGCGCGTATAGCGCTCGGATAATGTTTACATACTTCTCGGGCACACCTTTCCTCAGTAGACAGACTCAAAGGTCACATCGATCCACCGAATCAAAGGCACTTTGATGTCCAGAAACACGACAACTGTTGGTCGCCAAGAAACATGGCGGTGCTCCAACAACTGACGTAATGCGAAGATGTGGTCAATGCAGCCTCGATTTCGACGAAAGCCAGTTCGCTCCTCGAGCATCTGACTTTCTCAAGTGCCAGTAGGTCTATGGAGGACGACAGACGCAAATAACCTAATAGCAATAGAGATCAGAGTTATTCCTATTGAATGCAGCTTTCGGACCAGCAGATGCCCTTGAAAATTGGAACTATTCTGCAGCGACTCTAGTCCGCCGGTCAGTCTCTTGCTACCATAACTTCAGTAGTAAGTTATCTAACTCGTTCAAAGGAGCAGGTCCCCTAAATTTGAAGAGGATTGGATGAAGTCTATCTGCTGCGGTGAAGTTGCTCAATTTCAGAAGTCTGATCTCACGTTTGATTTCTGCTGGCGTCCAAGGGGACGACTCAGGGAGTAGGGCACTCACTGGCCGATGGTGAAACTGGCAACTCTGACTGAATCAACTGCTTCTCAAAGTGATCCACCCAACGCCCTAAGCGCATTGAGAAGCTGTGGATCGCGCATGGTCTCCCTAACAACAGGTCTCCTGCTGCCCGTTTCTCATATCAAACGGAATAACTTCCGATAGTTACCAAGGACAGTGGCTGTTTCCATCTCCAACGCAGGATGAGACTAGCAGACTTCACGATCTTACTTCAAGCTAGCACGTAGTTTCGCCCTGAGAACTTTGCGAGTCTCATGTTATTTGCTTCCAGCCAGAACTCGTCGGCAAGCATCCAGAAGTTCCAGAGACTGTGGAGTCTCAATGTCCGGATTGGTAATTTGATTTACCACATGTAGACATGCCTGCTGCTAATGATGTTTGACGGATAAGTGACCAGTAATCTTCAACTGTGTTCAATGAACGCATACTTGGCTCGGATCCCAGAGTACTTTGGTGCGCGTTCAGAGTATCTGGCTTCGCCACATGGCGAATATCCAAGCGTTCACAGCGCCGTTGCAGACGTCCACCGAAATGCACTCGGAGGTCGGCTCAAGTAAGTGTGTGAGTAGAGTCCACGCTCGTGCGCCAACTCGAGCGACAGTTTTGGACGCAGCCCCCCACCAGCTGTAACTGATCGCAATGTTGTCGATTACTGTCCATGGCTGGTGCGCGCTGTCACACTCCGACGGGTGCTGTGTCAGAAGTTATTGCTAGCGAGAAAGAGACGATCATCTTCACACAGGTGCAGCAACCGCTCACCGTTATCATTACGAGAGCCTACACAGTGTTGATTGCCCAGATGAAGCTTGTCAGTGGACAATTTTCCAATTTGGGCGTTCAAACCTCCAGCAAGAACCACAATATCCGTATTATTTCTGTGAAGGAGGAGTGCGTTGAAATGGTGACAGAAGTCATCTCTCACCGAGTCCGCGCTACAATTTGTGGGCGCGTAGGTCGCAATGACAAGCAAGCACTGTTTGTCCCCAAGTAACTTCGGTGCTTTGAACGAGTCAGCCAATTTGACCGCGCACATCCGACTGTTCACTGGAATCTGATCGAGCAAAGCAAACTCAGCCCAGAGACTAAGAGCAATGCCCACGCCGGCTTGACCGGCATTTGAAGCCGCTTCATCTCCAGACAAAAGTAATGAGAAAATACCGCCAGTGTCACACGTTGGGGCTCAGAGGGTAACCACAGAAGTCGAATCATGCAGGCGAGTTTCTGGCAAGTAGCAGACATCGGTTGATAGGGTCTCCAATGCCCGAGCAAGTGCTTTCTGTTGGCCAGTTTGCAACAAGGTGCTCACAATGAGGCATGCCAGTCATAGGGAGGACTGAGGGCTCCAAAAAGAACCAGATGAACAGATGTCCATTTGGCTAGACATAAACACATACTGGACAGGAGCGACGCTCTAGGTTTGCGTGTGAGTCGAAATTAGAAGACGGACGATTACTGAACAAGGATGGGGTAGCCTAAGAATTTGGAGATTGAAAACAGAGGGCTAAAATTGAAGTTGGCACGGTACGATAAGGATAAAAAAAGCGCAAGATGGGGAATAGGAAAACGCGATGGCTTGAGCAGTAGCATCCAAACCCCCCATTCACTCTGCTCGATGCAGCAGATAGGGCGTCGTTTATTATCTTCTGCGGCAGCCAGGGTTAAGAATACGAGGCGACCGAATCACAGATCGATCGACCCTTAGGATATTGTACTCAATGAGAGGTTGTATGCTAATCTATGTGGGATGCTACAGCAACGTTCAACTCAGAACTGAACCGGGTTGAGTAGTGTTAACCGATAGTCATCAGCATCTTCGATATCGTTACTGGTTATGATGTGTTTAGTAACTTAGCTTCCTCCGATCTATATCGCTGTGTTCCAAAGCATTACTCTTCTCGGTCCGGCTGGTTTGTGGCGTTCTCATTACCGTTCGGAGTGGAATCGGTTGGGGGCACCACTACACAGAAAATCGAGACATTATTTGAAGAAGTCATAAGGTTGTATTGCGTGGGCAGAATAATGTCAGGTTGCCCAGGCCTAGACAGGAGATCAATTAGGGTTCCCAATCAAAACCTTAACGCAAGGCAGCGGGGTTTTGGCAATGGACTACAGAGAGCCGTTTACTGGGGTAAAGAGCCACTCACCAACCATCAACCTGAAGGGCCAGGAGACTGTTTGTCAGGCCTCTAACCATTGGCCAAGCTGGTATGAGGGGCTCAGAAGGTGCGGAAGCGCCACCAGCATAGCCCAATGGATTGCTGAGGTAAGCATATTATCACACCGCGTTAACGTCGCGATGGATACATACGGCATCGGTCGTTTTGGTTAGTTCGTTTGCAAAGGCACAACATTGCTTTGACCTTTGTGCAGTGATCGAAACTATCTCCAAACAAGGATGCAGTTTATCCACCTCTTCATGGTCCGGTTGAACCGTGCTCTCATTCCGTTGGCCTGCGGGTGGTACGGTAGAGTGCCTCGACTCTCGATGCCATGCTTAACCAAAACCGCCGTAAACGCTTTCGACTCGAAGCAGGAGCCTTGGTCGGGGATAACACATTGTGGTATACCATACCTTAATGGCACATTGAATTCGAATGCCTGCAACACGGTCTCACCTGTCAGATACTTGATTTGCATGGCTTCCACCCAGCGAGTGATTTGGTCGATCATCACCAGAACAGATCTGTTACCTGATCGACTCCAGATGTGGCTTCCGGCTTGGTGCCAGCCTGTAAGTGAGAGCACAGTACCTTCACGAATTCATCTGTCATTTGATCTCACAACAGGTTCCTGTTCTCCACTATGACAGCATGAACCGGTATGGAATTGTCCGGCATGAGGTCGTCCAACGACGGGCGTGACAACATATCGGGTAGTATGTTCTGCATCCCGTCTACCTGCTCGATGGTGAAGTTCAATTCTCGCAGTCGGTATGCCCATCGCGCAAGGCGTCCCGGTAGGTCTTTGGCCATCATCAAGCATGAAAGCGGCTTGTGGTCAGTGACGACCTGGAATTCAGTCGCCAGGATGCGAGTTCTCCACGTATCCAAGACCCACACGATGGCCAGACAATCTTACTCTGTCGTGGAATACTTCTGCTCCGCCACTGTCAGCACTCTATTCGCATATTCCACCACCCCACTTGGGTGCGACAATACCGCACCGATTGCCAAATTACTTGCGTCGACTGTCACAGTGAATTTATCATCAGGATTAGGTAGCTGTAAACAGGTTGGGGCTTCTGCTATGCATGCCTTTAGGTGGTCAAAGGCTTGATCCATTTCGGATGTCTATTTGAAATGTTTGTCTTGTGATGCAGCTTTAACAACGGGCTGATCCTCTCTGCATAATGGGACTCAAACCTCGAGTCATAAGCCACCACACCCAGGAACGAAAGGAGCTGACATTTGGATTTTGGCATCGCGAAGCTCTTGATCGTCTCGCGTTTCTCCGGAAGAGGATGAACTTCACCATTGCCCACAATGTGGCCTAGACATACAATCGACTTCCGACCAATCCGCGACTTCTTGCGACTGAGTTTCAGACCAGTCTTTGTAGTACTGCCGGAAGCCTGGTACCAAGTTTGTGCTCTGTCTCCGAAAAGACGCTGCTGTCATCACTACAGACAACCACGCCTTGCACGCTCTCCAAGACCATCAGCAATAGACGTCTGAATGTAGCTGGGGTGTTGTAGAATCCAAAAGCCATTCTTAGAATCTCGTACTGAGGGCCATTCACACAGAAAGCCGTATTGTGGCGATCTTCCTCCGCCATGGGCAGCTGCCAATATCCCCATCGGAGATCTGTCAGAGATTTGCTCGGCGTTGTAAAGACTGGAGAAAATTGCTTCCGTCTGGGGCATCGGAAACGCATCCTTGACCGTCAATCTGTTCAGTTCTCTGAAATCAATTCAAAATCGATAGGTACCGTCGATCTTTTTCGTCAGTAGCACAGGTGATGAATACGGACTATGCATTCGCTTGATGAGTTCTCTTGCTTCCACTTCTGCTTCCAGTTTCGGTATCTCTATCAGCGTATTCTGCAGTATTATTCTGAAAATCGTCTTGCACTGGCCACACAGAATTAGTGGTATTCGATGTTCCACTCAGTTGCAGAATCCGTAATCATCACCTGCGTCCGTGAATAGGTGGGCATACTTGCTCAGTACACTTCGTATTTCAGGATTCTGACAGTCAAGCAGGACGTTGACGACACCTACCCGGTAGGCTCTCCAAGTGTTCATCTCAATCATCTGGTTGCCTACGACTACCAATTCGTTTCTCAGATCAATTGTAACACCGAGCCGTTTGAGGATATCGTTGCCAATGATAGTTTCGGCGGACTAATCCACGATGAACACAGTATGGCTGATAAGCATTTCTCTTATTCTGCTTCGCAAACGCTGTACACCCATAACCGTCAGACGATGTATACCGACGGTCTACATCACAC